>CM060929.1:570618546-571243546 GCA_030765085.1 Allium cepa
TAGTATCAGTTTAAATAAATAAAAAAAAGGGAAGGGGTAAATGATGACCAGATTTTGGGTATGAGTATAACTAAGTCGACCTATTTTGGAAACAAAGAGTTCATAATAAGATCAAGCTATTTTTTTTGAAAATCAAGTTTCCAAAATCTAATTTAAATCGAAATGTTGGAATTTGTTTAGTTAGATCTGAATAACTAATTTAATTTAGAACTCCTAAGTATTTAAAATGAAATTCCAGATGAAATTATGTAAGTATTTAAGTTTCGTGTTCCTAACCATGTGTCGAATAAAAGTTCTCTAGCGATTGTTTTCAAGTATTCAATTTAAGCAAGACATGGTTGACGAGCAAGTAATCAATTCAGGTAGATAGTCTATCTTGTTTAACTAAAGTCTTATTTATTTAGGATTTATAAATAAAGGGTAGCTTCTCAAATGAGAAGTTAGTGAACAGTTAATGAAGATTGATAAATGAGTGTGATTAATCAATTTAAGGCTAATCGCTGAAAGTAATTAGAAAGATAGTTAAGGAATTAATTACTCGATGTAATTAATTAAGTTGATATGATTAATTTTAGTTAATTAATTAAGTTTAATTAATCAAAGGTAATCAATTGGTGTTGGATAAGTATAAATACATAAGATAATTAATGAGGTATAATTACCTAAATAAAGTAATTAGTGGATAATTACTGTATGTAATTAATTAAAAGAAATTGCTTATTGTAGAAGTAATTAAAGGATAATTATTTGGTGAAAGAAATTAAGTGATAAATACTTAATATAATTGAAGAATTAATCGATATGATTAAATCAAGAAGATGGTTTAATTGATAAAGTAATTAAGGAAAGTTAACCTTTAATTGTAATTAATCAAGGTTGATTAAGTTAAAGGATAATTATTAAGTGAAATTAATAATTAACTAATGGAAGTAATTTGAGGATCATTAATTAATGTATTTAATGAAGAAATCAATCTTGCTTATTAATGATTGAATGAGGATAAGTGCTTTGGACTGGTTGATATCTTTGATATGAATTGCTTTGTGATATGATATGTTGGATGGATGGCGGTAATGTGATTATCTATCAATTATGAGTTGATATGTTAAAAATGTTATCTGGTAATTAAAATTGAATTGTATTTAATTGGACAATTTGGTTTACATGACATTGGATTCGAAGAGACCGGAGTCGGGTTCTAGTAAATACCCGAAACCACTTCGATTTTTATAGATTGATACATGAAATCAATAAGCTGGTTTGGAATGATTAAAGTAAATTTGACCATTTAATCTAAGTTTGGCACTTAGAAATTTATGAGTATAATAAGTGTTATCTATACCAAACCCGTGGATTTGTAAATTTTTATGAGTTACCCCGGGTTAAAAATTAAATATTGTTTTGGTGTACTTCATATTAGATGAGTTTACTCACGGTGGTTTCCAGTCTGACCCGGGTGTTACTTTGATGTAATGCTCGGGTCAGACCGAGCATTACAGATTTTCAGGTAAGGACGTTCTGGAGCTCAGGAGGCGAGCTGGATGGCAGGGTCGTGTGGAGAATTTACTCTATGATATTGTAGTATCTGGATATGATTGTTTTATCCAGTGATTATGTATATGTGTAACTCTAATGTATAAAGATATAAGTGTAATGATATAGTTCTTCTTGTAAAACTATTATTTATGTGATATTATATTTTATCCGCTGCGTATGTGAGATTGTGTGTTTCTTTTCTGTTCTTCTTCTGTCTCTTTCTTCTTTCACTTTCTTCTTTTCACTAACTATCTGGAAATTTCGGGATCGAAATTTTCGGGTCGTTACATTTGGTATCAGAGCCAGGTTAAGCGAGAACCTTGGGTCTGGTGGGATTACTCATTAAGGATAGGGTAAGTGGTACCCTAGAATGAGTTGAGTGTGTATATATGAGAGAGCGTACTTGTTATTTTCTTATATAAAGGTTTTTAAATGATTTCAAAAGTAAATTAATCTTATATAAGAAATAGATTATCTATTATATTAAGGAAATTGGTTGTAGTATCAATTAAATTAAAAGTAATAATAAGAATTAAGTGGTAATATAATTATAACCAAATTGAAATTAAATTAAAGACAAGTTTGAAATGGATTCGAACTAAAATTTAAATCTTGAATTGGAAAAGTATTTCAGAATAAGATGAATTAGGATTGGTTTTAAACCAAGGAAATAAATGGTTATTGTGTTTAATAATGGAATGATTGTTCTTCAATAAACAATAAAATGTTTAAGGAAGTAAACATTTAAAAGGAGAATAAACTTGTAACTTAGGAAGGATGAGAATTAAAGTGGGTTTCAAATTGTGAATCTTTGAATTCTAAATTTAAACATTTGAAATTGTTTTCAAAATGTTAAAGGAAATAATATTATTCAAACTATTTTGAATATGATCTTATTTCAAATAAAAGATGTTATTTAATTCAAATGAAATGGCCCTATTTCAAACAAGAGCCGTTTGAAAATTTTAAAGAAAATTTGTTTTGGATTGTAACCAAAGGTGGTTTAAATTTTAAAATTTGGCTTAGTGAGCCAAGAAGTAAATATGTATATGTGAGGATATACTTGAATATCAAAGATGGTTTGAGATAAACTCCAAGTGTTGATTTTTAAATTTGGAATGAGATAGGATACCCAAGGTAATAAGTTTTTTTGAACTTAATAAGTGAAAAGATTATTTATGAGAAGTTCAAAATTTGAAATGGAAGTTCAAAATTGGGTTAAGATTGACTGGATTAAGTGAATTGAGTTTAATTGGGGAAAAAGTTAAATAAGTTGGAATGATCAACGTGATTTGGAAATATGAAGTTGAAATTAAGATTTAACTTAGGAAGTTAAATTATTGATTATATTTGAGAGTTGAGTGATCTCAAATTTGGGTTTGAGATCCGAAAATTGAAAATGGATGGATGTTTTGAAATAATTGGATGATACCATCCTATTATTATTAATAATCTTTAAAATGTGAATTGGATTTGTTTAAATGAATAAGGAATGGAGTATGGTAATCCAGTGTTGAGATAAAAAGGTAAATTGATTTAAAGGAATTAAATCAACATTTGAAGTATCAACTCGAATTTATATGATTCGAGATGGTTTAAATCTGGAATTTGAATTGAAATTAGTTCAAATTGAATTTGATTTAATTGAAATTGTGATTGAGGATGTATGAGTATAAGATTCAAATGGAAAATTTGAATTGGATTAATTTGTAACAATTTGAAATTGAAGTGGTTCAATTTGAAATTAGTCCAAATTTATTGGAATAATTTGGAATTATAATTAAAGTTGAATAATTTTAAAATTCAAGTGGAATTTGAATTAAATATTGAGAAGAAATCAAGGATAATTCAACTTGATTTGGAAATAGAGTTTGAAATTGGGGTTAATTCAAACTGGAGTTGAAATAGATTGGAATTAAAGCGGGTTCAATTGAAATGATATTAGTCCAAAGTGATTGGAATAACTTGGGATTGTAATTAAAGTTGAATATGTTTAAAATCAAATGGAATTTGATTCAAATTTGCAAAGGAATTGAGAATTAATTCAGCTTGAATTGGGAATAAATCAAGTCCAATGGAAATTGAAGTTATTTAAATTGAAATTGGGTCAATTTAAATGGAAGATGATATTTAATTTGAATTGACGAGAATGGAGATTGGGAAGTGAGCAGTTTTGACTCTGGACTATTTTTAATATAAATTGTTTTAATATAAACTTATTTTCCAAGCTATTCATTATATAAACAACATTTCTTTTAAAATCCAAATTATCTTATACTTGTTTTACACTTATTTTTGAAACTGTTCAGCGATTTTCCAACTGTTTTATAAAATAATTACTATCTTTCAACTATTTTACAAAACTAATTACTATCTTACTATTATTTTGCAATTATTTAAAATTTCTATAATTATTTTACTATTTTCTAACTATTTTACACCTATTTTACAAACTAGTAATTATTTTCCAACTACTTATTTATTTTTAACTTTTCAAGTTATTTCCTAAATAAACAGGACGGAGTTCAAACTGTTAATGGTTAAATACCCAATCGAGGTAAAATAAAGGTGATAATCTAAAATGGGATTGAAGCAATTGTGAGTAAGTGAATGAAAATCAAAGTAAATATGAATAGAAATGGAATTGATTTGGTTAATAATCAATAAAGATAAATACGTAGGGTATACGTATGTTATTCTATTCGCATAGTGATTTGATCCAGATTCGAGCACAGAATTTCGAGATAGATATATCGATCCGAGTGGGATTTTTCACTCGATTTTCGACGGCGAACCTGGATATGTTGATTGGTTCTGGATATTCTCTATCATAGTTAGGCTATGCAAGGAGAATGACGGTTTCTGATCAAGAAACCAGATCTGTGTCCGCACTAGGAAGTCGGGTGGACGATACTAGTTCGGAAGTGAAGTTGTGTGATCGAGTGAGCGATCAAATTGGTATGGCGTACGAATGATATGTGTACATCATACGGATTTGAATGAAATTGATATTGAAAGAAATAATCAAATTTGAATATTTGATTTTGAGTAAACAAAGTAAATATCTTTGTTTTATAAGATAAACTCCCCTTGGTGAATCTTTTGCCAGAAGGAAAAGATTTTGAAAATGTTTGAAGTATAAAAAGAGTTTTATACAAGTTTGAAATGATCCAAAGTTTTAAAAGATTCTATATATCTGAATATATATATAAAGGATCATATGAGGATTTAGGAAAAAAGTTTTGGGAACCTATGGATTTGGAAAGGCTTTTGATTTTTGGGTAAAATCAATATGAGAATTTGAAAAGCCTAGTTTGAGAAATATCGATTTTGGAATAATCGATTTTGAGTAAAGGAGCTTTGTATGGGATCATACTAGGTGTACGATTTGAAGATACTATATATGTATAGTATAAATGTTTTGATGATGCTCTGGGGAAAAAGGCGCTCCCTTGGAATGGACTTCTTAGGAGTACCACTGGGTGGTGCTGCCTTGAGCCCCAAGGGGGGGTTCTAAAGTTGATCCTGTGAGGAGTCCGGACAAATCTAGTTCCTGAGGATTATTGGGTAGCGAAAGTCGAGGGCGTTGATGCCTACAGTTATATGGGTTTTAGCTGTGATAGCTACGTAATCCCAGTTGTAGTTGCGATCTGTAGCGGGTTCCATGGTGTAATCGTGGGGTGCGGAGGCCTACATTATCTGTGGATTTTGTCGGGACGGCAACGTAATCATCGGGTTGACTGCGACCATGGATGGGGGTGATGATTTCCAGAGCATTCTCACCAAAAGATATATCCTCTATTTTCAAAAGCTGTTTTCTATATTTTCATTAAAAATTATTTTCCAAATATTTTCACTGGGTGTTGAAAACGGGTCTGCTAAGTACTTATAGATTTTCAGTCTTACGCCTGATCAACATATGACCGAATTTCTGTGAGAACGAAGATGGACTTGTTAAAACATCGTGTTATAAAAAGTATTTTCATAAAAACTATTTTATAATATTATATAGATTTTAAAGGTGTTTGAAAAAAAAGATTAAAGAATATTTTAACTTGTTTTTAAATATTTAATAAATTCTGTTTTCGTTCCTTTTCGAGGACGAAAAGATTCAAAGGGGGGAGGAATGGGTTTTGTACATCTGTAAATTGACAAATAAGAATAGCTAGATATTATATAAATGAATTAAACTATAATAAATACTATATTATAAATATTGGAATAAATATGTATTTGGTAATCTCTTATTATAATTATGGAAATTTGACACTAGTAATTTAATAATTTCTTTTATAAAATTTAATTGGACAAAAATCTATCTTTTCAAAATTTATAAAAAAAATAATTCAAATTCAAGTTAATAATTTTCAAAACTAGTTAAAATTTATTCTAATCAAAAATATATTAGCTTGAGTTAAAATAAGATTAAAATTTTTGGCCATTTCTTTGCTTTCAAAATTCATCTTTAAATAACACATGAACATAGTTTATAAATATATATAAGTTTAAAACCTTAAATATAAATTAATGTAAACATAACATATTAAAATAAGCACTTGTATAATTAATATAAAAAGGTTTTAAACAATTGTAAATACATTAGTCAAGATTTAAACATTTGTTAATAAATGGACCCATGTAAAGTACATTTGTCCCTTATGTACCATTTGAATCAACAAGTGGCAACATTTTTTTTTTTAATTTAGTTCGTAAATTAATGTAAACGAAGAAAAAACTCAACCTAGAAATTATCTTCAAAACAGAAATTCTCAAGGAATCAAACCTGTAAATTTTCAAACCAGAGAAAGTTTATGCAAAATATCATGTAGGCAAAGCTTGTTAGATTTTATCTTCAAATTTGGGAATTCAATCAAAGTAAGACGAACCTGAATGCAAACATCACCAATAAAGGAAGACTTTAGGACTGCAGAATCAAAATCAAGCAAGAAAACCTGAAATAATCAAAGCATTTCTGTCCTCTGCTCTGGGATATTAGGTGAGTAAGACTACCCCTTTAAGTTGAGTTTGGTTATGCATGTGATGAACTTTAGTAGTGAAGTTGAGAAATTTGATTGCCTGAATATAAAAATAAGTTAATCTGGCATATTGAGATGGGAATTCTATATATACATCTGAGTGAATGCATGCTACCTCTGTTCTTAAAATAAATGTGAGCAAACCTTTTTAACCTGCCATTCTATCTTGATATTGGATAATGCTTGAAAGTATGATGAGTATATCTGAGAAGAATGGTTGAATTTGTCTGTATTTCTGGAATGCATGCTTGTAATTAGTTCTCTGTTAATATTACAGGCTCATAGTTCATCAAATAAAGGATCATAGCTTCCTATCTAAACATGTTCAAGCTATAATCTTTAAAAGTAAAATGATTGTAACTTAGCAATATTTTTTTATATATAAGATTAGGTGGATTCAGTGAACAATCATTTCAAAGAAAAAAAATTTAGAATTTACAGTAAAAGCCTAATTTAAGTCAAAAATTAATGATTTTAATTTTGTGTTTTGGCTTTATAAACTGATTCGTATTATAAAATCATGATTTTTAAGGGGAAAATTAAGATTTTTAGGTAAGTATTAATTGGGAATTTTGGGTTTAAACTAAAAAAGGATTTTCGTAAATTCTCGTTAACTCCTGATGAATTGGATGTCAAGGTCATTGGCGAAGGTTGTATGAGTATCAAGGATCGAGGGAAAAATACAATTTGAATTTATAAATGATTGAGGCATGGGAACGTTGATGTTTTAGGGTTTAAAAAAAACTAGTTTGCTTGTCTGTTTTGAAATGGAACTGCATCGTCGTCCGGGGACCAGAGGGGATCGGACTGGAAGGAAAGGTGTCGTATGTCATCGGAGAAGCTAAGGTTATGGTCGCGTGGCATCCAGAGGTTTGTGGTGGTGGATGCGGGGTACTTTCTGGTGGTTAGTTAAAGCAGTGTTGGGTTCCAGTTTGATCAAGCTTACTCGATTTCGACTGGAAGGCAAATTTGAATTTCTGGGTGGTTGGAACTCATTAGCATGTCAACGATGTTATGATGGGAATAGTGGTGGTGATCAGAGCGGCGACGGTGGAAGGTGCATGTGCACAGGTATCAGCGAAAGGAGAAGAAGTTGTTAGAATTGAAATTTGGGTTCTGACCGGGTCATTGCTCGAATATTTGATAGATGGGCTGGAGTAAATTTGTGTTCGAGCATGAGTACTTGTGGTATCAGTGACCATTACTGTGATGAGAAGCTTGTAAGGATGTAATGCTCGAAGACGTACTCGAGAAAAATGAGGGAGGACTCGAGTATGGCATCAGCTATGAGAGGGGGATTTGTTGTTAGTATCAGTTTAAATTAAAAAAAAAGGGAAGGGGTAAATGATGACCAGATTTTGGGTATGAGTATAACTAAGTCAACCTATTTTGGAAACAAGGAGTTCATAATAAGATCAAGCTATTTTTTTTCAAAATCAAGTTTCCAAAATCTAATTTAAATCGAAATGTTGGAATTTGTTTAGTTAGATCTGAATAACTAATTTAATTTAGAACTCCTATGTATTTAAAATGAAATTCCAGATGAAATTATGTAAGTATTTAAGTTTTGTGTTGCTAACCATGTGTCGAATAAAAGTTCTCTAGCGATTGTTTTCAAGTATTCAATTTAAGCAAGACATGGTTGACGAGCAAGTAATCAATTCAGGTAGATAGTCTATCTTGTTTAACTAAAGTCTTATTTATTTAGGATTTATAAATAAAGGGTAGCTTCTCAAATGAGAAGTTAGTGAACAGTTAATGAAGATTGATAAATGAGTGTGACTAATCAATTTAAGGCTAATCGCTGAAAGTAATTAGAAAGATAGTTAAGGAATTAATTACTCGATGTAATTAATTAAGTTGATATGATTAATTTTAGTTAATTAATTAAGTTTAATTAATCAAAGGTAATCAATTGGTGTTGGATAAGTATAAATACATAAGGTAATTAATGAGGTATAATTACCTAAATAAAGTAATTAGTGGATAATTACTGTATGTAATTAATTAAAGGAAATTGCTTATTGTAGAAGTAATTAAAGGATAATTATTTGGTGAAAGAAATTAAGTGATAAATACTTAGTATAATTGAAGAATTAATCGATATGATTAAATCAAGAAGATGGTTTAATTGATAAAGTAATTAAGGAAAGTTAATCTTTAATTGTAATTAATCAAGGTTGATTAAGTTAAAGGATAATTATTAAGTGAAATTAATAATTAACTAATGGAAGTAATTTGAGGATCATTAATTAATGTATTTAATGAAGAAATCAATCTTGCTTATTAATGATTGAATTAGGATAAGTGCTTTAGACTGGTTGATATCTCTGATATGAATCGCTTTGTGATATGATATGTTGGATGGATGGCGGTAATGCGATTATCTATCAATTATGAGTTGATATGTTAAAAATGTTATCTGGTAACTAAAATTGAATTGTATTTAATTAGACAATTTGGTTTAGATGACATTGGATTCGAAGAGACCGGAGTCGGGTTCTAGTAAATACCCGAAACCACTTCGATTTTTATAGATTGATACGTGAAATCAATAAGCTGGTTTGGAATGATTAAAGTAAATTTGACCATTTAATCTAAGTTTGGCACTTAGAAATTTATGAGTATAATAAGTGTTATCTATACCAAACCTGTGGATTTGTAAATTTTTATGAGTTACCCCGGGTTAAAAATTGAATATTGTTTTGGTGTACTTCATATTAGATGAGTTTACTCACGCTGGTTTCCGGCCTGACCCGGGTGTTACTTTGATGTAATGCTCGGGTCAGACCGAGTATTACAGATTTTCAGGTAAGGACGTTCTGGAGCTCAGGAGGCGAGCTGGATGGCAGGGTCGTGTGGAGAATTTACTCTATGATATTGTAGTATCTGGATATGATTGTTTCATCCAGTGATTATGTATATGTGTAACTCTAATGTATAAAGATATAAGTGTAATGATATAGTTCTTCTTGTAAAACTATTATTTATGTGATATTATATTTTATCCGTTGTGTATGTGAGATTGTGTGTTTCTTTTCTGTTCTTCTTCTATCTCTTTCTTCTTTCACTTTCTTCTTTTCACTAACTATCTGGAAATTTCGGGATCGAAATTTTCGGGTCGTTACAGTTAATGTATGAAATGTAAACCAATATTAATTATATCCATTAGATAAAGATTGGCAGAATAAAAGGATTTAAATCAAATTTAATCAATTTATTGGAATTTAAAATTATAGTCAATGGGTTTATTGCAATTGAAATTAAATATTGTAATTAGTGTAATATTTAACATTGAATTGGACATAGAAATTTGTTTTAAAAGATTTAAATTACTAGGTAATCAAAAATGATAAAAATTGTTAGTTATTAAATTTGAATTTAGAAAGTGATCTAATTAATTTAATACTAATTTATTTAATTAATGTAAAAATAGCCATTTGACCGCCGTCTCGAATTTCGATGAAACCGGTCTCATCGGATCTGTTACAGTGAATTATTGTAAGATTTCAAGTTTCGTAGTGATCGAATTTATCGTTTGATCGTGCGGGCTCGAAACGCGTAGAAATTAATTTAATGAAATCAATTTGAAATACATTAATTTTAAAAGCTAACTTCTTTATACAATGGAATCAAGACTTAAAACATGTTCCATTGAGTTTAAAAATATCAAAACCATTTATTTTGATATATGGGATGAACCACTTTCATTTTGAAAGTGAAACGGGCTTTTCGAGTCGCTATTGTCATTCGTGCCAATTCGGTACGTGTTCATACTTTATTATCGAGCTTTTTTATGTAAATAGCTTTGTTTCTCAAACCCCGGCAGTCTTTCTGTTTCTACTGTACGTACAATTCTATCTGCCTAGCTCCTTCTTCTAATGGCAAAAACCAAATCCAATTACAAAAGCCTAAATTCAATTTTCAAATCAATTTCAAAATCAAACTCCTCAAAACCCTAACATATTATATATCATTGGAACGCTCTCAATGAACGTAATCCACTGCAATAATTTGTTTTTCGATTTGAGCCATGGATTGATGGGAAATTTGTGATTTAATTTCGCCGTCCATAGGCCATGTTCTCGTTTCACAGTGGATTGTCAATCCTTTGTCGGTCAGGAAGTTGTAGTGCGTAGAGACTGTCAAGATGAGTCCATCTGTATAGTTACTTGGGTCTAGAAGCGACATGGTTCACCAAAATCTGGTGATAGACACGGTGGAGGAGGGTCGTTCTCTGGCGACTTCAGGGCTGGGCGCATGGACATTAGGTACGACATAGGGAGGTGGTCGCGGTGGAGCTATTGGATGTGGTCGGAGGCGGGGTAACGGCGATAATTGAAGGTATGAGGTGGCGGTTGGGTTCGATACGCGTGGCTTGGATTAGGGTTTTAGCATGTCTAACGAAGGTGATGACGTGTATTATATTTTACTTATTTTATTAATTCCAATTTAAATTGTACAATATTCTAATGTTAATAACTTTTGCCTACGGACTTGGATTTGGCGCGGTTTGTTTTGTTGGGATCGTATTGGAATTTCGAACATTTTGGAATTGGTTTGGACTAATTCTGAGACTGTTGAAATTTGGGCCTTATTTTGGATTTCAAATCGATTTGTAACCAAAGGTGAGTGTTTTAACCCACTCACAACTACTAAATTATCTTTTGTTAGTTAAATTGAATTTACGATGTGATTAGAAATTGATTGTTTAATGTTTGGTATATTCAAATTGTCATTCCAGTTAAATCTAACTTTTATTGAATTTAATCTCCATTTAATTTAATATTGAATTTTAAATTGCATATTAATATCTATTATTGATAATCAGTTTGTTATTACCTATTTGTTGATTTGGATGTTGAGTGTGATGGATGTTTGATTGTTGATATTGGATGGCTGGATGTTGTATATATTGTTATAACACTGCAAGTTCCCTTGAATTTCCTATGGGCTGAACTGATACAAACCCGGACGATCTATAAATTAGGGAACATCATTATGGTTTTGAAATCGATATTGATTAAATGGTTTAAAATGAGAATTTGAATTGAAAGGCAAAAATTTGGTTGTTGATTTGAAAGCAGGCCATGGTCCAGATGTGTTGAAATGAAAGAAATAGTACAATATGATATTAATTTCAAATTTTTTTAATATAAACTGTCTTAAAATATATTATTTTAAATCCTGGTTATTAAGATTTTCAAACTATTAAACTAATTTAATCTATTTTAAATTATTTTAATCAATTTAAACTATTTTAACTTATTTTAAGCTATTTTATCTATTTAATCCAATTTAATCTATTTTAACCTATTTTAAACTGATTAATCCATTTTAATCTATATAATCTATTTTGAATCTATTTAAATCAGTTTAAATCTATTTAATATATTTTAAATCTATTTAAACTATTTCAAAATCTATTTAAAACCATTTTAAATCTATTTAAACTATCTTAAACCCATCCAAACTAATTTAATCTATTTTAAACTATTTAAAATATTTTAAACTATTTTAACTATTTAAATTATTTTAATCTATTTTGAACTATTTTAAATCACTTAAACTATTTTAGAGTATTTTAACTATTTTAAACTATTTCTAAAACAATTAAAACTATTTATGACTATCTAAACTATTTTCTAAAATTTCAGACTATGTAAAGTTGAAGTATTTATATTTAAATCCTCGATGATGATGTAACCTAAGTTAGGATTTGAAATTGATACCCTTTTGTGAAATGACATATTTGAGTAAACATGATGATTTTGGAATGAGGATTTAATTAACCCATCTTATCGATAATTTTAAAAGTGAATATGATTTTTGAAAGTGAATATGATTTCGAAAGCTATCTGGTTTGAATTGAATATGATATTTGATATCAATTGTGAATTGGTTTTGAAAATGTAAAAGAACCATCTGGTGTGAAATAAGCATTTGGTTATTAAAAAGACCGAGATCGGATATTGTCATACTCCCTGCCAATACAGAAAACCACTTCAACTGTGTACGTGCTCAAGATTCCAGAATGAAGTATGATGGTTTGACGAACAATTCTGTCTGAGGTATTAATGTAGCCCTGACTCCCGTGAGTCAGCTTGATGTGGCTAAAATAGGAGCCATGCCGGGCCAAGTGAGGTCGCACCTCCGATCGGACACATTTCTTCGATACCATATTATGACTTTACGATTGATTTGGTGGCCACCTTTCGATTTGATTTTGGAAGTGTGTTCCGAGGTGAGCGGTTGTAGCTGCTATGCGTTACACCCAGTTCAGATCCGCAAAGCAGTAGTATCCTACCCTGGGCATTACCTCGCGTGCCTTGTCGCATGCCTTATCGTGCTTTCTACGAGTTTGTTTTGTACCGTACCTATAGAGTGCCCTTTGGGTAAACCAGCAGTTTGGTGGAGCTTACGGTACTGTATAGACTACGAAAATATATAAAATGTGTCAAGGGAGATATGGTAATGCCCTAACGCTACTTTAATACATTACTTTACTATAGACATTATTATAATAGCATATTGTACTATGTATGTAGATAGTTTAACAGATCCTTAGGAGATGTAATCCCGAACATCTCTTAAGTTATTGCACTCACGTTAGACACTGGATAGGAGATATCAAACTCCGTAAACATCTCTGGCATCATTACATTCATATTTATTTATAGTTGATTTAACTTACATAAGGTTTTTTAGTTATGACTCGAGTGTTTTGTCTTTTTAATTCGCTCGGATCAATGTGAGCTTATCAGTGTATTGAAGACCTTATTTCTAGAGGATAAAGACGAATATTTTGTACTATTATTATTTATTTTATTTATTCCACTACATCATGTTGTTCCACTGCATTATTTACTTATTACTGCTGTTTGTACTATGATATGTATTGTAAAGGTGCAATCAAAATGTATTTGTAAAACAGCTTCATAAACTTTTATTTGATTATTACATTTTGTCATTCCGCTATGAGATTCTGTGTTTGTTTTATTTCTTTCTCTTCTTTTTCTTATTTACCCTATAACAATCCTCCCTTTTTAATAGTTTGAGTCTGACGTGTGTGGTTTATCGTCGATTTAAACCGTCCAAAAAGGTGGATCATCACATTTGGTGTTAAAGCTTTGGTTCAGCGATAACCTTAGCTTTGTGGGGTCTATCTCATTAGAGAATAGGGTAGCAATACCCTAGAATGAGTCGTTGAGTTTATATGTATGAAAGAGCGTATTTGTTAGTGTTATAAAATGTTTTATATTGTGTTAATTTGTTCTGTTTAGTATTTATAAATTCCGGTCGGTACATAGGATGCTATGGAATCGATAGAGATTTCTAAACACTTAATAGGGAAAACCGACACAATATTATTTTGAAATATAGGCAAATGAAATAATTTTACCTAGTATTATATTTTATATATAAATGGATGACTTTTACAAATGGATATAGTTGGATGTTATATGTTGTTTGTTAGGAAGTGAAATCTTATAAATATTGAATTGTAAAATAAGATTTACAAATAAAGTAAATAAGAAATTAGAAAATTTGAGAACTTAAGTTCTGAGATTTTTGAAATTGGTTTTCAAAAGATTTTGGAACGGTAACATTAGTATTATTTGAAAGTATTTTCAGATATAAATATTTTCGATGTGGAAAGAAAGGTTTTAAAGGAATTATTGAAAGGGAATAAGTTTTGTACTCCCTTTTCTGTCACTGAAAAATTATTTCGGTGATGAGTGCACGCATCATTAACGTTCATTTTCGAGTTTCAAAGTGAAAAGACCGCGTAGTAGTTTTACTACACATTGGTTTGATAATGACTCTTAAATTTTAATTTATAAATATGATTGGATATATGAGTTATGAGTTTGTGTGTGTCTATATATATATATATATATATATATATATATATATATATAATTTTAAATGAATTGAAATGTAACCTGGAGATTAGTTCTTAAAACTTTTCACAGTTGGTAGCTTTCATTTATTATAATAAAATGGAATCTTGACTATATTAATAATTGGAAACTTCTAAAACGAAAAAATAATATAGAAATTTAGAGTTAAGTGATTAATGAAATGTAAAGAAATTAAAGGAAATCACTTATAAATTAAAGAGTAATGAAAAATTTGGAAGATGTAATCATTGAACCTATTGTTAACAAAAATGAATAAGATAAACTTGTGTAACATTTAATCACATTCTAAAAGATATATATATATATATATATATATATATATATATATTACCAAAATGTTAAAGGTTGTAATGTTAAATAGAAATGTGTAATAAAATATTATATAAGTAAAACTTTAGTAATGAAGGTGATCAATGGAATTATGTCTATAAATAAGAATTAAGGTGTATAAGAATATTATAAACTTAAGTTAATTTGAAATGCTAGTAATTGAATTTAATAGTGAATACTGTAAGTAAATGATTATAAACTTAAGTAATGTTTGAGGCCAATTTTAATTAAAATAAATAGTAAATGTGAATACTATATATGAAATAAATAAAAGTGAAAAAAAGAATAAAAATCTAAGTATGAGTTGCTTCACAAATAAATATTGATGTTAAAGGGAAATCAAAGTAAATAATAAATTGAAGTAAACTGAAATAAAAAGTATGCAATACTTAAATAATGAATTCATTAATTATTCTAAATAATTGAATGGAAAGAACATATGTAAGCAAACGAATATAAATTAATGGAAAATGGCATTGTATGAATGAATGAGAAATGAAATTTTGTATGTAATGAATGTAAATTAATGGAAACATAGCATTGTATGTATGAATGAAAATAGATGAATAGTAATTGATATGAAGGGAATTAATAAGAATAAACTTAGATGATATTTGAAATTTTTGTTTGTTTTGGCTTATGGATGTTTGGAAAAAGATACTTTTGATTGTATAAAGATGTATAAATAATCTATTAATTTCTATCTAAGGTTGTTGAGTGTATGATATACATAGTAGTTTATTTATCATTCTATACGATTAAAAGTTTTCGAAGCCGAACAAACCATTTATTTTGGGTTGGTATGGATGGATGACTGATTACTTTGATTGCATGTGATGATTATATGGTTTTTTTGCAAGTGACTATTGTTATGTTGTGTTGGTTTGTTATGCTATTGATTGAAACAACTTAAATACTTCTCTTTTAAAAATTCTCACTTTTTGGATTATATAAGTGAAATACAGGATATGGAAGCAATAGTTACTGCTTTTGGTTTCATAAATAAGCGTTGTTTGCCCAACAAATAGGTACGTTTTCGGATTACGGTTTTCTAGCGATATTATATTGTTCTCCCGTAGTTTGGGATATATTATTTTGAAATACGAGATATATATATTATTGTTATTGATATTATTATTTCTCCCGCACCTCTCCGTACATAGGAGACTCTGCCGAAAATTTCCAAAAATTTTGGACTTAGAATTTTTTTGTGAAAGTGGAAATGTTTTTCAAACATTTATTAAACTTGAGTATGAAGAATTTAATTGTTTATAAATTGATATGTTTTTTTATATACTTAATTAAGTAAATTGATTGTTTATAAATTTAATACTTTAAATAAGATATATTAATACCTTAATCCCTTCTTTTTCTTTTCAAGGACGAAAAGTTTTGAGTGGGGGAGAGTGTAACAAACAGTAATTTTCGATAATTAAGTTTATTAAATTTAATAATTTTTTTATAATTTAATATTGGAAGAAATTAAAATTTATGATATATTAATGTGATTAATAGCTATAATGAACTGTAACAATGTTATTTTAAGTTAATTGCTTACTATTTAATGTAATTCTAATTTATTAAAATGATTGAAGGGTTATAATTGGTTATAAATTATAAACAAGGAAATAGATTAAATGTTATATTAATTGGTGAAATAATATGAAATTAAAATTGGATAAAATTAGTGTTGTGTAAATAGTTTGAACATTTGTTTGTAAATAATAAACTATAAATGTGATTAAATTAAGTAAAAGGTGATAATTGTTATTTGTTACCTGTTTATTTAATCTGTTGAATTAAACTGAAAATCAATTGTAATTAAATGTTGTTAAAATATGAATTAAGATGATAATTGTGGAATATTAATGTAATGAAATGTAAACCAATGTTAATTATATCCATTAGATAATGATTGATTGAATAAAAGGATTTGAATCAAATTTAATTAATTTATTGGAATTTAAAATTATAATTAATTGGTTTATTGCAATTGCTATTAAACACTGTAATTAGTGTAATATTTAACATTGAATTGGACATGGGAATTTGTTTTAAAAGATTTAAATTACTAGGTAATCAAAAATGATAAAAATTGTTAGTTATTAAATTTGAATTTAGAAAGTGATTTAGTTAATTTAATATTAACTTATCTAATTAACGTGAAAATAGCCATTTTGGCTACGGTCTCGGATTTCGACGAAAGTAGTTTCATCGGATCTGTAACGGTGAATTATTGTAAAATTTCAAGTTTTATAGCGATCGAACTTGTCATTTGATCGTGCAGGCTCGAAACGCGTAGTAATTAATCTAATGAAATCAATTTGAAATAAGATGATTGTAAAAGCTAACTTCTTCATACAATGAAATTAGGACTTGAAACACGTTTCATTGAGTTTTAAATGTCAAAAACATCTATTTTTCTATATGGGATGACCCACTTTCATTTCGAAAGCGAAATGAGCTTTTCGAGTCGCTATTGTCAATCATACCAATTTGATACATGTTCATTCTTTCTTATCGGGCCTTGTTTATATAAATAGCTTTGTTTCTCAAACCCTTGCAGTCTTTCTGTTTCTATTGTACGTACAATTCTATCTGCCTAGCTCCTTCTTCTAATGGCGAAAACCAAATCCAATTACAAACCCCTAAATTCAATTTCCAAATCAATTTCAAAATAAAACTCCTTAAAACCCTAACATATTATATATCGCTGGAAAGCTCTCGATGAGCATATCGTGATTTAATTTCGGCCTCCATAGGCCATGTTCTCGTTTAACAGTGGATTGTCGACCGTTTATCGATCAGGAAGTTGCAGCGTATAAAGACCGTCAAGGCGAGTCCATCTATACGGTTACTTGGATCTAGAAGTGACATGGTTCATTGGAATATGGTGATAGACGTGGCGGAGGAGGGTAGTTCTTTGGCGACTTCAGGGCTGCGTGCGTGGATGTTAGGTGCGGCTCGGGGAGCTGGTCACGGCGGAGCTATTGGATGTGGTCGGAGGCGAGAAGGGCAACGACGATAATTGAATATGAGCTGGCAACTGGGTTCAATATGTGTGTCTTGGATTAGGGTTTTAGCATGTGTAACGAAGGTGATGATGTGTATTATATTTTTTTTACGTTATTAATTCTAATTTAAATCGTATAATGTTCTAATGTTAATAACTTTTGCATACGGACTCGGGTTTGGGTGTGGTTTGTTTCATTGGGATCGTATTGGAATTTCGAACATGCTAGAACTTGTTTTGATGAATTATGAGACTATTGAAATTTGGGCCTTATTTTGGGTTTCAAATCGATTTGAAAACAAATGTGAGTGTTTTAACCCACTTACGACTACTAAATTATCTTATGTTAGTTAAATTGAATTTATGATGTGATTAGAAATTGATTGGTTGATGTTTGGTTTATTTAGTTGTCATTCCAGTTAAATCTGACTTTTATTGAATTTAATCGCCATTTAATTTAATATTGAATTTTAAATTGCTTGTTAATATCTGTTATTGATAATCAGTCAATTGTTGTTTCGATTTGTCGATTTGAATGGTGATTGTTATGGATGTTTGATTGTTGATATTAGATGACTGGATGTTATATTTATATTGTTATAACCCTACAAGTTCCCTTGAATTCCCTATGGGTTGAAATGATACATACCCGAACGATCTATAGATTAGGGAAAATTGTTATGGGTTTAAACGATAAACCCGAGTGATTTTATGGATTTTGAATTTTATTCTGGATTGCGGATTGAATGATATATATCCGTAAATGTAAAATATGGCGGATTGAAATGATATATATCTGTATCACTTGACCATAGGTTAGAAAATTATATACGGACACCAGATTGGTTAAATTAAATTATTTTAAAACCTCAAAGTTTTGAATCTAGTTAAATAATATTTTGAAATAAAATTTAGATTTATATACACTGAATTATTTTTCAAAAATCCAAGCTTTAATGTTGAAATTGGATTTGGTTTAAATGAATTGTTTAAAGAATTTAAATTGAAATTTTGAAGTTGGATTTGAAGTATAAATGAAATTTATCGAAATTGAGTTATTGAAATATTTGAATATTTAAGCTTTGAAAACTACTAAACTGGTAATAGTTTCGATTTATTGTTCGAACATGGTTTTGAAATCGATATTGATTAAATGGTTTTAAATGAGAATTTGAATTGAAAGACAAAAATTTAGTTGTTGATTTGAAAGCTAGACATGGTCCGAATGTGTTGAAATAAAAGAAATAGTATAATTATATATTAATTTCAAATTTATTATTTTAATATAAACTGTTTTAAAATATATTATTTTAAATCCTGATTATTAAGATTTTCAAACTATTAAACTAATTTAATCTATTTTAAACTACTTTAATCTATTTTAATCAATTTAAACTATTTTAACTTATTTTAATCTATTTTATCTATTTTATCTATTTTAACATATTTCAAACTAATTAATCCATTTTAATCTAATTTAAATCTATTTAATCTATTTTAATATATTAAAATCATTTTAAATCTATTTAATCTATTCTAAATCTATTTAAACTATTTTAAAATCTATTTAAAACTATTTTAAATCTATTTAAACTATCTTAAATCCATCCAAACTAATTTAATCTATTTTAAACTATTTAATTATTTAAATATTTTAAACTATTTAAACTACTTTAAGCTATGTTAAACTGTTTTAAATCATGTAAACTATTTTAGAGTATTTTAACTATATATACTATTTTTAAAACTATTAAACTATTTATGATTATCTAAACTATTTCCTAAAATTTCTGACTATGTAAAGTTGAAGTATTTATATTTAAATCCTTGATGATGATAAAACCTAAGTTGGGATTTGAAATTGGTACCCTTTTGTGAGATGACATATTTGATTAAATATGATGATTTTGGAATGAGGATTTAATTAACCTATCTTATCGATAATCTCAAAAGCGAATATGATTTCGAAAGTGATATGGTTTGAATTGAATATGATATATGATATCAATTATGAATTGGTTTTGTAAATGTAAAAAAACCATCCGGTGTGAAATAAGCGTTTGGTTGCTAAATAGACCGAGATCGGATATTGTCATACTCTCTGCCAATATCGAAAACCACTTTAACAACCGCATATGTGGTGAAGATTTCAGAATAAAGTAGGATCGTTTGGCAAACGATTCTATATGAGGTATTAACGTAGCCCTAACTCCCGTGAGTTAGCTTGATGTGGCCAAAACAGGAGCCATGCCGGGCCACATGAGGTCGCAACTTCGATCGGATATATTTCTTCGATACCATATTATGACTTCGTGATTGATTTGGTGGCCACCCCTCGATTTGATTTTGGAAGTGTGTTCCAAGGTGGGCGGTAGTAGCTACTATGCGTTACCACCAGTCTGGATCCGCAAAATGGTAATGTTAGACGACCGTTTTTCTATTAGTTTAGAAATCCGTCGAACGAATTTATAATAAAATATACTGCAAGCGCACGGCGTACAAATGTTAGTACATGGCGAGTACGGGTCGATCCACCAAGAATTGTTGATTTTAAATATATATTCAATCTAATTAACCAAGATTTGTGATGTTTAAGCTAACTACTAAAAATCGCAAAAACTAACAACTACAAAGGTGAATGAAAACTATGAAAATAAATAACAATTTAGAGATAATTCCACTCTCTAGACCATATAGTTCAACAAAATAAGAAATTATTATCTCTCTTTTTTGGTCATTAGTTAGTTTAAATGATGTGCTTATCATAAGTATGGCATATTTGTGCAATTAATTAGCCCAACATATACCATCAAATTTTAACACACCCCTTAAACCACTACTAATCCTCATAAAAAATGATAACAAGTTGACAATTAAATCTATTTTAAGCATGGCCTATTAACTATTGATTAGAAATATAGGCCATCAAATTTTGATTTCAACATTCACTTCTTTTCCATAATCATATTTAGATAAAGAGGCAATTTGTGTTTACTGATTGTTTAAGCATAGCCAATTTGGATGAACAATATAGACTATCAAATTCAAAGCAAAAACAACAAGTTAAACCACTTCAACTATTTGCATTAAGCACAAAAGGAGGGCAATAATTGTCAAATGTTGAAGCTACATAATTAGAGAGCTTCATTATCCATAAATTGAAGGGATTTAGCCTTTCATTTGTGTTATCATATCAACCCTTGTAGCATGCAACATGAAACTAAAAAGAAAGGAAAATGAAAGCTAATGAAAAAGAGAACTAACATAATTTCATAAAAGAAAATCTACACTGCTTGCATACAAATCTACGCTACTAACATAAAAGTTAAAAAAAAGCATGTATTGAAAATTTTATAAAAAAATTACGTAAAAGAAATAGCTAAGTAGCCATGGAAAAAAAGAGCTTTGATTTATTTTTCTAAGCTAAGAGGCTAAGAGAAGAGAGGTTACATGAATCATAAGGGGTATTTATACATGTATGAAACCCTAATCCACTTTTTTGGAGAATGCCCAAAAATACCCTCTTAGGAAGTGTGGAGGTCAAGTAATCGTTAGCATCAAATAATCATCATTTAAGTGTGCATGAAACTTTAAACTCTATTAGCATGTGCATTAGCATCAAATATGTACATTAAGATAGGTGGGTAGATGGGGTCCTCCACGATCCACGAAATGAATTATTTCCATCTCCATTCCTTTATATTCTCTCTTATGCATGTATATATCTTCATGAAACCACTGGTATATGAAGCCAAATTCCTATAAAATAATATAAAAATTTCCAATTAAATTTTCTCATATTAATATATGCACAAAAATGACCATTTTGCCCTTGGATGAAGATGAATATGTGACGATTTCAAAATAATTTGAATTTTGGTTTAAACACATTAAAACACCCAATACGATCATTTATTTAATTTAAATAGATTAAATATGATGGTAAAAATATGCACATTTACGTGCACATCAAATAACCCCACGCTTATTTTATTATTTGTCCTCGAATAAAGAAAAAACTAAGATAAATCTGTTTTCGTAGCACGGTTGCATTGAGCAGATGCAACAAGCTGTTTAACCTCTAGTAGGACAAGTGTTGTTTCGTGAGGGTTTTCAGCGGATGCTACCAACAAAATCTAAATGCAATATGAAAATATTTAAAAATGCAAGATTTATTTACAAAGAGATGAATGCAGGTTTTTGAAAATATTCACAAATGAAAGATTTACTTTTAAATAGACATAAATAAGTTAAATATAATTTTTGGTTATTATCAAGAAATTGAATACCTTTTACTTGTCAAAATTTCCAACATAAATCAAGTTATCATAACAAATAGACTATAGTTTAACTCGTTATTTCGGTTGATAATACGGTGTAATTATGAAAGAGATCCTTAGTTGATTAACAAAGTTTATCGAAGTGGTATTTTCATTTCTTTTCAAGAACAAGTCAAATGAAATAAGTAAAGATAGTGCTTGGATTTCATCTGCTTACTATCTTTAATTTTTTTGAAAATTTTATTGATATTAACAATATTTACATATCCTAACTCGAGGCCAAATATATTACCCGTGCACGGCCTTACGGACTTATATGAGGGGAATACAGAGCGTGGCGAGTGAACATACAAATGTGAAACTTATCGACTGTAGGCGTTATTAATAAAAGAATTTTTTATATAGACACACAACTAACTCAGATAAACTGAGGCCGGATATACCGATCGTGCATTGCCTTTCGGGCTTACGTGAGAAGGGTATAGAGCATGGCGAGTGAACACACGAGTGTGAACACATGACTCTAGGTGTTAATAAAAATTATGTACATATATACAAATATATTTTTTTCTTTTTTTTTAAAAGAGAGTTTTGCAAAATCATCTTAGCACCATTTAACTTAGAAGATAAGAAAATGATATATCATTCACTTTAAATTCACCACTTTTTTAAACAAAGATTTTCAATTAGGATATACTTCATAATTATCGCCATGAACCTACCTACATACTAGTTAAATCATCGTTATTTGTAATCAAACTTTATTTTTATTATTGTTTGGGCAAATAAATTTTCAAAAATTTCAATTTAATAACCTAAAACTTATACTTATTCTATAGTGTTTCTTTAAAAATAAATCAAAATGCTTAATTTTTTTTCTTAATTTTTTCAGTTTTTTCTTTAGTTTTGGAAAGAGAATGTAAAAATAAACCATGAAAAATTGAAAATGAAATGACGATACTCCCCCCACACTTGATTTTGACTATGTCCCCATAGTCAACCCAAGTGAAAGGAGGAAAAAAAAGATGACCTATATTTACATGAAAACGAAAAGATTATTATTTTCAAGAGTTCAAAAAGTATATCGTCAAAAGTAAATGAAACGGTCTTCCAAAGACCGATTCATTTGTCTCGTCAAGTATGCGAGACATAGCTTAAGCTCGAAAAACCAAACCGTAAATGATTTCAAAGTTGACTGTTGATATGGGAAAATGAATGTCGTTTTATCAAAAATCGTATGAGTTGTTTTATTTTCAATGATTTTTAGGGTCGATAAAACAGTTGATTGAAATTCAAGTTCATTTTCTCCATATTGAAATTCAAGCTCATCATTGACGAATTCTTCAAAGCTATTGATTTCAAATCGAAATGGTGATTTAACTCTTCCCCTTCGTAATTCAACAACTCATTTTTGAAAAGTTCAAAAAAATCATGTTAATTGAATTCGTCTTACTTTATTGGATTACCAACAACTTCATTGCATATATCGTTTTCAAAATCCAAAGTTATTGTATTCAGAATTTTGAAATCGAAAAAAGTAAGATTGAATTTTAAATCGAGTTTCACACCCTCAAAATCCAAGTCAATTACCATGTTTTCAACAACTTCATTAAGATCATCATTTTCAATTTCAAAAGTTGTTGTTTGAAAATCGTCAAATTGGGTAAAAGATGGATTATCACTCGACTCTTCATGGGGTTTGATTTTGTTGTTCACCTAATTTTTTGTATGTTTTAACCAACAAATTTTTGTGATCATCGTAAATTTCATTCATTTGTTCAACAAAATCCAATTTATAATTACTAACTTGAGGATTTTCGATTTAGGCTTGTTGAGAACAAGATTCGTCCAATTCGATAAATGATGGATTTTCATTTGATTTTTCACATATGGGAATTTGATTTTGTTCCTCATGAATTTTTTTGTAGGTTTCACGCACAAATCCTCGTAATCGTTTTCCATTTTCTCAACTAAATCAAATTCATGATTATTAAACTGAGAATTTTCAATTTGAATTTGTTGAGAATAAAAAATTTCACGCGCATTGTAGTCGAGATTATTCCCATTACCAAAATTATTTGAAAAGTTTTCACATTTTGTTTATGAAATTCACTTTAGAGTTCGAAATTGAATTGGCAAGGGTTATACTTGAAATCGTTTGAATTTTGAAGTGAATTCAAATTTTGATTATTTTAAAAACTTTGACTTGAGTTATAGCACAAATCGTTCATCCTTTGATTTAGTATAACGAGTTCAAGTAAAGGCGAAATGTTATTTTCAAGAGTTGAGGCTTGTTCATCATTTTGAAAATTTTGTTATTCGAAATGCAAATTATTTACACAATAGTTGTTGTTAAAAATCCATAAGAATTTGGAGTGAAATTATATGGTTATATTGATTTTCACAACTAACGTAAAATTCATTTAAGTAGGGAAACTCGGACTTTTTTAAGAATGTTCTTGGGTTTTTTTTCTATTTTTTATAAAGGAAAAGCATTCGCGAAGAATTTATTATTATTTTTTTAAAAGAAATTTTGATTTTTGTTTTGTTTTTGGATTTTCGAAAAAAATTCATTTTTTGAAAAAGTTTTATATTTTTTTTGGATTTTTGCTTTTCTAAACAAAAAAAAACTAAGTAAAATTTCTTTTTGGGTTTTTGTTTTTGATTAAAAAGAATTCAAAGGAAAGGATTTAAAAACAAAGTCAAGGAATATTTACAAATTTATTTTTAAAATTTTGGATTTTTTAATGTTTTTTTATATATGCATGAACTAATGCAACTAAATGAATGCAAGGGATTAATTACAAAATAGCTCCTAACAAAAAATTATATAATCACATTTTCTCTTAATTCAAGAAGTTAGTTCTCAGGCAGGTAACGAGCAGAAGTTATCGGTGCACCACAAATCACCGTAGCAATGCAGTCGAAGGTTTAAGTACCTTCAGAGAAACAACCACTATAATATTTACGAATCACCATAATATTTATAAATGGTTATTGCTCTGCCGTAGCCTAGACACCGAGAAATTAAATTGTTCAAAGAAGACAAATTGTTAATATACAATTAAGTGCATTATCATTAATCAAATTCTAAGATTAAATGCAAAAAATAAATTAAACGTATATTAACAATGCAACTACAAATGAATTTTTTTCTGTTTATGGTTTTTGAATTTTTTTTATAAAATAATGCAAGCAAACAACAATGCAAGACAAATAAAAATAATAGATAGGGGTTAAAAGCAGCAAAAAATTTCATAAGCAAGCAAGTAGTTATTTTTTGGCAAGCTAAGCAAAGCAAGCGACTTATTCTCCCTAATCTGCTTCTACATCCTGAAAATAAAAACAAGATACATATATCTACAATTGTTTTTCTTAAATATATATAAGGATTGAACTTAAAAACAAAACAAAACAAATTAAAACAAAACAAAACTAATTTAAAACTAATTTTTTTTAAAGGGTAAAACAAAACTAAATTAAACAAAATTAATTGAGCAAACATTTTCTTTAAAACTATTTGCAAATGAAAACAAAAACAAATTGAAAACAACAAGTGTAAACAAAACAAATGAAAATAAACAACTTGAAACTTGTGTGTGTATGTGTGTTTTTTATTTAATAATCAAGGAAAAAACTCAACAATTAAACTCATAACTCAATTAAAAAAACTAATTAAATACCTTAAAAACAAGAAACAAAAAATTCACCATTACCACTTAAACAAACCCACACATTCTTCTACCCAGCCCAAATCAAAACTAACCCCTCGTTTAATAACGTAGTAATAGCAAATTCAACAGCCACCCACCTCACGAAATTAAATTAAATTAAATTAAATAGAGAATTAAACGAACGGTCGAATTCACGAAATCAAATTCTCAATACAAAATGCCACTCTATTAATTTAAACAGCGAGTTCAATGAGAGTTGCGGGTTCGAGCAAATTGGGGATCGAGTGGTTACGGAGGTGTAGGTGCTTTCGTATTTGGGTTCTGGTCGAAGTTGGAATCGTTCGTGCGTCGGCGAGTAATTCAGTGATGTTTTTGTGATGTCGAGTTGAGGGTTTGGGTTCGATTGTTTGTTGTTGTAGTGAGATCGCGACAGTAAGTTAAAGTTTGTCTGAGGAACTGGAGGCGATGGAGCAGAGGTTTGCAGTCGTGATTTGAGTTGCAAAGTGGTGGCTCTCGATTTCGAGCAGAGTAATGAATGAGCAGGAAGGCAACGGAACCAAAGTTTGGAGATTTGCGGAGCGGATGACAGCGGATGGTCGTATCGAGTCGCATTTGAATTGCAAGTTGCCAATGGTTCGAAGCAAGTGGCCAGTGGAATTGGAAGGTACTGCTGATTTTTTTCTTTTATATTTTTTTCCTGGTGAGAATTGTGGTTGAAGTTTTTGTGAATGGCAGGTGTTGTAGTAGTCAGGTGGAGGAGTGACGATATGCAGCGATGAAGTTTTATGGTGGAGTGGTAGTACGTATGGGTGATAAGTGGTTTGAGGGTGCTATTGCAGCTTGATTGTGGGTTTCAACGAGTTTCAAGTTTGACCAGTAGATGAGAGATGGTAGTTATAGGGCTTCGGTATGCAGTGCTCGGTGGTGTTTTGAAGTTTTAGTTTTGGTGGTGTGACAGAATTGGTCATGGAGAGGAGGGGAGGATCAGGTAGATGGTTCAAAGGAGTAATTGTTGTATATGAGTGTTTGTACACGAGTGTTTTGTTGTAGCTTAGTGACTCTGGTAACTGGGCAGTGAATGGATGTTGGAGTGTGGGTGGTAGCAGTTGTACAGGGAAGTGATGTGAGCAGGCCCGGCCCAAGACCAAGGCGAACAAGACACTGGCCTAGGGCAACATCGACCGAAGGGCAACAGAAAAAAAGTTCGCTTTTCACTTTCACATATGAACAACACGCCACCAGCTCCTCCGCGCAACCACGCCCAGCTTCCCCCTCCCATGCCTGCTCCTCTCGTGCACGGCCCAGCCTCCCACTGTTCCACGCCCTGCTCTCTTGGCTCTCGTGTGCAACCAAGCCAGCCTGTTGCCATAATTTCATGAATCGATGCCCCAATTTCAAAATGTTGTTGCCCTTATCTCAATGTTGTTGCCCTTATCTCAATTTTCCCGATGCTGCCATGTGTTGTGCTGCTGCCCTAATCTTTGACTAAGGGATAATTGTTGTTCCTGATTCCTAATTCCTGAAATGTAAGTTTTTAATTAATATTTAAATATAAATATGATTTTTGGTATGTTTTTTGTCAACTGCTGTAAAATTGCAAATCTTTTCATTGAAAATGAATATGATAAAGTTATGGTTGAAATTGAATAAAACATCAAACTAGAATTGAGTTGAAAAGAATTAAATTAATGAACATCGATTTCAAATTTATTTTTAAATGAACTAAATTATGATTATGTTAAATATAACTGAGTTGATTTCATTCTTTTTTGTGACTGAATTAAATTATTGGAAATGAATAACATTGATTTTTTTTTTTTTGAATGAAGTAAATTATGATTGAATTAGATAGAATTTAGTTGATTTCATTTGTTTTGTGAATAAATTAATTTTTTTTTAAATGAATAATATCGATTTCTTTTCATTTTATTTTTTTTGAATGAATTGAATTGTGATTGAAGTAGATAGAATTGAGTTGATTTCATGAATAACATTACTTTCGTTATTTGGAACATATCGAAGAGCAAGATATTTGTGGTAAAGAATTACTCAATGATCTTCGACAATTAAAATCGATTCTACCACCTAAAATAATTAAATCAATTGATATTTTATACTTTTTAAGGTGTTATCGGGATGTTAAATGTTTGGCTTGCTTATCGAATTTTGTCGACTACTCCAGTTACGGTTGCTTCAGCATAAAGAAGTTTTTCAAAATTGAAATTGACTAAAACATATCTTCGGACTACTATGTCGCAAGAAAGGTTGAGTGGATTAGCTATGATTTCAATTGAAAACGAGTACTTATATATGCTTTTAACTATGAAGAGATAATATATGAATTTGCTTCAAAAACTACGAGAAGTTGTTTCCATTAATCGTATTAATACGTTATAATATCATATTGACGTTTAGATTTTTTGATGTGCACCTTAAATGACTTGGTTGACCAATATTTTATGATCATCGCTTAATATATGAAAGAATTTTCATTTTGTTTATACATTTAAAATTATTGTTATCGTTTAAGAAATATGGCAAAAAAATGAAAAATAAAACTCGTCTAGGGCATTGAATACACTTGGGCCGGCCCTGGATGTGAAGATGGCTGATGTGATAAGTGGAGGAAGATGGTTGCTGAATTGATTGATGAAGTGAGTTGTTCAGGTGGTAGGAATGATGGAAAATGTGTCAATGAAGTATGGAGGTTTATGCAGAAGTGTAGCAGCGAGTGTAGGAAAGGTTATAGTGAAGTTTAGGCAGGTGTTTGTGCACTACTATTGTGAAGTGGTTAAAAGAGAAGTCACTGCTATTGTCGATTGATGTATGCTGTTTTCGAGTAGAAGTGTTGTGGGATTGCTATGGGAGTGGAGGTTGATGGGTGGATATGGGAGTGGAGATTGATGCCAAAAACTTGTTCGTCGACGGAAATTCTATCGAGTTAGAAATCCGTCGAACGAATTTATAATAAAAATAACCGTAAGCGCATGGCGTACAATTTGTTAGTACGTGACGAGTATTGGTCGATCCGCAGGAAATTGTTAGAATTCAAATTTCTATTCAATCAAATTAACCAAAGTCGAGAGTGAATTAAACTAGAAAATTAAAAAATTAACAAAAAGAAAGTGATAAAAATATGAGAGTGGAAGACAATTTAGAGGTAATTTCACTCTCTAGATCACATAGTTCAACACAACATGAAGTTGTGATATCTTTTTTTTTGGTCATTAGTGAATGTAAATGATGTGTTTATTATAGTTATGACATATTTCTGCTATTAATTAGCCCAACATAAGCCATCAAACTATAATACAACATTTAAATCACTTTTATCTCTCTTGAAAAATGACAACAAGTTGAAAATGAAATTTATTTTAAGTATGGCCTACTAACTATTGTTTAGAAATACAAGTCATCAAATTTTAATTTCAACACTCACTTTTTGCCATAATCATATTTAGATGAAGATGCAATTTGTGTTTTCTTTGTTTAAGCATAGTCTATTTGTTATGAAAAACAAAGACTATCAAATTCAAAGCTAAACAACAACATTAAACCACATCCAATTTTCCATTAAGCACAAAATGAGAGAGCAATGATTACAAAATGTTGAAGCTATGTAATTAGAGAACTTCATTACCCCTAAATTAAAGGGTTTAACCTCGCATATTTGTTATCAAATTAACAAATGTAGATTGCAAACCAAAAGAAGAGGAAAATGAGAGCTAAATGAAAAGAAAAACTAATCTATTTGCATAAATATATAAGTCTACACTACTAACATAAAAGTAAACTAACAAGGAAAGGAAAAAAACATGTATTAAATTACATAAAAGAAAAGAAAAGTTACATGAAATAAAAATTCCTAAGTAGCCATGAAAAGAGAAAGAGAGCTTTCTTTTATTTGATCCTAAAGTAAGCTAAAGAGAAGATCCTAAAAAAAGGAGAGCCTAATAGAAGAGAGCCTAATTACATGAACATAAGGGGTATTTATACATATATGAAACCCTAATTCACTTTTTTGGGAGCTACCCAAAATACCCTCTTAGGAAGTGTGGAGGTCAAGTAATCGTTAGCATCAAATAATCATCATTTAAGTGTGCATGAAGCTTTTAACTCTATTAGCATGTGATTTAGCCTGTAATTTGTACATTGAGGTAGGTGGGGTCCTCCATTATCATGAATTTGAATTATTTCCATCTTCATTCCTTTGTATTCACCTGTGCATGCATATTTTTCATGAAACCTTCCATTTAAAGCCGAATTCCTACAAAATCATATTGAAATTTCCAAGTAAATTTTCATAAATTAATATATGCACAAAAATGATCATTTTTCCCCTATATGAAGATGAATATATGACAATTTAAAAGTAGTTTGAATTTTGGTTTAAACAAGTTAAAATACCCAATATGATCATTTATTTAATTTAACTAGATTAAATATGATGATAAAAATATGAACATTTACGTGCACATCAGGTAGTATCCTACCCTAGGCATTGCCTCGCATGTCTTGACACATGCATTATCGTGCCTTCTACGAGTTTGTTTTATACCGTACATATGGAGTGTCCTCTAGATAAACCACCGGTTTGGTGGAGCTTACTGTACTGTATAGACTACCGAAATATATAAAATGTGTTAAGGGGAATATGGGTAACGCCTTAACACCATTTTAATACTTTACTTTACGATGGCACTATCATAATAGCGTATTGTACTATGTATGTAGAGAGTTTAACAGATCCTTAGGAGATGTAATCCCGAACATCTCTTAAGTTATTGCACTCACGTTAGATACTGGACAGGAGATGTCAAACCCCCTAAACATCTCTGATGCCGTTATACTCATATTTATTTATGGTTGATTTAACTTACATAAGATATTTTAGTTCTGACTCGAGTGTTTTGTCTTTTCAATTCGCTCGAGTCAGTCTGAGCTTTTCAGTGTATTGAAGACCTGATTTCTGGAGGATGCAGACGAAGATTTTTTAGAATTATTATTTATTTTATTTATTCCACTGCATCATGTTGTTCCACTGCATTATTTACTTATTACTGCCGTATGTACTCTGATCTGTATTGTAAAGATGTAATCAAAATGTATTTGTAAAACAGCTTCATGAACTGTTATTCGATTATTATATTTTGTCATTCCGCTGTGAGATTCTATGTTTGTTTTATTTCTTTCTCTTATTTTTCTTATTTACCCCACAACAATCCTCCCTTTTGAATAGTTTGAATATGACGTGTGTGGTTTACCGTCGATTTAAATCATCCAAAAAGTTGGGTCATTACATTTCCAATCCATGTAGTCTATGCCAAGAATATGAACCATGAGATGCTGCAATCACTCTCCATAAGCTTGTGAATTTACTGGACATCCTACACTACGACCATGGTGTATTGATGTTCTTGATACTTAACTCTAGCTACGATGGAAATACCCCTTATCAATGGATGGCTAAGCATTATTGGATGATAGTAAGTTCCATCCAAAATTTATTTTCACTGGTTATTCATTAAGTTGGTTTTTACTTGACGTAACAAAACCTAAACTTTTTTTGTATATTAAAATTGTATAATACACTGACTTTTAAGTAAATAGAATATAAAATGTTTGCAAAATAAAGCCTCATCAAATGGAATTTATATGACCTGCTTTGCCTTTTATTCTTTGGTATTACACTTTCTATTGGAAAACCTATCTAGAATGAATAATCTACAAGATTCAACTATTTAATTAGATATAACAATCCAATGGTCTTATAATCTGGTAAATGAAATCATCAGTGTCTCTTTATTAAAGAAAATGCTTCGTAGGTGCAAAGGTATAAAACTTTCATAAAAGGTAAATGACAACAACATTGTTTTAAAAAAAATTGATTTCTTGGTAGATATGCTTCAGCATGAAATATAAATCTTAGTCAGTTTGATAAATCATGATGTGCATGCAATATTTGTATTATACATCAACTTATGTAAAGTTCCACATGGTAATATAAATTACATAATATTTTCTCTATATAGCATCACAAAAATAATTGGTTAAATAAATGGCTCAAAATGACATCCATTATCATTCTATGTGTTTCTCAATCTTAGCTGAATGAATTACTGCAATCTTAGTTGAATGTTAAATCCTCATCTGGCTATTGAAAAGCTCAATTTGAAAACAAGTGGGAGAAGATTTGGTATAGACATCACTGTTTATAAGACAACATGGAATTACAACTTTTGAGAGGTGTTAAACTTTTGAGAATTGTTGTTGGCTAAAATTAAGAATAGGCTATATGTGATGTAATTTTTGTCTACATGACTGTGGATACATAATTGATGTTCAATGTTATTTATCTCAAGGAGAAATTACTAGCAAGCAAGAGCTTAGTTAACTCAAGAAAGTGGTCGTTAAGTTACTTTGTGTTAAATTTTGGATTAAATTGTCGTATCCAATATTATTTTCTTTGTAATCAATTATGTATTAAACCTTTTATTAGCTTGGTAAAAAATTTGGACAAAAATGCTTTTGCTTAGGTTGTTCTTGTATATGGTATGATGCATTGCTAAGTTATCTTGATATCATACAAGTATCAGTTTGTTCATATTTGTGTAATATATTGTTGAGTATTTGTCTACTACATAATGTGTGTGTATTTGCATTGTATATTTTTCATTTGAAATCATGATTTTTTTTATGATGCATTATTTGTCTTTGTTAATATGTTATTTGCTTTATGCACCATGGTTTAAATTGCACAATAATCATAATCACCACTTTCCACTTCTCAAATAGTTACTTTTCTCCCTATACTCTTTATTTTTTTTTTTAAAAAAGGAAAAATATAATTTTACAAAATAGGTATCAACATTTTCCTTAATGGAGAAATATTCTGTTAATAGGCCTAGCACCTTAATAGGCCTAGCACCGGCTTACTGCAAATGGGGCATGGGCACTAGATATCAAAATTCATGGGGGCATTAGTTGCATTGCTTTTGCTCAGTGTGTGTGTGTGTGCGTGTGTGTGTGTGTGTGACCTCAAAGCGAATTAAAATCTCAAATCCAAATGTTTACTATTACCTATTTTTCCTTGCTATCAAAACAACGATGCATAGAGGAAAAAACACCGATGAAACGAAAGCAATAGAGCATATAAAAAAAATCAGGTAGAACATTGAAGGAGTAGAAATAGAAGATCGGTGGATTTCACAACATGAATAGAATCATCATTCTTGAACAATCACCATCCAATTCTTCTTCTTTATAAGTAAGAAATCTTAATCCTAAATCGTAATCTTAATGAAATATGATTCCTGTACAATAACAAAAAAATTCATGTGTTTACTATATGAAAACAAAGGAGACCTAGGGTTTATTGTGTCGTCGTCTACCATGTTTTCTCATCTTCAACTTTTGCCTCTTTGATTTCTCATCCTCTCCATTCTTCGTCTACCACTCTCCTCCCGTCCATTGTCTGCTCCCAACCGGGATTATTGCATTGTTGGTATGAAGAAGGGATTTTTTTCTCCAATCGTGTAACGACCCATATTTTTGACAATTAAAAATATTCAATTTAATAAGACTTTGGAAATTAATATTGTCAAAAATTAAATTTATGATTAATTAATGAGGAAAAATTATTAGAACATATGACTTTATCTTAAATGAATTCTAAAACAACTGATTTTAATAAAATGAAAGGCGGTAACGCATATTAGAATATAATTCAATAATATTGATTGAATGTAATCGACCACTATTTTAATGTAATTTCAATCAACTGTAATAATAAGGTTAGTAAGGAATAAAATAAATGATGTATCGATCGGTGAAATCATAGATTATTTAATTGGAATTTGTTTAATATAGAATATGAAATCAATTACTTAGTACGTAAATTTATTAACCTTTATTTGTAAACAATAATTTATAAATGTGTTTAAATTACTGTGATGTAACAATTGTTTTATTTCTCATCTTATTATTAAATCCGTGTGAAATTTATTTGGTAATCAATGGGAAATTTAATATAATTAAATATTTCAATTAATATGAACAAAGGCATTAATTGTAGAGTAGTGAGTTTAATAAATGAAAACTTATGTTTAATAAGTACTTAAGAAAATTTTCAATTTAATAATAAGAACATTTAAATGAAAATAAAAGAATTTGTTGGAAAATAAGAAAATTTTCAATTTAATAATAAGAACATTAAATCAAAATAAAAGAATTTGTTGGAAATTTGAAATGTAATGAACTAGGATTTTCTTACAGTTATAGTTAAATGTTGAAAATAATTTAATATTTTAATCTTGGGTTTAACGTAGAAAATTGGATTTCAAAAGAAATCAATTGGATCAATTATCTTCCTAGTATTAGGGTACGTTTTGAGATTTCTTATTGTAATTAATAGCAATTAAATCTTGCCATTAATAAGAAATTAGTTGTTGTGAAATTGGAAATTTATTTCAAGTTTAATTAATGATCGATTTATATTCAAAATGTAAAATGTTATTTTTGGAAATGTATTTATTAAAATTTGATTCAAATGTGTAGTAATAATAAAATCTACTTATTAATGAACGCTGTAGTTTGAAATAACGTATTTGTAATGTAGAAATATTGTATTTGTTCATAACTGTGAATTGATAAATTATTTGAATATAATTTAATTTTAATTTTATCGAACGATAAAACGTTAACTTTCATATGCGATGGAATTAGGCCTCAAAACTAGTTCCATCGTGTTCAGAAGGCTATTTTAAATGTAGATTGCCTGTAAGCATGCCTCGATTATAGTTCATGTTGTTTTAGGCCTTACTCTATAAATTGGCACGCAAGTCGAGAATGAATATTGTTAAAATATATGTAAAACCCTAAATTTCATGGCCGCCACCTTGTACGGCCGAAATTGCTCCACCTTCTTTCTCCTTGATCTCTCTCATCTCTAAACGAATCGCAAATACTCCTAAATGAAATTTGTAGCGCTCGGTGAGATCTACAGGATGTACAGTTGGATCGAGCTAATTGTGCTTGAATTCGCCTGAATCTAGGATCCAAGTTGGCGCATTCATGGTCGGATCGTACCCGAGGTGAAGCATCGGAGGCGATGGCACGGTAGGCGTGGGGGTGGCCGGAGGTGGCGCAATACTAATTTTTTTGATGTTAGTTAAATTGAAATTATGAAGTGATAAAATTTTATTGATTGTCGTTCGGTAGTTTAAACTGGCATTTAAATTAATTTTAATTTTATATTGGATTAAATTGATATTTAAATTAATATTGAATCTAATTGATAGTTAAACACCGACAATTGGTAATTACTGACTGTTGTGATATGTTGGTTGATTTGGTTATTGATTGTTATCGTAGTCCTATTGATTGATGTTGGATGTATGATTGTATATATTTTTTGGATATACCCTTGTTATTACCCTATTTATTATTGGCATTATATAAATTATCACTTGTAATAATTTGAATGAACTAAGAAATAGGTTGAAATGATATATACCTATGTCATTTAAATATGAATTGAAATGATATATATCCATCCATGTAATTAAAATTGAAATAAATGATCAATTGTCCATAGGGTAGAAAACTATATACTGACACCAGATTTGGTTAAATAAATGGTTTTAAAACCTTGAACTTGCATTTATATGAATTTAATAATTTTCTAACTCGAGCTTTGAAATGTTGTAATTGAAACTGTTTAAATGAATTTGTTTAAGGATATAATTTGAAATCTTAAAGTGGAAATCGGGATAGGATTTGAATTTATCGAAAATGAATTATTTGGAAGGTTAAACTTTTAATTTAAACTTTTAATTGAAAATTTGAATTTACTTTATTTAAAATGTTTATAAATTGGTATTTCCAAGTTTTGGATGTGAAATGGATTTAAACTAAATTATTTAAAAATGAGAAATTGAATTGAAAACTTTCAGCCATTTGAATAGAACTGTTTAAATTGAATTTGATGTAAATTGTTTTGAATTGAAGTTGATTTAAATCGAATTTGAATATGAAGTTGACTTGAAATTGTAAGTTGACAATTTGAATTTGTGGTGATTTGAAATTGGAACATGAGTTCGAATTGTTTTGAAAAGAAAGAAACGGTTTCAATATAAACTGTTTTAATATAAAAACTATTTTGATAATCACATTATTTAATAGATAAACTATCCTTTTTATTCAAACTATTTTAACTACTCAAAACTATTTTCAATACTAACACTATTTTATATTCTAAACAATTTTCAATCTATTAACGTTTTTAATTATTCCAAACTATTTTTCAATATTAAAACTATTATAATTATTCAAACCATTTTCAATATTAAAACTATTTATAGGGCAACTACTTAGATTTAAAGCATTGATTTAAATACTAATGTTTTTGATATGAAGTTATAACCTGTTTTGAATTGAAATGATTTTGAAGCGAATCTGATATTTTAATATGAAGTATGATTTGTTCTTGAATTTTAAAAGAACCAACCGGTGTGAAACATGATGTTAGGTTGCTACAGAGACCGGGGACAAATATTGTCATACTCTCTGTCAATACCAGAACCACTTTAACAATTGTGTACGTGGTAGATGTTATTCAGAATGTAGAGGTTGAATTGGCAATGTTTACTGAAATGAAGAAAGCGAACGATAATGGATGACTCTGACACTTGTATCAATTTGAAATGACTAAAATAAGAGCCTATGTCAGGCCAAAGGGTTAGCTACTTTTAGGGGCCATCACCCCTTTGTATTATTACATTGATTTGATTTAGGATGGTTGACTTTGGAAGTCGTTGCCGCGATGTGTTACGATCAATCAGAAAGAGTAAACTGGTATAATCCTACCTTGGGCATTGCCTCATATCTCTTTTCATACTTTTATTCTTATACCTGATCACTACAATTTTGTTTTAGTGTTGTCTTATCATGGTGCCTCCCTCACTACCGACGTTTCTGGTTGTGTCACAAGGAAAACTGTAGGACAATGCTTAAAACTGTGTTAAAGGGGATTAATGCAAAGCCTTGATGCTAAGAAAAATATTTATTTTACTAATGTGACATTATATATATAACATATTCTACTATATTTGGATATTTTGACGGATCCTTAGGAGATGGAAAATCTCGTACATCTCTTAAGTTATTGCATACATAGTGTACAATTGATAGGAGATGGAAAATTCTATAAACATCTCTGAAGCTATTACAATCATATTTACTTGTTATTGATTTAACTTACATAAGAACTTTTAGTTCTGACTCGAGTGTTTTGTCTTCTCGGGTCAGCCTGAGTATTTCAATGTTGAAGACATTATTCCTTGAAGATGAAGATGGAGCTTGCTAGGCCGTATTTACTATTATTATTCCGCTGCATTATTTTGGTATGTTTATTGATTGTACTTTGATTATGTTGTAGAAATTGAAATCAAATGTATATTGTAAAGCAGCTTCATGAACTATTTATTTAATTATTATATTTTATCAGTCCGCTGCGAGATTCTATGTATTGCTTTCCTTCTTTTCTCTTATTTTTTTATTAAATCCCATTTGTAATCTTCCATTTTGAATGGTTTGAGTTAGACGTCTGTGGTTGTTGTCGATTTGAATCGTCCAAAAAGGTAGGTCATCACAGTTGGCATCAAAGCTTTGGTATAGAGATACCTTTGCCTATTGGGAATAAACTCATTAGAGATATGGTTAGTAATGCCCTAGAATGAGTCAGAGTGTAGATATATGAGAGGGTGTATTTGATTGTGCTATAGAAATGTTTTGTATTGTGTTAATTTGTTCTATTGAGTATTTATGAATTTCGGGCGGTATGTAGTACGCTATGGCATCGATAGGGATTTCTAAACACTTGAACATGGTAGACCGACACAATATTGTTTTTGAAATTGGTGAATGAAATAATTATTACCTAATATTATATTTTGTATATAAAAGAATAACTTTTCATAAATGGTTATAGTTGCATGGGATAAGTTTGTTTGTTAGAAAGTGAAATTTAATAATTATGATTTACCAATAAAATGATTTAAATTGAAAATTTGAGAACTTAAGTTCCGGTTTTTTGAAATTGATTTTCAAAGATTTTAGAAAAATAATATTAGTATTATTTGAAAGTATTTTCGGATAGAAATATTTTCAATGGTATTTGAAACAAATGTTTTTAAAAGAATTTCAAAGGAAATAAGTTCTGTACCCCCCTCTTCTATCGCTAGAAAATAATTTAAGTGACGACCGCGGCATCATCGACGTTCATTTTTTACTTTCAAAGTGGGAAGGCTGTTGTAGTAATTTTGCTACACCTATGTTTTGATAAACAAATTTTGATTTAAATTTCCAAAGTATGATTTGATATACAAAAGATATAAGTATATATTATTTTATAAGATGATTTGAAATGAAACCCTGTAACGACCCAATATTTACAACCATTCGCATCCGCACATGTCGAACTTGAATTGTTCAAAATACTGCGTTGTAGAATAAATTTGGCAAAACTCGGAATATACAGTAAATAAATCGCAGAATCACATACACAGATATCAGAATCTCGCAGCGGAAATTAAAAATTTAGTGGTTCATGAAGCCACTGATACATCTTTACAAAACAGAACTTACATTGTCTATAATCCTCAATACAAATTTTAACATACACAGATAGAGAGTCTTCAAAGTCTTGAATTCCAGAAAGGATAAAGGCTGAAACAACTTCCAATAGCACGAATGATCTATTGAGTGTCCTAGCTACGGAGAAGAAACTGAAGCTGCAACTCAGGCTGACCCGAGCGTACAATAAAACAAAACACTCGAGTCAGGACATACATACTTATATAATGTAAGCTAAATCAAGTGTACTGTAATATATAGCAAGTAACTCAAAGGATGCCTGGGACCGCCCATCCTCTAAGGATCCGTTAAACTATTTACTATGTAGTATATTGCGCTATTATAATAGTGTCTATTTATAAAGTAAACATACTTATTTCTTAGCATTAAGGGGTTACCCATATAGCCCTTAACACGTAATAGTCCCAGTAGTCCATCCAATATCATAGCTCCTCCTACTCGGGAAGCAACTAGAGGATACCACACGGGCTACGGGAGAAAACCAAACTCGTACAAGGCTCGATATGGTAGGTGACACGGCACAACTAGGCAATGCCAGGGTAGATATACCAATTGCTATCCGGACCGGTGGTAACGCGAAGCCGCAGCAACCGCCCACCTCGAACAACACTCCCAAATCAAAGGGTGCACCCAAACAATCACATAAGCAATAGAATGGTATACGAAGAAGTGCGTTCGATCAGAGGAGCTACCTCATTAATCCGAGAATCGCTCCTGTTTTAGCCACCTTATGCCAACTCACGGGAGTCGGGTCCACGTATATACCTTTCAAGAAACCGTCACCACCAACCTACTTCATTCTGGAATCTCCACCGCGTACACGGTTAGTCAAAGTGGTTTTCGGTATCGACAGAGAGTATGTCCATATCCGATCCCGGTCTCTTTGCCAACCCATCGTTATTATAACCCGTGGTTATTTAAAAACAGTTTATACTTTAAATCAGAATAAACATTTCCATTTCAAAACTATAGATACGATATCATTTTAAAACCCAAAACAATAGGATATCGTTATATTCAAATATAATTCTTTCCAAAACCATACTGTTTATAATATCTGGAGACCAAATATTTGAATTATATCTTCAAAGGATAATGTTTTGGAAACTTTACTTAAATCCATAACTCCCAAACACAATGGTTTGGACATTCAACGGTATATATATAAATGGGTTAACTTTATGGTTACTTTGTAAAGAAGATAATTTACATAGCTTCACAAATATATTTCTTTATTTAAAGTTTAACCATAATTTAAATATCCCTTTATGTTCCCAAAACCATTTCAATTTTTATATATATCCAATTGGAGTATTTACTATTCAAAACTTAGTTTGGGTTTTATTCTTTCACAAATCAATGTTTTATATTTTTAGTCTTGAATATTCCCATAATTTCCATAAATAAAACTCCAAATTTTAACCATTAAATTTTTCCCAAAATTTACTTAATACCAGAATATTTATCTTTAATTTATTTAGGAAAATACAGTTATAAATATTATGTCTTAAGTTTTTCCAAAACTTAAGGTAAAATAAAATTTATCAAATTCCATAAATTTTAGAGCAATCAAATTCTAGATTCCATAGCACTTAGGAAATGCTACCTAAAGTTATGGGTAAAACTAGTCCAATTTCAAAAGACAGCATTTAAATGCTGTAATAGATTGTTTAACTTGATAAATATTTCCAAATATAACCTATTTATTTATTCATTTATTAACTGAAATCTTATTCTTTCAAAATCCCGATTTACCAAATAAGTTATATTCCATAAATTTATTCAAATATTTATTTATTTCTTTATTTATAACTTATTAAAAATCAATATAAATTCCTTTAAAGATATAAATCAAATATTTAACTTCCAAAATGATTTTAAATATTTCAAAAAATATTATAAGGACCACGGGCCTGTATATAGTTTTCTAGCCTAGGTCAAGTGGTACGGATTTATATCATTTCAATCCGTAGTTTACAAATATCCCGGGTCCTATCATTTCAAACCCGCAATCCCAAGTTTAACAGTTTAACAGTTAACAGCATAATTTAACAATAATAATCATTTAGGCCTATCATTTCAGCCCATAACAATCTACGTATAACAGGGAACTTGCAGTGTGATTTAAGCAGTAAATAAACAATAACATAATATAACTGCAGATATAATACAACAGATAATAACTGATGAGGTGTCAATTTAAATGGGGTTCATCATTTTATATTACACTACAGACAGATAATAGTGACATAAAATTTTACACATACACTTGCAATAATTTACGAAATATAAATACGTATGTCTGGTGAGAAATACTCACATGGATGTTGCAGAAAAATTTGAATGACGATTCACTGGTAAAGACTGACAGAAAATAACGATCAAATTTCTTCTGATGTCGTCTAGATTCAAATCTAGAACAAATTCAAATATTTTGAAACGCGACTTTAGAATTTATAGTCAACGAAAAATTAAAGATAAGAAAAGAAGTTTTGACTTGCTCGACCAATTTTTTTTCTAAACAACGACTGAAAAATGTGAATACGAGTACTAGCACCACTTCTTCCTCCTAGCTTGTTCATGCTCATCACATACTTATGTACCGCCTACCTTTCTAAATTTTTTTTTTTTTCACAAATGGTTTTCACAATCCTTCAAATTTATTTCAGATCACACTGCAACCCAGACCAAACAACTACACTTACCCGAGTTCCCATCATTTTTGCTTCGAGTCAGACCCTGCCTTGCTTCGAGTCAAAACTCAGTCTGCTTCGGGTCAATTTGCCTTTGCTTCGAGTCATATCTGGAAATGATTGAATCATTTTAAATTTCCAGAACTCAGTCCTTCTCTGGCCTTCACTGCCACTGCTTCCCATACCACTGCCTTCACCAGTCTCCAGCCATCCCCTATCACCATGGTCAGGTGTCAGACCCATCAACACTTGTGTGCAGGCTTTGTGCACGTGCACACTTCAGATATGCACAGTTGCATATCTCTCCCCTCTTACAAAACTTTCCACTGCTCCTATATCAAACTTAACTGAGCAACCAGAGTCTCAACCTAACATCCATTCACCTATGTATCTTGCCAGATCTGCCATGTTCCAAACCCAAGCCTGCTTCACTTCCATCCCTGCCTGTCTCTCCACTTAATCCTCTCAACTTCCAGGCTACATCAATCTGCCATGTGCACATATATCTCATCAACATGCACAGGAGCATTCTCTAAGCTACACTACTCCAGATTTTTTTCGACCTGGCAAGCTCCTCTATCCTTAAACTATATGCAACTATACTTCCAGTCACTTGCTTCCTTATCTCTTGCATTTATTAGTGCTAAATCCTAGTACATGTGCAGACTGGCCATGAAGGTAAGTCTGACACTTAGACTAGCCTACAGATGCAAACTGACATCATATCTATATGCACTGAGACTCCTACCATGATTTATAATATGCCTTAAACATGATGCAGACAAAATCCTATACAAAATTATAGCCTACTCTAACAATGAAAACTGGAAATTACCCTTACCGACATCCATCAAGATGTGTGTAGACTTGATATGAAGGTGGGTCTGAAATATTTGGACATGCTTACAGATGCAAACAAAAATCATATTCATATGCACTGAACTACTACTATGACTTATGACATGCCTTATCATGATACAGACAACTCCTAAATTATAGCCTACTCTTTCAACTGCACTGGAATCACTTCTGCCTATTCACTGACCTCCACCCCACTCCAGTTTGGTTTCCACATTCAATGTTCTGCTACTCTCACCAATACACCCTATGTTAATGATATGCAGACTCCATCAAAAAGAACACACAACCCAGACTGTTTATACCCCAGATCTACATGTTTCATACAATCAGCATGCTATCCAAAAGGTTTGTGGCTACCAAACTATAGACTGCCTATGTTTCACAAAACATCCTATATGTCAATTCTGGAAAAACTATATAGACAACACACCCACAACTAAGATCCAATACCAAGTGATATTGGCATGGCCGAGCAAGATAAGAAATAAAGACACATAGGTTAGGGAAAAGAAGGGAAGACCATTACCTGATTTTTGAGCAAAAAAAACTGACTGAAATTGCAGAGGAAATATGTAGAGGAGGATGAAAGATATATAGGCAGAGGCTTGAAATTCCAGAGGAAATCAAGGGAGTAAATGCAAAAGTTTTCGCGTGAATTAAAGGGCCGAGAGTTTCTTAGTGCCATCTTGCATTATGCGTGATTTACGCATGCTTCTGGGCAAAGGAATAAGCAAGCGTTTGATGAAGAAACTGATGAAGCATGGATGAAGCCTAGTCAAATACACACGTTACTTAATAATTTAAAACTTGCGTGGTTATGCTTTGATAACTGAAGGCAGAAATAAAGGCGAGGATTGATGTATGGTTTCAGTTTTATGTTTTGACTTATGTTCATTTGAATGCATGCGGTTGATTTGCTATTTCTAGTTTATAAACTTGATTTCAACACCTATGCGTGATTCATGTTTTAAAAATTTGATGATGCAGAGGCTAAAGAAGAGAAATGGGAGGCTCTGATAATTGAAGGCTGAAATGAAGGAAGGTTGATATGTTCAGTTATATTTTCCAGTGCATAATTAATGTTCGAATATCAATTCCAGGGTTTCCTTAATTCATTTGTATATGCGTTGTGATTTTAGCCTGGCCATGAATGAAGTAGGGGAGATGATTGTGCACGTTCCAGTTTTGAAATGAACGTGTACAAGTTGCCTAAAAGATTTCCAGAGAGAATGAATACAAAATGCAATGTTCGAACGTTTTAAATCTTTAAATGTTGTGATTTTTGGTTAAAGTTTCACCTGATTTAGTTTGACATTTTTAGATGCTAATGTTAACGTTTTCATGTAGTCAGTTTAAAATGAGAAGTATGTAAATTAAATTTTTAAAACAATGGTCCTTTAAAACGAACCAACGTCCGTCTTAAAACCACTGACCAAAAATTTTCTTCAAAAAAATTTGAAAATATTATTTTTACACTACGTTAAACAGACGCAGTCTAAAATATCAAAAATTTTCACAAAATTAACCTTTTAAAAACACACGTTTTATAACATCACTTTTACCCTATAAATCACGCGTCTTTCAAACGCGAAATTTAACGGTTCAAACCTAGCTTAAACGGTTCAAACCTAGCTTAAAATTTTACAGTTATTATTTAATTTTATAGACATATACAATTTTCCAAAATATATCTCAAAATTTAATATTCAAACTATGTTATTAAACACAATTTATAAAATATATTATTTAAAAATTAAAATAAATTTAATAAAATAACTAGCTGAAACTAGGGTTGTTACACTCTCCCCCACTCAAGAACTTTTCGTCCTCGAAAAGGAACGAAAGAAAAAGAAGCAAATGAAGATAAGCTAGATAACAAGTACCGTAAACGAATAGTTCCGGTATTTGAAGCACGAAGAAGATCCACTAGAATCGGTTTGCCCTTTTCAGTTTGACCGTCGGCCTAGGGTGCTCAGGTCCTGATGAGTAACAAAGATTTCAAAGATTGTAGAAAGATTTCTAAATAGACTGGTATAAGCAATAGCCTTCCCATTCTGTATTAGATAGAGAAACCAAGGATACTTAAAGATAGTTTGAAAACAAAATAAGATAATACACTTAAAATCACAATGCTTTTGAATTTATAATATTTTGAAAGTCATTAAATTTATAAATATTATCATTAGAAATCATACTACAAAAATCATAACATTTTAAAATAAACTTCATTTATTCAATTATAATTTTCAAAACATTCATTTTTAGAAACAGCAACACTTAAAATATGTTACCGTAGATATGATAGTCTTTCTAATCAGCATTATTTTACTTAACTCTTAATTTAACAAATGACCTAACACTTTAAAATACTATTTTATAAATAAGATATTCTTTTAATAAGTTATACTTTGGAATTTCCATTTGAAAACCAAATTCTCAATTATCAAATTTTTAGTGATATCGAAATATGTCTTAACTATTTAAATCATAATTATCTATTTTCAAGACATGTTTATTTCATAAATAAAATATTTATTATAGCAAATATAACAATCAAATTTCTTTACATAATATTTCCCTTAGACATTAATTAACTATGATTTTAAGATAACAATCCTTATTACGAAATATTCCTTCCAAATATATTTTTCTTATCTCTATATTACCTTTATTAATCTTTTATAACTAAAATTTAAGTGTATAACATTTATTATAACCACTCAAATTTTATTTATAAAAATCTTTTATATTGTATATTATCCAATTTCATTGTTAACTTTTGAAAATCAAGGTAAGTTATATTGAAATGAAATTAAGTATTATACAACTAAAACTTCCAAATTCAATTATTTCCAGTTGGAATTTCTTATTTAAAATTTTATTTTCCTTTTATTGAAATTTCTTAAGATAAAATTTTAAGAATTAAATTTCTGATTTCCTTCAAACCATTTAGAGATAGATAAACATATATACATAATATGTCAAATCAACTTTAAAGTTTATATCTATATATATTAATTCATACTTAAGAAATTCAAATCAATTAAAATCTCAAGGAAACACAGTAGCCAGACTACAGGATGGTCTTTTCTCTTCAAAACTCGAAAATGAATGTCGATGATGCTGCAGTCATCACCGAAATTATTTTCCAGCGACAAAGAGAAAAGCACTAGATTTTTAAAAAAAATTCTTTGGAAACAAATTTCTATTCAAAAATACTTATTATATCCTTTTAAACTTAAACATAAGGTTTGAAATCATCAGAAATTGAATTCTCAAGTTCTTGTTTAAATTCATTTCTGTTTCTAAGTTAATTTATAACCATTTGTTTATATTCAAATTATTTATATTTAGACAAAACGCATGGTTCATAAATAAAATCAAAATTATTATCTCTTGACAAATAGTTAAATCAATTTTAAAATTCTGAAAATCATTCTTATATATATTTAGATTAAATTATCAAATATAGGCATAAATTTTCAAAACAAGGATAGAGGTTCAAATTTGATGAACTCAAATCAAATAGAATTCAAGATAAGTTGAAAGCAGAAGATCCGATGATTAAATAACAAAATAAGGAACTGGGTGAGTTTATATAAATCGCGGGCAACCTTGACCGGGTCAACCGTGACTTAAGAGTCAGATCGATGTGGTTGGGTAAATCCACATTTTGTTCTGAAAAGATAGAGTTCAGAATAAACAAAGATACTAGCATATAAACCGAGGATAAATATAAATCTCCAGTGAATCAATGCTAATTGTAAAGGAGTTTCACCCCTTTATTTGATCAATGGCGAGACCGCCAATTCACTATAAAGAACGTCCGAAGTGGAGTTATGGGACACTCCAGAATCTAAAGAAGATGAAAAGTGAGGGACACGAATGAACTTTGGAATCACAGGGAATGTTCCAAAATTCGAAAGGGAAGAGATTCAAGCTCGGATGAATGTGATTCTATAAATCAAATTTACCATACATTCTAAGTTTGCCTAGAGCCAAAGCTCTGATACCAGCTGTAACGACCCAATATTTACAACCATTCGCATCCGCACATGTCGGACTTGAATTGTTCAAAATACTGCGTTGTAGAATAAATTTGGCAAAACTCGGAATATACAGTAAATAAATCGCAGAATCACATACACAGATATCAGAATCTCGCAGCGGAAATTAAAAATTTAGTGGTTCATGAAGCCACTGATACATCTTTACAAAACAGAACTTACATTGTCTATAATCCTCAATACAAATTTTAACATACACAGATAGAGAGTCTTCAAAGTCTTGAATTCCAGAAAGGATAAAGGCTGAAACAACTTCCAATAGCACGAATGATCTATTGAGTGTCCTAGCTACGGAGAAGAAACTGAAGCTGCAACTCAGGCTGACCCGAGCGTACAATAAAACAAAACACTCGAGTCAGGACATACATACTTATATAATGTAAGCTAAATCAAGTGTACTGTAATATATAGCAAGTAACTCAAAGGATGCCTGGGACCGCCCATCCTCTAAGGATCCGTTAAACTATTTACTATGTAGTATATTGCGCTATTATAATAGTGTCTATTTATAAAGTAAACATACTAATTTCTTAGCATTAAGGGGTTACCCATATAGCCCTTAACACGTAATAGTCCCAGTAGTCCATCCAATATCATAGCTCCTCCTACTCGGGAAGCAACTAGAGGATACCACACGGGCTACGGGAGAAAACCAAACTCGTACAAGGCTCGATATGGTAGGTGACACGGCACAACTAGGCAATACCAGGGTAGATATACCAATTGCTATCCGGACCGGTGGTAACGCGAAGCCGCAGCAACCGCCCACCTCGAACAACACTCCCAAATCAAAGGGTGCACCCAAACAATCACATAAGCAATAGAATGGTATACGAAGAAGTGCGTTCGATCAGAGGAGCTACCTCATTAATCCGAGAATCGCTCCTGTTTTAGCCACCTTATGCCAACTCACGGGAGTCGGGTCCACGTATATACCTTTCAAGAAACCGTCACCACCAACCTACTTCATTCTGGAATCTCCACCGCGTACACGGTTAGTCAAAGTGGTTTTCGGTATCGACAGAGAGTATGTCCATATCCGATCCCGGTCTCTTTGCCAACCCATCGTTATTATAACCCGTGGTTATTTAAAAACAGTTTATACTTTAAATCAGAATAAACATTTCCATTTCAAAACTATAGATATGATATCATTTTAAAACCCAAAACAATAGGATATCGTTATATTCAAATATAATTCTTTCCAAAACCATACTGTTTATAATATCTGGAGACCAAATATTTGAATTATATCTTCAAAGGATAATGTTTTGGAAACTTTACTTAAATCCATAACTCCCAAACACAATGGTTTGGACATTCAACGGTATATATATAAATGGGTTAACTTTATGGTTACTTTGTAAAGAAGATAATTTACATAGCTTCACAAATATATTTCTTTATTTAAAGTTTAACCATAATTTAAATATCCCTTTATGTTCCCAAAACCATTTCAATTTTTATATATATCCAATTGGAGTATTTACTATTCAAAACTTAGTTTGGGTTTTATTCTTTCACAAATCAATGTTTTATATTTTTAGTCTTGAATATTCCCATAATTTCCATAAATAAAACTCCAAATTTTAACCATTAAATTTTTCCCAAAATTTACTTAATACCAGAATATTTATCTTTAATTTATTTAGGAAAATACAGTTATAAATATTATGTCTTAAGTTTTTCCAAAACTTAAGGTAAAATAAAATTTATCAAATTCCATAAATTTTAGAGCAATCAAATTCTAGATTCCATAGCACTTAGGAAATGCTACCTAAAGTTATGGGTAAAACTAGTCCAATTTCAAAAGACAGCATTTAAATGCTGCAATAGATTGTTTAACTTGATAAATATTTCCAAATATAACCTATTTATTTATTCATTTATTAACTGAAATCTTATTCTTTCAAAATCCCGATTTACCAAATAAGTTATATTCCATAAATTTATTCAAATATTTATTTATTTCTTTATTTATAACTTATTAAAAATCAATATAAATTCCTTTAAAGATATAAATCAAATATTTAACTTCCAAAATGATTTTAAATATTTCAAAAAATATTATAAGGACCACGGGCCTGTATATAGTTTTCTAGCCTAGGTCAAGTGGTACGGATTTATATCATTTCAATCCGTAGTTTACAAATATCCCGGGTCCTATCATTTCAAACCCGCAATCCCAAGTTTAACAGTTTAACAGTTAACAGCATAATTTAACAATAATAATCATTTAGGCCTATCATTTCAGCCCATAACAATCTACGTATAACAGGGAACTTGCAGTGTGATTTAAGCAGTAAATAAACAATAACATAATATAACTGCAGATATAATACAACAGATAATAACTGATGAGGTGTCAATTTAAATGGGGTTCATCATTTTATATTACACTACAGACAGATAATAGTGACATAAAATTTTACACATACACTTGCAATAATTTACGAAATATAAATACGTATGTCTGGTGAGAAATACTCACATGGATGTTGCAGAAAAATTTGAATGACGATTCACTGGTAAAGACTGACAGAAAATAACGATCAAATTTCTTCTGATGTCGTCTAGATTCAAATCTAGAACAAATTCAAATATTTTGAAACGCGACTTTAGAATTTATAGTCAACGAAAAATTAAAGATAAGAAAAGAAGTTTTGACTTGCTCGACCAATTTTTTTTCTAAACAACGACTGAAAAATGTGAATACGAGTACTAGCACCACTTCTTCCTCCTAGCTTGTTCATGCTCATCACATACTTATGTACCGCCTACCTTTCTAAATTTTTTTTTTTTTTTTTTTTTTTTCACAAATGGTTTTCACAATCCTTCAAATTTATTTCAGATCACACTGCAACCCAGACCAAACAACTACACTTACCCGAGTTCCCATCATTTTTGCTTCGAGTCAGACCCTGCCTTGCTTCGAGTCAAAACTCAGTCTGCTTCGGGTCAATTTGCCTTTGCTTCGAGTCATATCTGGAAATGATTGAATCATTTTAAATTTCCAGAACTCAGTCCTTCTCTGGCCTTCACTGCCACTGCTTCCCATACCACTGCCTTCACCAGTCTCCAGCCATCCCCTATCACCATGGTCAGGTGTCAGACCCATCAACACTTGTGTGCAGGCTTTGTGCACGTGCACACTTCAGATATGCACAGTTGCATATCTCTCCCCTCTTACAAAACTTTCCACTGCTCCTATATCAAACTTAACTGAGCAACCAGAGTCTCAACCTAACATCCATTCACCTATGCATCTTGCCAGATCTGCCATGTTCCAAACCCAAGCCTGCTTCACTTCCATCCCTGCCTGTCTCTCCACTTAATCCTCTCAACTTCCAGGCTACATCAATCTGCCATGTGCACATATATCTCATCAACATGCACAGGAGCATTCTCTAAGCTACACTACTCCAGATTTTTTTCGACCTGGCAAGCTCCTCTATCCTTAAACTATATGCAACTATACTTCCAGTCACTTGCTTCCTTATCTCTTGCATTTATTAGTGCTAAATCCTAGTACATGTGCAGACTGGCCATGAAGGTAAGTCTGACACTTAGACTAGCCTACAGATGCAAACTGACATCATATCTATATGCACTGAGACTCCTACCATGATTTATAATATGCCTTAAACATGATGCAGACAAAATCCTATACAAAATTATAGCCTACTCTAACAATGAAAACTGGAAATTACCCTTACTGACATCCATCAAGATGTGTGTAGACTTGATATGAAGGTGGGTCTGAAATATTTGGACATGCTTACAGATGCAAACAAAAATCATATTCATATGCACTGAACTACTACTATGACTTATGACATGCCTTATCATGATACAGACAACTCCTAAATTATAGCCTACTCTTTCAACTGCACTGGAATCACTTCTGCCTATTCACTGACCTCCACCCCACTCCAGTTTGGTTTCCACATTCAATGTTCTGCTACTCTCACCAATACACCCTATGTTAATGATATGCAGACTCCATCAAAAAGAACACACAACCCAGACTGTTTATACCCCAGATCTACATGTTTCATACAATCAGCATGCTATCCAAAAGGTTTGTGGCTACCAAACTATAGACTGCCTATGTTTCACAAAACATCCTATATGTCAATTCTGGAAAAACTATATAGACAACACACCCACAACTAAGATCCAATACCAAGTGATATTGGCATGGCCGAGCAAGATAAGAAATAAAGACACATAGGTTAGGGAAAAGAAGGGAAGACCATTACCTGATTTTTGAGCAAAAAAAACTGACTGAAATTGCAGAGGAAATATGTAGAGGAGGATGAAAGATATATAGGCAGAGGCTTGAAATTCCAGAGGAAATCAAGGGAGTAAATGCAAAAGTTTTCGCGTGAATTAAAGGGCCGAGAGTTTCTTAGTGCCATCTTGCATTATGCGTGATTTACGCATGCTTCTGGGCAAAGGAATAAGCAAGCGTTTGATGAAGAAACTGATGAAGCATGGATGAAGCCTAGTCAAATACACACGTTACTTAATAATTTAAAACTTGCGTGGTTATGCTTTGATAACTGAAGGCAGAAATAAAGGCGAGGATTGATGTATGGTTTCAGTTTTATGTTTTGACTTATGTTCATTTGAATGCATGCGGTTGATTTGCTATTTCTAGTTTATAAACTTGATTTCAACACCTATGCGTGATTCATGTTTTAAAAATTTGATGATGCAGAGGCTAAAGAAGAGAAATGGGAGGCTCTGATAATTGAAGGCTGAAATGAAGGAAGGTTGATATGTTCAGTTATATTTTCCAGTGCATAATTAATGTTCGAATATCAATTCCAGGGTTTCCTTAATTCATTTGTATATGCGTTGTGATTTTAGCCTGGCCATGAATGAAGTAGGGGAGATGATTGTGCACGTTCCAGTTTTGAAATGAACGTGTACAAGTTGCCTAAAAGATTTCCAGAGAGAATGAATACAAAATGCAATGTTCGAACGTTTTAAATCTTTAAATGTTGTGATTTTTGGTTAAAGTTTCACCTGATTTAGTTTGACATTTTTAGATGCTAATGTTAACGTTTTCATGTAGTCAGTTTAAAATGAGAAGTATGTAAATTAAATTTTTAAAACAATGGTCCTTTAAAACGAACCAACGTCCGTCTTAAAACCACTGACCAAAAATTTTCTTCAAAAAAATTTGAAAATATTATTTTTACACTACGTTAAACAGACGCAGTCTAAAATATCAAAAATTTTCACAAAATTAACCTTTTAAAAACACACGTTTTATAACATCACTTTTACCCTATAAATCACGCGTCTTTCAAATGCGAAATTTAACGGTTCAAACCTAGCTTAAACGGTTCAAACCTAGCTTAAAATTTTACAGTTATTATTTAATTTTATAGACATATACAATTTTCCAAAATATATCTCAAAATTTAATATTCAAACTATGTTATTAAACACAATTTATAAAATATATTATTTAAAAATTAAAATAAATTTAATAAAATAACTAGCTGAAACTAGGGTTGTTACAAACCCAGTATTTAGTTCTTAAGTTTTCGGTTAGTGTGACGACCCGCAAATCCGTACCCTTTGAATCGACAATAAACCATACATATCCGATCCAAAAAGCACAGACCGATGGAAGGTCAAGAGAAAGAAAAGAAGAGAAAGAAGAGAAGAGAAGAAAGAGAGAAGAGAAAACAAAATAAAACAATATAGAATCTCACATCGTAGCGGAAAACATATAATATTGTATCAATGATCTTTACTAAATAGAAACTGTATATACATACATCAATCAGAGTACAACAATCAATCAATAGTTATCAGCCTGGACGGTTATAATAACATGTCCTCACAATTGCCGACGATACACAACAAAAGCAGCGGATAATCAAAACAGATACATGTATACAAAAATGAAGACCTCCAGCTCTCCTACCGAAGCTCCAACAGCTTCAAAAGAACCAAATCAAAACAGATGCTTATAAATGACGTTAAAGGGAATTGATGAAACTTAGTTCCATGCAGTTCATACTATGTTCTAATGATGGGCCAATTTTGTTTACAGATATACAATGCTTGGAAGATAGTTCTTAATCCTTGTCATAGAGTTTGGGCGCGGTTAGAGCAAAGAGATCTCCATGGAAAAATCCATATACGAACGCACCTTAGCGGTATCAATTGAATAACTATTATTGTTGTTTCATACGCACACCAATTTTCGAATTTATATTCCACACCTTAGATATATAAGTATATTCACTCATCGAGTGGTTGGTTTCATTTGAGGGGAAAACTGTTATGGCTATCCATACGGTCTCACTGGTTACTGTTACTTGTAATATATTTCTTGAGTTTCTTACACTGGTTTACCAGACTGGTCCATGTGTTATTTTCTTATAATGCTTGGGTCGGCTCGGTGTATATTTTAGATTTAGCCTTCACTGCAAGAAATTTTATTTTTGGTGGTGCACAAAAAACGCTATGGTAGCATTTTGATAAACGCCGTGATAAAGCCCGCAACTAAAAATCCATGGTTTTTAGTTTCATTTATTTCAACGCCACTATCAATCCTTTTATTGTAGCGTTTCTTAAACGCCACCAAAAATCTTTTTATAACATTTTAAAAATGCCACCAAAAGGTTTTTTGGCTCTACCAATAGAGTTTCCAACTTTACCCCTACTTTACGGTTGCGTTTACTCAACGCCACTATATGTATTTCAGTAATGTTTTTGAAAAGCTATTAAAAGTTGTTGATCATTTTGCACCATTTTTTCATATATTATTTCCTGCTCACGGTCTATTTTGTTTCAACTATATCAATCAACAATCACTCACATAATCATCATATTCAAACAATTAAAAAAACATATTAATCATATAATCAAATAAGATATCCATAACCATTCTAATACAATAGTTTTTTGATAAAATGACCAAACCCACATACAATAACCATTCTTATACAAATTTACACACCTAGTACTAATAAAATGTTATACCAAACTAGTGCTAACAAAACGCTTGATTACCCATAATTCTTTATCGCATGCATAAGTGAAAGCTAGCACCATAAAAGTTCAACTTTGCTCTCTTCGGAAATCCAATGCCTACACAAGTAAAAGCACAACATATAGTCAAACAATTATGTTAATTCGTAGGACTTCAAATCTAATATCAAACATCTACAACGTTGTACGAGTATATCATATTATAAATAAGTCATATAAAAAATCAAAGTTATAAGCGAAATGAAATAAATAAAATCCAATCTTATAGTTATATATAAAATGTTGTTAAATTAGTTAAATTATTATTATTTATAAACTTTAGTTAGCTTAAACTTAGTTAATTTTATAAAACTTTTTTAATTTTAACAAAGTCTAATTAATTTTTATTAACTTGGTTAACTTAATTTATTATTATTATTCAAACTCAGTTAACTTAATTATATTATTATTATAATAAACTTAGTCAAATTTTATAAACTAAGTTAATTTATCATCACCATCGTTATTTATAGATCTTTGTTAAATTAGTTATATTATTATTATTTATAAAATTTAGTTAACTTAAACTTAGTTAATTTTAACAAAACTTAGTTAATTTTATTAACTTGGTTATCTTAGTTAATTTATTATTATTATTACTACTAAAACTCGGTTAATTTAATTATATTATTGTTATTATTATAAAATTAGTTAATTTTATAAACATAGTTAATTCATCATCATCATAATCATTGTTATTATTTATAAAACTTTGTTAAATTAGTTATAATATTATTTATGAAATTTAGTTAGCTTAAACTTAACTAAATTTATAAAACTTTGCTCTCTTCGAAAATCCAATGTCTGCACAAGTGAAATTACAACATATAGTCAAACAATTATGTTAATTCGTAAGACTTCAATTCTAATGTCAAACAACTACAACATTGTACAAGTATACCATACTATTATTTATAAAATTTAGTTAACTTAAACTTTAGTTAATTTTATAAAACTTCTTTAATTTTAACAAAACTTAGTTAATTTTAATTAACTTGGTTAACTTAGTTAATTTATTATTATTATTAGTAGTAGTAGAACTTGGTTAACTTAATTATATTGTTATTATAAACTTAGTTAATTTTTAAAATAAGTTGGTTAATCCATCATTATTATTATTTATAAAACTATTAAATTAATTATATAATTATTATTTATAAAATTTAGTTAACTTAAACTTAGTTAATTTTATAAAACTTGTTAATTTTAACAAAACTTAGTATATTTTTATTAACTCAATTAACTTGGTTAATTTATTATTATTATTATTATTAAAACTTAGTTAACTTAATTGTATTACTATTATTAATATTATAAACTTAGTTAATTTTTATAAACTTAGTTAATTCTTCATCATCGTCATTATTATTACTTAAAAGTTTTTTAAATTAGTTATTATTATTATTTATAAAATTTAGTTATCTTAAACTTAGTTAATTTATAAAACTTATTTAATTTTAACAAAACTTAGTTAATTTTTATTAACTTGGTTAACTTAGTTAATTTATTATTATTATTATTATAAACTTAGTTAATTCGTTATCATCGTCTTTATTTATAAAACTTTATTAAACTAGTTATATTATTACTATTTATAAAAAATGTGGAAATTAGCCACAAGGGCCTCTTTAGCATATGCAATTAGTTTCTAGGACACACAACTGAAATAATTACTTTTAAGCACAAAATGCAAAATAATTAGTTTCTAAGGCCTAAAAACCTATGAAATTATGTCCTTGAAAGTAATTGGACCGTTGACTTTGTCCTTAAAAGTAATTATTCTACTGACTTTGGCCTTAAAATTAATTCCTGTGGATGTGTGTTTTAGAAACTAATTGGACTGCAAAGTTTGTCCTTCTAGTGAAATGCCTCAAATGTGATTTAGTTAACTTAAACTTAGTTAATTTTATAAAACTTGTTTAATTTTAATAATTAATTTTTATTAACTTAGTTAACTTAATTGACTTATTATTACTATTATTGTTAAAACTCGGTTAACTTAATTATATTATTATTATTGATTAACTTAGTGGAATGATCAAATTATTTCCACTAGTTGTGCATGTTAGGTTCCTTAATTTACATGCACAACTAAGTTAATAATTATTAATTAATCCCGGCAAGTAAATCATTAACCAAACTAAGTTAAGGATATGAATGTGCACTTATTACCAGGAAAAGCTTTATAGATCTCTTTGGAAAATTTGCCATTAAACCCAACCACCTCGATCAAAGACTTGACACCTTCAAAATGATCAACGACTCTTCCATGATGACTTTAGCAACTGCATTAGAATCGACTTCTAGACCCGTCTACAAAAATACAGTTGTGACCAAAACCATGCATATTAAAAACTAATAGCTAAATAAATAGAATTCAAAAATTAATAAACATTGCCTCATTATCCCAAACTACAAATGAAAATGAAAATTCGATAGTGTGATCCATACAAATGAAAATGAAACTATAATAACAGTACAGTAACGTCCTCATTATGCCAAACTACCTCTATGCTAACATGTCAAAAGAAAATGCTTTTTATATTTTCAAATCTCCTGTATATTCCTCCAGAGGAAGAAAATCATCATCAGTACAGGTGAACTAAATATATTAACAATCTGTATACTACAGTATAGACAACAAGAAAGAATGGATTACTTTCACAGATGAGCATCACAGGAAGCCCAGCCTTCCTCGACAAAATTAGTAATTTGAAAACTTGAAATCTCATGGTCATTGCCGAAAAGGAAGGTGCGTTAAGCAAGATGTTTGTACCTTTTTTTGTGTTTTGGTCTCTTTTACGACTACAGTGATTCCTTTGGTATTACATAATTTTGCATTTTTGCTCCTCATCTATTCATGTTTAGTTTCATTTAGTAACGTATGAATAGGGATATATATATATATATATATATATATATATATATATATATATATATATATATATATGGTATATCTAGTTAGTGATGTATAATGAAATAACTAACCTAAAAGCAGCCACTACATTAAATTCCATCTCTGTAATGGATGGAGCTGCTGAAGTAAAAACTTTGTTGATTCCTAATGTCAATGATCCAAGTCCAGCAGCGAAGCCTTAATTACATATTCTCATACATAACTTCAGTGCTAACAAAAAGGAGTTCATAGGCTCAAATGATCGCAAACATAAATTAGCTGCAAATATATAAGAGTCATTTCAGAAACCATAAAATCAAAATACCCACATACTTAGAACTGCCTTCACTAAAAACAGAAGTCATATAACTGTAAGCTCATATATACATATATGATCCATCCTCTCCAGATGTAAGTACTGCAGTGAACATGCATATTTGTATCATAATTTGCATTCTTTTTGCAGCTACAGAACTATAACTATTATTATTTAAAATCAACCGTATAATTTTTTTTTTTTGGAAAACTGATACGGTACTATACCCAAACTGTAAAGCAAATAGCACCGCATCAATTTATATCAGGATCACCCTTACGTACTCTATGCCTTCAAATTGCTGGGGAACCTGCAGATGTGTTTTCCTCTAATAATTCCACTGAATGTAACTTATCTGCTAATGGAATTTCACCTCAACTAAACAAAATGGTGAGAAAGTGTATACTGATGTTATATTTCATCAAGCTAGTTTCAAACTTTTTTTTTTAAACCAAATGCGGTGTCTAGATAACATGCCTAATGAGTGGGAAGAAAACTTGGCCATCATAACAGCAAATAGAACAAAAGATGATGAATTTGTAATTGTCCACCTTGGAGATTGTTTGTGGAAAGAGAGAGGAGAGGTTTGTAGTAACCATTTCTTTTTTAAGTTGAATTCATAATTCGGGTAACTGAAAAAATGTGTTTAATACTTAATACCCCTATATTTTTGCATTGTCTTGCAGATAACTGCAACTCACACTTGCTACTTGGTTGTGGAAGCAAATTTTGACGCATACACTGACACTGCTAGACTGTGTCTTATTGGTGCTGACCACTGGAAATATCCACGTACATATGCATATCCTGAAGCTATTCAGGTTTCACTTCTCTTCTTGGTCCATATAAATCCACTTAGCGAATTGTTAATTTGAACTTCATCACACCAAATGAGTTATTTTCTTAAAATTTATATGGTGATATGAGGGAAAAAATCAATTAACATTTATACATATGCAGTTATCATTTCTAAACATTCAATTTAAATATCATACATGCTGTTTGGTACCTCTCTTTAAATTTGTAGGATATCCAAAAATATCATACATGCAGCCCTTTCTTATATTCCAATAAAGAACCATAATAACCTACTGCGGTCAATCAGGTTATCAGTATATTCAAATCCTCAAAGTTTATACTATCACCAAATAAAATGCTCGTGCACAAAAACTGTACACTAAAACTATGACTTAACAGGTACCAAGACTTAAACACAAGTTTCATCTTGGAAAAATGAGACAGACGCATGACATAAATGGATAAACCACCCTTCTCTTGCTGACAGAATCACACACTCAAGCTAACTTGACAATATATAAAATACAACCCCTTCATATCATATACCTCAAATATTTACATGAGATCAAAATTGTAACCAACTTTTATATTCCTAAGAAATTATGAAGCCTAATCGTAAAAACTTCATATTAGTATTATTAAGTAATTAGTACTATTACCCCAGAACAGGAGAAACCCTAGCTTCTTTTGGAAACGAAGCTGGCAGTTTAAGTTTATATGAGAAGTTGATATTAAATATGATTATTATAAAATCCGTGCGAAACAAACTATCTCTGCAGAAAGAAAATGGCTTCTTGAAAGTCCAAATCGAAGGAAAAAATAAAGCAATAAGATGTTCGAAAATAAAAATCGAGGAATTACCTCGGAGTTGGAAGCGAGAAGGTCGGTGGCAGCCAGCAGATGTCGGCAGGCTGAAGATAGGAGGGGGGTCGGCGGCAACGTCATCGGAAAATAAAGGTTGGAAATAGCACCATTTTTAGTGGTGAGGGTTAAAAGATATTACATCAGGATTTTGACACCAACACTGTGAACCGAACACAATTCCAACTCCAAAATTATGGGGATAACTCCCTATTCGAAATTTTAGTTAAACAATATAAGCACATAGTTCAACTAAAGTAAACTAAAACGTGAATCATCAATATATTGGAAATATTTTCATGTAGGAAATACAATTAAAGTAAAACAACTTTGTTAAATAATGTTATGTTGATGATTCCAAGCTATATATTTATTTTTAACAAGTGGTCTAATCTGATTATTAATAATGATAAGGTGTTATACTTACGGTAGAGTCTTGAGCGATTTTCCTAACAAGCCTTTGGAAGGGAAGCTTTCATTTTAATAAGTGCTCTTGTGATACTTGCGAATTTCACGAAGTGTGACATTTCCAGGCATAAAGCGGTGAGGCTTCTTCACTCCTCCTGTTGTTGGCAGCGACTTCCTTTTAGCCTGCAATTGTTTTATACATTAATGTATAATTCTACATTTTTCATTGCTGTTGTCATAACAAAACTAAATAAAATGAACAAGGTGAAACTATTGTCCATTAATGATGCAACTAATTCAAACCTTACAAATGGTGGTAACATATCAATAGTACTTGATCGTACAAATGATTGTTTGTAAACATGTTTAAAGCAAGGCGTGGCTTGTACCATTCTGTAGCAAAACTCAGGATAGTGCATAATATCAGGTTCCGTGCAAACTCTTCGCTGTTGGAACTATTCTTTTTCAGCTACCATAACTATATCGGTATACAAATTATGATATTTATGGACACTACGTTCTCCTTGCTTTCCTCTTCATCGCCCAAAAGGCTGCAATGTATCGATTCTGCAATAAAATAAATAAACAACTAATCATTTGTTCCTCTGAATAGATATAACTCACTTCAGAGAGATGAGGAACCAAGGAATAAACTTATTTACAAATAAAACAATATTTTCATTCCTGCTGATATCCGAACAGGGGAGGTTCTGAAATTGTTGCCTCTAATCCAAACTCTTACTGAATCGGTATCTTCTTAACATCCTCTAAACAGAGTTCAATTGACATCTCCTGTAACGACCCGTAAATTTTTAATAATTTTATTTGTTTTATCAATATATTTAATTGAAATTTTGAAATATAAATTTGATATTTGGAATACGTCTAGTTAAACATAACAACTGATAAATTTCCATCGAAAATATAAAAGTTTATATTCGTGTGTAATTTTATTCCAATTTGATCAATTAGGAATTGATGAAAATAAAATGTTTTCGAAACCTAAATATTTTTATATAGAAAAATTCTAAACCATCTTCTGAACAAGACATCATTTTTCTTTTTTTCAAATTCGGACTTCTTTAGCTCCGTCGATCTTATTTTTCTACATTTTTGTTGCATTTTCCACTAGTAGAAAATTCAAATTTTTATAATTCAATCGAACCACTAATATTTGTATACCGTTTTGATCGTCTCGTCGTGCTGATTTTCATAGTATATTCATTCATATGTTTTGTAATTCGAAACATGACGAAATCAATAAGCCAGTCAGCCATATCGGTATCCGTTTTTGAACATTGATGTTTTTTCCTTTCGTGTATCAGCGCGAGAAACTGGCAGCCATTTTACATTAATATTTTGAATTCAATACGCATGACTTCCACTATTCTCTATATTCTATTTATTATACGTTAGTTCACATTTTTTTCACTTCTGGAAATTTTATTTTTTTAAAACTTCGAAACATGTACGTGACCATACATATTCAGTCTTCTCCTATGCATATGCCTATGCCTGTTCATTCTTTTTGTAAAGAAAATTTGCAAGCCTGCAACACAAGTTCACACGCGGTTCGAGCCTCCCCTCTTCCACCAAAGCACGCAAGCCATGCACGTCTCACCACCCTTCCCCCCGGTACAGCAGCACCGACCGCATCTTCATCTCCTCGCCGAGCTCTCCTCTTTTTGGCCTCGAAACCCGAACCGCACCCATCTCCACTTCAAATTTTCCACGGCTGCGTCTCATCTGCTCAGACCACCAATCGGCCTCCGCCTTCGTCGCACCAGCTGCCTCATGCGAAGCCGAGGCCATGCGGCCTCCCATCCCCTCTGGCCTTGCTCAAAACCTCCCCATTCCCTCTCTCCTCCGTTTCGCCCTCTCTGTCCTCTCCCAAGCAACCACGGCCGATAGCCCCTCCGCCTACCCTAGCCTCCACCGCCGAGCCGCCTTCACCTTGTAAAACCTCTATGAACCCGAGTCCCGCATCACTCTCCTTCCCGACACCCACTCCAGCTTTAAGCCCACCTGATGGCATGCGTTCCCACCTGATGTTTGTATGCTCATATTCTGTCAGGTGTGCATTTATATTTTGTTATAATATGTTGGGTTGGGTAGCTTTTGCATACAACAGACGTACATATATAAATTTCTAATAAAATGTTGTTCATTTCAGTTTTGTATTAAATATTTATATTTCAGTTATGAACATTATATTTTAAAGTTGTTTATATATTTTGTTATTTATAGTTGTGTTACAAGTATATATTAGGTGTTTAATATATATGGTTATGTGAATATATACATATTTTAATTTGTATGTTTATTATATAATAAGATTTTCTATAGTATTCAATCTGTTATATATCTTGATGAATATATATTTGTTTAGGAAGTATATTTGGGTGATGTCTGTTACGAAATTTATATATATATTTATAAGTATCTTGTAGTCTCCTTTCACAAATATAAGAAAAATAATAAAATAGGGTGTAGCTGTACTAGTATGGTTTTACTACAGAAGTTTAAATTTTCGAAGGCAATATAAATTATTTTGTGCATTCTCAGAGGCTATGATGTATTTTGAAACGGTTATATATATAATATATAAATGATTTTGATGTTAGCTGTTATGTAATTTATGTAATTATAAGTATATATATATACAAGACTATTTATTTCAAATTATATGATGTATATATGTTGATTTTATTATATGTGTTTAATTTAAAACAATCATTTTATTTAAATATACATTTACTTTATTTTTGCCTTAAACTAACATATCGATTTCAAGAAAAAGGAAATATTTTTTTATTAGTTCATTTCATATCAAACTGATTCTACTTGATTCATTGATTCCTTGTTATCAGCTTTAATCGTCGAATTCGTACCAATCTAGCTTTGCTTTGGAAACCATGCTTGCATTCCGTAACTCGTTTCATTTGTCAAATCTCTCTAGCTTCGAAAGGTAAGCAATCACTCACGATTAATATTCTTTTATTTATTAAATTTTATTTCAATTGAACGAAAATTGAAATATGCTGTTGTTAGTAATTTACATTGTTATATATACACTTTTACCTGTATCAGTTCACCCGTGACATCTTACGCCATTATCCGTTATTTATATTGATGATATATACCTGTTATATTATTATCATATCTGTTATAACTCTGCAAGTTCCCTATTAGTATAGAAGCACTATGGGTTGAAATGATACATACCCGAACGATCTGTAGAATAGAAGAAAATCGTTATGTGTTGAAATGATTAACCCAAGCGATTTTCATTTGAATTGAATTTGGGATTACGGGTTGAAATGATATATATATATATATATACACACACACACACACCCGTATATATTTAAATTATGGATTGAAATGATAAATATCTGTATCACTTGACCATAGGATAGAAAATTATATATAGACACCGTTGGTCTATATATATAAATATTTTGGAAAATGATTTCTATGGTTTTGGAAAGAAATATATGGTTTTACATAAATATTGATTTTTAATATTATATAAATGATTATTTTATACATAGTAAAATTCTTGATTTTTAAAGCTATATAGTGAATTTGATATATATATATATGGAATTATCAATTCTTGTTTGAAATGTTTGGATATTTAAAGCTTTGAAAGTATTGAAATTAAAATGATTTATTTTGTGGTTAAAAATCTGTATTTGAAATCGATATAATGTGAAATGGTTTATTGAGAAACTGAAATAAATTAAAATTGATGATTTGGGAATTGATTAAATTTGAATTTTGGAAATTGAGTTGATTTGAATCGATTTATGAAATTTGAGAAAGCTATTTTATCATATAAGGTATTTTAAATTATATTTAAAACTATTTATATATGTTACTTTATAAATTAATTTCATATAAACTATTTTAATATAAATTATTTTTAATATAAACTATTTTAAATTATAACTATTTTTATATATAAATTATTTTAAATTATAAACTATTTTATTATATATACTATTATTTATATTTAAACAGTTAAGTGGGAAGTGTTATGATTCCAGGCATTATGATTTCTAAATTTTGATTTGCAAAGTATTATGATTAACAAAGTGTTTGATGAAAGAATGTTGTTTACATTTAAGAAATTATTAAATTAAGTTTTGAAATTATTTAATAATTAAATAAAATTGAATCCTTTAATAAGAGAAATTGAATTCTTTAATAAGTAAAATTGAGTTTCTTTAATTATTAAGTTTTGAAATTTGTTTAAATTAAATAAGTAAATAAGTGAAATTGAATTTCTTTAATAAGAAATAAAATGTGATTGATGGAAATCAATATGAGACTTGTAATTTAAAGAATTTAATTTGAAGAATTTAATTTAATTCAATTCATAAGTTTTGATATAATGTAGGTAAACTTAAGTGATTGATTTAATGAATTGGAAATTCAATTGGAATTATTTTGAAATGATAAATTTACTTAATTTAAACGATTACTTAGTGAATCCATCAATGAATATAAATTGTTTTAAATGTTAAATTAACTTAATTTAAATGATTATGGGATGAAACCTATATATGTATTTAAATCAATACTTGAATTGTTTTAAATAAAAAATTAAAGTTGAATTATAGAATTTTGAAATGGTTAATTTGGAAGTTTTGAAACGTAAATTATAGAAATTGATATAGAAAGACGAATGAAATGTTGGCTTTCAAATTCTAAGTGAGATTGAAATGGTTTTGGTTTTTTTTGAAATTTATTAAACGACCAATCGGCGTAATAATTATGAAAGTTATTAAAGAAACCGGAATCGGTTAGGACCATACTCACTGTCTAAACCGAATACCACTTTAATAACTATACGCGGAGTGTGATTCAGAATGAAGTGGTTGGAATGATGTACGTTGGTGATTAAAGAAAGAGAACGATAATGGATAGCCTTGACACTTGTGTCAAATTTGAAATGACTAAAACAGAAGCCGTGCCGGGCCAATGAGGTTAGCCACCTCTAAGCGAACACACTTCTTCGTAAACTACTCATTACTTGTTTTTGATTGGTGCGCACCCTTGAATTGGGAGTGTTGTTTCGCGGTGTTGCGATCGTTGCGGCGATGCGTTCTCACCAGTCCGGATCAGAAAAACGGTAGTTTCAGTACCTTGGGTATTGCCTCATGTGTCTTATCATACTCGTATCCCTATGCGCGACCACTATGATTTGTTTTGTGTTATACCTACGGAGTACTCCCTGATAGCCCACTAGTTTACGGTGGAGTTTATAGTGCTGTATAGTCTATGGCGCTTATATAAAATGTGTTAAGGCGGATAATGGTAACGCCTTAACGCTATTTTGATACTTATATAGTCTATGGCGCTTATATAAAATGTGTTAAGGGGGATAATGGTAACGCCTTAACGCTATTTTGATACTTATATTATTGATAGGCATTATCTACTTAGTGTACACTACTACATAGTAGATAGTTTAACGGATCCTTAGAGGATGGTCATCCCAAACATCCTTTGAGTTATTTGTATTTCAGTCATTATTTCACTTGAGTTGGATTTATTGATATTAGAATGTTAATCCCGACTCGAGTGTTTTGTGTTTTGCTTTACGCTCGGGTCAAACTGAGTGATACAGCTTTTGAGACTCACCTTTGGAGTTGGAGCTTCGCCTAGAGATCCATCTATCTATCCAGATTTCAGATATTCAGTTGATTCTAGTGATGTATTCTGATATTGTATTTGACTATTGTATTCGAGACTTCTATTGTACCTTATTTTACTCTGATATGTATATAGTAGCTTCATGAACAACTATCTTTTGTTTCAGTTGCATTTATTACTCTATGTTTGTGATCTGTGATTATTTATTACTGTATATGCTGAGTTTTGCCAAATATAAACTTACAATCTGGTATTTTGAGCAATTCAATTCCGGCACGTTTGGATGCAAATGGTTGAAAATATTAGATCGTTACATTTGGTATCAGAGCTTTGGCTCTAGGCAAAACTTAGCATATATAGTAGATTTAGTTATGGAATCACTCCCGTTCGAGCTTGAATTTCTTCTTTTTACGCGGTCTCCTTTGGATTTTGGAACGTTCCCCTCGGTTCCAAAACTCATAAATCCGTTCTTGTGTCTTCCAATTCGTATTCTTTTGACTCTGGAGTATCTCATAGCTCCACTTCGAATGATCTTTATAATGAACCGGCGGTCTCGCCAATCTCCAAATTATTTGTAAATGAGAGAAACTCCTTTATAATAGACATCGATTTACCGAAGATTTCTGTATCCTCAGTTTTCGATGCTATCTATCTCCTGCTATGCCTGAATTGTATCTCTTATGATCTGATGCCAATTTGCCTCGAAATTCTGCATCGATCTTATTCTTGAAGTCTTGGTTGACCCGGTTAAGGTTGCCCGCGATTTAATAAACTTATTCATTTTCCTATTTTGATTATTTAATCATCTTATCTCTGTTTCGAACCTATCTTCAAATCAAAATTCTCTTTGATTTGAGTCTATCAAAATTGAATCTCTATCCTTGCTTTGAAATCCATTCTTGTATTGTCAAGCGAGGAAGTGTATTTGTAAATTAACATCTAAATGTTATATACATATATATTGTGTAATTTGAGTTATTGATGTTGATTTGGGTTTTCAATCAATTCGTCTGATCAACGCTATCAATAGGATTTCCAAAGCACTTGAACAGAGCAAACTGACACAATATTGTTTTCAAATGGATAAATTTAATAAAGTTTGTATGATTATATTATAAATATAAGTATAAATTTTTTGTAACTAAACTGTTAATAAATTGATTGTTGAAATGGTATTATTTGATTTTCATTTATTGTTTTGTAAACCATTGATTTTACCAACATCATAAAAAAATGAAATTATAAAAACGGTTTGTAAACCATTGATTGTTGATCTGGAATTTAAATGAATTTAAAATTTAAAATTTGAGAATTTAATTTCCGGCGATTTCAAACTTTGATTTTAAATAAAGTGTATGTTATTCAAAGTTTTTTCAAATAAAAAATTATTTTCAATAATTTTAAAGTTTTAAATCAGGCTCTTCTCTTTGTCGTTGGAAAATAATTTCGGTGATGACGGCCGCATCATCGACATTTATTTTCGAGTTTCGAAGTGGAGAGACCATCAGTAGCTTGCTACACTTTTGTATTGAAATAAATTTGATTTGAATTTCTAAAGTATGACTTGATTAAATATATATATATATATATATATATATATATATATATATATTAGTATTTGATTTAGATTTGACTTGGACATATTGTATGTATATAATTATCTCTAAATTGTTTGAAGTTAATCGGAAATTTAATCCTTAAAATTTGGGTAAAGATGATTTCAATTATAATAGAAACCAAAATTTTGAATTAATATTTAAAATTGAGAGAATTGAATTTGAAATTTACTTTTATATTACTCAATTGCATTCGATATAACTTACCTAAATAGCTCAAAAGTTAGCTATGTAATTCGATAATATACAATATAAACTGATTTTATAAATAAATTTGAGTGCTTATAATAAATGTTATACACTTAATTTGATTATAAAATGATAATAGAGATCAATAGAATAATAAGTTAAATGAATAATAGATGTGATTAATAAAATAAAATTTTTGTTTTGAAAGTTAATAAATTGAAATTAAATCAACTTAATGAGATATCTTGAATTAATTGAATTTAAATTGAATTTCATTTGAAAGAAACCTTTTGTACTTAACATTAATAAATGTGAAATCAAATCAATTTAATGGAAACCTTGAATTTAAAAACAAATTATTGAATATAAGTTTATTTAAATTGAAATTTATATGGTTTGAACTAATTGTTTATTTTGTCTTTCAATCTATTTTTCTTTCTGGTTGTTTCTATTTTCCTACCTCATTCCTTTTCGGGGACGAAAAGTTTTGAGGGGGGGAGAATGTAACGAACCGTAAATTTTTAATAATTTTATTTGTTTTATTAATATATTTAATTAAATTTTGTGAAATTTTAAACGATAAAATTCTGAAATATAAATTTGATATTTGGAAAAGTCTATTTAAACATAACAATTGGTAAATTTTCATCCGAAAATATGAAAGTATTTTTTCGTGTGTTATTTTATTTCAATTTAATCAGTTAGGAATTGATGAAAATAAAATGTTTTCGAAACCTACATATTTTTATATAGAAAAATTCAAAATAATCTTCTAAGCAAGACGTCATTTTTCATTTTTTTCAAATTCGGACTTCTTTAGCTCCGTCGATCTTATTTTTCTATGTTTTAGTTGCATTTTCCGCTAGTGGAAAATTCGAATTTTTATAATTCAATCGAACCACTGATATTTGTATACCGTTTTGATCATCTCGTCGTGCTGATTTTCATAATATATTCATTCATATGTTTCGTAATTCGAAACACGACGAAATCGGCAAGCCAGTCAGCCATATCGGTATCCGTTTTTGAACATTGGCGTTTTTTCATTTCGTGTATCAGCGTGAGAAACTGAGCAGCCACTTGACATTAATTTTTTTAATTCAATACGCATGACTTCCGATATTCCCTATATTCTATTTATTATACGCTGGTTCACATTTTTTTCACTTCTGGAAATTTTATTTTTTTAAAACTTCGAAACGCGTATGTGGCCATACATATTCAGTCTTCTCCTATGCCTAGCATATGCCTGTTCATTCTTTTTGTAAAGAAAATTTGCAAGCCTGCTACACAAGTTCACACGCGGTTCGATCCTCCCTTCTTCCACCAAAGCACGCAAGCCATGCACGTCTCACCACCCTTCCCCCCCGCGCAGCAGCACCGACCACATCTTTATCTCCTCGCCGAGCTCTCTGGCCTCGAAACCCGAACCGCACCCATCTCCACTTCAAATTTTCCATGGCCGCATCTCATTTGCTCAGACCACCAATCGGCCTCCGCCTTCATCACACCAGCTGCCTCATGCCAAGTCGAGGCCATGCGGCCTTCCATCCCCTCTGGCCTTACTCAAAATCGCCCTGTTCCCTCTCTCCTCCGTTCCGCCCTCTCTGTCCTCTCCCAAGCAACCACGGCCGATATCCCCTCCGCCTACCCTAGCCTCCACCGTCGAGTCGCCTTCACCTTGTAAAACCTCCATGAACCCGAGTCCCGCATCACTCTCCTTCCCGACACCCACTCTGGCCTTAAGCCCACCTGATGGCATGTGTTCCTACCTAATGTTTGTATGCTCATATTCGGTCAGGTGTGCATTTATATTTTGTTATAATACATTGGGTTGGGTAGCTTTTGCATACAGCAGACAATATATATAAATTTCTAATAAAATGTTGTTCATTTCAGTTTTGTATTAAATATTTATATTTCAGTTGTGAACATTATATTTTAAAGTTGTTTATATATTTTGTTATTTACGGTTATGTTACAAGTATAGATTAGGTGTTTAATATATATGGTTATGTGAATATATACATATTTTAATTTGTATGTTTATTATGTAATATGATTTTTCTATAATATTCAATCTGTTATATATCTTGATGAATATATATTTGTTTAGGAAGTATATTTGGGATATAAGATAAATAATAAAATAGAGTGTAGCTGTACTAGTATGGTTTTACTACAGAAGTTTAAATTTTCGAAGGCAATATAAGTTGTTTTGTGGATTCTCATAGGCTATGATGTATTTTGAAACAGTTATATATATATAATATATAAATGATTTTGATGTTAGCTGTTATGTAATTTATGTAATTATAAGTATATATATACAAGACTATTTATTTCAAATTATATGATGTATATATGTTGATTTTATTATATGTGTTTAATTTAAAACAATCATTTTATTTAAATATACATTTACTTTATTTTTGTCTTAAACTAACATATCGATTTCAAGAAAAAGGAAATTTTTTTATTAGTTCAATTCATATGAAACTGATTCTAATTGATCCATTGATTCCTTGTTATCGGCTTTAATCGTCGAATTCGTACCAATCTAGCTTTGTTTTGGAAATCATGCTTGCATTCCGTAACTCGTTTCATTTGTCAAATCTCTCTAGCCTCGAAAGGTGAGAAATCACTCACGATTAATGTCTTTTATTTATTAAATTTGATTTCAATTGAAACGACAATTGAAATATGATGTTCTTAGTAACTTACATTGTTATATATATGATTTTACCTATATCAGTTCACGTGTGACATCTGACGCCATTATCTGTTATTTATATTGATGATATATACCTGTTATATTATTATCATATCTGTTATCACTCTGCAAGTTCCATGTTAGTATAGAATCACTATGGGTTGAAATGATACATACCCGAACAATCTGTAGAATAGGAGAAAATCATTAGGGGTTGAAATGATTAACCCAAGCGATTTTCATTTGAATTGAATTTGGAATTACGGGTTGAAATGATATATATATATATATATATATATATATATATATATATATATATATATATACCCGTATATATTTAAATTATGGATTGGAATGATAAATATCCATATCACTTGACCATAGGATACAAAATTATATACAGACACCATTGGTCTATATATATAAATATTTTGGAAAATGATTTCTATGGTTTTGGAAAGAAATATATAGTTTTATATAAATATTGATTTTTAATATTATATAAATGATTATTTTAGATATAGTAAAATTCTTGATTTTTAAAGCAATATAGTGAATTTGATATGTATCTATATATGGAATTACCAATTCTTGTTTGAAATGTTTGGATATTTAAAGCTTTGAAAGTATTGAAATTAAAATGATTTATTTTGTGGTTAAAAATCCGTATTTGAAATCGATATAATGTGAAATGGTTTATTGAGAAACTGAAATAAATTAAAATTGATGATTTGGGAATTGATTAAATTTGAATTTTGGAAATTGAGTTGATTTGAATCAATTTATGAAATTTAAGAAAGCTATTTTATGATATAAGGTATTTTAAATTATATTTAAAACTATTTATATATGTTACTTTATAAATTTATTTCATATAAACTATTTTAATATAAATTATTTTTAATATAAATTATTTTTAATATAAATTATTTTTAATATAAATTATTTTTAATATAAACTATTTTAAATTATAACTATTTTTATATATAAACTATTTTTAATTATAAACTATTTTATTATATATATTATTATTTATATTTAAACAGTTAAGTGAGAAGTGTTATGATTCCAAGCATTATGATTTCCAAAGTATTATGATTAACAAAGTGTTTGATGAAAGAATGTTGTTTAAATTTAAGAAATTATTAAATTAAGTTTTGAAATTATTTAATAATTAAATAAAATTGAATCCTTTAATAAGAGAAATTGAATTCTTTAATAAGTAAAATTGAGTTTCTTTAATAATTAAGTTTTGAAATTTGTTTAAATTAAATAAGTAGATAAGTGAAATTGAATTTCTTTAATAAGAAATAAAATGTGATTGATGGAAATTAACATGAGACTTGTAGTTTAAAGAATTTAATTTGACGAATTTAATTTAATTCAATTCATAAGTTTTGATATTATGTAGGTAAACTTAAGTGATTGATTTAATGAATTGGAAATTCAATTGGTGTTATTTTGAAATGATAAATTTACTTAATTTAAATGATTACTTAATGAATCCATCAATGAATTTAAATTGTTTTAAATGTTAAATTAACTTAATTTAAATGATTATGGGATGAAACCTATATATGAATTTAAATCAATATTTGAATTGTTTTAAATAAAAAATTTAAGTTGAATTATAGAATTTTGAAATGGTTAATTTGGATGTTTTGAAACGTAAATTATAGAAATTGATATAGAAAGGCGAATGAAATGTTGGCTTTCAAATTCTAAGTGAGATTGAAATTGTTTTGATTTTTTTTTTAAATTATTAAACGACCAATCAGTGTAATAATTACGAAAGTTATTAAAGAAACTGGAATCGGTTAGGGACATATTCACTGTCTAAACCGAATACCACTTTAATAACTATACGCGGAGTGTGATTCAGAATGAAGTGGTTGGAATGATGTACGTTGATGATTGAAGAAAGAGAACGATAATGGATAGCCTTGACACTTGTGTCAAATTTGAAATGACTAAAACAGGAGCCGTGCCGGGCCAATGAGGTTAGCCACCACTAAGCGAACACACTTCTTCGTAAACTACTCATTACTTCTTTTTGATTGGTGCGCACACTTGAATTGGGAGTGTTGTTTCGCGGTGTTGCGATCGTTGTGGCGATGCGTTCTCACCAGTCCGGATCAGGCAAACTGTAGTTTCACTACCTTGGGTATTGCCTCATGTGCCTTGTCATACTCGTATCCCTATACGCGACCACTACGATTTGTTTTGTGTTATACCTATGGAGTACTCCCTGATAGCCCACTAGTTTACGGTGGAGTTTATAGTGCTGTATAGTCTATGACGCTTATATAAAATGTGTTAAGGGGGATAATGGTAACGCATTAACTATGTTTTGATACTTATATTATTGATAGGCATTATCTACTTAGCGTACACTACTACATAGTAGATAGTTTAACGGATCCTTAGAGGATGGTCATCCCAAACATCCTTTGAGTTATTTGTATTTCATTCGTTATTTCACTTGAGTTGGATTTATTGATATTAAAATGTTAATCCTGACTCGAGTGTTTTGTGTTTTGCTTTACGCTCGGGTCAGACTGAGTGATACAACTTTTGAGACTCACCTTTGGAGTTGGAGCTTCGCCTAGAGATCCAGCTATCTATCCAGATTTCAGATATTCAGTTGATTCTAGTTATGTATTCTGATATTGTATTTGACTATTGTATTCGAGACTTCTATTGTACCTTATTTAACTCTGATATGTATATAGTAGCTTCATGAATTACTATCTTTTGTTTCCGCTGCATTTATTACTCTGTGTCTGTGATCTGCGATTATTTATTATTGTATATGCTGAGTTTTGCCAAATATAAACTTACAATCTGATATTTTGAGCAATTCAATTCCGGCATGTTAGGATGCAAATGGTTGAAAATATCAGGTCGTTACATCTCCTGAATATCCGGAGACGTCCCAGATTTAAGTTAGTCGAATTAGGTGTAGCAAAGGTAGGAGAGGGGCGGTGTGTGGGAGAAGCCACATATTCAAACAACTTAACAAATTTTGATCTCAATTCAAATAACAACCTCAAACAAAATTAATCTAATCCGGTTCAAAATGGAATGAGAAAAGAAAATTGGTTTTTAGATTACCTTATAAGAGTTGAGTTGTGCAAGGTAGGGGATGAATTTTTCAGCCATATTTTAGGTGCTATGGCTTAGGGAGGAATCGACATGAAGATTAATTGTGCAATCCAGAAGATGAGGAATTTTGTGATCGATGTATATATCAATTGGTATAAGAGGACAAGAGAGATTTAGTGTTGAATCAGTTCCGAACAAACTACAAGTTTTTTTTGAGTTTTTCACTGTTCATTCGTGAGGATAAAGAAAAGTTAAATGTTAAAAAAAGAAATAAGCAGCCGCGTAAAAGTTTAGCAAAATTTTAGTGAAATGTTAGCGAGAATCAATCAGTGGCGTTTCTTTGTTGTTTTTTGTATTTTAAAATGATCAACGGTTGCTCTTACAATTAAACGCCATGAATTTCTACAACCAAAGGATGATTTTCTTGTAGTGCCTGGACACTTTGGAGCTTATAGGACAGAGAAGGATGATTATCTAATGTAGTATTCTTATTTCCGCTGCATTACTGTATTGTATATATTAGCATTGTGAGGACATGTGGTTGTAACTGTCCAAGTTGATGATAGTACATAGGTTTTGTAACTTTGAAATTTTTGTATTCAGAGTAACCTATTATACTCTTCTTCTAATGGTATATATTATCGTTCCTTTGTGAGATTCTAATATTGTGTTCTTTCTTTCTTTTTCTATTTTTCTTATTTCTTTTTTTCTTTTACCCTAACTTTCTACCTTTCAGCACTTGGGTGTTCGGTACACGAATACCGTGGATATATTTGTCATCGACTTTCAAGGGTCAAAAAGTCGGGTCGTTGCATTTGGTACCAGAGCACAAAGTTGAGCGAATACCTTGACTTGGGTTGCGTATGGCTCATTAGAGATAGGGTAAGTGACACCCTAGAATGGGTCGAGTGTATTAATGTAACAACCCGGAATTTTCGAACCCAAAAATTCCAGATAGTTATGAAAAGAAGAAAGGGATAGAAGAAGAAGAAAACAACATCAGAATCTCACATCGCAGCGGAATAAAATATAATATATAGAATACAGTTTAAATACAAGAAATCTGTACCGTATACATATACATACATACCATCATAAGAGTACATCAATCAATCAAACAGAGACATCTACTATAAGATCATACACAGCGGAAATAATAGACAAATACGTAGATACGCTCTGTCATCAGCTCGTCTCCTGAGCTCCAGTATAAAACCTGAATCTTGTTTAACTCGGTCTGACCCGAGCATCATATAAAACAACACCCGAGTCAGTCTGGAATACCAGCGTGAGAAAATCACACTCAATTGGATTATTAAAGTTTTGAAAAATATTTTGAAAACAAAAGCATCTCGTAAGACCACGCCACAAATAAACATGTCGGGTTTTTACCTTACGATAGCTAAAACAATTTTTATAGAAATCCTCTGATATTATAATAGGGTCTATATACAAATACTTATAAAATAGCCGAAATTGTTACATCTATTAAATTCCAGCTACTAGCCACAGAGTGGGTAATACAAACAAAACTCGTACAAGGCTCGTAGGGAGAATGGATTTCCATCAATGGCTGGGCTACTGGGGTACCGCCCGTCACAGTACCTGGCCTAGATCAGAGTACCGAGGACTACTCCCTTCATCCCCTGCAACACAAGGCCGGAACCATTCCTTACTGAACAGTCCCGAACAAGATAAACCCCGTGGTTGGCGCGACCAACCACCCACTAAGCCGAAATATATAAGGGACATCTAGACAGGGGAAATATCTTGTCCTGTTTGGGCATGACCCACATAACCTTGCTGCACCTCCCCTGTTTTAGCCATTCCCGGTTGGTGAGGCTTGAGGTTAAACGTTACCTTTTTAAGAATGCGTCACTTAGAATGCTCATCGTCCACCTGACGATGTTCTGAAAGCATTCAATCCATACAAGTTGCCCTGGGTTTGGACAAACCGAATCACCGTCTTCAACTCTTCACGGTCTTCATTCGTAATCGTTCAAACCGGATCAAAGTGGTTTTCGGATAATTAAATCCGATCCCGGACTCTTCGAAACGATCAGCGTGTTGTCCAATATTGATAGTCGGTTATTTAACTATCAATTAATCACACATAAGCAACCATCAAATAATTTCCACAAATTATTTATCTCAAATTTCATTCAGATATAATTCCCATTCAATCCATTTGAAACAAATTTTCAAAGTCCTTTTATTTCCATGAAATCATTTAACTGATTTCTTATACTCACTCACAATTGATTTATTCTTTGAAAATATTCCTATTTTCTCATTTCTTCCTCAAAAATTCAATTTACACTTTCCTTATAATTTCACAAATTCACTTTCTCCATTTACTAGGATTCCTCCTAAATCTTATCCCATTTAAATTAATTTGCTTACCATCACAAGAGGATTTTGATTGGATTTTAAAAACATTTTGAAACGTATAGATTTATAAAATAAGAAGTAATATAAAATATTAAAATTTATATCTAGTTATTTATAAGTTTCAAGGCTGGTTTTAGAAAACTTAGAGTTTATAATAAATAATAGCTAAACCTTCAAAATAACTAATTCGAAAATATTTTACATTCAAATAATAGTTTATAAAAAGATTTATATGGAATAGTAATTTAAAATATTCCTTTTTAAATAAATTATAATTTTAGAAAATCCAATATCCATTTATAAATGCCTCTTGTCCACATCCACCTTTGGAAATATCTTACTATTTCCATTCAACCAATTTCATATCTCATTTATAAATTCCATTCATGAATTTATAAAATCTCCTTGGATTTCATTTATTATCAGATAGTTTGATTGAAAAATCTCATCTTTATAATTTATTTATTTCTATAAAGTTCCATATTGTCCCATTTAATAAATTCCATTTATTTAAATAAAAATTCCTTTTGGCTCTTAACAGGATTTCTTATTCGTAATTCTTAATAGCATCGTCTTTATTTCCTAATAAATTTTCTTTTCTTTTCCTATTAATATTTCTTTTTATTTCCTTAATAGACCTCCATTTCCATTTCTTAATATAATTCCATTTTCTCTAATTCACTTATCGATTACAATATTCCTTCAAGTATAAATTTATAATTTAAATTCTCCAAAACTCAACTTTATCACCTTAAAGTTTAACTTAAGTAGGAAATATACTTTTATTTCTTTTCTTCATTCTCAATTAAAATAGATTTAAATTTCAAATAAATATTTTCTATTTGAGTTTTATTTAACTTCTTCAAAATTAATTTATCGACGGTAATAGAAATTTCAACTTCTCTGTCATTCAACAGTTGATCATTCAATCATCTATAAAACCACCCAACCCAATATATCATCCTGTCACAGAACAGCATATATACGAAATAAAATAAATAGTTTTGAGGAATCCTATTGGATCCCTCCAACCTGTTTTCCCTGCATCCACAGATGTTAGCACAATAAAATAACGATTTCACTTCGATGTGAAATATTGCAGTATATGGTAAAAAGTTTATTTAATTATTCACTACTTCAATCATCATTCAAGCAATTCAACAATTAAATTTAAATTCAACCATTCAAATTTTAAACTTAACTGAGTGAGATTAACTCACCTTTGATTCAATTGTTGCAATCCTTCCCAATCCCGACTCGTTTCCATATTTTTGACCTTGTATAACAATTGCGTAAATTTTATAAATATTTCGAACAAGCACACAACAAATTTACCGGTGAATATGTTAATTGACTTATAATTTATTTAAGCTATTTATTTCTCAATTTTAAACCTTATATACACAATTGTATGATTTTATAAATATTCAAAATAATAAGCTGCTTGCTTAAAATACTAAATAAGGTACGCCTACGCAATAAAAATAGGATATATGAACTGTTTTTGGTTTTTCCGACCGTGTGGGTCGATGTATATATATATTTATCTCTTTTGTCAAATTGCAAAAGCTCCTCCGTACAAAGGGGACTCTGGCAAAAAAATTCGGAAATTTAGTGAGTTAGAAAAATTTTGAGAAAATTTTGATAATTCAAAATTTGGTTTTAAATTGAACTTGAGTGGTTAAACAAGTAGTATAGTTTGACACTATGGGAGAGTTGAGAAGTTAATAAGGAAGATAATGGATCTTTTATAAGAGATAGTTGGTAAGTTGTTGAGTTGTTAGAAACTGTTTGGTTTTGGAAAAGTAACGGGTTTTGAGCCATTCTTCCTAGTTAGTAATTTCGGGGACGAAATTCTTTTAAGGGGGGAGGAATGTGACGACCCGGAATTTTCGAGCATTTAAAATCGGAACATTTAATTGATTTTAAGTATTTAAAGGTTAATTCTCAACTTAAATTACGAATATCATAATTTATTTGACAATTAGATTGTTGAATTAAATAATTTGAATTGGATAAAATATGAAACCTGAGATTTTAAGCCTGTTAAAAATATAATTTGAAAGCTTATAAATTTATATTGATAACATTGAATATAATAAAAGTGTTAAAATGGAATCTAACATTGAATTGGTCAGTTTTGAAATTTAATCGTTTAAATTGAATTTAAAAATAACCTTCCGAGGCACAGTCTCGGAATTCGACGAAACCAGTTCCATTGGGTCCGTAATATTGAATTATTATCGGATTTCAAATTTCGTTGTGATCAGAGTTAGTGTGTGAGTGTACGATATATAAACACGCTAAAAATTTAATTGATAATAATTTAATTAGTCAAGCTTCTTGTATACACCATCTCCATTGTATTTATATTTATAATAATACAAAAGGTATAAGTATAGGATAAGTGGCATGACATGGTGAAGACAAGTGGCATAATATAGACCATACACCTATCTTAAGATAAAATAGAATTATGACACATATATCACTTAGGTGTACACTTCTAGAACACCTTAAATGATTACTAAATAAGGTATGTGTTATGAAATAAAGCTTGCATTAAAAAATGAAGGAGATGTGTCCATGTGTAGAAACATCTTAAGACACCTAAGTAGACACATAACCCCATTAGGTGTCCATGTGTAGAAACATCTTAAGACACCTAAGTAGACATGTGTCAACATTCTAAAGCTTGTGCAAAGAGAAGAAGACAAGTGTCCAAAACTAAAATTACCAAACTAGCCTTGAAAATTAATATATAAAGGGTGGAAATGTTCACTTATTTTGATACTTTTACAAAGCAAAAACAAAAGTAAGATAAAGTGAAAAAGCTTGGAGAAAGCCAGGGAAAAAGAGTCAAGTCAAATATACAAGTTTAAGGTGAGAAAAACTATTTAATTTCTAGTATTCATGTTATTCTTGAAGAGATGATAGTTATAAGTAAAAATGGCTCGGTTCTATCAAAAACGCGGCTTAGTAATTTAATCACAACTTTCTCAATCCTTAATGAAATTTCGATTTCTTGGATGTTATGAAAAGCTTATTTCATGTGCTATAACTTTTATGTTTTGTATTTTCTGTAATTTGGATGTTAGCCATGTCAAAATTGAATTTTTCTACTGTAATCCGAGAGCAAAACCAATATTAGCTCTGTGCTTAAGGCTGAAACTAAATTGGCCATAACTTCTTCGTTCCTCAACCGATTTCGATATATTTAGATGTTCCAGAAAGCTTAGACTTTTTTCTAAAACTTTTATGTTTTGAGTTTTCCAAAATTTCGACGTTATCTTGACCAAAATTGTAATTGTTTATCGCTGTCCCGAGACAAAATGACATAAGTTGCGAAATTCAAATCTTAGTATTGTTTTATCCATAACTTTTACAATTCTTATCGGAATTTGGAAATTTTTAATGTTCTGGAAAGCTTAGCAACTAAGCTAAAACTTTTACTCTATTCATTTTGCCTGATTTCGATGTTTTCTATGCTAAAATCGAAATTGTTGGTCGTTGTACTGCAAATGCATAAGTTCAGGCTAAGTTTAATGTTTTTAGTAAAATGGTCATAACTTTTGAACCGTTGATCCAAATTTGACGATCTTGGTCATTCCGGAAAGCTAACGGAAATTCCTATAACTTTTATTTGTATCATTTTCTGAAATTAGTTGATTAAAATGTTGAAAAACCTCTTGCAAACTCGCTATCCTGTTGTTTTATGCAAACCTGAGCTAGTATTTTGTGCATAACTTTTGCGTTTCTTATCCAAATCCTATAATTTTTAAAGTTTTGGAAACTGCAGGAAGAATGTGATAACTTTCATTTGTATCACTTTTTAATTAATAAAATTCTGTATATGGAAAGGAATTTTTGAATAAGCAGAAGGTTAATGAAGTTTGAAACTTCAATGATATTATTTAATAAAAACAAACATTTATTTAATATTTAAGATTTAACTTAAGAAATAAAGAAGAAATGGGAAAAAGCCTGACATTCGTATATTTTAGTTAAAAGGTTTAAAATCAAACGGAAAATAATAACAATAATAATAAGTCCGTAACTAATGAATTTTTGAAATGAATTGAGTAATTAAAGAAACTTACTTCAAATAAAATAAATTGGAAATCAATTTCGGGGAAATTGATTTAAGTGATTGAGTTGGAACTTTCTCTGGATGGCCAAGTACATGTTTTAAAAGGTAAAATTGTAAATATAAATTAAATGTTTTAAAGCTGTTTTTAAAGAAAGCAAGTTTTGAAAAATTTATTATTTCTATTATTTAAAGTTTAAAGTAAGTATTTTCTTTAATCTATTCTAGCAGTAATTATTAAGAAGTAACTTAGTATTTTGTTTTAAAAGTAGAAATCTAGTTTTATAACCTTATTTCAAACATTCATATAGTATGTATTTTAACAAATTATTAAAGTAATTTTAACTTAAATGTTTCAAAATAAAGTGTTTTAAATTATTTTAAAATCTAGTTTTGTGCTTGGTGATTTCAGAGGAGATATAAAATATTTGGGAAAGTTGATTCTGAAAAGAATAATGGTTTTGAAACTGTTTTCAAAGGATTGAAAATAGAAATATATCTTGTGAAGATATTTTGAGGTTAATAAATAATTTGAAAAATTATTTATTGGTTGATGATTGTTTGTGAATATTAATTGATAGTTAAATAACCGACTATCAATATTGGACAAATGCGCTGATCGTTTCGAAGAGACCGGGATCGAGATTTATTTCTCGAAAACCACTTCGATCCGGTTTGTACATTTCATGTAAATGATTTTGGAGTCGGAGACGGAGCAGTGAAGTGCAAGGGCTAGTCGCTACTAATCCTGAGGATATTTCCAAAATGGATGTAATAGGAATAGTGCCTTCGGTTCCGTTCGAACCCGGGACGGACTTGTATGGACGAATGCTTGCGAAACATCGTCAGGTGGACAATGGGCATTCTAAGTGAAAACGTTCTAAAGGTAACGCTTAGCCTCAAGCCTCATCAACCGGGAATGACTGAAAATCAGGGGATATGCAGCAAAGTTAGGTGGGTCATGCCCAAGCAGGACAAGATATTTCCCTTGTCTAGATGTCCCTTTTTATTTCGGCTTAGTGGATGGTTGGTCGCGCCAACCATGGGGTTTATCTTGTTCGGGACTGTTCGGTAAGGAATGGTTCTGGCCTTGTGTAGCAGGGGATGAAGGGAGTAATCCTCGGTACGGTGATCTAGGCCCCGTACTATGACAGGTGGTACCCCAGTGCCTAGTCATTAGCTGGAAATTCATTCTCCCTACGAGGCTTGTACGAGTTTTGTTTGTATTACCCACTCTGTGGCTAGTAGCTGGAATTTAATGAATGTAACAATTTCGGCTATTTCATAAGTATTTGTATATAGACCCTATTATAATATCAGAGGATTTCTATAAAAATTGTTTTAGCTATCGTAAGGTAAAAACCCGACATGTTTATTTGTGGCGTGGTCTTACGAGATGCTTTTGTTTTCAAAGGATTTGAAACTTTAATAATCAATTGGGTGTGATTTTCTCACGCTGGTATTCCAGACTGACTCGGGTGTTATTTAACTGTAATGCTCGGGTCAGACCGAGTATTATAGAATACAGGATGTGATGCTGTGGAGCTCAGGAGACGAGCTGGAGGACGATACGTATATCCGTACTTGTTATATATATATTCCGCTATGATTGAGTTGCTGTGTAACCATTTGTATGTTGTTGTTGAGCCGTTGATCGATGTACTCTGATGATGTAATATATAAACAGATATATTTGATTTTGAATAAAGATCATTTATTTTCTATTATATTTTAGTCCGCTGCGATGGTTAGATTCTGATATTGTTTTCTATTTTCTTCTTCTACCTCTTTTTCTTTAACCTAAATGGTTCGTATTTCTGTACAACTTGAGTTGAGTATTGTAGAACAGCCCGCAAATCCGTACCCCTTGAGTCAACGCTATTCTACAATACTCAACTCAAGTTGTACAGAAATACGAACCATTTGGGTTAAAGAAAAAGAGGTAGAAGAAGAAAATAGAAAACAATATCAGAATCTAACCATCGCAGCGGACTAAAATATAATAGAAAATAAATGATCTTTACTCAAAATCAAATATATATGTTTATATATTACATCATCAGAGTACATCGATCAACGGCTCAACAACAACATACAAATGGATACACAGCAACTCAGTCACAGCGGAATATATATATAACAAGTACGGATATACGTATCGTCCTCCAGCTCGTCTCCTGAGCTCCACAGCATCACATCCTGTATTCTATAATACTCGGTCTGACCCGAGCATTACAGTTAAATAACACCCGAGTCAGTCTGGAATACCAACGTGAGAAAAACACACCCAATTGATTATTAAAGTTTCAAAAATCCTTTGAAAACAAAAGCATCTCGTAAGACCACGCCACAAATAAACATGTCGGGTTTTACCTTACGATGGCTAAAACAATTTTTATAGAAATCCTCTGATATTATAATAGTGTCTATAGAAAGTAAATAGAATCTAGCTGAAATGCTTGCATCTCACGTTTCAGCAATAGTTGGGCACAATCAAAACGGTACAGGCGCTTATTGGAGTTTGGATCTCATACAATGGCAGAGCTACTGGGGTACCGCCCGTCACAGTACCTGGTCTAGATCAGAGTACCGAGGAGCCACCCTAACTCCCCTGCAACACAAGACCGGAACCATTCCTTACTGAACAGTCCCAAGCAAGATCACCCCGCAGTTGGCGCGACCAACCGCCCACTAAGCCGAATAAAAGGGACATCTAGACAGGGGAAACCTCACTCTCCAGTGGGGGCTACCCACGAAGTCTTGCTGCACCTCCCCTGTTTTAGCCATTCCTGGTTGATGAGGCTTGAGGTTAAGCGTTACCTTTTAAGAACGCATCACTTAGAATGCTCATCATCCACCTAACGATGTTCTGAAAGCATTCAATCCATACAAGTTGCCCTGGGTCTGGACAAACCGAATCACCGTCTTCAACTCTTCACGGTCTTCATTCGTAATCGTTCAAACCGGATCGAAGTGGTTTTCGGATAATTAAACCCGATCCCAGACTCTTCGAAACGATCAGCGCATTGTCCAATATTGATAGTCGGTTATTTAACTATCAATTAATATTCACAAATAACCATCAACCAATAATTTTCCAAATTATTTATTAATCTCAAAAATATCTTCACAAGATATATTTCTATTTTCAATCCTTTGAAAACAGTTTCAAAACCATCATTCTTTTCAGAATCAACTTTCCAAATATCTTATATCTCCTCTGAAATCACCAAGCACAAAAATAGATTTTTAAAATAATTTAAAACACTTTATTTTGAAACATTAAGTTAAAATTACTTTAATAATTTGTTAAAAATACATACTATATGAATGTTTGAAATAAGGTTATAAAACTAGATTTCTATTTTTACAACAAACTACTAAGTTACTTTTTAATAATTACTGCTAGAATAGATTAAAGAAAATACTTACTTTAAACTTTAAATAATAGAAATAATAAATTTTTCAAAACTTGCTTTCGTTAAAAACAGCTTTAAAACATTTAATTTATATTTACAATTTTACCCTTTAAAACATGTATTTGGCTATCCAGAGAAAGTTCCAACTCAATCACTTAAATCAATTTCCCCGAAATTGATTTCCAATTTATTTTATTTGAAGTAAGTTTCTTTAATTACTCAATTCATTTCAAAAATTCATTAGTTACGGACTTATTATTATTGTTATTATTTTCCGTTTGATTTTAAACCTTTTAACTAAAATATACGAATGTCAGGCTTTTTTTCCAATTTCTTCTTTATCCCTTAAGTTAAATCTTAAATATTAAATAAATGTTTGTTGTTATTAAATAATATCATTGAAGTTTCAAACTTCATTAACCTTCTGCTTATTCAAAAATTCCTTTCCATATACAAAATTTTATTAATTAAAAAGTGATACAAATGAAAGTTATCACATTCTTATTAAATTCTCAACTCTCCCATAGTTTCAAACTATAGTATTTGTTTAACCATTCAAGTTTTAATCTAAAATCAAATTTTGAATTATCAAAATTTTCTCAAATTTTTTTTTCCTAACTCCCTAAATTCCCGAAAAATTTCGCTATCGTCTCCTTTGCGCGGCTGACTCGGTACTACCACAAAAATGGCTCTACGGCCTCCCAAATCCAAAAAGAAAACAAAAGGCCAAGTGGTTTATTCCAAATCCCAATCAAATTTCATACCAGATTTAAATACATATCCTTTTGTCGGGTATTTCAAATTTATCTTCTTGAAATCAAAAAACCAATTCTCTTTTCCATTTAGATTACCTGCATATCCTGCTTAGCACTAATATCCAATCACAATATTCCAAAACATTTTATCGACTTCTCACAAAATGTCAACATCTATTTATTCCAATATTGACTTAAATTATATTGGTAGTATCAATTTCCATTTAAGAATTCACCATTCCCTCTTAAGTTTAGTATAAGCATTTTACATGCTTCTTATATTTATTTCATCTTCCATTTTAGTTGATATCTATTTTTATTCAAATTAATTCTTTCATTTTCATATGGATTCAATTTATCTTAAACTCTAAATTTTTAAACTTTATTCTCTATTAATAACTAATTCATATCATTATTTTAATTAGTTTCATTCACTAACTTATTTTTATTGCGTAGGCGTACCTTATTTAGTATTTTTAAGCAGACAGCTTATTTATTTAGCCGTTAGCGTAACCAAATCCAGCCACTCGGCTTCCAGGTACCTGTACTTACTCAATTTAAACATGTAAGTACCAAATATATGCAGTTTAACTATATTTCACCTAGTTGCAATGGTTAAAACATATGAATTCTAAAAGAATTATAAACCATTTTTATGCAACTTGAAAGGTTTTCAATCCATTCGTATACAACCTCATCAATTTTAAATGGTTTTAATCTCGATCACTTACATTTAATTTATTTTTAAGCAAACTGAGCTCATATTTAATTCAATTTCTTTCAAAATCAATTTATTTTTACTACTCTCACTCATAGAATGTTTAATTACCCCATTTACAACAAACAACAATTTATTCCATGCAATTTCACGAGATTTATGTGAATAAATAAGCACTTGAGTTTTATTTCCAATCTTCATTATTAGCTTATAATTCAACTTCTATTTAACTACATTGAACTCCATTTACACATTTCATTAACTAATTTATTATCAATTAGTTCTTCTCTTCTCTATAATCCAACTCTTGAATCTTAATCCCAAATATCACTGCATTTAAATTTTTCTTGGGTTCAAATTTATTTTATAATCCAAGTTTTGATTTTTATTTTATTTTGCAATACATCAAACTATATTTATTTTGGGATTTTATATCTCACTATTTGATGTTATAAGTCACAACATTTTATTTACACAATTCCATGCATTTTAGACTTGAATATATTCATCTTTTATTTTTTTAACTCAAGCCTTATGCTTATTTCAACCCAAACATATTTTATTCCATGCATTTTAATTCTTTTATAAGTTATTTTGATTTATTTTAATTCCAAACCTTATTCCATTTATTTTTCATTTATTTAAGTAAGAATATAATTCCATTCATAGTTCAATTGAATTCCTATTCCAATTCAATTTTATTTTAACTCAATTTTGTTTAATTCAATTCGATTGCAACTAAATTCGAATACAACTGAATATTATTTCAGCTTTTTCAATAAATTTCAATTCAATCAAATTTTATTTCCAACTCCAAGGTAATTTTCATTTTCAAATTTTCTCTTTAAATTTAAATTCCAACATTCAAAGCTTATATTCTCTTCCTGATTTAAAAATCATCTCAATTTATAAGCTTACAACCTATCTCATCAGGATTTCCAAATACCCGCTTATTGGTTTCAAACATTTTGAAATCTCCAACATCTCGAACCACATTTCTCGAAAATATTTAAACCAATCCTGGCTTTTATTTTCCAACAAATTTCCCTTGAGACTTTCAAAAACAACTAGCTTTCTAAACAAATCAATTTGGTAGCAATCCGTCACTTAAAAATTCGAAAATGAATACTGATGATGCGACCGTCATTATCAGAATTATTTTCCAATAATCCAAGTGATTTCAATGCTATATCACTTTCAAAATCCCTTTAAAACAATTTCCTTTCAGAAATATCTCCAAAACAATTGTGCTATTATTTATCTTCAAAACACTTCCAAAATCCCCGGGATTTAAATTTTCCAATCCTGCTTAAATAAATTTTAACTATAATTCATTTGCATAGCTTATACAAATTCTTATGTGATTATATTTCAATTTTATAAATTACATTTATAATTCATATTTATAACTTCCATTTCATAATGAATTTATTCCCTTAAATTTTAGTTATATTTTAATTTCTAGTTAAATTTTCACTTAACAATGATAATACTTAAATATTATTCATCCTAACATCCAAACAACCATCTATTAGCTAAAATAGTTTACAAAACTTTTATTTATATCAAAATATATTTTGGGTAAAATTATTTCATTTACCCACATTTAAAACAATACCGTGTTGATTGTTCTATTCAAGTGTTTAGAAACCCCTTCGATACAGTTGTCCTGACTGTGCCGACGAAGGTTCATATGTCACTCAATAAACCAATCAACACAATATTAAAACAATTTATATTCACTAACAAATACGCGCTCATATTTATTTATACGCTCAAACTCATTCTAGAGTACTACTGACTCTATTCTATGAGTAATTCCCACCAGAGCCAAGGTTATCACCAACCTAAGCTCTGATACCAACTGTAACAGCCCGCAAATCCGTACCCCTTGAGTCAACACAATTCTACCTAAATCAACTCAAGTTGTACAGAAATACGAACCATTTGGGTTAAAGAAAAAGAGGTAGAAGAAGAAAATAGAAAACAATATCAGAATCTAACCATCGCAATGGACTAAAATATAATAGAAAATAAATGATCTTTACTCAAAATCAAATATATCTGTTTATATATTACATCATCAGAGTACATCGATCAACGGCTCAACAACATACAAATGGATACACAGCAACTCAATCACAGCGGAATATATATATATATAACAAGTACGGATATACGTATCGTCCTCCAGCTCGTCTCCTGAGCTCCATAGCATCACATCATGTATTCTATAATACTCGGTCTGACCCTAGCATTACAGTTAAATAACACCCGAGTCAGTCTGGAATACCAGCGTGATAAAAACACACCCAATTGATTATTAAAGTTTCAAAAATCCTTTGAAAACAAAAGCATCTCGTAAGACCACGCCACAAATAAACATGTCGGGTTTTTACCTTACGATAGCTAAAACAATTTTTATAGAAATCCTCTGATATTATAATAGTGTCTATAGAAAGTAAATAGAATCTAGCTGAAATGCTTGCATCTCACGTTTCAGCAATAGTTGGGCACAATCAAAACCGTACAGGCGCTTATTGGAGTTTGGATCCCATACAATGGCAGGGCTACTGGGGTACCGCCCGTCACAGTACCTGGTCTTGATCAGAGTACCGAGGAGCCACCCTAACTCCCCTGCAACACAAGACCGGAACCATTTCTTACTGAACAGTCCCAAGCAAGATCACCCCGCAGTTGGCGCGACCAACCGCCCACTAAGCCGAATAAAAGGGACATCTAGACAGGGGAAACCTCACTCTCCAGTGGGGGCTACCCACGAAGTCTTGCTGCACCTCCCCTGTTTTAGTCATTCCTGGTTGATGAGGCTTGAGGTTAAGCGTTACCTTTTAAGAACGCATCACTTAGAATGCTCATCGTCCACCTGACGATGTTCTGAAAGCATTCAATCCATACAAGTTGCCTTGGGTCTGGACAAACCGAATCACCGTCTTCAATTCTTCACGGTCTTCATTCGTAATCGTTCAAACCGGATCGAAGTGGTTTTCGGATAATTAAATCCGATCCCGGACTCTTCGAAACGATCAGCGCATTGTCCAATATTGATAGTCGGTTATTTAACTATCAATTAATATTCACAAACAACCATCAACCAATAATTTTCCAAATTATTTATTAATCTCAAAAATATCTTCACAAGATATATTTCTATTTTCAATCCTTTGAAAACAGTTTCAAAACCATCATTCTTTTCAGAATCAACTTTCCAAATATCTTATATCTCCTCTGAAATCACCAAGCACAAAAATAGATTTTTAAAATAATTTAAAACACTTTATTTTGAAACATTAAGTTAAAATTACTTTAATAATTTGTTAAAAATACATACTATATGAATGTTTGAAATAAGGTTATAAAACTAGATTTCTATTTTTACAACAAACTACTAAGTTACTTCTTAATAATTACTGCTAGAATAGATTAAAGAAAATACTTACTTTAAACTTTAAACAATAGAAATAATAAATTTTTCAAAACTTTCTTTCTTTAAAAACGGCTTTAAAACATTTAATTTATATTTACAATTTTACCCTTTAAAACATGTACTTGGCTATCCAGAGAAAGTTCCAACTCAATCACTTAAATCAATTTCCCCGAAATTGATTTCCAATTTATTTTATTTGAAGTAAGTTTCTTTAATTACTCAATTCATTTCAAAAATTCATTAGTTATGGACTTATTATTATTGTTATTATTTTCCGTTTGATTTTAAACCTTTTAACTAAAATATACGAATGTCAGGCTTTTTTTTTCCAATTTCTTCTTTATTCCTTAAGTTAAATCTTAAATATTAAATAAATGTTTGTTGTTATTAAATAATATCATTGAAGTTTCAAACTTCATTAACCTTCTGCTTATTCAAAAATTCCTTTCCATATACAAAATTTTATTAATTAAAAAGTGATACAAATGAAAGTTATCACATTGTTATTAAATTCTCAACTCTCCCATAGTTTCAAACTATACTATTTGTTTAACCATTCAAGTTTCAATCTAAAATCAAATTTTGAATTATCAAAATTTTCTCAAATTTTTTTTTTCTAACTCCCTAAATTCCTAAAAAATTTCGCTATCGTCTCCTTTGCGCGGCTGACTCGGTACTACCACAAAAATGGCTCTACGGCCTCCCAAATCCAAAAAGAAAACAAAAGGCCAAGTGGTTTATTCCAAATCCCAACCAAATTTCATACCAGATTTAAATACATATCCTTTTGTCGGGTATTTCAAATTTATCTTCTTGAAATCAAAAAACCAATTCTCTTTTCCATTTAGATTACCTGCATATCCTGCTTAGCACTAATATCCAATCACAATATTCCAAAACATTTTATCGACTTCTCACAAAATGTCAACATCTATTTATTCCAATATTTACTTAAATTATATTGGTAGTATCAATTTCCATTTAAGAATTCACCATTCCCTCTTAAGTTTAGTATAAGCATTTTACATGCTTCTGTATGTAAAAGAATTTTGTATGTAAGTATACTTGCAGGTATAAGATCTGTGTATTTGAAGTTAATTTGTTTCATTATTTTATACGTTATGCTTATTTTATGTCACGCTCTCAAATTAAAAGTTTACGTTGTATGCTTGTTTATTTATATTATTTTATTTTATACTTTTTACTCTATACCTTATTCTTAATTTAGTTATAGTCCATATTCTTATATTTATAATTTAACTGTCCATATTTAAATTAGATCCGAGAGTTCACTCCCTCTTTATATTTATTTTATTTGTATTGAACTATAAATTTTTCAATTATGAATAATATGATTTATTTACATTTATACTTATTTATCTCCATTTGTATTTTATTTAAATTATAAGCATAAGTTAACTTATATTTCACATTTATATTTTATATTGATTAACTTTGATTCCATTCCAAACATCATCATTCATATGTATACTTACTAAATATAAACAAAGTAAGATATTTTGATTCAATCATAAAAGACAAATTTTATTATGAACATTATTGAGAAAATTTATTAAACTTCTGAATCAATTTCCTTTTAAAAATACCATTTATATAAACAATGGCGAACCTCCTCCACCAATCGCGAACCCTAATTTCCTTTCGCGATAGCTCGCATCCCCTTTATGCCTGCAGCCCCCCTATCGACCGACCCGCCATCAATGAATCGCCCCACTGCGCGCGCAGCCCCCACTCGCGACGTGCTCCAGATCGCGTCGCGCGCCCCTAGTTTTTTATTTTTTTTTAAATTGTCGTGAGTTGGTTTTGAGGAGAAAAGGAAAGGATAGGGGTTTTGATCGAAATTAAGGTGAGGGGATATCGCGATTATAAAGGAAAGAATAGCTGCCATTAATTAGATTTTGTTTTCTGAACGAAGGTATAAACGAGAGAAGCCTCGTGAATAAAAAGAAGGATAGGAAGCGTATTCAGGAAGACGAACGATGGTGTGTTGAGGAAGCTACGCTGATTATTTTATTTTTAAACGTTATATAAATCTTCTCGAATTCAATATAAATTATAGCGCGTATTCTTATCGTGCTATCACACGGTCACCCCAAAAGTTACGAAATTTGAAATCCGGCAATAATTCAATATTACGGATCCAATGGAACTAGTTTCGTCGAATTCCGAGACTGTGGCTCGGAAGGTTATTTTTAATTGTCAATTTAAACAATGTAAATTTAAAATTGAACAACCGACAGTTTAAATTCAATTCTAATCCATCTATTACTTCCAGTATTATCAATATACTTTTATAAGCCGTTAAAATATTTCAAACAAGCTCACAATTCCAGATTTAAATAATTTACCCAATTGTCAACTACTATTTAATTTATTCAATTAATTGTTATATTGAAAATCTGAGTTCTTTTCATTAAATCAAACCAACTTTTCATATTGAAAACAAATTATATTTCAAATTAATTATTTAAATTCATTTTAAATATCACAAATTAACTGTTGAAAAAGCCGGGTCATTACAATTAAACATATGAGAGCGTATTTGTATTTTGTAAACTATTTTACAATTATTCCTTAGAAATATCTCTTCATTAGTAACTCTCTCTTTCAAATAACTCTATCTTTTTATGTCCTAAAGAAGTTTTACTTTGATAAGTTAGTAAGATTATGGATACTAGGTCTTCTATTGGCGAGTGCAATGTAGTAGAAGAAGTGGTGCAGGATGGACCGTAGAAAGACTTTGCTTCGATATGGCACAAGTTCGAGGTGTTAGGCTGAGAGAAGTTCAATGGCACCGAGACTATCATCGAGGTACGGGATTGGATTAGTTTATGAAATATGGTATGTAAGGATATGACAGATCATATATAGGGAGCATTCAAGGATATAGTTGGGATGGCTTTCTGGTTTGAGGGTTCGGCTCCAAAGCCATCTATATCTGCACCGACCGGATGCAACAAGTGAAAGTTTTAGCCGCCAAGAGATATTTCTTGTTTAACTTGCCTTAGATGTGGATAGTAGTGTCACTTTGCTAAAAACTATAGGAAGGGTGGAGGAGGGAAAAAGGCATCAATAGGAGAGGTACCATAGTTTGCACCAAAGAGTTACTACGACTGCCACCAGCTAGGTCATGTTGTCAAGGATAGTCCTATGATTCAGAAAGGGCAATAGCCTAGGGTATTTGCACTTACTTTGGTACCTTCAACTTCTATAGCAGCGAAAGGAAAGTAGATTCTTGAGGGTATTCTCTTTGTTTATGGCTTTCCTATTCGTGTTTGTTTGACTCTAATGCTTCTCATAGTTTCATATCCCATAACCTTGATGATTGTTTAAATCATGCTTGATCAGTTTAGGAGCATTGCTTATTATTGATTGTGCTCAACCAGTTTATGAGCAGTTTTAACTTTCAACATCATGGGATGGATTGATAGAAATTGTGGGTACATGAAACGAACACCTTGTGAATTAGGTTTCACGGTTTGACTATAAGATGCTCAATGATATTGTTGGGTTAACAGTTAAATTTAGTAAAAGATGTTTGTTATAATCAAAAAGAAAATATAGAATATTTTTGAAATAAATATTAGTGAAAAGATTTATATAAGAAAGTTATTTTATATAAATATGATTTACAAACAAAAAGGATTTAAATAGGGAACTCAAGAACTAAAATTACGGTATCTTTGGAAATGTATTTCAAGATTTTGGCAAAAATAATAGTAGAATTATTTAAAGTAAATATTTAGGAATTGTTTTAGATCATGATACATAGTATGAAGTATTTGATACCGCATTGAAATATTTTTAGTTAAGTTCCAAAGTATGGTTTGGATGTACTAAACTCACTTCTGTCGATTGAAATAATTTCGGTAATGACAGCAGCATCATCGATGTTCATTTTTAGATTTCTATGTGGCGGATGCTATAGAGTTGTTTTGGTAAAACAAATTTTGATTTAAATCTCGAAAGTATGAGTTGATAATCTCTGTTTCGCCTATCTCCACCTCAAACTTCATCTAGCTCCAATCCTAGTTCGACCAAGGAAAGGTCGAGCATGACTAAACACTAACGCACCCCACATCGACCCCATAGATGCAAAGCTCTCCTCCATGTGATCTCAATAAACCTGGTTTTGTAATTTATCTTTGAGTAAATTGCTTGATTTTGATTTTTGAGGAGGATTAGAGAATGATGGCTATAATTTATCTCTATAGGTAATAGAACGGTAATGGGTTGAGATAGAGAGGGTTTAGGTGATTATTTATATTAATATAATAATATTATTTATTTGATTTCTTAAATAAATCGTTGTACATTTTGAGTTTGTACAATCACACGACATGTCCTATCGCAACGAAACTCATTAACATACATCATCTTATTTTTCAATCGCAATGGTATAAATTTCATCATTATCTGGGAAATGCTCTGGAATGATAATTTCACGTATTTCGAGATCATTTTGGCCATCAGATCGTTTGATCTTCAAATATAGTGATGCTTATACTTATTTTAATTCATAACATCGATCCAGACATAACGGAAGTGACCTTGAGTATTAATTCAATTGCTTGTGAAAAATTATATTTTTTGGAGCTTTAATTGATTAACAATTTAATATTTAAATTAATATATCCTATCATCAAATTACGGGTCGTTACAAAAAAATTAAAAGGTTCATTAAAAGTTCATTTTGACAAGGACGTATGTTTTTTAACTTTGGAAATAAGGAAAGTAGAATGGATTTTGAAGTGGATCCTTGTATTATTGATGGCAAAGTCTTTATTATAACCTGACGGACTTCATTGGTTGATGATGCCAAGGAGCAAGTTAGGTCATTCCTGTCTAAAGTCCCTTGAGGCCTTGATACTTGGCAAGCAATATTGGTAAGTTGATTTGTTTTAATGAGAATACGGAGGATTGAGACTGCTTGGAGTTTGCTAGAGTCCTTACTGAGATCACCTCTCTCAGTTTTTGCCGTCTAAGCTAAGAGTTGCAATTTATAGAAATAGAACCGTTCATATCTTGGTTTCTTATCAATGAAAGCTATCGATCTACACCCATTGCCCCTTTAGGCATACAATATCAACTAATTTTCATATTCCTGATTCGGGTATGATGGATTCTTTGACTCCTTCGCGCTCTATACCTAAAAAGGTTCCATTGCAAAAGACCCAGCCCAGGCAATGGACCGCAAAAGGACCTATTTTCCTTACCTCAGATGAGCCTCTACCTGATGAGCCTCAGCTTATTCCTCCTCCTACATTAGTTGTCCCTTTCGATCCTTCTGATATTTCCAAGCTTGATGCCTTAGTTGCCACCACTTTCTCGTCTGACAACTCTAAATCTGTTGAACTCTCTATGGAAAAAATATCATAGTTGTGATCCCTACCCTTTCAGAACCACACTTTCACCAGGGTCATGATCCTAGCAAACCCTCTAGCTCATTAATGGACAATCCTGATGATCTCAATAATGAAATAGAGTATAACATTGATGATCCTTTTCTTTTTTAGGATAGATAGATGTTGTCCATTATTATGTATTATATCTTTTGGTATTATGGTTTATGGTTATTTGTAATGCGTGTGAGTTTTACCTGCTTTAGTAGCATGTTATTTTCCTTTTTGAATAATAAAAAGTGGATAGCCCATTAGAAAAAACGTGCTTACATCCTAAAAAATTATGTTAATTTTTTTTGAAGGAGATTTGAATTACTTTTCATTTTAATAGATTTGCATTATAGCTTTTTAATTTTAAAACTAGTTACTATCGATTATTTAACATCTTTGATTTTGAGACTAATATTTTGATGAATGGTATTTTGCCTTCCTTCTCATTAAAGTATTTAGAGTAAAAGAGGGATATAACATTAAACTAATAGAAATTTCAAGTGTTAATTTTGTCAAAAGAAGCTACAATTTAATTCGTGTTTATAGTTTTCTTGTTTGGTACAAATCTAAAATCTTCTAAGCAAACAAATTATAGTTTAGCATAGTTTATATTTAAAATTATTTAAGTAATTATATGCTTTATCTAATTGTTAATTTTAATTTTAATTTTGCACATAATCGTGTTTACAAATTGAGATTAAAGTTGGACAAAAAGTTAGATTACAACCGAGTTATATCATTACAACCGAATCATATCAGATAGCATGATGTTTTCGAGAAGATAATCATCGAGAAGTGATGATGGTAAAAAATGAAGAGATAATTGAATCACTAAGTGGGTCTCCTAATAAATAATGAAATTTATTATTGCTGAATTTTGCATCCCTTTTATGAACTTTAAATTTTGGTTTTATTAGCAATGCTGGTTCATAAAAGTATTAGTTGCTTATTGATATGTAAACTATACAATAATCAAAATATAGTAATCTAAGAGTTTAATTCACTTCGCACATTGAGTTTCCAAAAAAATTATGATTCTTCTAAATAAGAGTTCGTTCACTAGGTTTTAAGTGAACTTATAACATATATGGCACAATTTAGAAAACCACATTGGACATCATGATTCTCAAAACCGGCTTCGTCTGTTAATGATTAATTAATATATTTGTAATTACATAGTACATAATATGAGTTATGCTGACACATCAATATTTCTCTTTGAAAACATTGAACCATGGTTGGTAATGTATATGTCCCTTCTACATATGAAGCATGTGTTGTTTATACATTGTTTTGCCTTTCATGCACAAAGCAAATATTATTAGTAATAATTATGGTTGTTTACATGCGTAAAGAGCATATTGTTTATATTAATTAATTTTCTTTCATGTGCGACTTGTTATCAATAATGAAATTAACTTTTTTTCCAAACGATTTATCATTGTGTTTAGTTGAAATTAATGAAAATATATAATAAATGTTTATTTTTCAAAATTATACAATCAAATATTTGATTTTCCCGTTGTCTAGTTGTAATGATAATGAGATATAGTGTTAACCAAATAAAAAGCGCATAGTTTGCTGCACTAATAAAGTTAGCATGGATAGTTAAGCTACGTTTGACTAACATTTGCAAAGATAATGCTTGTAGCTTTTGTTATTTTAGAGTAGCAAAAAGGCCAAATGGCAAAAAACAAGGTAAATAGGTTTGTCCCATTTTATAGGCATGTACCGATAGGGAAAGAAGATCGAAAATGATCAATACAATCCCATGTAGTTGTTGCTAACGTGCGAGTGCAACAGGCAGCAAATAGTAACTACTTAAGGCCAAATAATGCCATAATACAATCCAGTATCCAATTGACATGTTATACTTTGATTGGGCTACTAGTCAATAAGAATTTATCACTTAGAATAAATATACGAGGAAGAGTTCATGTAGAAAGATGGAAAATGTAATCGGCAAACCAATCATTACCGACTTCCTCATCATAGATGCATGTTTACTCGGCAAGGGAGTTAACTTGCATCCTCAAATGGAAAGGCATACCATTTTCTATAAAAAGAAGAGAGATAGCAAAACATAAAATGATGACATAATTAGATTATTGATAATAAAACCCTTTGTAATTTCACATAATGGAAGTTGCTACTTATAAGATGGAAGTTAAATCAAATTTTATGCAACATAATTAATATAACATTATGTGGAGTATCCATCTTCATATGTTCTACAAAAAAACCCTTTTTTCTTTTGTACATCCATCTAAATAAAATACCCTTGTGTTACAAAATAAAGTGCGATGGTTAAGAGTTCTCCGAACAGCAGCATACTTCTATTGCACTACAACACAAAAACAAACACAAATAAAGCTGTAGCAATTACAGTAAAGCGGATATCATTAACTATTACTTTCATTTTATACTTGATCTTTTTCTAGAAATATGTATGGCTGCATATTCCTTGAATAATAAGCTAGTTTGAATAGCAGCAAACATTATATTAAACTAGTGTATAACTCATGCATTGCAAATGATATATATTGTACAAAATTAATGTTATTAAAAAAATTTAAAATATAATTTACTATGCAATATGTAGTGAATTTGTTACAATAAACGAGTCATAAATCGAACTTACTATATTTCTAAGTGTATAATTTTTGTTAAGAGATTTACATATTTAAATATTTAAATATAAATTAAATTATTATTTTTGTCGATAAAAATGAGTCATATGTAAATTAATTATTTTTTAGGATTTAATATTTTTATGCAAATAAATGAAAAATAGTGCTCTTAATTAATTTTGAAATTAATATTTTTGCAAAATTTTATAAATAAATATTCATGTACATAGATTTTAAATTGATATTAAATTGTTAATACATTTGACTAAAAGATAAATGATGTATCGATTGAATTTCAAATATTACTCAATGATTGACGAAAATCCTAAAAATGGTGCCGAGAAGCGATTGAATCAACATATTTTCATGCATTTAAAGTTCTTGCAACACATATATCAAAATAAAGAATATGTTACTAACAAAGTGGTAAATAAAATACTTATTCAACTACTATAAGAAATATTAAGTGAAAATAAGACTCAAAACATTACAAATTACATTCTCATTTTAATTATGTAATAAAATAGGATTTTTAATTCATTGTTTCATACCTCAATAATTTAAAATTATAATATAAGTTTCAATAAATGTTTAACATTTGCTTCTAAAAGATAATATAGTACAGTACAAAAAAAATTCTAGTTAAAGTATGATATGATCTATGTCTATTGATTAACGTAAATTACGAATATAAATAGTTAAAATGAAATATTTTTACAAAACATTCTAATGAAAATGTTAATTATTTTTTTCAGCATTATAGAATACAAACATTAATCGCTTATCATTAATTGAAGTGTCATTCTACATAAAAATAAATTTTGTTAATGATAAAGAATTCACTTAACGTACAAATTAGGAAATTAAAAAACGTTATGTTTGTAATGGTATACCAATTTTAGAAAGAAAAAATGTTTATACTTGTTTGTAATGAAATACCAACTTAAGAAAAAATTATGTGTATATTTTTTTGTATTAAAATACTAATTTTAGAAATAAAGAAAATTTATGAACTTGAATGTAGAATAATATAAGATAAATAGAGATAATTTTTTTATAATTGTGAAAATTTTAAATCATATGTACTTGAGTGAAAAAATAGTTTCACCATTTTTGTCAATAGGAATGTGATATACACATTGAATTGTCATTTTTATGTTACATCAGTTAATATTTATTTTTTAACGGGATTTATTTGAAAGTTTAAATGTAAGAAAAATTAGGAGAAAGCCATAATTGTAAAAACTATTAAGCGTTGGTATTTAAATGTAAAATGATAAAGGAGAAAATTAGCAAAATATTATAATAATTTTAATATAATTGTGAAAATTTTAAACTATATGCACTTGAATGAAAATTAGTTTTACCATTTTTGCCAGTATCAATTGTTATTTTTAAAAGAATTTATTAGATCAATAATGGATATTTGTTAGTGGTATTTATTTGAAAAGATTAAATTTAAGATCACCTAATTAGTTTTAATATACGGATTTAAACATAAAATAATAGAAGAAATCTTGAGAGAAATCTGTAAATAATCGTATAAAATTATTAAGTGTTGGTATTTAAATGCAAACGATAGAAAAGAGAACAAATAAAAACATTGTAATAATTATAATAATGATAAATAACAAGATTTGAAAATTAAATATCTAGAGAAAACTAAGAAGAGAAGAGAAAATCCCTATATTTAATAAGTGAGCAGAAATTTTTTCTATTTTACTATTATTTAATAGACACGTGTGGAATATTATTTTGCAAATATAGAAGGAATAAAGCATTATTGCCTTGGAGAAATAAAATTATCTTTCAATTCTTCTCTACCCAAGTTTCTTAACCTAAGTACCAAAAAAAAAAACTCATGCTAAAGAGGTCATGCCTCCGAACCATGAATTTTTTCGTTAACTTAGCTCTGTTAAGTAAATTAATTTCTTCACGTATACTTCGTAGCTTTATTGATTATCATGAAAATTCCATTAAGGGTGTAATATGCAAACAAAATATAGAATTCATTTTCTTGAATTGATTTTTTCCGCCTTCAAATTCACATATAAACTCATATATCCTTTAACATTTAGGCTAGATGCTAAATACCAAACCTTCAATTTATTTTGTGATCCATCACAAAGAGGTATATATAATTCAGTTAGTCGCTTATATCTTTATCTTTGTAAAGCATGTATAGTTTAGGACTAGAACCTCTGCATCCATCAGAGGCAAATGTTAGGTTATATGGGTCTAGAAGTACACCTGAAAAGAGATAAAACATAAATGGTGTATAAGAGCAAATCAAACAGGCACCTAAGAGCATTTCCAACTGTTTTTGGTTTAAAATTACATTTCTATTACTTACAAAATCTAACTAGCATTTTCCCAACAGGTATTGAAGTAAATGCTTTTTCTACAAGCACCTTTTTATTAGGCTTCGCTTCTGGAAGCGAGCGTTGAGGATAAGGCATTTATTTAACAAGTGCTTAAATTTTGAACACTTGTTAAACAAGCGCAAGCATCCATATCGGACATATAAACGATTTTGCTCATTTCTCCTAATCAAAATTTTGTACTTTTCAATTTTTATTTTAAAAAAATGTTGAAATGCCATCATGACCACATACCACTTCAGATGCCGATGTGACCATAAATGAGCAACGTTGCTTACATGAGATGCTAAAGATGAAAATGCATCGATTGAGTGCAGTGTGAGCGATGCCCCATGTATATTTTTAATATTACAGTTTTAGTAGATAATTAGGCTATTAGAAAGCATTATTGTTATTGTTTTAGAAAGTTTAGAGTTAATTTTATATCATTATTACTTATATAGACCGACCATATTGCTATGCACGATAGTTGACATAAGTGCATAATCGAGTACTTTAGCATGTCACCTCAGTCGATTACGAATAAATTATATAGATCACTGTTTAGTGATTTTCTTCAGTTACTTATATTTGCACACTTGGACCGTTTTGTAGTGTTAGATTGTTGTGTAGTAGAGTCTCTCACAAAGAGATTTTGTGCTACATAAACTTTCTGTTTTCATGATTACCAGTTAGGCATGACACCTTTTGACTTTTATATGCTCATTAGTACATAGTAGGTGGGTTGATTAGACCGTGAGCCGGTACCTTTTGATAATGGCTATGAGGAATTTTTGCCTTATTCTGCATGCTTACCAAGTTTGCCAGATGACGAGGATAGAGGGTGTGCAATTAACCTTACATCCTTATTAAGATATAGTCGAGTATAGTGATAATGTTGAGATGTATACTCCTGCTACACGTGCCTTCATATTATATCTTTTGGTTCCATGTTTTTTCCAAACAACAAAGGTACCATTAGGCTTGGATATCTCATTGGTTTGGTTGACGTCGATGGACTACATGTTTATGATTATGGTAGTGCAATCCTTGGATATCAATTTTAGACCAAAAGCTGGTATAACACCTACGATGCCGATTGTGGTAAATTAGAATTTGATTTGGATATATTTGATGAGACAACTACGTATAAATCAATTGATGCCATTTTATTTGTACACTAAGGAATAACTTATCACTTGAGACTTAGTACATGGTGAAATCATTAAAGAATGGATCCATAATGTTCATAGGCCTTTGAGATAGAACACGTGGAAGTTCACATATCTCATTGGTTCATTGGGAATAAGATTCTTTAAGGCCATTTGAACTTAGTATTCCCATGTATTCATATGAACTTTCAAGAAGGATAGTCCAAAAACCTATGTCACATTATATGAACATAAGATGTATAAAAACGAGAAACATGTTTGTGCAATAATCCATTAAGCTTGTCAATGGGTTATGAAATATATTCTTATGTCGAAAGCCTAATGTTCATATTATGCATATATTTATTCGCCATAGTTCAAAACTCTTCTAATCAAGTTTTGATTGATGAGTTTGAATGAGTTCGAATATGTGCAAGTCAGTGCGAATGAGTTCGAATATATGCAAGTTAGTTCGAATGAGGTCGAATATATGTAAGTCCATATCGATAACGTTCAAAAAGGACATAGTCAAAGGCAATAAGCATGTCTAAGTCCTAGTTCATATTATTCATATGCGATTATGGTAGATTTTGTCCCTAATCTGATTTAGGGTCATAGGGCTTTGATTTAATAAAAGGGGGAGAGAAGGGAAGATTATCCCCCAAATGGCACCCTTAGGTCCATATTTATAAGGGTTGAGAAGCTTCAAGGTCTTCTGTAACGACCTACCTTTTTGGACGGTTCAAATCGATAATAAACCATACATGTCAGACTCAAATCATTCAAAAGGGAGGATTATTAATGGGGTAAATAAAAAAAATACAGAATCTCGCAGCGGAACGACAAAATATAATAAACAAATAAACAGTTCATGTAGCTGTTTTAAAAATAACTTTCGATTACACTTCTACAATTCAAATCATAGTTATACATACATCATAAACAAGCAAATAATGTAGCGGAACACAAAATGTAGTGGAATAATAATTGCAATAATATACAGAATCTTCGTCTTCGTCCTTTAGAAAATAGTCCATAATATACTCAAAAGCTCAGACTGACCCGAGCGTAATGAAAAGACAAAACACTCGAATCAGAACTAAAAGGATCTTACGTAAGTCAAATCAAAATAAATAAAATAGAAATATTAGTGCAAAGGTTTCATAGATGTTATGGGTTTTTCATCTTCTATCAAGTGTACAACGTGAATATAATTATTTAAAAGGTTCCAAATAATTCGAAATATCAATCTTAATCATCTAATTAAAAAAAATCCGAAGTTTGAATTAACTTAAACCCTTTAAATAATTCAATTCCAAATAAAAGTCCAAATTCAGGAAATTATACGGGTATATGTCATTTCAACCAGCATCAAAAATCAAAATTTTCAAATCAATGAAAACCGCTCGGGTTTATCATTTCAATCCATTATGATTTTTCCTTAATCTATACGATCATTCGGTTATGTATCATTTCAACCCATAGGGATAACAAAGATATAGTCATAAATAACATCCAGTCGTCTAAAATGTCAACCAATGTCATCCATCATAAATTCAACATCCAAATATCAACAATTGAACATAACCATCATTAAAATAAACCAATAACTACTAAGAATTTACTGGTTATCTACAGGTATTTAACTAGCAATTTAAATTTCAATATTAAATTAAATGGCAATTAAATTCAATAAAAGTCAGATTTAACTGGAATGATAATTTATAATATACTAAATAGCAACCAAACAATTTCAAATCACATCATAAATTCAATTTAACTGACATAAGAAAATCTAGTGGTTGTGAGTGTTTGCTCACCTTTCGTGGCTACGAAGGTGATGATAAAAATGGAGCAATATGAAGATTCCTAGCAAATATCCAAATGCAAAGTAAATACAACAAAGCTTAGACACGAATACGAATCAATAAACAAGTTTCAACTACTTCCACCTTTCAAACAACCCAAGATCCAAACTACGGACAAATCTGAAACTAGGTTGTCTTTAAGAAAATATACGGACCAGAATATTACTGAATATGTAAAAGTGACTAGCGTAGAAACTTTTTTAAAATTATTTTCTCTCCATTTTCAAAAAAAGAATCACTTAAAAAGCTTCTATCTTGAGGAAGTTACGGTCTAAACAAATAAGGGTGTTTTCTGAGTTGAAAATCTGAGTTCAAAAATACTTTAAAAATATTTGAGTTTTTGGCATAACAAATTAAGGAATTTGAAGAACCGATCTAAAAGAAAGTTAAAGCCACTAGAAAACCAAATGATCTGAAAAAAGAATCACATAATTTGATTCGTTCCTGAAGGAGATATGGATACAATATAGGGTATTTTCGACCAAAACTAGACCCGAGAAAGGACTTGAAAAATGGAGTTTTTGATATAGAAATCGGAATGGAAAGAAGAGTTAAACAACAAAGTTGTTCCCGTTGAAGTTATAAACGGTTTCAAAAAAATTATTTGATTTGGAGTAGTTTAGTGTAATATATAAGCCATGGAAACAAGGGGAAGAAATAGGGGGAAATGGAAGGGAAAAAGGAGAAAAAAGAGGAGTGGGAAGGTGGGGCTTTGGCCATGGGTTACTGCCGTGGGTTGTGGGTGGTGATGGAAGTCGGTGGCAGCAAGATGAGAGAGGTAAGCTAGGGTTTTGATGGAGGAAGAATGAAATTTGATTTGGAGATTTAGAAGTTTGGATTTTTTTGTAGATTTGAGTAAGAAGAACAAAAAGAAGAGCATGTAGAAAGTTTCTCAAATGAGGAATTTTTGTACGTACTTGGTTTTAGTCAGATAAGAAGTAGAATGTCAATGGATGGGAAAAGGAAAGGTCCAAAGTCTCTTTGGGTTTCTAGGGTCCCTTAGTTTATCAAGGAGCATATTAGTCTAAAACAAACCTATAACCCGCCTTTTGGCAAGGCCATAAAACATGAGGATTTAACTAAATCGATTGCTCGATTATCGAGGTTGGAATACGACGGATTTGGTTCAACTGGATGGATAGACGATCAATCACGGATGACAAGTATGATTGCGAAGCTGGGGATCGACGTAACATGGTTCGGTCATGATGGAGTGGACTGGTATAGGGTAGTGGTTCGGCATGCTTTGGGTCAATCTGGATGGTGTAGATCGGCGTGATGGTGTGGATCGGCCTTGGTGGTGTGGGTCGGCATGTTGAAGTCGGTCGGCATGTGTGGATCGGCTAAACTCGGTCAGCTAAGGTGGGTTGGTTATGCATGGTTCGGTATGTATTGCTCGGTCACATGAGGTTGCTCAGAGAGGATGAAACAAAGTGGTTCGGTATGTATGGTTATGGCCTCAAAGGGAATTGAAGTATATGGATCGGCCATACGTGGTTCGACCGCAGTGGATCGGCCATACATGGCTCAGCCGTAGTGGGTCGGTCGGCATTGAAGAGGACTTCGGGTCAGCACTCATCTAGCTCCGGGTCGGCATGCAAGTTACTTTGGGTCGGCATAAGGTCGGGGTAGCAATACTCCTTGGGATCGGCATAGGGTTATACTTGTGTTGGCATGTCCTCATACCTCAATAGGATTGGCAGACATGCCAGCTCCGGGTCAATGTAGGATGAAGCTCGGGTCGGCCATGGTAGGTTCAGCATAGGGTCGGCATTGGAAGAAGTGAAGTTTACTTCGGGCCAACCACTATTCTTCTTTATGTCAGGGATGGATTTTCTTTGAGTCACTCCCAGGGCAAGATTGGATCGGCATGCTCAAAGCTTGGGTTCGGTCATAATGTTAAAGTTTGGATCGGCTATGGTCTTGGTGGGCCCGGACCACTCAGAAAGCCCAGTAACTCGGGTTTTGCCTATAAATACAGCAGGCAGGGCTTCAGAAAAGGAATCATCACTCTGCTTCCCTTCTTCTTCTTCCCTATTAAGGTACTCTGCCATTATTGTTCTAAAAACTCCAGATTGTAACAGTAATTGGTTTTGATATCAATAAAAAGGAAATTTCTAGAGTGAACGTAGGCCGGAGTCAGCCAAAGCACCATAAATCTTTTGTTATTACTGCTTTATTTTTAATTTTAACCGTTCTTCATATTTATACTCTCTACATACATTCTGTCTGTGATCTGTAACTGCAATTTGGTGCTTTCAACGGCGTTTGGGTGTTAATGACCAACTTTGGCGCTAACATTTTAGTGCTTTCATTGAGAAAGCTAGCACTCAGGGATTCAAAAGCTTGGAGTTTGGATTCAAAGGCTTAGGAACTTGGATTTTGGAGACTATGGCAAAGCAATCACCTAGGAGATCGAGGACGGAAAGAAGTCAGCAAGAAGGAAGTCAGGAGGCTTCCGATAGTGCTAATCAAGCCTCCGTCTACATCACTAGGGACGAGATGAAGGTCGTGATGAATTCCATGCAGGAGCAATTGATGAAAACGAAAGAGAAAATGATGCAGGCACTTTTCAGGCAATTTGGACAAGCAGGAATTACAGAAGCTCAGATCCATGGAGCTGGATTAGAAGGACTCAACCGACAAGTAGATGGAGTGGTTCAGCAGGCGGCAGCCCCCAATCAGCAAACAACTATCAATCTGGATAGACCTAGACTCGAGGGCATGCCACCAGGTAATGCTGGACCAACCCATGAAGGGATACAGATGACGTTGCACGGCCCGACGCCAACAGGAGTGCGTGATGAGGAGTATGTACCGGAATTCCCTCAAGGACTTGGAGGGCACTTAGGAAATGTAGATGGAGGGAAACCCTTGGCAGGTAACACTGGATTGGCTAACATCATCACGCGAACTATTCACGAAGATCTAACAAACAGGGATTTAGAGGGAGTAAACAAAATTCCGCTTACCCGTAACATTAGAATGGCTAGGAATCCATCCGATTTCAAGCTACCCACTGGAAAAGTATACAGTGGTAAGATGGATCCCACTAACCACTTGATGAGATACACAAGGTATACGGAAGTGCTGGGGGCATCAGAGGAGGTTATGGCTCGGTGTTTCCCCCTGTACTTGACCGATATAGTTGCTATGTGGTTCAGACAGCTTGAGGATGTATCTATTAGAACATGGACAGAACTGGTGGATAAGTTCTTGAGACAGTTTCAAGTTCACATAAAAAGGCTGAAGAATGTGATGACACTGACATCAGTTAAGAATAGGGCGGATGAATTACTCAAGACTTTCTTAACTCGACTTAATGAAGCAGTTGCTTCGGTAGATCGGCCGGATCCATCAATGGTTCTGATGGCGGGGTGTCAGGAGTCAGGGATAATTCATATTTTAAAGTATCGTTGATATGGGACCCACCAATGGATCTCGGGGAATTCTTTCACGAAGTTGAGAGATTTCTTCGACAAGTGGATGCATGTTTGGAAATGAGGTCAAAGGAAGTAAACATGGTTAAGGATGGAGAATCGCTTGGTGAAAGCTCAGGTAAAGATAAGGATAAAGGGAAGAGGAAGCGCTAGGAAGAACCAAAATTCTCCACTTACACAGGACTGAATGAGACATTGGAACGGATATACCTGGATACTCGGGATCGCCTTCCTTATCGAAGGTCGGCAAAGAGGGAACCCTTAGAACGCAAAAGGGCATCGGGAAGGCACTATCTCTTTCATTACCTGGACGGGCATGATATTAACAGATGCAGGCATCTAAAGGATATAATCGAGAAGCATGTAAGGAATGGTCGATTGTGGCAATATGCCGAAACTTGAAATGTGGCGGTGGAACAGGAGTAGCCACTGCCTACCTTGAATGACAATGGTGCGGGCCCAGGAATGGTGGTCGGTTGGTCATCAACTAAACATGATGGTTTGGAATAAGCAACAAACTCCAAGAAAATGGCTAAATCAGTTACTCATGTGCGGAGACAGAGATAACCCTTAGGCATGCTCTAAGATGATGATTTACTGAGACGCTATGGTTTGTGAAATCTTGTAACGACCCGTTAAATTTGATAATGTTAAATGAATTAAATTAATATAATTTTTAATCTAATTAGAATAAAATAAAAGCCTTAATATTTTATTTGAGAAAAACGTAGTAATTTGTTATAGTAATTGGAATTTAATGTAACAATAAAATTTTATGATAATAGATTTGGGTAATGTAATTTGTCACATTTTGTTAAAAGATTTAATTTTAAGAAACCAATATAATGCAATACAAAGGTGTTTGAAACGACTGTTGGGTTTTAAATGGAGTGTATATAAATAGTGAAAATCATTATAACCTCTTAATTTAATACGATTGTTTAATTAATACTAAAAGAATAAAATTTGAAATAGTATTAATGTAATAATAACTGAATTTAAGTGCAACCATATTTATGGAAGTGAATTGGATTTTTGTGGATGTTAACATTGAATAAATTTATTTAGAGTAAAAAGGATTTAAAAGCATGTTTTGGATAGAATGTTAAATTCATGGATTTAGTGTAAGTAACTAGAATTTAATCCTATAAGATTTGGAACTGAATGTATGAAGATAATTTTGTAGAAATAGTAATTAACAACTTAATTGTGCATACCTAATATAATATAAATAACAAAAAGACTAGAACTTGATTTGCCTAGGTATGTATATATATTGATAAACTATAACCAAGTGAGAAATTTGGTAGTAAATAGGGAATAAGTTGACTAAGGCAATTAGTAATTTAATAAATGAATGCATAGTAAGTAAGTGGAAATTTATGCATAAAAATATTTTCATATATAGTATAATTACAAAAGTTTACTCATTTATCTAATGTATATAATTGAATCTAAATTTAGGGCAATATTTTTGTTATTGATGGTGTAGGTGAATTTGAATAAAAGGGTAACAATTATTTTGATTTAACATTTATTGAGTATATAGTTAAGAAGGGCACTCGACGTAAATGAATCTAAATAAATTATTTTGGGTATTGATGTGTCTAGTCAATAAAGGAGAACTTTAAGGAAATAAAATATAAATGAATTTATTTGGGAATAGAGTTCTTGTATATGTTGAATAGTTATTATATAGTTATTAAGAATGAGCGTTACTTTATTAAGTATAAATATAGTAACAGAAGTATGAATAAATTTATAGAAACATAAGATTTACTTTAAGGTAATATTTGAGTGTAGACTTTTGGAATAGATTCGATAACAATAATCATTGTTTGTCACCTATCTTATTTGTTGTTAAGTTATGTTGAAATCAATCTCAAATTTATTCACTAAAATTTTTGCAGTTAGCGTAGTTTTGGCTTTGTAATTGCAGTAGTTAATTCTTTAAGGTAAGGTCAATACTAATTTTATTTTTATTTGACCATTGGTTGTTATAGACTTTAGAAAGAAAGACTTATATGTATAATTTGAGTATAAAATTCAACAACTGGTATTTATTACAAATAAAATGGAATTAAACGTAAAATATTACGTCATTGAATATAAAACGGAATTTGTGAACATTAGAGTGAAATCTTGAACTAATGTTAGTAACGTCTTTATTTTAGGTGAAAGTTGAGGATATAAAGGTTAAAAGTCTAAAGTATGGGTTTTTGAGAATATAATTTATAAAATTCTTAAATATAAGAAAGTGCAGAAATGAACACTGAAATTTGATATCTTGTCAATTTTAATTCACATCCAAGCTTGTTAAATCATTTGAAATTGATTAATTTATATAGGCAATAAAATTGGGACAAATTTTAGAATATTAATACAAGATTGGATTTTATAATTTATTTAATTTATTTAATGAATATTAAAAATAGCCATTTTTGTCACGGACTCGGATTTCGACGAAACCAGTTTCATCGGATCCGTATCGGTGAATTATTATAGGGTTTTAAGTTTCGTATCAATTGGACCTGTCGTTTGATCGTACGGACGCGAAACGCCTTGAAATCGATTTAATTAAGAAATCAATTTGAAATCAATTTGGAAATTTTGTTTTCAACATAACTTCTTCATACGATCGAATTTGGTCGTGAAACTTTTTCCATCGCGTTCAGAATATTTTAAAATACCTATTTGGATATATGGGTTTAATAAATTTTGTTCTGGAGGCTAAACGGGCTTTTTGGGCCATAGTTTGTGGCGTACGTTCATCCTTCTAGTCTATACGCTCTAACTCAACCCTAACTATAAATATACAGTTATAAACCCTAGCCACTCCTTATTTTCATTTTCTATACATACATCTCCTTCTCACCACCTCATTCTAATGGCAGAAAAAAAACCTAATTCCCAAATTCCAAAAAAAAAAAAATCAAATTTAAAAAAAAAAAAAATTGCGGATCTACAGCAGCTTCTGGTCGCGCTTCGGGTTTCAGGGGAGAAAACCCTAGAGCAACTTCGGGTCAGGAAGAAAATGACTCGGGTCGCTCCGGGTCGTCTTGGCGAAAACTCCAAGCAGGTACCGGGGAATTGCGGCGGCGCACCGAAGTCGAACCCGAAGTCGACCCAGGACCAGAATTTTCCATTTTTCAAATTTTCATAACTTTTGCATACGAGCTCGGATTCACGCGCGGTTTGTTTTGCTGGGATCGTATCGGAATTTCTGACGTTTTGACGCTGGTTTGGACAAATTCTGAGACCGTCAAAATTTTGAGTTTAAATTGAATTTAAATTCGATTTAAATTCGAAAGGTGAGTGTTTTAACCCACTCACAACTACTAGAAGCTTTTATGTTTGTTTAAATTAATTTTAGAAATGAATAGAAATTTATTTATGAGTATTTGGCATGTTTATTTTATTCATATCTGTTGAATTGCATTTAATTAATTTAACTGTTAATTTAATTAATTTATTGCGTAGGAATTTACAGCTAAAATTTATTTGTTTGTATATGAACTGCTAGTTAACAGTTATATAATTTATTACTGAATATAGACTGTAGATTAATAGCTGTTAAATTTAATTTGAATAAAATTGCCAGTATTACCTGTTATGTAGTACCAAAAATAATATTGTTATTGGTTGATATTGATTGATGATTGCGATTTGGATGATGGATGATGTTGATGAATGGATGTTTATTGTATATCATTAAATTGCAAATTATCATGCACATTTCATTTCATTCGGGATTGTGGTTTGAAATGATATATAACCGCAAAATTTTATATTTTTAAATTGCGGATTGAAATGATAAATATCCGTATCACTTGACCATAGGATAGAAAATTTTATACAGGCACCGCGGTCTATGTATAACTATTTTAATGTGATTTCTATGGTTTGGATGGAATACGGTTTATAATAATCTTAAATTTTATATTGTATAAATATTATTCTTCCATATATATACATATGAAGTTGAAAATTTTGAAATTAAAAGGTGTATAAATCTCTTTATTAAAAATGGAAAAATTAAGAAAATGGAGTTGATAATTTATATCATATGTTTAAATGTTAAGTTTGGAAATTTTAAGATATGATATTTATAATTGGATTTTTCCCAAGATAAATTGAAATGAATATTCTAGTATAATTTGAATTGAAAAAAATATATTTTTTATTACTAGAAATTGGAGTTTTTATTTATTTATGGATTTTATGTGAATATTCAAGACTAATTAATAGAACATTCGATTTGCTGAAAGAATAAATTCCAACTTTAGTTTTGAAATATTAATACTCCAAATGGATATATATACAAATAGAAATTGAAGTGGTTTTGGAACTTGAAAGTGATATTTAAATTTGGTTTAGACTTTAAATAAAGAAGTATATTTGTAAAGCCCTGGAAATAATTTCTTTACAAAGTAACCTTAAAGTTAAACCATTTATTCTATATACCATTGACTATCCGAACCATTTAAGTTTTAGAAGTTATGGTTTTAAATTATGAATTTCGAAATATTATGCTTTGAAAGTATAACTCAAATATTTGGTTTCCAGATATTTTAAAATTTAAAGCAGTATGATTTTGGAAGAGAATTATATTTGAGAAAAGGATATCATATTGTTTTGGGCTTTAAATTGATATTGTATTCATAATTTTGAAATGAAAATGTTTATTTGGTTTTAAAGTATAAACTATATTTTTAAAATGACCGCGGTGTTATAATAACGATTGGTTGGCAAAGAGACCGGGATCGGATATGGACATACTCTCTGTCGATACCGAAAACCACTTTGACTAACCGTGTACGCGGTGGAGATTCCAGAATGAAGTAGGTGGTGGCGACGTTTCCTGTAAGGTAAATACGTGGACCCGACTCCCGTGAGTTGGCATAAGGTGGCTAAAACAGGAGCGATTCTCAGGCCAATGAGGTCATTCCTCTGATCGGACCCTCCTCTTCGATATTATACTTGATTTTGGATTGATTCAGTGGCCACTTCTATATTTTGATTTTGGGGAGTTAGTCCGAGGTGGGCGGTAACTGCGGCTACGCGTTACCACCAGCCTGGATAGCAATTGGTATATCTACCCTGGCATTGCCTAGTTGTGCCGTGTCACCTACCATACCGAGCCTTTACTACGAGTTTCTATTTGTGTCGTACCTATGGAGTATCCTCTGGTAGCTTCCCGATCAGGAGGTATTACGGTACTGTATAGACTATTGGCATTATTTGTGTTAAGGGCTATATGGGTAACCCCTTAACGCTATTAAAAAGTAAGTTTATTTTATAAATAGACACTATTATAATAGCACAATATACTACATAGTAAATAGTTTAACGGATCCTTAGGAGATGTAAATCCCGAACATCTCTTGAGTTACTGTACTCATATTTATTTCTGTTAATTTAACTCACATAAGATCTTTTAGTCTGACTCGAGTGTTTTTGTCTTTTCAAATTCGCTCGGGTCAGTCCGAGCGTTTCAGGATCGAAGATTTTAGCTTTGGAGGACGAAGACGAAGAATCCGTATTATATTATTTATAGTTTTGCACCACACTCTAAAATTTCCGCTGCAATGATTGTATTGGTATGTGTAACTCTGATATTCATTGTATAAGTAAAATAAATATTTTGTAAACAGTTATCATGAATTGTATATTGATTATTATATTTTATCCTTCCGCTGTGAGATTCTGTTTTGTTTTATTTCTTCTCTGTTTTTCTTATTTACCCCATAACAATCCGCCCTTGCGTATGCTTTGAATTGGCACGTGTGTCGGTTTAAAGTGTGCGAAAAGGCGGGATGTTACAAATCTATTTTTTCTTTTTGGCTTGGGCACTTGCTTTTTCGGATTCGGTATTGGAGTTCGGTTTAAACTCCCAGTTTTGTTGGTTTCTTGGTTTTGATTTTTGTTTGGATGCTTGATTTTTTGATTTGGATTTTGATTTGGACTTTTGATATGGATTTCTGGTTCTCTGGTTTGAATTTGGGTTTCAAATTCAAGTTTGATTGACTTTTATCTGGTTTTTGACTAAAAGGTCATCGAGCATGGACTATGCTCGGTAAGGGTCCGGAATGACCAGGATTCGGCCTAGGACTTAGGCCACATATTATCTATCGGTTACTATTTCAAGTCATCGGGTATGGACTATGCTCGATAAGAGTCCAGAGCGATCAGGATTTGGCTTTGGACTTAAGCCATGACATTACTAAGCGTTCAGAGACATTGAACTAGGAATGTCATGGTATTACTTGACACAGGTCGTCAGGTGCAGGTTGCGTTGGGAAAGAATGCGGAGAGGTTACAAATTTGGATATTGTCTATGAACAGCTAAGGATTTGGGCATGGAACCGAAGCGGTCTCGGATTTGGATATCGACCTGGAGAGGTCATGGCTTCCATTATTGGTTATTGGATATAGATGGATTAAAACTCGGCTGTCAGATTTGGATTTCGGTTTAGGATTTGGATCTGGCAAGGTCCTCAATTTGGAAAACAGGACCCGGAGAGGTCCCGGACTTGGATAAAATTATCCGGAGAAGCCGTGGATTCGGTTAATGGATTTGAAATGGTCCGCATGCGTGATGAGGCGCTGACGTGGTGGTAAGAGTTTAGGTTCTGTTTTATTATTTTATTCTATTTAATTTTGATTTTCAAATCGTTCTATAAGGCATAACTTTTGCATACGAGGTCCAATTCACGCGCGGTTTCTTGCATTGAGATCGTATTGAAATTCTGGACGTTTTGATGCTTGTTTGGACTGATTCTAAGGCTGTTGGATTTTGGACTTGAATTAGATTTAATTTAAATTCAAAGGTGAGTTTTAACCCATTCACAACTTCTAAAATTTCTTATGTTTGTTAAATTAAATTTATGATGTGATAGAAATTTATTTATGGTTGTTTGATATATTTTAAATCGTCATCTTAGTTAATTTGAATTTATTTGAATTATATCCTTATTTAATTTATTACTGAATATAAATTGCTAGTTAAATACCTGTTATTGATTATCAGTTCTATATTGATATTTATTGGTTGGTTTGGATGATTATTGTGATGGATGTTTGATTGTTGATATTGAATGGATGGATGTTGTATTTTATACCGTTATAATACTGCAAGTTCACTATGGGTTGAAATGATACATACGCGAACGATCTTATAAGTTAGGAGAAAATCATTATGGATTGAAATGATAAACCCGAACGGTTTTCATTGGTTTGAAATGTTGAATTTTGGTACGGTTTGAAAATTTGATTTTTGTTACTGGTTGAAATGGTATATATATCCATATATATTCTTGAATTTGGACTATGTGTTGGAATTGAAATATTTTAAAGATTTGCGTTGAACTTTGAACTTTCTAATCAAAGTGGTTAAAATTGATACCTCGAAGTATTTGAAATCTTCCAATAATTATATTCACGCCGTACACTTGATAGGAGATGAAAATCCTGTAACATCTATGAAATCATTGCACTCACATTTTATTTTAGATTAATTTGACTTACATAAGATCTTTTAGTTCTGACTCGAGCGTTTTGTTTTCATTACGCTCGGGTCAGTCTGAGCTTTTCAGTGTATTGAAGACTATTTTCTGGAGGACGAAGTGAAGATTCAGTATATTATTACTATTGATTGTAATTATTCTACTGCTTCCTGTGATCTGCTGCATTATTTGTTTATTTTCTTATGTATGTATAACTCTGATTTGAATTGTAAAAGTGTAATCAAATGTCATTTGTAAAACAGCTTCATGAACTGTTTATTTGATTATTATATTTTATCATTCCACTGCAAGATTCGATGTTTTGTTTTTCCTTCTTTTCTTTTATTTTCTTATTTACCCCATTAACAATCCTCCCTTTTGAATGGTTTGAATTAGACATGTGTGGTTTATTGTCGATTTAAACCGTCCAAAAAGGTACGTCGTTACAGTTGGTACCAGAGCTTTGGTTTAGACATACCTTAGCCTGTTGGGGTTAACTCATTAAAGATAGGATAGTAATACCCTAGAATAAGTTGTCTGAGTGTATATACGAAAGCGTGCATTTGTTAGTGTTATAGAAATGTTTTATATAAGTTTTGAAATGGAATTAGTTTTCCTAATATTATATGTTATATATAAAGGAATAAATTTCTATAACTAACATAGTTTTTGTAATGTGTTTGTTTTATGAAATGGTAATATCTATGTATTATCATTGTTGACTTGTTGTATTTAATCAAATTATAAACACTGACTAATTATGGTTGATTGAATTAATAGAATAAACATTAGTTTAATAATGGTGCATTAAAGAGAATAAAATGAATTATTTTGGATACTTGTTTATGGAATTGAAATGTTTTGTTGTAAAACTTATTGTTTGTTGATTGGTAGTTTCAACTATTGAAATAAAACGGAATATTTGGATATTTAGATAGTCAAAACTTTTGAATTAATATATAAGTTGAAACTTAATAATTGTGTTGAATTATGTAGGTGAATTTGAAAACCTTAATTTGAAAGCAAGTGAAACAAGGTTAATTTGTTATAGTTGAGTAGAATTATTGTATACATTATTGGCATGTGATGTAATAATATTTAAAAATTGAAATTGTGAACTTAGTTAACATTTATGAAATGTGTCATAAATAAATTGAGAGGTAAAGGTGAAACTAAATGGGATAAGCAGATATAAATTAAAAGTGAAATGATTAAATAAAGCCATGACTTGTAAATGTTATGAAATAAATGGATGTTGGAATAAATGGTTATAAATAAAGTTGTGATAACTTTAAGCTCGAATAATGTTTTATGAAAGAATTTAAGCTTTTATAAATTGGTTATGAACTTAAGAAAATTCCTTATGAAATGATTTGCAAATAAATGTATATTAAATGAGAAAAATTACATGTGAAATGAATGTAATTTATATCAAAGAGAAACATAAGCAATACTATGAGATGAATATATTAATATTTCATATTAAATGGAGTAATTCTATGAAACAAATATTTAAGTATGAAGTGATACTTGTGTTAATCAATGAGATTAATAATGAATTTGATTGAAATGCAATTATGATGAAAAAATTGGAATAATTACATAAGTTGTATGTATATTATTTTATTCGCAAAATTAAATTGATCCGGATTTGAGTACACAAGTTCTATACGAATTTCACCACTCTATGTTAGGATTTTTCATTCGATTCTTGATGGCGAATATTTGGATGGATTTTTGGCTTTGTTCTAGAATTCTTTATCATATTATATGGCTATGCAAGGAATGATGATTTTTAGTCGAGAAACCATATCGAAATCCGCATTAGGGAAGTTGAATGGGAAATACTAGTTCGAAAGCGAACTTGTGTGATCGAGCAAGCGATCGAATGTGATTTTGCGAAATGATGACATATGTACATATTATGTTACAATATTATGGATATGCTTTGACGCTGAAATTGAAAGTTGTTGGTTTAGACATCTTTGTAATTTAAGTTGGAATTTTCTTGTATGCAAAACTACTATTAATCTGAAACCATTTCTACAAGAAAATTTTCTTTTATTTTTCATATACAAACTATCTTATTCTATTTTATTTACAAAACTATTTTACAAACTATCTTATTTACAAACTATTTTATTTACAAAACTATTTTACAAACTAATTTATTCACAAACTATTTTATTTATAAAACTATTATTACAAATTATTTTATTTACAAAACTATTTTACAAACTATTTTATTTACAAATTATTTTACAAAACTATTTTATATACCAAACTATTTTATATACAAAACTATTTCACACAACGATTTATATACAAAACTATTCTAAATTCAAAACCTTTTATAAAGCAAAGATATTTAATCTCTTATGGCTTTCCATGCAACGAAATTGATTTTGGAAAAATTTTGATTCTTGTATAAGATGGACTTTATATAAGTACAAGTGATTTTGAAACTGTTGATTTTGGAAGGTATTTGATCTGAAGAGTTAAATCTTATATATAACGGAATTTATATAAGAATGATTTGATATATTTGAGATTATTGATTTTGAAAAATACTTTATCTAAAAATGAAATCTTATATATAACGGAATTTATATAAGATTGATTTGATATATTCAAGATTATTGATTTTGGAAAGTACTTTATCTGAAAATGAAATGTTATATATAACGAAATTTATATAAGAATGATTTGATATATTCGAGATTATTGATTTTGGAAAGTACTTTATTTGAGAATGAAATCTTATATATAATGGAATTTAGGTAAGTGCGATATTTGAAGCTATGATTTTAAAAGGGTACTATATATGGTACGTTATATTTTGAAGTAAGAGGTATAGTGAAGTACCCTACGCGAAGAAGTAAAGTATGATATGCTTCAACCGAGATGGACTTGGGGAATCTAGGAATGGGTTCGACCGATAAACAGTAATGGACTTGGGTGAATTCGGAAATGGATTCGAACTGATATGGTTGCTCGGACTTAAACTCATGAGTTCCTCTATATATATTTTTCAAGGTAGATGGTTCTTTAGTTTACCCTATGGAGGTGCTTTCGATCCTCAGATCTGTTGTTTATGGATCTTTCAGGAAGGAAGTGCATCCATTGCGTAAATCATTGAATCAGCGACGTACCACTGCAGCAGGGATCGATGGTCCCTTGTTTACGAACTGGCTACGATATTTTTCTGTAATCCGAAAGGTAGAAGGATCTTCTGGAAAGCACTCCAAGAAAGTATGTCTTTAATAGCACCACTTGATAACGCATTACTTTAAAGCGTTATTATTCATCATTGACTGTTTACTCTTTTTTACTTTGTTTTGTTTCGTTCAGTACATGCTTCGAACACACATAACACGTAACGCTTGGCCCAAAACCAAAGATATCCCTCCCAAAATTTTCATCTCCCTCTCAAGACACTTACTCAGTTCGTATTCCTCCCAATCACTCATCGCCCATCGCTTCCAAAATATCCCTCCTAATCGCTTATCGCTTGCCATCTTCGATCCAGCTCACCATCTCCGATCTCCACTCATTGCCCTTCAGCAATTCTGAAGTAGACGCGTCGAGAACCCTAAATCTCCCACTCGGATTTATAGGTTAAAAATTTATAGGTTATCTTTATCAACTATTTTTAAGAAATCTTTGTTACTTTTAAGCGATGATAGGCTTTGGATAATAATTTATTCTGATATAACGGTGTTCTCCTTTAATTGGTGAAATTTGAAGTCCACGTGAAATTATGGTATAATAGAGATAGGTCAATTTTGTTCAGAGTCTACTTCAATGATTTAGAAAAACATTTCAATGGAGCTTCTTCGGCAATAAGGTTATGCCGCAAGACTTGTTTCCTCGACTTTACAGTCTGATATTTTTTGTTGTTCTGTAAATAATTTGTCCTTAATTATTTATAACCCAGATGTTGTAGTTGCATTCAAGAAGAGAAAGATCATAACCACTGTAAGTTAATTATAGAAGTAGTTTCATAGTTTGAAAATATTATGTTCAGTATTTTTTTTGGAAGATCAACATTGATTTATTAGTTCTTGTAAAAAAGAAAAGTTGCTATTTTTGCTCAGACTGTTCTTGATTAATTAACTGTTACTTACTTTGGTTGATTTATATTGGCACATTATGTCAGGCATATGGTAGAAAATTTGTATCTCCAGTTTACTTAAAATTTTCTCATATTTTCAGGTGAGATATCAGCTCGGGTTAGATGCTTGTACACCTTTCATTTTCAACCTTCACCTTAGTGAATGGGCTAATTTGTTCTTGAAACGCTTCAGAAAAGGTAAAAAAAAAATCATATACTAAAGTTATGCATTAACGAATATGCCTATGACCATTGGTGACAGAGGTAAAAGTAAAATGGTTGATTATCGTGTAATTGAATGTTTTGAGTTTTACTCCCATAGGCATATGTCATAGCTAAGCTCAAAATGAATAAATAGCCATAATGCAATTTCGGTGGCCGGCCACATGTGCTCAATTAAATTATAAAAAGCATTTAATGTTCGATCACGTTGAGTTAATTCTTTTTTCTATTATATATTTGTGTTTTTTCTTGGTAATGAATCTGAAACTGGATGAAAATGGAGTTTACACTATTTTTGTTGGAGAGTTTACAATACTTTGGGATTTCAATAGAAGTTTTACCACTTAAGGGAGTGGTCATTGACATCCAATTTTAGATTTATATCACCTTCTAACATGCAAAAGGTTTGAAAAAGAAAGTGCATGTGTGTGAAATGATAAGAAAATACAGCTAGCATGCAAATAATACAAATTCTTCTTAGGATATCTTGATTTTCCATTCAACAGAAGGGGTAAAGAAATGTGTATCCACTCGATTAGCCGGTAATATAAAAAGCACTAGTATCCTGAATGGGTATTGTAATTGTACGACATAGGGAATGATAAATGTGGTTAACTCTCTATGATCTGGATAGCTACTTCCACAATTTTGACGATGGTTCTTTAGCTAATTCCACAATTTTGACGATGGCTCTTTAGCTGCTTAACTTGCTCACCAAATATTAGTTATAATAATGTTGGCGATCTACGTTTGTACAGTATATCTTTTTTGTTTTCCTCTTTATCTCCACCTATACATTTGTCAGCAATTGTAATTAAGATTTTTTATGTGGAAAGTAAATCCCTTCAGTACGGATATATCATCATTAGAATTTCAGATAAATGTAGTTGCTGTCCAATTAATATTTCAATGTTAATGTGTAAGTGGTTGATATCTGCCTCCTTTTCCGATTGTAATAGTAATGGTTGATATCAGTCTGAAAAAGTTTGCAGTTCACTTGATTCTAACAATAATAATAGTAATAGTAATAGTAATAGTAATGGCGGCGGCGGCGGCAGCAGAAGCAAGAACAACAATAATTCCATTCAGAGCAATGGGGTAACCAATGACTTTGAAAATGAAGTGGAGTCTCGGTTGGTGAATCTTCTTCAGAACAGTGTTTTAAGTTTAGATGCAGTAACTAAACAAAAGACAGGGACTAATAGCTTAGAACCTCAAAGAAATATAATAAGTCTCAAGAAGAGAAAACTTCTCGTACTTGACATAAATGGATTGCTTGCCGATATCATCCCTGATATTCGTCATGTTCACAGGGGAGAAAGAAAGTAGGAGGCAAAGTTGGTATGTGGGATTTATACATAGTTCTTTAAATTATAACTATTTTTGTATTTGTTAGGTACTGATAATGACTATTCTTTCTTTATTCAGTTTTCAAGAGGCCATTTTGTGATGATTTTATGAAATTTTGCTTTGAAAAGTTTGATGTTGGAATTTGGTCTTCACGAAAAAGGTATGTTTTAATCATTGTATCATTGTACTGTTCCTTGCTTCAATGAATATATCTTTTTCTCATCTTATAATTGGCTGCACCTTGATTTTGCAGGTATAATGTTGACGATGTTATTGATTATATATTGGGAGAAAATAGACAGAAGTTACTGTTTTGTTGGGTAATTAATTTCACAGCATTACCTCTCAATTATAACTTCTTTTAGGCACATTCAACAATCAACTACAACGATAATCATCATTACCATTTTGTAATATATTGAAATTGGAAATACTGCAGGATCAAGACCATTGCACTCATACAGGTTTTAGAACCCTTGACATTGTTCATAAACCATTGGTTTTAAAAGAGCTTAAAAGGTTATGGAACAAAGAAGAAAATGATCTTCTATGGGAGAAGGGTGATTTTTCACCATCAAATACGTTACTTGTGGATGATTCTCCATATAAAGCTCTTTGTAATCCTGTAAATACGGAGTTCGTGATATCATTCTTATTTTTCCTTTCTTTTTATTATACAACTATTTTGATATCTATTTTCTGAATTCATATAGGCATTCACTGCAATTTTTCCTGATCCTTACCGCTCTGATAATGTAAATGACTTGCGTATGAGAAGTTTGGCGTTCTGCATATATTATAATGGAATGAATTTTTAGTAAGTCTTAAAATTACTCTTTCCTCTCTTATATTGGACACTATATAGGTGCAATTGATTCCAACTTAAAATTACTCTTTCAGTAAGTCTTAAATTTGTATTGTTGCATAAGTTTTGTATCATAAGTCATAAATTAATCATAAGTTTTGTATGATGGAGATTAGGCGAAGGTAGGTGCGCGAGCTGAGGCATGCTTACGTGCGTCAACTAGAGTTGAGGCGGAGTCCCGATGTTGGCTTGTTCTCAAGTAAAATTGGAAGTCAGCAACCTTGGTCAGTAATTGTTGAGGCAAGAAAATGATTAAGGTGAGATAAGAATCTCACACTACTATATCTAAAACTTCTGAGATGTTTACTGTTTTATGTTGGATTGCTAATAGTATAAATTGACCAGTGAAAACTTAATTAGAAAACTTTTTATTTATGATTTCAGTATTGACAGGTTTCGAAATTTACCTTGCCAGTTGAATTGTTTTGCACGTCCCTACCCCTCTGCCCTGTGAACTGAGTACGTCCCTGCTATGGTGCAAGCTAGAAAAATAAATATCAAGCATTTTTTTTAATTCAATGCACAAGGACACACATCCCTGTCAATGCAAAAGCAAAACTCCCTACCATGTTTACTTGTTTTAGATGTTTACGTCCCTGGCATTTTATAATTTGTGTTTGCCTTATATTTTTTCTTTCTTATTTTAACTTGTCCCCTCGGCATTGAAATATGGACAAGCATTTCTTAATTCAAGAAAGCATTCCTGCTTTCATTGCTTTTCATCCCTGCCATGTTAAAGTATGAGTGCACAATGGGTTTTGCCCAGTATTCGCTTAATTTTATTTTTTAGGAATTACTCGAAGAACTTGGAATATGCATGGTATCTTTTGATAGAGTGGGATATGGAGAGAGTGATCCGAGCACTAAAAAGACAGAGCAAAACATACCTTTGGACATTGAAGGACTCGCAGATCAGTCGGGCTTTGGGCCTGCAAGTAAGGTCAGTGATGATTGAGGTGGATGGTGATAGGTGATGTTGTAGTGAACCAGAGAGTTGAACAAGTTTTTACAGTGAACTAGAGAGTTTTATTTGGGAGTTGTGCAGGCAGTATGGTGGGAAGAGTTATGGTAGTGACTGCAAGTTGTTGTATTAGTGAACAAGTTTTTGAAAGTTTGTGGTAGTGATGGAGAATGGTGGACTGTGGGGTTAATGTATGTAAGCCCGTAAGAAGGTTGTATTTGCACTGTGGATGTAGTAAGTGTGCAGGGCAGGCAAGGTGGCAGGCAGGTTGGAACCAAAGGCAAATGAAAGAGGAAGCAAGGATTGGAAATAATGAAATGCGGTAAAGTGTGGTTGAAAGCAAGTAAAAGGCAGTGGCTATTGTAGGGGCAGCAACTGTGGTATGTCAGTAGATGAATGGGGTGGTGCTGAAAGTTATGGAGATGATAGTAGGGGGTGGAATGTGATTGACCCTAATGGCACAATGGAAATGAATGTTGACAGAGTGGATATTGTGTGTATAGAGATGTTCAAAATTGTAAATTGTAAATTGAAAATAGAGAACAATGAAAACAGTGAAAGTGAGAGTGTAACATAGTGCATTGTGTATTTATGTTTTTGTTCGAATATTTTTGTGTTGAAAGCAATGTAAATCAAAAAATTTGTAAAAAAATGAAATGCAAATCGAAAAGGAAATATATTTTTTTGAATTATGAATGTTTTTTTATATAGAAATGCAACTTGAAATGCAATTTATATAGAAATTTAATAACCTTTGGATATTTTATAGCGGCAAAATGGTGTTATAAGACAAGTACCTTTGTCCATGTGGTTAATTGATTCGGCTTTGGTGCAGGATGTCACAAGTTCGAAACTTGTTTTTGAACGTTTATTTGACATGGAATATGTTGTCCTAATGATTTGTTATATATAAAGTATCAGTTCAAAAAAAAATGGTGTTATAAAGATTTTCAATTCCGTTGAGATTTAGCTGTATTATAGCGGCTATAATGAGCTATTGAATTAACGTACCATAGCGGCAAATTTGCGTTATAAAACTAAGCTCAACCATAGCGGCATATTTTGTGTTATAAATATTCAACAGTTTTTTATAACATGTCGATATACAGCGCTTATCAAACCGCTATGGTTGTGATTAATAGCGGCTATATGCGCTATAAAAGACACTTTTTGTTGTAGTGAAGTTTTGTGTCCATTGCGTAAATATTGGATCAGCAGCGGGCCACTGCTATCATATTATCATCATTTGACATTGGATTTTGAGCGGTACTTCTTATACCTATTTTTTTAAGTATTTTTCATTGGGTGTTGAAACAGGTCTACAAGCACATAGAGAAGTATAGCCTTGCGCCTCATTAATGCATGGCCAGAGCCTGGAAGAACAAGGATAAACCAATTAAGACATCGAGTTATAAGAGTATTTTTATAAAGTATTATATAAAAGATATTTTGGTCATTTTTTTCATTTCTAAATACTTTAAAATGTTTAAAATATTGTTTATTTATATACAATATGGTTTAATAGTAAATTATTAGTGTTGTAAATGTTTTGAGAAGTTATTAATTAAATAAAACATATTTAAAGTTCATGATTATTGATTTATTAATGATGTTTAAAAGAATTTTTTAATTTAAAGCTAATAAATTTATAAATAATGGATTTAAGGTTTTCTATAGCTTCTTTGTAAATATAAGTAATGATGTAAATAATTATTTTCAAATAGTTTACATATATTTATAAAGATGGTATCTAAAATATTTAAATGATATTTATAAATGAAGCAAGAAATTTTACAAATGAATTTTTGAAAAGTATTAAACTATTAAAGATAATTGATTTGCAAATAAAACATTCAAATGAGTATTTCAAGTAAAATTTATATAAGCTTCTTTGAATGTATAGTTTAAATATATTATATAAATGAAAAAAAATTGATTTGCGAAATTTATTTATAGTGATATACTTGACAAATAAATTTGAATCTCTATTTTGGAAGTATAATTTGGAATATTTACTTGATTTCGAAATACTAATAGTAAATTTATTGGTTTATTTACTTTTTGAATTTTTGTATTAAACCATAATAAATGTCTTTCCATGATTTGAATATTCATTTTTAAACAAGTGTTTATAAATTTTATACTTTGGTTTAGAAATTTAATGTATGATTTGAGTATACTATTAGTTTCAGTTTAATAATCTTGAGTTTATACTTATTTAAAAAAATAATGAGTCTAATAAATTTCCAGATTTAAGGAACTTTATTGTAAAGCTTATTATAATGTTTTGATATAAATTTCTAACATGGTTTTAGACTTTTGAAATTTTTTGTATAATGCTATGAGGATGTTTTAAATATACCTTATATTTTGCTAAGTGAATGAGGTTAAATGTTTTAATTAAATTTTTAGATATATTGAAATATTTCTTTTCTCTTCAAGGGCGAATACCAAAAATTTAAATTTGTATTCAATAACTGAATTAAGTTATAAACTTAAGTAAGGCAGTACAAGCTTAAGTAATATTTTTTTTACAATTCACTAATGACTTAAATCCTTAATGGAGAACAAATTATGTAAGTGGTTGATCTTTATATAAATAAATGAATGGAAAAGTAAGTAACGAGAAGAAAAACCAGCAGAATAAACTAAAGTAAATTTAAATTAGATTTTAGTTATTGTAATAGAATAATATTTTAACTATTTAATAATTGGAACTTCTAAAGTTGAAAGTAAGAAATCAAATGCAAAGTCATAAATGAAATATACAAGGAATTTGAAATTTGTAATGTGTAAACAAAAAGGATATGAAAACAAGAAATGATAACTATTGAACACTTATTTACTAAATTGAAATGATATAAACTTGTGTAACTTTCAATAACATTCTTAGAAACATATATATAACTTACCAGAATATTAAAAGTTGTATTGTTAAATAAGGATATGTAATGGAATATTATACAAGAAAAACTTAAATAATGAAAGTGTTCAGTGAAATTTACCGTTTGAATAAGAAATTTGATATGAAAATAGTTATAAACCTGAGTTATAATTGTAGTGCTACTAAATAAAATGAAATCGAAAGTGAATATTGCAAGCAACGAAATATGAACTTAAGTTAATGTTTGAAACTATTGATAATTAAAGTAAATAATAAAATGAATACTATACAGAATTTAATGATTGTAACTTCAGTAATGGTTGATTACTTTGATCCCTTATGAAGATTGTATGCTTGTTTGCAAAAGATTGTTGTTATGTTGTATTGATTTATTTCGATTTTATGTGATGATGGTATGCTTTTGGTTGAAAGTGGTTGTTGTTATCTAGATTTTTGTTATTAATTTAAAACAATATAATCATTTCACTTCTACATAATTTTTAACCTCATTGGATTATATAAGTGGAATACAGGTTATGGAAATAATTACTATTGCTTTTGGTTTCATAAAATAAGCGTTATTTTCCCGACCAATAGGTACGTTCTCGGATTACGGTTTTATAGCGATATTATATTGTTTTCCCGCTGTTGGGATATATTATTTTGAAAATTTGGATATATATTGTTATATTTTTGATATTATGATTCTCTCGAGCCTCTTCGTATAAAGGGGACTCTACCGAAATTTTTCGTCAATTTTAGACTTAAAATTTTTGTGAAATGTTTTCCAAATTTTGTTAATTTGAATATAAAAGGATTTAATTGTTTATAAATTAATATACTTTATTTAAATTATTTATTATGTAAATAAATTGTTTATAGATTTAATATTTTGAATAAGATATTGACTATTAATTTCTTCTTTTCCCTTCTTTTTCCTTTTCGGGGACGAAAGTTTTGAGTGGGGGAGAGTGCAACGAATTTTCGATAATTAAATTTGTTAATTTAATACATTTTGGTAATTTAATATTGAGAGAAATATGAATTTGTGAGGTATTAATGAAATGAATACTAAAATGAAATGTAACAATGTTAATTAAAGCTAATCATTAACATATTGAATGAAATTCCAATAAATGAAATAATGTAAATGTTATAATTTGGTTATAAATTGAACAGAGAAAAACAAATGTAATATTTAATTAGTTAATGAGTTAGTATATAATTAATTGAAATTGAATAAAATTAGTGTTGGTTAAGAAATTATGACATTTGTTTATTAATAATGAATGTATAAGTATGATTAACGGCTTATAGTAACAATTGTTATAAGTTACATATTTGTTTAGTTCATAAAATTTAGTTTGAAATCAATTGCAATTAATTCACTAAATTAGTGCAGTTAGTGTAGGTTTTATTGAAATGGTAAAGTATGGATGTAATGAAAGATATAACAATGTTGACTATGTATGTAAGGTAATGATTGATATAATAAGAGATGAAACCAAGATAAACAAATTAATTTAGTCTTTAATTATAATTAATGTGTAAAATTGACCGAAATTCAATAAAATGGAAAATATAATAGTTAACACAAATAGAAGATGGAAATTGAAGTATATTAATTTAATGAAATGTAAAAACAAATGTTAACTATGTTTATAGGGTAATAATGGATTTAACAAAAAGATTGGAATTGAGTCAAAATCAACTTATTGAAATTAAATTTTAATAAATTGGATTTGATTACAGTAAAATTGAACACTGTAATTAGTGTAATAAACAACAGTGAATTGTCATATAACCTTGTATTAAGTCATTGCAAATGTATAAGTGAATAAAAATGATGAAATTGGTTAGTTTATGAATATTGAGTTAAAAAGTGATTTAATTAATTTTATTTATTTATTTTTATTTATTTAATTAACGTGAAAGTAGCCATTTTAGCTATTGACTTGAATTTCGACGAAACCAGTTTCTCGGGTCCGTAACAGTGAATTATTGTAGGATTTCAAGTTTCGTAGCGATCGGACTTGTCATTTGATCGTACGGGCTCAAAACGCCTAGAAATCAACTTAATTGGTATCAATTGGAATCGATTTGAAATAAGCTGATTTTAGCATAACTTCTTTATAAGATGGAATTAGGACTTGAAACCTGTTCCATTGAGTTTAAAAATATTAAAAACATGTATTTTGATATATGGGAAGATCCATTTTCTTTCTGAAGGCAGAACGGGCTTTTCGAGTGGTTTATCGTTCCAATCCAAATCAGATCTGGTCCATTCATTCTATTTTTCTGATCTGCCTATAAATAGCTCGTTATAAACCCTAATTACTTCTCATTCCACATTCCAGTACATACAATTTTTTGTGGCTCCTCATTCCACTGGCAAACAACTCTAAATCCTAATTCATTTGCAAATTCAAGTTCAAAATCTAAACCAAAAATAAAACTTCTCCAAGCCCTATCATATCTTATATCATTTCGAAGCTCTGGACGAGCATAATCTTCTGCAACAATTCATTTTTCGATAGGATTCATTGTTTATCCAGAATTTGCGAATCAATTCTAGTCGTTCATATTGGATTCTAGACGATCCAATGGTGGATCGTCTTCCGATCGACGATCGAGGAGTGGCGTTAGGTAGAAGGTGTCGTGCGGCATCCATCCATTGGTTCACATCTTGTCAGAGTGCATCGACTTCGCCAGAATCATGCCTGGAAGGTGGCGGCACTACAACAAACTCGACATTTAACAGCGTTTATAAAACGCTATAGAAGCCTTTAACAGCATTTTTAACTACGCTGTGTAACAACATGCAGTTATAAGTCAAGAATATACCATAGCAATAGAGTAAACACTGTAAAAAGCCCATTTTTAATAGCGTTTTTTGGTTGTTATTAATGCATTTTACAGCGTTTATGTTGAAGTGCTAAAACCTTTTCATAGCGTTTAAATTCTGCTGTCAACTATATTTAACGACGTTTATCTCTTGCTGTCAAATTTATTCATAGCGTTTAATTTATTGCTATGAGTGATCTTTCTACTACGTTTACCATTGTTAATAACCCTTTTATGACAGTTTAAAAACGCTGTTGAAGTGTACCACAGCATTTTTGAAACGTTGTTGAAGTGTACACAGCATTTTACAAATGCCATCGTTTACTGTTTTTGGGTTTTCCCTTTCAGCAGTTCTATTTCTATGCATATCAATCATAATTTATATACCAACATGGTTAAAATCAACAAGTACATTTCATAATCAACATAATATATTAACCACACATTTCATAATAAAAAACACACGATATTCTCATGTCAAAACATATATAATACGTCCATAATATTCATAAACAATGTAAAACAAATAGTAGCTAGTGACCAAAAGTAGTCGTACAAAAAGCATACAAACCAAAATGTGGTTCCAGCATCAAAAATAAATTTGAATCTATAACATGCTACGGCACTTTTTTATATCAAAGATACCTATTTACCTGTAAAGTAAAAGTTTAAAAATTACCAGAAATAAATAATTAATACAATAAACACAATCTGAAACATAGCTAATGCAAGCAACAGTAACATGAAATGCAGTCTAGAACAAGTGAAAAGTGATGGTACTGTTTATATGATATTATTTAATATATTTATAATTTATTTTATAATAATTCATGTTTAATTTTGTATTGTTTATGTATATATAATTCTATAATATGTTTATATTCTCTGGTTTAATGAGTTTATCCATTATTATTATTACCACAGCCGTTATTACTTGTATGTTGAGTGTGTATGCAATTTGCGAATATAATTTATATGATTTGCGTGTATATGTATATATTTATCATTTATATAATATTTATTTAGTATATATATAATTCATATTAACTCTTATACTTATTATATACATTTATTATATTATTTTTTATATTAATTCATATATAATTTATATTAATTAGTAAGTAAAATTCTATAATAACTTTTCAAACTTTAGTTAAGTTTATCAAGATATTATTATTACTCGTACTACTGTTACTATTACTATTTACTATTTGTAGCATGTGTGTCTGGATGTACAATTTAATATAGTTTATATGATTTACATATAAATATGTAATTTATATTTAATCGTATGCTCGTTTATTATATATATATATATATATATTAAAATTATTATACATTAATTCATATATAATTCATTTCTATAATAAGCTAACATGCTAAAATATTATGATTATTATTCATTCATACTTCACATGGTATAATTCATACATAGCATAATTAATTCATACATAATTTAATATATAGAATTGATATAATATATACTTGTGTAATTTACAAAGACATAATCTATGTAATATAATTTGTAATAGTATATATTTACATACATAAACTTAATTGTTTTTCATAGTAAATTTTCATAAACTTGGTTAAATTATTATAATACTTAGTTAATATAGCTAATTTTGTAAAACTTAGTTAACTTTTATAAAAATTAACTAAATCAGTTAATTTTTATAAACTTAGTTATTTTTTGAAAAAAATTACTTAACATTTAAAAGTTAATTCTTATAAACTTAGTTTCTTTAACAAAGTTTAGTTAATTTTTATAACTTTTTTTGGACTTGGCCAATTTTTATAAATTTAGTTAACTTGGTTAAAATTAAAAAAAAAAAAACTTAGTTAATTTTTATAAATTTATTAACGAATCAATAAAACTATGTGGCAATATCAAGAATTACAACAGGCCTAGGTTAACCTAGGATAGTTGTTAATTTTGATTTTTTATAAAAAAAATTATGACAAGATTAAAAAGTAATATTTATGAACAGTTCATAATAGAATTTCAATGAATTCTCCTAAACTATATAGTAAAAGGTCCAAGCGGAAAATAATAACTTGTTACATGTCAACTTATGATTGAGATATATGAATACATTCCAACAAGAAGGGGAAATTCGGTAAATCCCAAAAGCAACTCATAGGGAAACAAATTAGATGTGTTTGCCATTTGGTGATTGTGTGGTATATAGAGAACAAACCCAATACGTCAAGTGTATGTAAAAATATGCCTTCATCCATTAAAAATAGTAAGGAATTATACACTTACGTCTGAATATTATGAATCCTTTGAGTTAATAGGTTTTGTAACTGCTATGAAGGATTTGATCTGCAAAAATAAAGACAAAGAAGCATAAAGGAAAGAATCTAAAACAAGGATTAGTAAAAAATTTATCAAGGCTGGTTAGTAGGAGAAAGTCCAGAAACAAAAACCTACACTAAACACGCTAGCAAAAACAACATATACATGTTGGGCTCCAATGTCACAGTTTCCATCTTCTTAATATAATAAATAATATCGAATTTACGGTGAATGATTGTTATAATCCAATGCTATTAGTGCTTATATTTAAACGCCAGATACCTATTAGCCTATAAAATTTAAAGCATTTCAAATATATGCAATGATCATCGTAATGAGGAATGAACGAAGGAAAAAATTGACAAATGGAGGTGCCTTTAGAAAGATGAGTTGAACCAAAAGACATAAAGCTTGGTTCACAGGATGCATAGATAAGATTAGTTGACAAAAAAAGAAACCCTGAATAAGGAAAGTTAGAGAGACGAAATACATATTGTTTCAGTTTTTATTCAAGTATAATTACCAAGTTCGATGATTAATCATGATAGAAATTATATTGCACAAGATTATCGATGGTACTGTAAAAAAACTTAAATTTTTCAACAGGGTACAAACGTGAAAACAGAGGAGTGGTTTTGTAAATAGCGTGATCAAACATAGTAAAAAAATTTAAAACCTTAAATAGATTCAAAGTCATCGGATAGTGGAGATAAAATTCATATAGATTCCCAGTCATAGGATGTTGATACCTAGCGCTTGGCTGAGCATGAGTATTGATTTTAGGTATGGGTCGAGCATGAGGTGAAGTAGGTGGTGGAGCAACTGCCTCTTGAGAGGCAGCATTAGGGAAAATGTAGGCAGCTTGGAGTTATAACAGAGAAGCTCCGGGAAAGCTTGAGGAATTGCTGCTGCTGCTATCCACTTGGCTTCGAGTCCAGCGCTTGCTGCCATCCACTTCTGCCATTTACGATGCTGCAAGATGCATTAGTACTGCCTAAATCATTTTTCTAGCTGGCAGCAATTCTGTATAGCAACTCATTCCCTCTACAGTTGAATAACAACTTGCCAGCTTTTTCCATTTCTGCTGCGACCTGCATTCATCTTCTACCTCTATTTATGCTCGTGTCGTTCTTCTCACCATCTTTTGATATAATAGCTAGCCGTTCTTTTCAAAAATATTTAAGGAAATGAACTAGATAAGTATAAGTAAATAAATAAAATTCATCATACTAAGTTAGTTTATAAAATTCATCATTCTACAGTAAATAAACTAGATAAGTATAGGACCTGCATTAGCCGAAGTGGAAAGGGCTTTAGATTGCTGAAGTGCTAACACAACTACGATGCACATTGCGATACCATTCAGGTGTTGGTATCATGTGAAGAATACTCAAGTCATTTTCGATATAGGCAGCATTTCACCAGCAATAGATATTGAGTTGTCGGTCTATGAACATAAAACGTAAGAAGATACAATGAATGGAGTACAAATATACTACCCAGTTCCTTAAAGTTGATTTTTTGATAAGTCAGAAATATCAACATTTATGTAAATAATGTATCACCAAATGAATGATCAACACAAGACAATTAGTTACATCTACTTATAACTACTATTATTAACATCACATTCCAATATAAACTAAAAATAAATTAATTAATCTTGCAGTACGCTGTTAATTAGGTTGCATATGTACTTATGCAGTGTTGAGTAGACATGAAGTGAATGCATTGAATGTATTAAAAAAGCACTTAAATGTATTTTGACAGTACTAGCTGAAAGCATGCATGGTAGTAGTCGAAGTGTGCTTTGAATGCACTAGGATGTATTTTGATAGTACTAGCTGAGAGAAGGCATGGTAGCAGTCGAAGAGTACATTGAATGCATAAGACATTTTGAAAACAACATACTTTGAAACATTGTTATATGTATGACTATACGTTAAATATAGGTATATGTTAGCAGAACATCATTATTATTTATTATGAAATAGGGTACTGTAATTTGAGGGACATTGTGACAAGAACATACTTTGAATAAATTAGAGTTTGTGAATAAATTAAATTGTAATTGCATTTAGAACTATAACTACTTCATGACCTGCAAACTCTATCAGCACCCAACTAACCTCGTTAACATTGGAAAAGGCATAAGCATTGATCGTAGGTTGGTTTATGCAGCACAAACTATCCGTCGGTTGCAGTTTCAGCACAGGTAAGAAAGTTATTCTTGGTTTACTAAATTTATATATGTAACAGTTAATGGGTGTAGCATATAATATTAAACATAAACTTGCTCCTGATGTACAAAATCTTTTTAAACTATACACTTTATGATTACAATAGCAATAAGATTCTACTTGATAGCACCAAAATAAAAATTAGTTAAAATTTAGTTAGAAATGGTGGAAAAGTACCTTAAATCAATCCACTTCAATGCAATCCAACGGATGACTTAGGCCATATAATGAAGTCGCCGATCTTGACTTCTCCAGTTATGGTTGACTCTGGATTTTGTTTTCAGCCATATAATGTTCCACGTCAAGTATTTTTCATGTAACCATGCTCACTTTCATCTGGTGAGCTTCCAAAGTACAGCCATTACAAATATTTATATGAGAAACTTAGAATGTACATTTTGTCTATTAGGGTTTATTTCAGGGGACAAACTTACAATGCCAGCTTATGGAAAATAGTGCAAACTTTAACGTGATGTTTGCAGTTTGCAGTTCTTTAAGATAGTACAAACTTGTTGTTTGGAGAGATATTTAAATTGATAATACTCACTATTAACAAAGATATAACTCAATTAAATTCCTTGAATAACCTTTGAAAATTGATAGGTGTTTTCCCACAAAGAAGAGCAAAAAAATTACTGTAACTTAGTATATTAAAGCACATAGTCCAGTACATGTTAGAATCCTTGCATTATTTAAATGCTAATTATGAACATCAAAGATGGTTGACTTACTTGTTTGTTGAATCTATTATATCAGCAGCTTCGTTTGCTCTGCTCTAACATCATAGGGTCAAATAGCTTATGAACTCATGTACCTGCTTGGTTAAAACAATTTAAATGCAGTTATATATAGCCTTTTAAAAAAGTAGTGTGCCTATAAAAACTGTTTGACCAATTGACAGAAACTTGGATCCTAATTGTCAACTTACCTAAAGACATAAGGTTAAAAAAAGCTAGCTGACATCTTTACTGATTGTGGTTTCCTAGATGTTTCAATCCTAGCACAACAACTATTAGGTCTACTTCATATCCAGCTTCTCAGTAAAAAGATTTCAATTACCAAGTTATAGACTACCAATTAGAAGATAAAGTATTGATACTTATGTGCCGGTGCTAAACATGTCACTTGACCAGAGTTTTTGTAAATTGGAATACCTGTTAACCGAAAGCATAATTTTCATGGGGGTTCGAATACAAAACAATCAGTTGTGCAACTTATGTAGAACTTTATCCAAAAATTAGTGCTTAGTTCACCACACTGTGTGCCTGTAAAAATCGATTATCGAGCAATATTAAACAATTCTAGCTACATAACCACATTCTATTAGAGATAAGACATGCACTAAAATAGAACTTGGGACAGCGATGACAAATCATGACTTAAGAAGAATCAAATCATCACTTCCTATATGCTTCTAGCTCTTAACTGAATTTCACTAACCTACGCTATTTTCTGAACCACCTTACAACTTTACTCATTTCCATCTCCTATCAGATGTCCAGCAAGACATTTGTCAGCCAACTTTGCAACATTGTGGTCACATCTTAAGACAACAAAAAAGAAAATGGTATCAGAGTACAAAAATAAAGATATAATGATAAAAGTCCATTGAAAGCAGTCTTACCAGAAGCAAGTGTTCATCATTTGATGGTAGAAATTAAAGGTTCTGTACGTTACATCATAGACTGGAATGCTCATTCATTCATATGTGTAACTTACGTTATTTAAATAAAAGTATTAAAATGTATAAAATATAACACAACAGAAGTTTTAAGATAGAAAAATAGTCATGTAAGCATATATGTGCGTTTATAACATATTGGTATCAAGTTTTTCAATAAATAAATGAACACATAAGGTGTAATCCTAGACATAGCATGCAGTGAAAAGCTAACCTTCTTTATAATATAATATGTGTTCACAAAAGCATTTAGTAATAAATGCATATCACAGTTGATATACTCACCCAAAATACATCCACATAAACACACTCCTGCACACAGAATCCATTCACATAATCGCATACATCCCCAGGTGCACTCGCACTAACCCTGTCACATACACAGCGAAATACATGGATGCATGAAAAGGCATCCATGCATCACTGTAATCAAAGCTACACCATCCATGGACTTGTCCACCTATGCCCAAAAACATGACCACTCACACAACACAGTAGTTAATACATATATTGGTCATTTTATTATACTTTAATATATACATAGATATATGTAAAACAGTAAAAGTGAGTTTCAGTTTGGATACACACACACACATAGCAACGGATTTTCTTCCTTTCAAAACTTGGATTATATTTTCACTTCTTGGACTTGGAATCCATATACCAAAACTCACCCATACATACTCACACAACACAATGTTACAAGAGAGAGAGTGTGTGTATTTATTTACACTTTCCTTTCTTTCATTTCTTGAGCATTTCCGCTTTCTATTTTATTTGCATGGGCATGTACTTTCCTAGACTGACCGACGTATGTAGCTTTAATGCCTTTGTGCATTACATATTCTGTCAACGTATTTCCAATAGCATGCTCTATGGTTTTACTTTGATTTATTTTTATATAATCTTCCTACTTTTGAGTGTGGTCATGTATGGCTTTCATGAACATTTCGTTTCTTATTCAATCAGTTTTCGTGAGTTGTTCAACAACCTTATGAACTGTGCATCATTATTAACTTAGATAAAATTGCACACCTTCATTTCCACTTCAAATGAAACATAGTTTTGAATAATCTACTCACCTACAATGAAGAATTTCTTTTATTCTTCAATATTCTTACTTTTTGCTTCCATGCTATTCATAGGAAGTGCCCTCTTCTTTCAATCAACGAACGAACGTTGATTCTTTGTTTGCTATGTGATGTAGAAATGTTGAGAAGCGATGGTTGAAGCTAAGTTAATTTGTATGATTTAATTTGATTTTGAATTGTATTAAAAGATGAGCCTAAGAATAAAGGCACCAATAATTATTACGACAAAGTTGTGGAATCAAATCAATCAAAAATCCCCTTCACCATTATCATTTATAAAAGGTAAGTTAGGAAATATTGTTGCTCACCTCTTGGAGCTATGCAGCAGGGACTAGGGCTAAGGTCGCTTCCATTGACGAGCTTGTAATGGGAACGGAGACGAAGACAAATGAAGACGAGCCTACACTGGTGACGACTGCAACGAAGATGGAGACGAAGACGGGACTGTGCTGGTGACGACTGCAACGAAGATGGAGACGAAGACGGGACTGTGCTGGTGACGGGACTGTGCTGGTGACGACTGCAACGAAGATGGAGACGAAGACGGGACTGCGGTGGAAACGGGATGACTGCGACGGGAAGAGCTGTTAACTGCAACGGGACGAGGACAAATTTTTGTATACTAATTTAGATTGCCGGATTGATATTTTTGGGAAAATTGTTTCTTAATGGGATTTTGCTGAAATGGTGGAAAGGAAACAATTTAGGGGTCGTCTATTAACCCCCTAGTATATTCTCTCCATCCCCGGTAAAAATTTTAAAATTTTATTTCCAATTATACCCTTTAACAGTCTAAAAGATATCTTATTCAATTTACTTTTGCTGTGTCTATTCATCTTCGTTTTCATCTCTCTTCCGTTTGCTGAAATTGATATGGAGGATACGACAGATGACTACGTACAACAACATCAGGTATGCTTCTTTCATGGCTGCTCCTATACTAGGGACTTATATAATCATAGTGCCATATACACTAGGAATTGATCAAAACCTAGTTTATCATGTACTAGAAAATAATGAAAACATTGTTCGTTACATTCTATGCCCGTTTTTTATTTTGTAGATTGGATGGGTGGCCGAAGAAGACGAAGAAATTGTTATGGATTATAGTAATGAGTTCACAACATATGATGTATGTAATTTATTTTACTATTATGTAAATTAGTTTATTTTCTAAATTGAAAATTTCTCATTTTTTTTTATTGTATGAAGGTATTTCCAAATAGATATAAAATGAAAGAATGGATTGATTTAACTGCTAGAAGGAATGCAATGTTAGTCGTAATCTTAAAATCGGATATTAACAGTAGCGATAGAAATCCAAGAATTATATTTGGATGTGAGAGAAGTGGAGCATATAAAGAGTACAAAGGCAAGAAATCTAACAGTATTAGATTAACAAGTACAAAAAAGTGCAATTGCCCATTTCGTTTGAAAGGTGTTAAACTTCATAGTTCAGATACTTGGAGATTAGAAGTCATATGCGGTGTTCATAATCATTCTTCACTTTACAGCTCGGAAGGCCACTCTTTTCTTGATCGACTAATGGAGGATGAAAAAAAAATTAGCCGTTGAAATGTACAAAAATAAGGTGAAGGCAAAAGCCATTTTGCACACTATAAAACAAAACGATCCATCTAATAGTACAACAATTAAAACTGTATATAACGTTCTTTCTAGGCACAAGAAAATGGATAGAGCATGTCGTTCTCAAATACAATATCTCTTAAGCAAGCTTAAGAATAAAAATTACTTCGAATGGCATCGTAATACTTTAGATGGAAGTGATGTAATTACTGATATATTTTGGGCTCATCCTATGAGTATACATTTGTGTAACAACCCGCATATTTATCGATTTTATATTTAAATATTTCATTTAAATATTTTATCGCTCGTCGGATTTTGGTCCGAAAAGCTACTTTTTGCAAACAGTCGAATTGGGACTCGAGACCAACCTCATTGAGTTCAAAATGACGTTTGCAACCTTTTTGAGCATAAACTTCGATATGTTTGGAGATAGTAGAATTTTGACCTTTTTCACTTAGGGCTTTGGTTTGGGCTGAACCCATTAGCCACTTACTAACTCAGTCCCAACTCACTCCAACTCTTCATTACTTCATTTCATATTCCTAACACTCAAGCTCAAGCAAAAATGGTGGAAGAGAATGGGAATTAGAAACTCCAAGCCCTAGTTCCTCTTGCTAGCTCAAGTTCTTGCTCTAAATTCAAAGAGAACCCATTAGTAAGCATCTCCTTCTTCTTCTCCAAACATTTCTCCTTCCAATTTCAGAAAATTCCTAAACCTAATTTAGGAAATGTTTCTCTTTTAAGCTTAGATTCAAGCTTCTTGTGTTGAGATTGAAGTGTGGTTGATTTTCCTTCGTCTTCAAGCTTCTCATTCATTGTTTTCGGATTCAAATGTGAGATTTTTATCTCACATCTATGCTTATATTTATCTTCGATTGTTAGGTATGAATTCCTAACACTTATTCGTGTGCAATTGCTTTTGGTTTGGATTGATTTGGTGAATATTCCAATTTTTAGTGTTTTGGGTTCAAATCTTTAAAAATCCTAACTTTGATGTTTGAACATGTTTTTGATGATGCATCGAGGAGCATATAGGGCCGGGTAGTCGATTGGCATAAAGCCTTAGCGCCGTTGCTCATGCGAATGCAATTTGATCGAGATTTCGCACCTCATCCAAAATAGGGAAGGGGAGTGCTGGCAACAGGTTGGGCCGACCGAGCCCCTGGGCCGGTCGACCGACCTGCTACCCAGGCACTTCCTGCCTCTGTTTGGAAGTGCCGGTTACAGGCTTCGGCCGACCGAGCCCCTGGGCCGGTCGACCGACCTGGTGCCCCGGGCACTTCCAACCCCTGGTTCGGTCAACCGACTCAGGGAGTCCGGTCGACCGACTTGCTGCTATTTGCCAACTATGCCTATTTTGCCTAGTTGTCTGAAATTCCAACTTTAATCGACTTGTGTTATTTCCCTATCTGTTGTTACCATTTGTTAATGACTTTGATGACTTATTTTCTTCGGGAATTCTTGGAATATCCATTTCGATGGATTCGGTATCGATTTCTTTGGATTTTATTCACATTTTCGAATGTGAATCTTAGTGATTGGTTGTTCCTACAATCTTCTTTGTGATTTGTCACTTTAAAAATATAAAGGTTTTCTATACTAGTAGTAAATATCAAAACTCTTTCTTCAAATGATTTCAACACTATTTTATTACAAAGCTCATTTTCTTAAACCGTTTTCCATTCTATTAGTATATACAAGCCTTTACCTCACTCGTATGAGAAATCTAATTAAACGACTTAGTAAAACAAGTGGTATGAAATGCTTGCGTTTACTTAGTCGGTTAATTCTTGGACTTGTTCGATTGAATCTCCTGTGACAATTTTCTAGTGGAGATCTACAATTTGTTCGTAAATATTTAAGTTAAGCTAGTGGTTATGGGACATGAAGCTAAGCTCATATATTTACTAGCTTACTGTGATTGACACTTCTCTTTGATCATGACGATCATTTTATGTTTTAGACTAGCATTGTGCGATGTCTTATTGATTTGGTTCATCGGATGTCACGCTGTACGACGTCGTTGTTCCCTTTGATTGTGTTTAGGTTCATCGGATGTCACGATGTACGACGTCGTTGTTCCCTTTGATTGTGTTTTGGTTCATCGGATGTCACGCTGTACGACGTTGTTGTTCCCTTTGATTGTGATTTGGTTCATCGGATGTCACGCTGTACGACGTCGTTGTTCCCTTTGATTGTGTTTTGGTTCATCGGATGTCACGTTGTACGACGTCGTTGCTCCCTTTGATTGTTATTTGGTTCATCGGATGTCACGCTGTACGACGTCGTTGTTCCCTTTGATTGTGATTTGGTTCATCGGATGTCACGCTGTACGACGTCGTTGTCCCCTTTGATTGTGATTTCTGGATTTCGTGTGTTGAATTCTGGAATTTATGTTTCACCAACTTTTACGATTGGCATGAATATGTATGTCATTTATTGTGGCTTGGTGAATGAAATTAGGAGTATGACATTCCTTTTTATCTTTGAGAAGATCTTTGCGATATTGATTAATCTCTTATTGATTTTTCAATTATTTATTTATCACAGCTTGGTATTGTGATTATTATACGTTTGGTCATATCTCTTATTCTATATCATTTCATCTGATATTTATAGCTAGACTGATCCGTTTATTATTTTCTTCTTAAATAATACTCGGGTCAGACTGAGATGTTACAGGCGCTTCTGCTTGACTTCTCTTCTGGGGTTATCATATGATCTTTTGGCTAACTACTTAGATTAGTAGTTTATTTTGTTGTATACACAAGAGATATGGACTCATAGTTGTATTCTTTTGTATAGCACGTGTTGCTATTCTTTTGTATTATTGTGGATCTTTTTGACCACTACTCTGATATACACTTTCATGTGTTAGGGTTATATTCATTTCTATTTCCGCCTTTGTGATATGAATTGTCTGTGACTGATTTGTGTTATGTTTATTTCTATATTTGTTTTTGAAGGTTATTATAGCCACTGTGTAGTAGCTTGAGTTTGTAACGGTATGTCGGATTTCCACTTGAAATAAAATGCATGTTATGCTATCTGACATATCGGTGCTCGCGCAAAGCAATTACACAGATGGTCGCTCCTTAACAGCCTTATTCTCCGTGCTAGTTGACAGCATTACTCCGTAGTGTTCTTGGCTAGCGTGGGTATAGAGGTGGGGCGTCACAGCTTGGTATCAGAGCCAAACTTCGGAACAATGTAGAATAATCTAGCAAGGATCATGTCCTAAGTCTTTCTTAGGAGTTGTGCCTTAGGATTTATTCGAGTCTTCGTACCATTTTATCCTACTTTCTTTTATGATTCCTTGTTTTATCTATCAAGATTGCTTGATATTTATTTTGAGAATAACTTTTTCCTCTTCTCTCTTTCTTTCTTAAAGAAGAGAAATGGTTAGACCTGGCCGTCCCAGCGCCGGTCAATCTAGTGCTACTCTCCAGGATGGAGTATTTATGTTTGCCCAACAGCTTCTAGATCTTGTTAAGAACGCTCAAGCAGCCGGTCCCATTACAGAGCCTACTCATCCTAGATCCGGTTTTGCACGGTTGTGCAGAGACTATACCGATTTGGGTGGAAGGTCATTCAAAGGATCCGAGAGTGTTATTGAAATTCAAGCTTGGCTCAAATCATGCGATCGCATCTTTTCTCGCATGAACCTTATTGATCTACATCGAGTCCAAGTAGCTTCTAGCATGCTCCAAGAAAGAGCATTAGATTGGTATGAGCTTTTAATTTCTGAAATCATTGAAGCAGATCTCACTTGGGAGCAATTCCGGGAAAGGTTCGAATTGAAATTTGTGCCGGAGGCTGAAAAGGTAACTTTGGCCCGGCGTTTTATTGACCTTGTTCAAGGTGAATCTTCTGAGACAGATTATGTCGCATCTTTCGAATCTCTTTCTAAATACGGGGTTGAGTATATTAATATCCCGATGAAGAAAAATCAGAGATTTGTCTATGGCTTGAATAAGAATCTTAAGAAGCCATTGCTTTTGAAACTTGAGGTTTCATTTGATCAGCTTATTAATATCGCTCTTCGTCTAGAAGAGGCCGATAGAGAAAGCGATATTGAAGTTGTACGTGCCAAACAGAACTTCAACAACAACATGAAGAGGCCTATTAAATTCGAAGGCCCCAATCCCATCAAGAAAGGGAAGCAACAAACTCCGTTAGCAAAGTCTCCTATCTTTAGTCGTGGACGATGCTACAATTGTGGTTCCACGGACCACTATGCAAAGGAGTGCCCTAAACCTCTCTTTTACCGTTATTGCAAAAGTTCGGGTCATCTTATATCTTCATGTCCCATTCTTCAAAGCAGGAGAGAGGGAGAGCTGAATATTGTGCAAGCTCCTGGTAACACTTCTCTTGGTCAAGGTATTTTACATTCAATCCTAGATGGCATTGTTTTATTTCGTGATCTTCTTATTCGAGTTCTTTTTGATATGAGTTCCATCTCACTATTTTATATCAACAGAACTTGTTAATTCTTTTTCTTTGAATATTTTGGGCTTGATGACTTCTTTGAGGATTGTGAATCCGGATGGTAGATCCGCAACACTCAATTTGCTTTTTATTGATGTCGAAATTATTTTATGAGACTTTTCTTTCCGAGCCGATATTTTTACTTAGGCTTCGGAATTGATTTTTTTTGAAAGGATCGGCTTAAGCATTGTGAAGCCCATATCCTATTTTTCGAGTGGACTATTCATCTTCGACATTTTCAATCTGTTAAGCAGATTTCTATTTTTCCTTTACGATTTTGATTCCAACTTGATGGCATCATTTTATTCCTTAAGCCCACTTATAAGGAAAGTGTTAGTTCTCTCATTCATGTAGTTTGAGAAATTTTCCGGTATTTTTGAGTTTGTCTTAGGATTATCACGTAAGAAATCTTTTGTGTGGTGTTAAGGTCTTTTCAGTTTGACTTTACCACCGGTTTTCGTTTTCTACGAGTTGCGAAAATTAGCATTCCACTTACCGCATTCCGCACTCGTTATGATTCTTATGAATGACTTATTATGTCATTCAATTTGTCCAGCTTATTTCATCCATTTTATAAATCGAATATTCTATGAATATTTCGATGAGACTATTCTTGTATTTACTGATTTTGGATGAAAATAGTAATTTAAAATTTTGCAAATCTTTTTCATAAGATTTATTTATAAGTAAAACTGGATTTTTGTTCTTGAAACGAACAAAGAATATTCTTAAAACTTTTTAAGAGATTTATTTATCCTATAAAAGATGATTTTGTGATTGTATTGCATGTTGAGTGCTTTAAGAATTTTGGTCGATGCGCTTGATCAACGTTATCGATAGGAATTTCCTAAACGCTTTGATGTGAAATCAGACACGATGTATTGACTTGTAAAACGTAAAAATTTTCTAGAAAGATAATTACATAAAGATAAGTGTAATTTTGAAAGTTTTAACTTTATGGGAAAGAAGATTATTTAAAAGAAATTCTTTCTTTTCGAAACTCTTATTCTTGTGATTCCTGAAGGGGAACCAAGACTTTGCTATTTGTACCGATACTAGTCGTATTGGTTTGGATGCCGTTCTCTTGCAAAGGAGAACATGTTATCTCTTGTGCTTCTAAACCATTAAAGCCGATCGAGACTAGGTATGCCACTCATGATCTAGTGCTCGCAGCTATTGTTTTTACTTTTGGAATTTGGCATCATCATATTTGGATGAGAAATTTGTTCTCTACCTCGATCATAAATCTTTGGAATAATTATTTTCTCATATGGAACTCCATGTTGACTCGAGTTCCTGACATCTTATGATCTTGATATTCTTTTTATTCCTGGAAGGGAAATCGTGTTGCCAATGCGCTTTGTCGTAAGCAACAAGTGGTTGATTCTTTGATGTTGTCTGAATGGAATTATCTTTTCATCAAGCTCATCGGACGTTTTGGTACACTTCGTTTTATTGAGTTTTATCTCATTCCTTTTATGGACTAGTGTCCGATGTTCTTTTATGGTGTTCGGTTCATCGGATGTACTGTTATTATACTACATCGATGTTCCGTCTTATTCGATTCATTGGATGTACCGTTTGTACTACATCAATGTTTTTGCTATTAGATTCATTGGATGTACCGTTTGTACTACATCAACGTCTTTGCTATTCGATTCATTGGATGTACCGTTTGTACTACATCAATGTCTTTGCTATTAGATTCATTGGATGTACCGTTTGTACTACATCAATGTCTTTGCTATTCGATTCATTGGATGTACCGTTTGTACTACATCAATGTCTTTGCTATTAGATTCATTGGATGTACCGTTTGTACTACATCAATGTCTTTGCTTTGGTTCATTGGGCGTACCGTTTTTGTACTACGCTGATGTCCCAAATTATTTAAGTTTCTAGTTCCTCGGGCGTACCGTTTTTGTACTACGCCGTTGCACCAGCTCAATTTTCTGCTATTCTTGACGTTCTCCACGTCTTTTATCTACGGAAATGCTTTTATGTTTCCGGTTTTATTCTTGTGCCTGGTGATATTGTGGAAATTGAAGTTTCACCAGATTTGATTTATGAGCAACATTACATTCGCATCATTACTTCGGAGGTTGAGCGCCTTCGGAACAAAGATGCTCTTTTTGTGATAGTTCAATGATTCTCAAATCCTAAGGATTGCTCTTGGGAATCCAGAGAATTCATTGAGCGATTCCGTTCAGGCTTACTCTTTCATGCTCCTTATGGTGAACTTTTTATTTCAATTTTCTTTTGTGTTGATATGCTTCCATGGTTGTTACTTCTTATTTTCCTCTTAAGTATTGCGAGGACGCAATTTCTTTAAGGAGGGGAGTCTGTAACAACGCGCATATTTATTGATTTTATATTTAAATATTTCATTTAAATATTTTATCGCTCGTCGGATTTTGGCCCGAAAAGCTACTTTTTGCAAACAGTCGAATTGGGACTCGAGACCACCCCCATTGAGTTCAAAATGACGTTTGTGACCTTTTTGAGTATAAACTTCGATATGTTTGGAGATAGTAGAATTTTGACCTTTTTCACTTAGGGCTTTGGTTTGGGCTGAACCCATTGGCCACTTACTAACTCAGTCCCAACCCACTCCAACTCTTCATTACTTCATTTCATATTCCTAACACTCAAGCTCAAGCAAAAATGGTGGAAGAGAATGGGAATTAGAAACTCCAAGCCCTAGTTCCTCTTGCTAGCTCAAGTTCTTGCTCCAAATTCAAAGAGAACCCATTAGTAAGCATCTCCTTCTTCTTCTCCAAACATTTCTCCTTCCAATTTCAGAAAATTCCTAAACGTAATTTAGGAAATGTTTCTCTTTTAAGCTTAGATTCAAGCTTTTGAGATTGAAGTGTGGTTGATCTTCCTTCGTCTTCAAGCTTCTCATTCATTGTTTTCGGATTCAAATGTGAGATTTTTATCTCACATCTATGCTTATATTTATCTTCGATTGTTAGGTATGAATTCCTAACACTTATTCGTGTGCAATTGCTTTTGGTTTGGATTGATTTGGTGAATATTCCAATTTTTAGTGTTTTGGGTTCAAATTTTTAAAAATGCTAACTTTGATGTTTGAACATGTTTTTGGTGATGCATCGAGGAGCATATAGGGCCGGGTAGTCGATTGGCATAAACCCTTAGCGTCGTTGCTCATGCGAATGCAATTTGATCGAGATTTCGCACCTCATCCAAAATAGGGAAGGGGAGTGCTGGCAACAGGTTCGGCCGACCGAGCCCCTGGGCCGGTCGACCGACCTGCTACCCAGGCACTTCCTGCCTCTGTTTGGAAGTGCCGGTTACAGGCTTCGGCCGACCGAGCCCCTGGGCCGGTCGACCGACCTGGTGCCCCGGGCACTTCCAACCCCTGGTTCGGTCAACCGACTCAGGGAGTCCGGTCGACCGACCTGCTGCTATTTGCCAACTATGCCTATTTTGCCTAGTTGTCTGAAATTCCAACTTTAATCGACTTGTGTTATTTCCCTATCTGTTGTTATCATTTGTTAATGACTTTGATGACTTATTTTCTTCGGGAATTCTTGGAATATCCATTTCGATGGATTCGGTATCGATTTCTTTGGATTTTATTCACATTTTCGAATGTGAATCTTAGTGATTGGTTGTTCCTACAATCTTCTTTGTGATTTGTCACTTTAAAAATATAAAGGTTTTCTATACTAGTAGTAAATATCAAAACTCTTTCTTCAAATGATTTCAACACTATTTTATTACAAAGCTCATTTTCTTAAACCATTTTCCAATCTATTAGTATATACAAGCCTTTACCTCACTCGTATGAGAAATCTAATTAAACGACTTAGTAAAACAAGTGGTATGAAACGCTTGCGTTTACTTCGTCGGTTAATTCTTGGACTTGTTCGATTGAATCTCATGTGACAATTTTCTAGTGGAGATCTACAATTTGTTCGTAAATATTTAAGTTAAGCTAGTGGTTATGGGACATGAAGCTAAGCTCATATATTTACTAGCTTACTGTAATTGACACTTCTCTTTGATCATGACGATCATTTTATGTTTTAGACTAGCATTGTGCGATGTCTTATTGATTTGGTTCATCGGATGTCACGTTGTACGACGTCGTTGTTCCCTTTGATTGTGTTTTGGTTCATCGGATGTCACGCTGTACGACGTCGTTTGGTTCATCGGATGTCACGCTGTACGACGTCGTTGTTCCCTTTGATTGTGATTTGGTTCATCGGATGTCACGCTGTACGACGTCGTTGTTCCCTTTGATTGTGTTTTGGTTCATCGGATGTCACGTTGTACGACGTCGTTGCTCCCTTTGATTGTTATTTGGTTCATCGGATGTCACGCTGTACGACGTCGTTGTTCCCTTTGATTGTGATTTGGTTCATCGGATGTCACACTGTACGACGTCGTTGTCCCCTTTGATTGTGATTTATGGATTTCGTGTGTTGAATTCTGGAATTTATGTTTCACCAACTTTTACGATTGGCATGGATATGTATGTCATTTATTGTGGCTTGGTGAATGAAATTAGGAGTATGACATTCCTTTTTATCTTTGAGAAGATCTTTGCGATATTGATTAATCTCTTATTGATTTTTCAATTATTTATTTATCACAGCTTGGTATTGTGATTATTATACGTTTGGTCATATCTCTTATTCTATATCATTTCATCTGATATTTATAGCTAGACTGATCCGTTTATTATTTTCTTCTTAAATAATACTCGGGTCAGACTGAGATGTTACAGGTGCTTCTGCTTGACTTCTCTTCTGGGGTTATCATATGATCTTTTGGCTAACTACTTAGATTAGTAGTTTATTTTATTGTATACACTTGAGATATGGACTCATAGTTGTATTCTTTTGTATAACACGTGTTGCTATTCTTTTGTATTATTGTGGATCTTTTTGACCACTACTCTGATATACACTTTCATGTGTTAGGGTTATATTCATATCTATTTCCGCCTTTGTGATATGAATTGTTTGTGACTGATTTGTGTTATGTTTATTTCTATATTTGTTTTCGAAGATTATTATAGCCACTGTGTAGTAGCTTGAGTTTGTATCGGTATGTCGGATTTCCACTTGAAATAAAATGCATGTTATACTATCTGACATATCGGTGCTCGCGCAAAGCAATTACACGGATGGTCGCTCCTCAACAGCCTTATTCTCCGTGCTAGTTGACAGCATTACTCCGTAATGTTCTTGGCTAGCGTGGGTATAGAGGTGGGGCGTCACAATTTGCTAAGAACATTCCACATCTTCTTGTTATGGATTGTACTTACAAAACAAACAAATATAGAATGCCGTTGTTGGAGATTATTGGTGTCACATCAACTAATAAAACCTTTTGCGTTGCTATTGCATATCTCGTATCTGAACGTGAAAATTACTATCTTTGGGCCTTAACTCGTCTTCAATTGGTAATGATTGATTGTGATATAGAAATGCCAAGTGTCATTGTCACGGATAGAGAGATAGCATTGATTAATGTCATTAACATTGTTTTTCCCCAAGCAGCTCATATCCTATGCAAGTGGCATATCGAAAAAAATATTCTTTCTTTTATTCAAAGAAGAGTTACGGGTATGAAAAAAGAAGGAAAAAACAATTTTTTCAAGATTGGGCCAATTTGTGTGAGTTTGGGAATATTGAGCAATATAATAATAATCTACAAGATTTGCATTTCAAGTACGGTGAGTACCCAAAGTTAATAAAATACATTACTGAAAATTGGCTTGAGACATGGAAAGATCGATTTGTCCATGCTTGGATTGACAATTTTATGCACTTTGGCAACTACACATCAAATAGGTAAGACACTTGCTTTTATATTTATTTAATTATTTTAGAATTTTTTATAACAATAATTTAATATCTATTTTCTTCTAGAGCCGAGGCCGCACATGCTAAATTGAAAAAACATTTAGCCACAAGTCAATGCAACTTCGAAAAAGCATGGGAGAGTATGCATTCACTACTTGAACTATCTTTTACCGAACTAAAAGCTTCATTTGAAACAAGCCTATTAGAAGTAGCTCATGTTTATCATATAAAAGAATTTAAAAATCTACGTGGTGTAGTTTCACTTGCGGCTTTGGAGCTAATTCATTCCGAGCTTCTACAGGTAAACTCTTATGAAATTGTAGATGATGACTTATGTGGATGTGTCATTCGTAAGACACACGGACTTCCATGCTTTCATGCGTTAGCAAAAGTCGGTCGAAATGTTGAAATACCTTTGGACTTGATTCATGTTCATTGGACTAGATTGCATATTATAAAAATGGGAGAGAAAAGAGATTTTAATATGAAGAAAAAGCTTGAAGAAACGCTAAATGAAGTTATGAAATCGGAATTACCGCATCAAATGCAAGTCTATAAGAAAATAAAAGAGATTATTTATCCACAAACATCAACTCTTGCATCTCCGGTTAGCAAAGTCAAAACCCGTGGAAGGTCTCATAAAAAAATTGATACTTCGACAAAAAGGTTACCTTCTGCATTTGAACTTGGTGAATGTGCTTCAACCCAATGTAGCATAGCTTAGAAACAAAAAGTTGATCCTTGTATTTCGGTACAAAAAGAAAAACTGATTGTTCGTAGACCTAAAAATATAAATTTAGGTGTGTATGAAAATTGCATACCAAAAGAGTGGAAGCCATACATTGAAGGAATTGTAGACGTGGATATGGATGGCAATTGTGGATTTAGATGTGTTGCTTCTTTTTTAGGATTAGGAGAAGATCGATGGTGGCAAGTCCGTAAGGAATTAATGGAAGAACTTGAACAACATCAAGAGATGTATGAACAAGTGTTTATTGAAAAAGGTAGAACCACCTATTTGTTAAATGTGCTTAATCACGAATTTGGCGGTGCCGAACCAAGTAAGTGGATGATTATGCCCGAGATTGGGTACATAATAGCTACAAAATATAATATTGTCATTTTTAGTATCAGTGACAGTTTGAGTTTGACTATACCACCTTTAAGAGGAAAAATTCCATCTCAATTGTATCGTCGTGAACTAGGGATTATTCACGTAAACAATCACCATTTTGTCCAGGTATTATGCATTAATCATTTTATTTCCAACAAATAGATGAAGGATTTACAATTACAATGAATTTTTTTTATTTGTATAGGCCGTCTTACAAACGAACCATCCGGTACCACCAGTATACATCAGTTGGTTTAATAATCGCTACGTTGAAGCGGAACAATGGGAGCATATATTACGAGCTAGAAGAGAAGAATGGAAGATGATGGAAGATTATGAAAATATGGCTACGTGGGAAAATTGTGACCATGTTATTCTAAGTTAAAATGTAGTTTGAAAACAAAAATGTTGAAATAGTAAAAATGTTTGAAAACAAAATTGTGACCATGTACTTTGAATTGAAATTGTTGTTGTGAAATTGTTGTTGTGAAAATTGCTTCTGTACCTGTTATAACTTGTTGATTGCAGTACAACGCACGTGGTATACAAAGAAGTCGCGTCAGCAGACTACGTTAACAATAAATAAACTGACGCCAGAACCGGATGAGATCTTTGGAAAATATAAAGGTTGAGGTAAACGTTAAATACATGTTTTACCCTCGTTGTATGCAGGGTGTTCAAAATCAACAGAACCCGAGAGTTTTCCACCTCAAAAAATAGCTAATGAACGACATCAACATTTATTTTACGTCAAACAGAGACGTGGCTAGCACAAGTATACCGTATGGAGCGAACGTTGTAGTTTATATTGACCACGTCTGTCCCTGACGATGAAGTTTGGCAAATATCGTTCATACTTAACGCTATCTTTATGTAAGTCCCGTCCCTTACAGGGTATTGACAACAAATGTTTCACCCGAGAGTTGTTTAAAGCAACCACGAAAATTCGAACGAGTATTGCATGCAATCAACGTCCATTATTGACGTGGTCAACTACAGAGGCAACGTTTGCGGTTGACGATATATAAAGGTTATTTTAGCTTACGTTGAACGTTATTAGCACATTATCCTCGTTCTATACAGGGTCAAGAACTTTAAGCCTTACCCGAGAGTTTCAAGAACCAGATATTATAACAAACAAACTGAAATAAGCAAACTGAATTCATTAACTACAAGAAGTACATTAACCATCCATACTAAATCCATGATGATGAAATAGCAAACTGAATACAAGAAGTACAAACATTAGCTCACGATGATCAGTTGAAATAGCAAACTGAAATAAGCAAACTGAATTCATTAACAACAAGAAGTACAATAAGCAATCTGAAATAAGCAAACTGAATCCATGATCAGTTGAAATAAGCAAACTGAAATAACAAACATGAAAATTAACCAGCCATGTAGGCACATTATAACAAAGAAGAAGTACATTAACTACAAGAAGTACATTAACCATCCATAGAGTACAAAATAACCATCCACTTAAACAACAAAAAGAGTTGAAATTGTTCCACAACAAGAAGTACATTAACTGAAAATCACTAACTAAAACTAATCATCCTTTTTAACAAAACGAGCACAAATCTTTTTAGCTTTAGTAAGGGCTTTGCGGATTCTACCAAGATGAGCCAAACATGAAGTCTCTGGTTGTGATGAAGCCAGTGTTATGCCTTCACTACTCACATCATTAAGCTCTTCATAGCTCTGCAGTGGAAATCGATAATAAGTTATTATTGTAAAATCAGATATAAAATAATAGTATATTGACTTTTACCGTGTATAAATGATCGTACGAAGGTCGATTGCTACGGTGAATAATTTGTTCATTAACCGGATGAACTTTTAACACGGTGCGCGGGTAATACCAATCAAAATAATCACTTGTCACCGTTTCAGTGGATTCACGCATAAGAATGGAACGATATTGTGCACTAACAACATGATTTGGCCACTCATTCCAAATATTTTCCACAAACTCGTAAAGCACTTTATACGTTGAAGCCGTAGCACCGCGATGAGTGTTTTTACTAGTTGATTGAATGATAGGCCGCGGAATGTTTTGAACCCTACCAAATTGCCGCAAAACCCGGGTGGGGTGATATGGTTCTACCACATTTAAGCATAATAAACAACTAGAATACCAAGCAATTTGCGAAAAAGGATGGAATTGTCTTGCATGCATGTAAGGGTCAAAGACTACCTACAAGAATTTGTAAAAAAAAATGCAGTTATTATAACTTGAATTAAAAAAATTCAAATGATTCAAGCCTAATTTGTAAAAAAATAATAAAAAAATTTAACTGATTCAAACCTCATGTTCTTGAATGTTATCAAGATACAGCCTAAGTTCCTTATGAGATGCACGATAATTGTTTGCTGGATCCCAACGGGTCGCTCTTGGTGAATTTTCATTATACATTTTGGTTGATGGATGCAGATGTACGAAATGTTCATATATCCATGATTCCAACAATCCGAGAAAACCAGCAACTTGTTTCACTTCAATTCTACTCGCAAGACCTAGCTGCCTATATAGCCAACATAGAGTTGCCGAACCCCAAGAATAATTACGAACTTCATCCAAATTACCAATTTGGTTTGAATAATGTACGGACACATGAGACTTACTTTTATCAACAAATAATGTATTGCCCACTAAATACAGTAGATATGCACGAGCAGCTTGTTTAATTTTTTCTTCTTCCCAATCATCGCAGACTCCATCAAAAATTTCGTACAATTTAGTATAAGGCAATTTGTATCCAACACTGTCCTTCATGATATTTTTTGCTTCAATATCACTTATCCCCAAATTATTGACAACCAAATTAGTAATATCACTTCGGGAATAATTATGTGTTTGTATTGGTAATACTTCAACTGGAATATGTAGTAGGGAGGCAACATCGTCTAATGTTATAGTCATCTCACCGAATGGTAGGTGAAATGTATTTGATTCCGGATGCCAACGCTCAACAAAACAAGATATAAGTACTTTATTTACCGAGCTATAACATGTCTCTACTAGAGAAAATAATCCGGAAGATTCCACATATCCTCTAAAAATTGTTGCATCGCTTGGTATTTTCCAATTTAAAATCTTTGTACCATGGTTTACACATAACAGAGTGTCTCGTTCCTAAAGGACAACGTAACAGTATATTACGCTATTGTGATATATAATTTATTTAATATAATATTGTAAGACATACCTTGCCATTTCATATCAATGAAGCAACGTGGGTATCGTAGCTGCAAATCACATCGGTTATTCTGGGTCCACCGGAAGATGTATTTTGTGTGCCACTAGAACCACCGATATCTTCATGCGTAAGATGCTCTTCAACATGTTGTGAAGGTTGCTGTTGAATAGGCTGTGAAGGTTGTTCTTCTAAATTTTTCTCTTGAACAACATGCTCAACAATTCGCTCTTAAATATCATGCTCATCTCGATTTTGTTCCTCTGCTTGAGTTGTAGTGTCTGGATTTCTCGCTTTCACGCGTCGATTTCTTTCGGAAGCCGTTAGGGGATTGCGTGTTGGTTTTTTTGAACTTTCTGCAACAACAAAACAAATTTTAAATCCATATGTACACCATGATGCAAACTGTTTTATATACGACTTATAAACTTAAAAAAAAAGACGTTAAAAACCATGGCTGCGAAATTTTCAAAAATTGAACTGTTGTTTTACCATGAAGTTACAAATTACTGGAAACTAAAAGAAGAAAAATAAACACAGTGACACCTAAATTTGGTTTACAAAGTAACCCATATCAAAAAAAATCTTCGCAAATGTTAATGTCAGTAATGTTAGTGACACCTAAATTTGGTTTACCACCAACACTTGTGAAGACTCAACAGACCATATCAAATGTGGCAGAATTTCAAACTGCACAAATGATAATGTCAGTAATACCATGCAATGCAATGCAAACAAAATGCAAATTTTTCATTAAGCTTTGGTCGAGATAATGGAGGAAAAGTAGAGAGATGAATTTTGACCAATTCGACCTACGAAATGCAATTAGAATTCACCATTCGACCATAGATGAAGCGACACGAACGAGATTGCTTAATCAACCTCGTCCGGTCATAACGTGGGCGTTAACAACACCACGTTATACTCACACGAGGTTGATTAAGCAAACTCGTTCCTGTCGCTTCATCTACGGTCAAATGATGAATTCAAATGCAGAAATCGAAAGCAACAACATCGAATCCTTAATTCGAGTACAGAAATCATACCGTGCCTATGCTTGCTCCTTCGTTCTTTCTCCATGGCGCGACGACGACTGCAAAAGCGACTGCGGCGGCGACTCCTTCGAGCTGTGTTTTAATCGGCTTGGTTGAGGGTTAATTAGGGTTTTGATCGGCAAAGAGGGTATTAATGGAATTGAACGGGGTGGGAAGAGAAATTAATGGGGTGGATTTTTTTTTTAAATACGGGGTGGGAAGAGAAAATGACGGGGTGACAATACCGTCTGTAATTTCAAACGGCATGGTTGAAGTAATTTAAGGAAATTATCTTTTCTTACAGTAAGCCAATGAAAAACGTTATGCTCTCATGCTAAGGAAATATACTTTTCTTGTAGTGCGGCGACACACGGCGTCTGGGCTCGCGGCCGCACACAGGCCATAGATGCGCCCTGATGTGGAGAGTCTCGTGACGTGTCTGGATCGGCTTGAAGATCGGTGTAGGCTCGCATATTGGTGGTCAAATGCGTCATGTAGGTGGCGGCTAGGTTCGCGTGCATGACGAGATGAGGATTAGGGTTCTGTTGGGGCACTGACATGGTGGTAAGTGTTTGGATTCTGTTTTATTATTTTATTCTATTTAGTTTTGATTTTCGAATCATTATATAGCGCATGACTTTTACATACGAGGTCCAATTCACGTGCGGTATCTTGCGTTGGGATCATATTGAAATTACGGATATTTTTTATGCTGGTTTGGACAGATTCTGAGACTGTTTGAATTTTGGACTTAAATTGGATTTAAATTCAATTTAAATTCAAAGGTGAGTGTTTTAACTCACTCACAACTTCTAAAATTTCTTATTTTTGTTAAATTAAATTTATGATGTGTTTTATTTATGAATGTTTGATATATTTTAAATCGTCATCTCAGTTAATTTGAATGTATTTGAATTAAATCGTTATTTAATTTATTATTGAATATAAATTGCCAGTTAAATACATGTTATTGATTATCAGTTCTATATTGATATTTATCAGTTGTTTTGGATGGTTATTGTGATGGATGTTTGATTATTGATATTGGATGGATGAATATTGTATTTTATACCGTTTAAATACTGCAAGTTCACTATGGGTTGAAATGATACATACCCGAACGATCTTATAGACTAGGGGAAAATCGCTATGGGTTGAAATGATAAACCCAAACGGTTTTCATTGATTTGAAATGTTGATTTTTGGTACTGGTTGAAATGGTATATATATCCATATAAATTCTTAAATTTGGACTATGTGTTGGAATTGAAATATTTTAAAGTTTAAGTTGAACTTTGAATTTTCTAATTAAAGTGGTTAAAATTGATACCTCGAATTGTTTGAAATCTTCTAATAATTATATTCACGTCATACGCTTGATAGAATGAAATCCTATAACATCTATGAAGCCATTACACTTACATTTTGTTTTAAATTAATTTGACTTACCTAAGATCTTTTAGTTCTGACTCGAGTGTTTTGTTTTCATTACGCTCGGGTCAATCTGAGTTTTTTAGTGTATTGAAGACTATTTTCTAGAGGACGAAGACGATGATTCGATATATTATTACTATTATTTGTAATTATTCCACTGCTTCCCGTGTTTCGCTGCATCATTTGTTTATTTTCTGATGTATTTACAACTCTGATTTGAATTGTAAAAGTGTAATCAAATGTCATTTGTAAAACATCTTCATGAACTGTTTATTTGATTATTATATTTTGTCATTCCGCTGCGAGATTCTGTGTTTTGTTTTTCCTTCTTTTATTTTATTTTCTTATTTGCCTCATTAACAATCCTCCCTTTTGAATGGTTTGAATTAGACAGGTGTGGTTTATTTTCGATTCAAACCGTCCAAAAAGGTGCATTGTTATAGGACCAGCATAGGGTAGTGGTTCGACATGCTTTGGGTCGGTCTTGATGGTGTGGATCGGCGTGGTGGTGTGGATCGGCCTTGGTGATGTGGGTCGGGATGTTGAAGTCAATCGGCACGTACGGATCGGTTAAACTCGGTCAGCCAACGTGGGTCGGTTATGCATGGTTCGGTATGTGTCGCTTGGTAACATATGGTTGGTCAGAGAGGATGAAACAAAGTGGTTCGGTATGAATGGTTCTGGCCTTAAAGGGAATTGGAGTATATGGATCAGCCATACGTGGTTCGACCGTAGTGGATCGATCATACGTGGTTCGACCATAGTGGGTCGATCAACATTAAAGTGGACTTCGGGTCAGCACTCATCTAGCTACGGGTCGGCATGCAAATGACTTTGGGGTAGCAATACTCCTTGGGAATGGCATAGGGTTATACTTTTGGTCGGCATGTCCTAATACCTCAATGGGATCGGTAGACATCCTAGCTCCGGGTCAATGTAGGATGAAGCTCGGGTCGGCCATGGTAGGTTCAGCATGGGGTCGGCATTGGAAGAAGTGAAGTTTACTTCGGGCCAACCACTATTCTTCTTTGGGTCAGGGATGGATTTTCTTCGAGTCACTCCTGGGGAAAGATTGGATCGGCTTGCTCAGAGCTTGGGTTTGGTCATAATGATAAAGTTTGGATCGGCTATGGTCTTGGTGGGCCTGGACAACTCAGAAAGCCCGGTAGCTCGGGTTTTACCTATAAATACAGCATACGGGGCTTCAAAAAAGGGATCTTCACTCTGCTTCCCTTCTTTTCCCCATTAAGGCTACTCTTCCATTATTATTTTAAAAACTCCGGGTTGTAACTGTAATTGTTTCTGATATCAATAAAAAGAAAATTTCTGGAGTAGTCGTAGGCCGAAGTCAGCCGAACCACTATAAATCCTCTGTTATTACTGCTTTTATTTTAATTTTAACTGTTCTTCATATTTATACTCTCTACATACATTCTGTCTGTGATCTGTAACTACAATTTGGTGCTTTCAAAGGTGTTTGGGTGTTCGTGACCAATTTTGGCGCTAACAAAAGGCAATAAGACTAAGCCAAAAAAAGAATGCAAATATACACTGCAAATGAAAGAAATAAGCTTCAAGTTATTTAATAATTAGGAAATGAAGGCGGAGAGACAAAAAAAATGCCACGTTTTATTTTGAAAGTTTCAGGCATTAATAATGCATAAAGAAATGTACGTAGGAATGAAAAAGTTTGCAAACCAAAGGAAAGTGAAATTTTGTATACGCAAAAATGAGGTGGCAAGAATTAAATACAACCTAAAAGTCAAGGCTCGGGTATTAAACAGAAGGAGAAATGAACGGATCAAGTATTAATAATGAGATAACTATTTTAAAACGTACATGCAACAATTAATAACAAAAAAAATGAAGGGACCATGTACATCGCACAATCTTTTTGAAATTCAATTTGTAAAACGTAACCAAATTAACTTCATTAACTCAAATAATATTCAAATTTGTACACATTTAGTTTTTTATCTATGCATAATTAATAAAATTAGTTACCTTAAAAATGAAAACGTTCAATTTGGTTTACCCAAAATGATCTTTTATTTCCATTAAAACATCCTTTCTGTTTAATATAAAAGGTGCGTTTCTTTTATTAAATCTATTAATTGCAATCAAAGTTTTCTTCCCTTCCAACTAAAATATTCAATAACATAATTGCAATTACCTACAAAGTTAAATTTCAAAACAGACAAATAAAATGGATGAAAAGTAGAATAATTGTTTCCTTTAGTCATTTAAACACCTTTATAAATTTGTTGTTTGTACAGCAGAGTAATAAATAACATACTTAAATAAATTATTTTCCTACTCTTGTAATCCATCTGTTTGCTAAAACACAGTTCAAATATACATATGTTTCTTCCTTTAAATCAATCATTCTATTCTTTATTCTAATGAAACTAAACCTTCATTCACAAATGAAACATTCATTTTATTTGATATAATTATTCTTTTCATTAAATCAACATTCTTTATATTTTCACAAAACATAAGCTACGTTTAATTACACCTATTAATTTACAATTTGGTGTACTCTCCAACATTAATTGAAATTATTCAATTACATTAATTTCAATTGTTTACAAAGGTGAATTTCAAAATGGACAAAATAAATATAATAAGAAATAGAACAATTATTTCATATCTAATAATAATTTAAACATATTTTTACACTATCGGATACAAACAGGAATTATACATTTCTTACCACATAATAAGTTCTCGTCTCTACAATCAATCTTTAAGATACCAAACATTTCAAACAAATAAACATATGATTTCTTACTTATTAAGGAAAATTTTATTATTCTTTGTTAACATTCATTATTCCAATCAATTGGAAATTTACCTTCAGACGATTGTAATTTCCTTCAATCCAATGTTATTAAAATACACACTAACATTTGTTCATCCTTACATTATTGCAAACATGTGTCATTAATAGAAATTTTACTTAAGCTCATAACATGTATTATAATTTAATTTGTATCAGTGAAATCTTATTTTTTTTATTTCTAACAATTTTGTTCAAAGATCTTTTTTAATTTAATATTTTTAAATGTTTAAAAATACGGGTCATTACAATCTCCCCTACTTAGAACTTTTCGTCCCCAAAAAAAACAAGAAGGAATCCAAAATTTTGTTATATTTTATTTAAAACGGTCAGTTTATAAATAATTAAACCTACATTTGTAAGTTTAATAAAATTGGAAAATAACTCAATTTCTACAAAAAAAATCGAAGTCTTAAATTTTCGAAAAATTTCGGCAGAGTCTCATTTGCGCGGATACGTCCGGAAAATAATAATATATATATCACATTTCAACAATAAAACATCCCAAATTATGAGAAAACAATATAATATCGCTATAAAACCGTAATCCGAGAACGTACCTATTTGTCGGGCAAACAAACTTTATTTATGAAACCAAAAGCAGTAGTTATTGCCTCCATAACCTGTATTTCACTTAAAATCCAAAGAGTTCAAATTATGTGAAAGAATAATATTTCAGTTGTTTCAAATCGATAGCACAAACAACATACAATATATCACAATCATATGCGAACAAAACTATACAACCATCATATGCAACAAAGAAACCATCACACTTCCATAGCAACCAAAACTAATGATTTGTTCAGGTTTAGAAGTTTTAATCGTACGATGGCGATAAATAAACTAATAAGTGTACCTTATGCCCAACAGCCTTAGATAACTACTTAATAGACTATTCATACAACCTCAAACAATTAGAAGTATTCTTTCCCAAACTTCCCATCATCCAAACAACAATAATTTTAAATTTACTTAAGTTTGTTCTACTAATTTTTTTTCTCATCATTACCTTTCCATTCATTTATTGTATAAAGATCAATCATTTGCATAATTTTTTTTGCATTAAATATTTAAGTCATTAATGAATCATTTCATAAAATATTATTTAAGCTCCTACTGCCTTACCTAAGTTTATAACTTAATTCTATTATAGAATAAAATTTTAAGTTTTTGGTATTCGCCTTTGAAGATAAAAGAAATATTTCAATATATCTAAAAATTCAATTAAAACATTTAACCTCATTCACTTAGTAAGAATATAAGATATATTTAAAACATCCTCATAGCATTTTGCAAGGATTTTCCAAAAAGTTTAAACAATGTTAGAAGTTTATTTCAAAATATTATGATAAGTTTAAAAAAATAAAGTTCCTTAATTCGATAACTTATTAGACTCATTATTTTAAAATAAGTATAAACTCTAGATTATTAAACTGAAACTAGAAGTATACTCAAATCTTACATTAAATATCCAAATCATAGTATAAAATTTCATATCTTCATAATTAATTTTACACGGTTGTTTTAAAACGAATATTCAAATCATGGAAAATCTTTTATTATGGTTCAATACAAAATTCAAATAGCAAATAAACCTATAAATTTACTACTAATACTTCGAAATCAAGTAAATATTTCAAATCATACTTCCAAAATAGAGATTCAATTTTATTTGTCAAGTATATTACTATAAATGAACTTCGCAAATCATTTTTTTTTCATTTACATAATATCTTTAAATTATACATCTAAAGAAACTTATATAAATTTTACTTGAAATATTCATTCGAAAACTTCATTTGCAAATCAATCATCTTTAATACGTTAATAATTTACGGAAAAATTCAATCTGTAAAATTTCTTGCTTCATTTATAAATACCATTTAAAAATTTTAACTAACATCTTTATAAATGTATGTAAACTATTTGAAAACAATTATTTACATCATTACTTATATTTAAAAAGAAGTCATTGAAAACCTTAAATCCGTTTTTTATAAATTTTATTAGTTTTAAAGCTCAATATACTTTTAAACATCATTAATAAATCAATAATCAATAACTTTAAATAATGCTTTATTTAATAACTTCTCAAAATATTACAACACTAATAATTTACCATTAAACCATGTTGTACATAAATAAACAATATTTTAAACATCTTTAAGTATTTAGAAATGAAAAAATGACCAAAGTATCTTTTCTATAATACTTTATCAAAATACTTTTATAATTCGATGTTTTAATAAGTTTATTCTCATTCTTGCAGACTCTGCCGTACGTTGATCGGGCCTAAGACTAGAAATCTCCAAGTATTTAGTAGACCTATTTCAACACCTAGTGAAAAATACTTAAAAACAAGTATGAGAAGTACCATTCAAAATCTAATGTCAAACGACGATGTTATGGTAGCAGTGGCCCTTTGCTGATCCAGAGTTTAGGCAAAGGACACAAGGCTTTCCAAAAGATCCTTCCATCTTCCGGATTCTAGAAAAATATCGTAACCATTTCGTAAGTAAGGGACCATCGACCCCCGCTGTAGTGGTAACTGTTGATTCAATGATTTACGCAATGGATGCACTTCCTTCCCGAAAGATCCATAAATAACAGATACCAAGATTGAAAGCGCCTCCATTGGGTATACTAAAGAACCATCTACCCTGATAAAAATTGAGAAACTCATTGTGACCACCTGTGATCCGACGTTCGAAAATTGGCATCCAATACATCACCCGTATTCGAATGTCGGAGATTCAAATGTTGGAGTCCGGTTCGGTGGAGCTTATAATACATTAGATGAAAACAACACAACAGAAACAAAATGATTTTCATTGATACACAACATGGATACAACATACTACAACAAATGACCATCAACATCATAGCACAATATATACAACAGAAATACAACGGAAACAACACAACAGCGGAAATAACACAACAGGATCTTCAAGACAGAGAGAGAGCGAGAATCCAACATACCGCGTCTTCATTCCAAAGCTCCAAACCAAAAAGCTCAAAACCAAAAGCTTCCAATGACTTCAAGATCCATATCTACTATCCAAGCTAGCTCTAGTACCTACTGATATCCTGACTCTAGGCTGCCCGTGTGGAAAATTATGGGCATCCAGAGTTTAGGAAAGGGAACAATAAACTCCGAGTCTGTCATGGGACTGGTGTGAGCAAACATAAAACGGTTGTTTGTGAAATAATAAATAAAAAGAAATTCATTCATGCTTTTGAAAAATGAAACTACCATATGGTCTCTCGGCACACACTCAATGCAATCGCACACATGGGGAAGGTTTCTCCTTATCGTACTCAAACATGCTTGACACGCGAAAATCCTTTTGATATTATTATTAGTGCATAGTGTGAAAACATTTCGAAAGTATAATATTAACCTTAGCCAACATACGTACCATTATAGTATGCCTACTATAGCTAAATGGTAGGTTCTACAACTAAAACCGTATAGGGCTCGTATTGAGTGATTGGATTTCCAACAAATGGCCAAGGCTAAGGAACTTCCTTTATCTGAATGGGTACGCCTTTGGAGAGACGCCCCGAGAACCTAACTGGGTCTCTGTCAACACAAGCCCGGGTTACCTCTGTAACTAGGTAACTATCTGTCACGAGTATGCCATCCTCCGGTCGTAACCGACCTTTATCAAGGGCCCTCAACACCAACAACCACATAAGCAAAATATCTGGGCACCATACTGGAATACTACTTTTTATCCAGAAGGAAATGCACATACCCTAAGGGCCGTAACCCCCATAACCTTGCTGCATCCTTTCCTGTTTCGACTATTTTCTAGCTGTGAGGTTCGACGAAGTCTCATCCCATAAAGCTACGCTTTTCACAAAAGCCATGCTTCGATTACCCAATGATCAGCACTTAGCATGACATATTACCTAATTGGGAATATATCACTAATAACCATCAACTATATAACCTCTGAGCTCGTATGTATCAGAGAAGGGTGTTAAGCTAAGAGAATAAATTCTTCGCTACCAAACAAAAATGTATTTGATAGAAATCAGCTTTATATCTCAAAGTGTAATGTCAAACATACATCCATACAAGTCCATCTTGGGTCTGGATGGAACTGAAGGCACTTCATCCAATTAAGGAAAAAAGTCATATATCCCCAATTCCGACCGGACTCCCCATCACATAGGAAAATCTCTATATCGGATCAACTCGGTGCAGAGACAATCAACAGGCAATCCTTCGCTCTCGGAAATACCCGGTCTTCAACCACCGTCTTCAAATGCAATCCCATTTCGTCGTATCATTATTCAGAATGGTTTTATGACTTAATGTCCTCCCCCAGCTTATCCGAATAATGAGCGCTTATTTTAAAAACATATGGATACAAATTTCTATTTTTAATATTTTAAACAAAAGATCCACCTTTAAAATTCGATGTGGTTTTCGGATAACCATTTGGAAACTGATTCCCAGTCGCATCGAAATTCAAATGCCATCTTACAGGCCAAGTTGTTTAAGTAAACAATTTTAATTCAATTCAGAAGTTCACATTCACACAGCAATACCTCACAGATAAATAACTTACATTTATCATAGATCAATCCAAAGCAATTCATATCACAGAATATCACATATCAGAGATATCAAACAGTCCAAGGCATTCAATATAATTCAATCATTCATAAGCAAGATTAATTAGTCCCATAATTATAATTAATTTAATTAACTCAAAATAAATTAATTACTTATGAATTAATCACCTAACCCTACTTAATTAACATTAAGTAATTACAAACCATTTTAATTAATTATTGAATTAATTAATCTCATGACTATTTTCATTAATTAATTATCCTTTAATTGCTGATTAATTATCCTTTAATTACTAATTAATTTTCCTTTAATCATTAATTAATTAACGTTTAATCATTATTTAATAAACCTTTAATCATTATTTAATTAACCTTAATTATTAATTAATTAATTAATTATTCTTTAATTACTTACACTAAGAAATTATTCTTTAAGTAATTATCCTTTAATTACTTTTATTAATTAATTAATCTTTAATTATTTAAAACCTTAATTAATTTTAAAGATAAACCATTTATCTTAATTAATTGCTTAATTATTATTAAAAATATTTATTAAATAAACCTTGGAATTTAATTATCAATAACACATAAATTAACTTAAGACCTTTAAGTTAATTAATAAATGAAAAATATTTTATCTTCTTAATTAATCTTTTAATTATACTATTTAATTTTTTTATTTATTTAAAATAAACCTAAGAATTAAATAAGATAAAGGATATATATTAAAAAAATTAAACTTAATTAATTAGAATAATTTATTTAAAACCTTTAACTAATTAGAAACTTAGGTAAAATAATGATTGTATAAAAAAACTAATTAAGAAATTGATTTAAACTTGATTTGTTTAAAGTTTTAAAGCTGTAACTACAGACACCCGAGACAAACCCAAGTTTTCAAAAACCTGTTATATTTTGTTTAAAATTTTAAAACAAATATACAAGTTAAAACCCACGCAAACTACCCAAAGGCATACTCAAGCCAACACTCCCTTTTCTCGAGTATAACTATGGGGCAACATCATCTTCTCCAAATTCAACCCAGACATATACACATGTGCACCGCATAGGAGTTCTGGACATCACCGACCAAGGCTCCGACCGTCGACAAGTTGGCGACGACCTACTCTAACATTCCGACCACCCAGAACCTCGAATTGATGACGAACTCGAAATCGAAGAACATCGATCTCCACTGGAACAAAATAGTTCATCCAAGAACCACCTCGCATGGCTACCTCCGGTCACCAAAAATCAAGCAATCACGTCCAGAGCTGCGTCACGGCACGACGCTTCGATTCCTACACCACCGGTTGAGTCCGATGCCTCGACGACGATAAACTACCCTCGAATTCGACAGCGACCCAAACTGGACCTTAAACCCTACTACGACTTCGTTCGGCCACCACGATGGTTAGAAAATTCGCCCACCATTTTTTCCAAGGTCGCCGACCTCCTAGATACCTCCAGCCATGACCACGACCTCCCTCTCCTCGGCGATCAGAATTTACCCAAAATAGGATTCTTGTTCAACTCACGATTTCTACCTCAATTAAAAATTAAAAATCTTGATTCTTCTTTTAAAATTCATGGCTTTCAAATACAAATCAGATGATGTAAGTGAAATTTGAAATCATGACACTTGAATTTTGACATGTATTTGAGTTTCACAATATATCCCGACTTTTCCAAAGAAACTCTAACAAATTTTACTGAAGAATTTTTTTAAAACTTAGATCCTGATAATACAAACATATTTTGTTTATATCTTAAACCTAAAAAGAATTAGAGGGAGGATTTTGGATTTTGAACAGGTTTTGAAACCTGTAAACTTTGAACAAAGGCAAATACGCCTGTTCCCAGGCATGCACACCCATATCACCATTAATATATACATGAAATTATATTTACATCATCATGCAAAACATATTTTACATCATACTTCAATGATCATCACATGGAAATCCAGATATAATAGATTTAAACTTTTTAAAAAAAAGTTTACTCACAGATTGAAGAAAAAAGAGAGCCTGGATTTGAAAACTGAAAATGTTTTGGTTTTGATCAGGAAATTGTTTGAAATGACCTTTGTTTTGATTTTTTTTGATCTGCTTGCTGTTTGTTGAATTTGATTTGCTTGATGATTGAGATGCTCTTTGTTTTAAGCTTCAGATTTTATTTTTTAAAGAGGTTGTTGCTTTGATTTTGTTTTTCTAGTTTTAAGTTTCCAGGTTTTATATTTTTTTCGTTTTGAATAAATCAAAGAAAATCATAAAGAAGAGGGGTAATGATATATAGCCTTGATTTCCTTTTGTTCACTTTTTTTCAAAATAAAATAAAATCATGACACTTGTTCAATTTCATGTTACAGTTTTACCCTTGTTATATTTTATATTATCTTACTTACACTTTTTAATTATGCATGTCAATAATGTTTTTATATAATTTATATAATATATTATATTATATTTAATTTTATATTTATATATATGTTTTATTAATTCATATTCTATTTTCAAATTAGTGAATACATTTCCTTTATTTATATTTATATATAACTTTAAAGAAAAATTATTCAAAATTATACATTAATAAAAATCATATATATATTATTTTTAAATCCAATTTTTTTAAGATATTTATATTTGAATTTCAAATTCAAAATTTATTTTACAATCTATATATATATAAATAAACCCATATCTTATTTGTTTTGGAAAATTCAAATTAATTCACAAATTAGTTCTAAAAATTATATTAATTACTGATTTAAATTTGATTTAAAAATGGAATCGTTACAAATTCCCCCTTTAGAAAATTTCATCCTTGAAATTTGATAGATTGGGAGACAAACAAAAAATATATGAACACATAAAAAGATAGAGAGATGACTTACTAGATCAAGCCGAAATATCTATTCTACACTTGGGATAGGACTTCTGCATGCTTTCTTCTGTTTCCCAAGTACAATCATTCGCATATCCACTCCATTGTACTTTTATCAATTTCACCACTTTATTCCTTAACTGCTTTTCATCTCGGCCAATAATCTTCAATGGTTCTCTTTTCACTGCCAAGTTAGATGTGATTTCCAAATCCTATTGAGCGGCCTCCTCAATAATATGATCTAGGTCATGCACATACTTCCGAAGATGTGAAACATGGAACACATTAAGCATGCCAGCTAACCAATTAGGTAACTGCACTCGATAAGCCAAAGGACCAATCTCCATAAGTATAGGAAAATGACCTATATATCGCGGTGCCAGCTTACCCGTCTTTCCAAATCTCAAAACTCCAAGCATTGGAGAAACCTTTAAGAAAACTAAGTCTCCAACCTGGAACTCTAAACTTCTTCTCCTGTGGTCAGCATAACTTTTTCGTCGACTCTGGGCAGTTTTCAACTTCTTCCGAATGAAATCAACTTCTCAGAAGCTTCCCTTATCATGTCTGGACCAAGAACACGCCTATCACCTGATTCAATCTAACACGCAGATGATCTACAAGGATGACCATACAATGCTACATAAGGAGCCATTCCAATACTGGCCTGATAACTATTATTATATGAAAACTCAACCAAATGCAAATGGTCCTCGCATGAACCTCCAAAATCAAGAATACAAGCATGCAAAAGATCTTCCAAGATTCGGTTTATTCTCTCAGTTTGTCCATCAGACTGCGGGTGGTAAGTAGTACTGAAGTTCAACTTGGTTCCTAATGCGGCTTGAAATGCCTCTCAAAATCTGCTAGTAAAGATCGGATCGCGATCACTCACTATATTACTTGGTATTCCATGGATTCGAACAATCTCCCCCACATATAACTCTACCAAACTCGCTACGTTCGGGTGGATTTAACTGGGATAAAGTGGGCAGTCTTGGTCATACGATCCACAATAACCCAAATTGCCTCATTACCCTTCCAAGTTCCATCTATGAAATACATAGACACTTGGTCCCATTTCCATTTAGGCACTTCCAGTGGTCGGAGTAGACCTGCCATCTTCATTTGATCACTCTTTATTTGTTGACAAGTTGCGCATTGACTAACATAAATGGATATATCCATCTTCATCGTTTTCCACCAGAAAGGCCTCTCAATATCTCGAGACATTTTGTTAACCCCTAGATGGATACTAAACTTAGATTTATGACATTCATCCAATACTTCTCTTTTGAGATTCGGGATATCTGGAACACAGATCCTCCCTTTCAACCTTAAAATTCCACTACTATCGATTTCAAAGATGGAATCTTCGCCTTGATGTATTCTTCTATAAATTTCTCGAAGAAACTTGTCTTCTTTTTGCTTACTAGCATTCTTCTCAAGAAGAGTAGGGGTGACAACAAGATAAGCAAGAACAACATGTCTTCTACTCAAAGCATCAGCTACCACGTTGGCTTTACCAGGTGTATATTGAATATCCAGGTCGTATGACGCTAGGAATTCCAACTAACGTTGTTGCCTTAGGTTCAAATATTTCTGGGTAAAGAGGTATTTCAAACATTTATGGTCGGTGAACAATTCAAAATTTTCACCCAAAAGATAATGACGCCAGATTTTCAAAGCAAAGATAACAGCCAAAAGCTTAAGATTGTGGGTCGGGTAGTTCTTCTCATGTGGTCGCAATTTTCTACTCGCGTAGGAAATCACTCTACCCTCCTGCATTAGAACAGCACCCACACCTTCACCACACGCATCTATGTAAACAGATAAACCTTTATTCCTGTTAATAATAGCTAGAACGGGAGCAGTGGCCAACCTTTTCTTCAATTCCTGGAACGCTTCCTCGCACTTTGGAGTCCATGTACATTTGGCATTCATCATAGTCAGCCTAGTTAATGGGCTGGCTAACTTAGAGAAATCCTGGACAAACTTTCAGTAGTACCCGGCTAATCCCAAATAACTTTTGACTTCCTTTGGAGTTGTGGGTTGCTTCCAATCTAGGATAGCGAAAACCTTACTAGGGTCTACAGAAATTCCTTCTTCTGTTACAATATGTCCCAAAAATCAAACTTCTTTAACACAAAAATGACATTTAGAAAATTTGGCGAAAAGAATATTCCTCCTCAATATTTCCAAAACTATTTTTAAGTGTTCGGCATGCTCTTCTTCAAAATCAGAATATCATCGATAAATACAAGAACGAACTTATTCAATACTTTACAAAATACTTGGGTCATCATGTCTACAAAATATGTAGGGGCATTGGTTAGTCCAAAGGGCATAACTAACCATTCGTAGAATGCATCTGGACCCCTAAAAGCAGTCAAATGAATACAATCTTCCACGATTCTCAATTGATGGAATTCTTGAGCTAGGTCCATCTTGGAAAAGAATCGAGCACCATGCAATTGATCGAACAGATCATTGATTCGGGGCAAAGGAAATTTATTCTTAAGAGTTAACTTATTAAGATCACGATAATCTACGCACAATCTCAAAGATCTATCGGACTTAGCTATAAATACAACAGCTGAACCCAACTGGAACGACTAGGTCGTATAAATCCTTTCTCCAGTAAATCTTGGGTTTGCTTAACTAGCTCTACTCTTTCCCTTGCCTCCATCCTACGACTTGCATGCACAACTCAACGGGCATTGGGAACCAAGTTGATTCTAAATTCGATTTCCCTATGCGGAGGTAAAGACTTAACTTCTTCAAATGCATCAGGAAATTCTCAAACATAGGTATGGATTCCAAACTTGGGTCGGGATACCATAAAGTTTACATTAGCTTATCCCTCTTCGGACTAGGATCCTCACAAGAAATCACGACAAAATTCCTAAATTTTGTTTTGACCGAAATCGTTCTATTGGTACAATCTAATTTAGCTTCATATTTTGTTAACCAATTCGTTCCAAGTAAAATTTCAAATTCATTAAAGTCAAGAATGAAAAGGCTGATAGGAAACTGATGAAGAGAATATGAAATAGGAACCTTTCTACAACGCAAGCAAACATTCGCAGGGCCTCCTACCGGATTCTTCATACAAATAAGTTCGTCTACGGATTCGGGTTCAAGATTTAACTCTACTACGATTTGCTGGGAAATAAAACAATGCGTAGCTCCGGTGTCTAATAGAACTCTAACAATTTTATCATAAATAAGAAGGTTACCTTCTAAAACTTCTTTCCCTTTGTCAGCTCTTGAGGTTGAAGGGTCATCCTTGATTGCATATACCTTTTCTACTTGGGCGTGCTTCATTGCCGGGCATTCTATAACAATGTGTCCTGGCTTATGGCAATAGTAGCATTCCCTTGCTTCTTGTCCTATCTTCTTAGGTCGATCCTTCTTCCCTTGCTTATTAGGCTTCTTGCAACTACTTGAGTAGTGACCTTTCTCCAAACAGTTGAAACAGGTAACATTCTTCGCCTTGTTCTCCAAAGTATTCTTCTTTTCTTTACCTTGCCAAGGCTTCTTTCCTCCAAACTTCCTCTTCTTCCAATTTGGATTACTTCCGCTTCCTTTCTCTTTTGGAATCTCTTGTTTATCTAAGGTGGCATATCTATATCCCATATCTACCAAATCAGCAAAAGACTCCTTCACATGGCCTGTCATTCTTTCATGAAACTTCTTGTTCATCCCCTTAATAAATCTCTCATTCTTCTTAAGAGGGGTATTCACCAATTCAGGTCCAAATCGGGATAACTCATTAACATATTTAAGCATTCTTCAAAAGATAGACTTCCTTGCTTCAAATCGGTAAACTCTTGATACATCCTGGAGATACCAGTAGAAGGCATATAATGCTGCTCAAATACTTGCTTGAAAATATCCCATGTAAACTCATCCTCTGATTCGGACAAGGTAGTAGTCTCCCACCATGCCAAAGTTTCTTCCTGGAGCTTCCAGGAAACTATCAACCTCTTTTGATCATCCTCCAATTTCAATCCTTTGAAAATCCTTTCACAAGATCGAATCCAAGCTTGCGCTTCTATAATAGACTCCGATCCTATGAATGGTTTCCCTCCGAGTCTTGAAAAATTCCGATACAATTCTGCCAGATTTGGCGGGGGTTGGATGGGAAGAGAAGCTCCCTCCATTGCTGTTGTTGTAGGGTCTTGACCATTTGTAGTGGTACTTCCCCTTCCCCTACCTCGTCCTCTTCTTGCACACATTCTCATTATCTGTAAATAGTAAGAAAATTAATTTAGGCATACAGACAAGATATCTTAGGGAATATACTCATTCTAGGGCATTTCTAACCCTATCTCTAATGAGTCACTAAATGAGTTACACTCCAAATCTAAAGTTCTTACTCAACCTTAGCTCTGATACCAAATGTGACGACCCATGATCTGACGTTCGAAAATTGGCATCCAATACATCACACTTATTCGAATGCCGGAGATTCAAATGTTGGAGTCCGGTTCTCTGGAGCTTATAACACATTAGATGAAAACAACACAGCGGAAAAAAATGATTTTCATTGATACACAACATGGATACAACATACTACAACAAATGACCACCAACATCAAAGCATAATATATACAACAGAAATATAGCGGAAACAACTCAACAATGGAAATAACACAACAGGGTCTTAAAAAGAGAGAGAGAGAGAGAGAGAGCGTGAGAGAGAATCCAACATGCTGCGTCTTCATTCCAAACCTCCAAAGCTCCAAACCAAAAAGCTCAAAACCAAAAGCTTCCATAGACTTCAAGATCCATATCTACTATCCAAGCTAGCTCTAGAACCTACTGATATCCTGACTCTAGAATGCTCGTGTGGAAAATTATGGGCACCTAGAGTTTAGAAAAGGGAACAATAAACTCTGAGTCAGTCATGGGACTGGTGTGAGCAAACATAAAACAGTTGTTTGTACAAAAAGAAATAAAAAGAAATCAGTTCATGCTTTTGGAAAATGAAACTATCATAAGGTCACCCCGCGCACACTCAATGCAATCGCGCACATGGGGAAGGTTTCTCCTTATAGTACTCAAACATGCATGATATGCGAAAATCCTTTTGATATTATTATTAGTGCATAGTGTGAAAAACATTTCAAAATTATAATATTAATCTTAGCCAGCATACGTACCATTATAGTATGCCTACTATAGCTACCATGTTAAATGGCAGGTTCTACAATTAAAAACGTACAGGGCTCGTATTGAGTGATTGGATTTCCAACAAATGGCCAAGGCTAAGGAACTTCCTTTATCCGAAAGGGTAGGACTCTGGAGGGACGCCCCGAGAACGTAAACGGGTCTCTGCGAACACAAGGCCGGGTTACCTCTGTAACTAGGTAACTAACTGTCACGAGTATGTTATCCCCCGGTTGGAACCGACCTTTATTGAGGGCCCTCGGCACCAACAACCACATAAGCAAAATATCTGGGCTCTATACCAGAATACCACTTTTTGTCCAGAAGGAAATGCACATACCCTGAGGGGTGTGACCCTCATAACCTTGCAGCATCCTTTCTTGTTTCAACCATTTCTGAGGTGTGAGGTTCGATGAAGTCTCGTCCTACAAAGCTACGCTTTTCACAAAAACCATGCTTCGATCCACCAAAAATCAGCACTTAGCATGCCACATTACCAAATTGGGAATATATCACTAATAACCATCAACTACATAACCTCTGAGCTCGTATGTCTCATTGAAGGGTGTTAAGCTAAGAGAATAAATTCTCCACCACCAAAAAGAAATGTATTAGATAGAAATTATCTTTATATCTCAAAGTGTAATGTCAGACATACATACATACAAGTCTGTTCTGGGTCTGAATGGAACCTAAGGAAAAAAGTCCTTGCAAATTCGGATATCCCCAATCTCGACTGGACTCCCATCACATAGGGATATCTCTATACCGAAGCAACTCGGTGCAGAGACAATCAATAGGCAATCCTTTCGTTCTCGAAAATACCCGGTCTTCAACCACCGTCTTCAAATGCAATCCCATTTCGTCGTATCATTATTCGGAATTGGTTTTATGACTTAATGTCCTCCCCCGGCTTATCCGAATAATGAGTGCTTATTTTAAAAAAAAAATTGGATACAAATTTCCATTTTAATCTTTTAAACAAAAGATCCACCTTTAAAATTCGATGTGGTTTTCGGATAACCATTTGGAATCCGATTTCCGGTCGCATCGAAATTCAAATGTCGTCTTACAGGCCAAGTTGTTTAAGTAAACAATTTTAATTCAATTCATAAGTTCACATTCACACAGCAATACCTCACAGATGAATAACTTACATTTATCACATATCAATCCAAAGCAATTCATATCACATAATATCACATATCAGTGATATCACACAATCCAAGGCATTCAGTATAATTCAATCATCCATAAGTAAGATTAATTAGTCCCATAATTATAATTAATTTAATTAACTCTAAATAAATTAATTACTTATGAATTAATCACCTAACCTTGCTTAATTAACATTAAGTAATTACAAACCATTTTAATTAATTACTGAATTAATTAATCTCATAAATATTTTCATTAAATAATTATCCTTTAGTTACCGAATAATTATCCTTTAATTACTAATTAATTATCCTTTAATCATTAATTAATTAACCTTTAATCATTATTTAATTAACCTTTAATCATTATTTAATTAACCTTAATTATTAATTAATTAATTAATTATTCTTTAATTACTTACATTAAGTAATTATTCTTAAAGTAATTATCCTTTAATTACTTTCATTAATTAATTAATCTTTAATTACTTAAAACCTTAATTAATTTTAAAGACAAACCATTTATCTTAATTATTCGCTTAATTATCATTAAAAATCTTTATTAAATAAACCTTGGAATTTAATTATCATTAACACATAAATTAACTTAAGACCTTTAAGTTAATTAATAATTTAAAAACATTTTATCTTCTTAATTAACCTCTTAATTATACTATTTAATTTTTTTCTACTTAAAATAAACTTAAGAATTAATTAAGATAAAGGATATAAATTTAAACATTTTAAACTTAATTAATTAGAATAGTTTACTTTAAAACCTTTAACTAATTCCAAACTTAGATAAAATAATGATTATATAAAAAAAACTAATTAAGAAATTGATTTAAACTTGATTTGTTTAAAATTTTAAAACTGTAACTACAGATACCCGAGACAAATCTGAAGTTATCCGGATACCAAACCTGAGTTTTCAGAAACCTGTTATATTTTGTTTAAATTTTTAAAACAGTTATACAAGTTAAAACCCACGCAAACTCCCCGAAGGCATACTCGAGCCATCGCTCCCTTTTCCCGAGTACAACTCCGAGGCAACATCATCTTCTCCAAATTCAACCCATACATACATATATGTGCACCGCACAGGAGTTCTGGCCATCATCGACCAAGGCTCCGACCGTCAATAAGTCGACGACGAACTACTCTAACTGTCCGACCACCTAGTACCTCCGATTGATGACGAACTCAAAATCGAAGAACAACGAACTCCACTGGAAAAAAATGGTTCATCCAAGAACCACCTCGCATGGCTACCTCCGGTCAATAGAAATCACGCGATCACGTCCAGAGTTGCGTCACGGTATGACGCTTTGATTCCTCCACCACCGGTTGAGTCCGATGCCTCGACGACGATAACTACCCTCGAATTCAACAACGACCCAAACTAGACCTTAAACCCTACTATGACTCCGTTCGGCCACCACGATGGTCAGAAAATTCACCCACCATTTTTCTCGAGGTCGCCGACCTCCAAGCTACTTCCGGCCATGACCACGACCTCCCTCTCCTCGCCGATTACCAGAATTCACCCAAAACAGGATTCCTTTTCAAATCACGATTTCCACCTCAATTCAAAATTAAAAATCTTGATTCTTCTTTTAAAATTCATGGCTTTTAAATACAAATCGGGTGGTGTAAGTGAAATTTAAAATAATGACACTTGAATTTTGACGTGTATTTGAGTTTCACAATATATCATGATTTTTCTAGAGAAACTCTAACAAATTTTACTTAAGAAAATTTTTAAAGTTTAGATCCTGATTATGCATCTGTTTATATATTAAACCCTAAAAAGAATTAGAGGGAGAGATTCAGGATTTTGAACAGGTTTCGATACCTGTAAACTTTGAACAGAGGCAAATATGCCTGTTCCTAGACATGCAAACCCATATCACCATTCATATATACATGAAATTATATCTACGTCATCATGCAAAACATATTTCACATCATACTTCGATGATCATCACATGGAAATCTAGATATAATAGATTTAAACTTTTATAAAAAAAAGTTTACTTACAAATTGAAGAAAAGAGAGAGCCTGGATTTGAAAATTGGAAATGTTTTGGTTTTGATCTGGAAATTGTTTGAAATGATCTTTGTTTTGATTTTTTTGATCTACTTTCTGTTTATTGAATTTGATTTTCTTGATGATTGAGATGCTTTTTGTTTTAAGCTTCAGATTTTATTTTTAAAAGAGGTTGTTGCTTTGATTTTGTTTTTCTGGTTTTAAGTTTCCAGGTTTTATATTTTTTTGTTTTGAACGAATCAAAGAAAGTGAGAAAGAAGAGAGGTATTGATATATATAGCCTTGATTTCCTTTTATTCATTATTTTTAAAAATAAAAGAAAATCATTACACTTGTTCAATTTCATGTTACATGGTTTACACTTGTTATATTTTATAATTATCTTACTTACACTTTTTAATTATGCACGTTAATAATGTTTTTATATAATTTATATATTATATTATATTATATTTAATTTTTTATTTATATATATGTTTTATTAATTTATATTCTATTTTCAAATTAGTGAATACATTTCCTTTATTTATATTTATATATAACTTTAAAGAAAAATGATTTAAAATTATACGTTAATAAAAATCATATATATTATTTTTAAATCCGATTTTTTTTAAAGATATTTATATTTGAATTTCAAATTCAAATTCTATTTACAATATATATATATATATATATATATATATATATATCTTATTTGTTTTGGAAAATTCGAATTAATTCTAAAAATTATATTAATTACTGATTTAAATTTGGTTTAAAAACGGGATCGTTGCACTCATGAATTTAAGTCCGACAACCACATTGGTTCGAATCCATTTCTGAATTCGCCCAAGTATATTAGGGTTTATCAGTCGAGTCCATTCCTGGTTTCCCCAAGTACATCCGAGTCTATACATATCATACTATATTTCTACGTGGAGGGTACTTCCCCATACCTCTTACTTCAAAATATAACATACCATATATAGTACCCTTTTAAAATCATAGCCTCAAATATCACACTTATAAATTCCACTATATATAAGATTTCATTTTCAGATAGAGTGCTTTCCAAAATCAATAATCTCGAATATATCAAATCGTTCTTATATAAATTCCATTATATATAGGATTTATCTCTTTAGATCGAATACCTTCCAAAATCAATAGTTTTCAAAATCACCTTATTTATATACAGTTCGTCTTATACAAGAATCAAATTTTTTTCAAAAGCAATTTCGCTGTATGAAAAGCCATAAGTGATTGAACATCTTTGATTTATAAAGGTTTTTGAATTTAGAATAGTTTTGTATATAAAATCTTTTGTGAAATAGTTTTGTATATAAAAAGTTTTGTAATAAAATAAATTTGTAAATAAAATTGTTTATAAAACAGTTTTATAAATAAAATAGTTTGTAAAATAATTTTGTAAATAAGGTGTAAAATAGTTCCGTGTATAAAATACAATAAGACAGTTTGTATAAGAAAAATAAAAGAAAATGGTTTTGTAAAATGGTTTTAAATTAATAGTAGCTTTGCATGCAAGAAAATTTCCAATTTAAATTACAAAGATATTCAACCCAACAACTTTCAATTTCAACGTCAAAGCACATCAATAATATTAGAACATAGGATGTACATATGTCATCATCTCGCAAAAACACATTCAACCGCTCGCTCGATTACACAAATTCGCTTTCGAACTAGTATTTTTCGTTCGACTTCCCTAATACGGACTTCGATAAGGTTTTTTGACTAGAAACCATCATTCTCCTTGCATAGCCACATACTATGATAGAGAATTCTAGAATCAAACCAAAAAACCATATCAAATATTCATCATCAAGAATCGAATAAAAAATCCTTACAAGAAGTGGTGTAATTCACATAGAACTTGTGTACTCAAATCCCGATTAAATTAATTTTGCAAATAAAACAATATACATACAACTTACGTAATTATTCCAATTTGTTTCACCACAATCACATTTTAATTAAATGCATTATTAATCTCGTTGATTAACACAAGTATCACTTCATACTTTAATATTTGTTTCACAGAATTTCTCTATTCAATACAAAACATTAACATATTCATTCTCACAAAATTGCTTATATTTCTCTTCATTTTAAATTACATTCATTTTCACACGTAATATTTCTCATTTAATACCACATTTATTTGAGAATCATTTCATGAGAAATTTCTTTCATTTTATAACCAATTTATAAATGCTTAATTACTTTTATAAGACATTATCAGAACTTATATGATAACCATTTATTGCAACATTTATTTATTTCATAAACAACTTACAAGTCATGACTTTATTTATAATCATTTCACTTTTAGTTCATATTTTTTATGCATTTAGCTTCACTTTTACTTTTCAAATTTATTTATGACACAGTTCACAAATATTAATTAAGTTTATAAACATATTTTTTACAATTTAATCTCATAACAACATTTCCTTAATCACAATTTCAATTTAAACATCCCAAGGCTTAAAGTTCACATTTTTATATTAGTACATTACATGCCAATAATGTATACAACAGTTCTATTCATTTACTAGACATAGATATTAAATATTTAACCTTGTTTCACTTACTTTCAATTTAAGGTTACCAAATTCAACTGCATAATCCAACAAAATTACTACATTTCAACTTATATATTAATTTAGAAGTTTCAACTATCCAAAATATCCACATATTCCATTTTATTCCAATAGTTGAAACTACCAATCATAAACAACCAACATTCACAAAAACATTTCAATTTCATATCGAATATCCTAATTACCCACTTCATTCTCTTTAATTCACCATTATTAAACTAGTATTTAGTCCATAAATTCAATCAACAATAATAGCCAGTGCTTATAATTTGACTAAATACAACAAGTTAACAATAAATGATGATAATTAGATATTACCGTTTCATAAAACAAACACATTACAAATAAATATATTAGTTATGAAATTTTCCTCTATGCATAACATATAATATTAGGAAAATTATTTCATTTCAAAACTTATATAAACATTTTTATAACGCTAACAAATATGTGCACTCATATATATGTACACTCAGACAAACTCATTCTAGGATATTACTACCCTATTCCTAACGAGTCAACCCTAACAGGCTAAGATATGTCTAAACTAAAGCTCCGATACTAACCATAATGACCCAACACTTTGGATGGTTTAAATCGACAGTAAACCATACACGTCAGACTCAAACCATTCAAAAGGGAGGATTGTTAATGAGGTAAATAAGAAAAAAAAGAAAAAAAACAAAATACAGAATCTCACAACGAAACAACAAAATATAATAATCAAATAAACGATTCATGAAGCTGTTTTACAAATAACATTTGATTACACTTTTACAATTCAAATCAGAGTTATACATACATCAGAAATAAACAAATAATTTACCAAAATACAGAATGTAGTCGAACAATAAATAGCAATAATATACTGAATCTTCGTCTTCGTCCTCCAGAAAATAGTCTTCAATACACTGAAAAGCTCAAACTGATCCGAGCGTAATGAAAAGACAAAACGCTCAAGTCAGAACTAAAAGATCTTATGTAAGTGAAATCAAAATAAATAAAATAGAATATTCGTGCAATGGTTTCATAGATGTTACAGGATTTTCATTTCCTATAAATGTATAATGTGAACATAATTATTTAAAAGGTTTCAAATAATTCGAAATATCAATCTTAATCATTTAATTAAAAAAAATCTGAAGTTTGAATTAACTTAAACCTTTCAAATAATTCAATTCCAAATAAAAGTCCAAGTTCAAGAAATTATTTGGGTATATGTCATTACAACCAGTATCAAAAATCAACATTTCCAAATCAATTAAAACCGCTCGGGTTTATCATTTCAACCCATAACGATTTTCCCCTAATCTATATGATCATTCAGATATGTATCATTTCAACCCATAAGGATAACAAAGATATAGACATAAATAACATCCAATCATCTATAATGTCAACCAATATAATCCATCGGAAATTCAACATCCAAATGTCAACAATTGAACATACTGCACAATCATCATTAAAATCAACCAATAACTACCAACAATTTACTGGTTATCATTAACAGGTATTTAAGTGGTAATTTAAATTTTAAAATTAAATTAAATGGTAATTAAGTTCAATAAAAGTAAGACTTAACTGGAACGACAATTTACAATATACTAAACAACAACCAATTAATTTCTAATCACATCATAAATTCAATTTAACTAACATAAGAAAATCTAGCAGTTGTGACTGTTTGCTCAACTTTCATGGCTACGAAGGTGACGATAAAAATGGAGCAATATGGAGATTCCTAACAAAGATCCAAATGCAAAGCAAATCCAACAAAGCTTAGACACGAACATGAATCAATAAACAAGTTTCAACTACTTCCAACTTTTAAACAACCCGAGATCCAAAGTACGGACAAACCTGAAACTAGGTCATCTTTATGAAAATAGTCAAACCAAAATTTTACTGAATAAGTAAAAGTGACTAACTAAAAAGTTGTTGCAAATTCTTTTCTCTCCACTTTCAAAATAAATATCACTTAAATTTTTTTTGTCTTGAGTAAGTTATGGTCAAAAAAATAGGGATGTTTACTGAGTTGAAAATCCGAGTTCAAAGGTACTTTGAAAATATTTGAGTTTTTGGCATAGCAAATTAAGGAATTTGAAGAACTGACATAAAAGAAAGTAGAAGCCACTAGAAAAACTGATGATTTAAATAAAAGAATTAATAATTTGATTCATTCTTGAAGGAGATATGATTGATACAATATGGGGTATTTTCGGCCAAAAATGGACCCAAGAAAGGACTTGAAAAACGAAGTTTTTGAAATAGAAATGATCGAAATGGAAAGAAGGGTTAAACAACAAAGTTGTTCCTGTTGAAATTATACATGGTTTAAAAAAAATTATTTGATTTGGAGTAGTTTAGTGAAATATAAAAGCCATGAAAATAAGGGGGAAAAAGAGGGAAAATGGGAAGGAAAAACGAAAGGAAAAAGGAGAAAGAAAGGGAGAGGGAAGGCAGGCCTTTGGCCATGGGTTACCGCCGTAAGTTGTGGGTAGTGATTGAGGTGGGTAGCGGCAAGAGGAGAGAAGTAGGCTAGGATTTTGAAGGAATGGAATTTTATTTGGAGATTTAGGAGTTTTAGGGTTTGGAGTTTTTTTTGTAGATTTGAGCAAGAAGAAGAAAAAGAAGAGTACGTTGAAAGTTTCTCAAATGAGAAATTTCTGTACATACTTGGTTTTAGTCAGATAGAAAATAGAAGGCCAATGGATGGGAAAAGGAAGGGTCCAAAGTCTCTTAGGGTTTCTAGGGTCTTTTGGTTTACTAAGGAGCATATTAGTCTAAAACAAACCCAATAAGACTTAGCCAAAAAAAGAACAAATATACACTGCAAATGAAAGAAATAAGTTGCAAGTTATTTGATGATTAGGAAATGAAGGTGGAGAGACAAAAATAAATGCCATGTTTTATTTTGAAAGTTTCAGGCATTAATAATGCATAAAGAAATGCACGTAGGAATGGAAAAGTTTGCAAACCAAAGGAAAGTGAAATTTTATATATGCGAAAACGAGGTGACAAGAATTAAATACAACCTAAAAGACTAGGCTCAGGTATTAAAAAGAAGAATAAATGAACAGATCAAGAATTAATAATGAGATAACTATTTTAAAACGTACATGCAACAATTAATAACAAAAGAAATGAAGGGACTATGTACATCGCAAAACCTTTTTGAAATTCAATTGGTGAAACGTAACCAAATTAACTTCATTAACTCAAATAATATTCAATTTGTACGCATTTAGTTTTTTTCATCTATGCGTAATAAATAAAATTACTAGCCTTAAAAATGGAAACGTTCAATTTGGTTTACCCAAAATGATCTTTTATTTCCATTAAAACATTCTTTCTGTTTAACACAAAAGGTGTGTTTCTTCTATTAAATCTATTAATTATAACCAACGTTTTCTTTCCTTCTAATTGAAGTATTTCAATAACATTAATTGCAATTACCTACAAAGTTAAATTTCAAAATAGACAACTAAAATGGATGAAAAATAGAATAATTGTTTCCTTTAGTTATTTAAACACCTTTATAAATTTGTTTTTTGTACAGCAGAGTAATAAATAACTTACTTAAATAAATATTTTCCTACTCTCGTAATCCATCTGTTTGCTAAAACATATTTCAAATATATATATATGTTTCTTCCTTTAAATCAATTATTCTATTCTTTATTTTAATGAAATTAAACCTACATTAATAAATGAAACATTCATTTTATTTGACATAAATGTCCTTTTCATTCAATCAACTTTCCTTATATAATATATTTCCTGGTGTTTGAAACTTCGTTTTTAATGGCGACGGCGACTTTCCCCCTTTCGTTTATCTTTTCCCTCCCTTGATTCCTACGCGTTCACTTTTCTTCCCCGTCCTCCTCCCCTCTGCCTCCCATCTTGTATGCCTGCTTCTCCATACCACCTCCCCCTCCGTTTCTCCCCGTCCCCCTCTTGCTCCACCACTAGATCTGGGCGCTGTTTCAGTGTCATGCCGTTGCCGCCTTCGCCTCTGAGATCTCCGTCTCTTCTCCTCTCAGTAGACAATTTTCCTCCGTTGCCCCCTCCTCAAACATCTCCCATTCCACCTGCCGCGTGCCCCCTTTTGAGCCCTGGTGCGTCGAATTGTGTGGCTGCTGCTGTCGGCCTTCAATCTGCGTGTGACCCTGGTGAGTCCCCCCTCTCTCTCGTTGTGAGTAGTGATGTGTTGGGCCATGCTGGTATTTCGAATAAGGCTGTGGGAAATGACTTAGTTTCTGTAACCAATATTAATGGCTTGGGTGAGGATATAGCTGCCTCCGATCCAATTAGTATGACAGATGGTCTGCACAACCGCATATTCCGTAGTGATTCCAATGATTCTACTTGTGTTGTGCGATGCACTCACAGTGCTTGTGATAAAGCCAATGAGATTGCCTGCGGTGAAACTTGTTCTGATTGCTTGGGCAGTTTAGCTCCTGTTGTTTTGTCTCTTGATGCCGTTCCTCTGAATAATCCACATCCTTGTATTGCTAGCATTAGATGTTCGCCAAAAAAAGTTTCAGTTGGTCATGAGACAGAGAATCTTGGCTCAGTTCCAACAGCCTCTCCCTTTGTTGGCAACAGATCATGGTCCTCTCTTTTCAACTCTCTCCCCCGTAACGCTGGCGACTACAAGCCTATTGAGTTTGAAATTGTTGTAGAGAATGGAGTAATGATCCCTCCTCCTATTGTGTTACAAGCCGGGTTGGACTTTTGGTCAGATTATTTAGTTGGATTCTTTTTGGACCCTAACCACTGCCCCCGCGATGTGGCTACTGTTTATCGTAGGACCTGGAAGCTTCGTGGTAAATTAAGTGTTAGACTGGTTGACTCTTTGTATTTTCTGAAGTTCTCCTCCCCCGAGGAACGTAGTTCTGTGCTTGAGGCTGATCCGTCTTTTTTTGATGGGCAACCCTTTATAGTTACTCCTTGGTCTCCTACCGTGGCTAGTGCGCATGAACAAGTTCTTTCTATTCCTGTTTGGGCCTATTTTTCGCAAATCCCCTCTGCACTTCAACCTTTGATTGGCTTGAACTGGTTAGCTTGTAACGTAGGAAAGCTGAGACGTTTTGATTCTAATACTGTCGCGCATGATAAGCTTATGTATGCTAAGGCCTTGATTGAGATCTCCCCTAATAAGCCGCTTCCATCTTCTATACCTGTTCAGCTTGCTGTTAGACATGTTGTCGAGGTCTGTGTTCGCTACGGTTGGGTTCCAGATATATGTTCCTCCTGCCATTCTTTTGGCCACTTAGCTATTGCCTGCACGCACATGGTGGATTCTGCCATTGCTCCCAAGATCCCACTGCCTCGTCCCCTGATCAAGAAATGGGTTCCTAAAGTATCACCCTCTGTCTCCCCTATTGTCCCTCGTCTTGATGTTCCTGCGCCTGCCTTGGGCCAGCCTCCGGTTACTGCTTCTGGCCCTGCCTCCTTATCTGCTATTTTGGACTCCTGTGATGTTCCGGCGTTTCCAGGTGATGCTCCTGATCTTGGACGCCATTGTCCATCAATTGTTTGGGATGAAGCTGAGCGGTGTTGGGTTGATTACATTTCGGATATGAGATTTAACCCATTGGCCGAGTCTTACTTTAGATTCATTACTGATGATCAGTTTGACCTTAGATGCCTTTATTATCGACCTTCTGGGGACTCTTTGGTACTTGATTTGGACGGTCATTTTACGGATAAGAATTCTGTCTTGCTTGCTGATTGTTCCTGGGACCGATCTTTTGTGTACTCACCAGATTCTGTGGCGTATGATCCGTGTCTTGCATCTCACTTCCGCCCCTTTGCTAGTCTGTTGGGAAATGTCCCATTGGAGACCCGCCTGGTTCCTGGGCATGATGGTGAGTCTACCTCTTCGGAGGAGTAGTATTTGATTACGATATTCTTATAGTAGTTGTGATATTTCTTTCACACTCCTGTGCTGTATATTTTTCTTTTCATAGTAGTTAAGGTGCTTCTATCTTTCTCCTGTACTTCAGCTTTTATTACGTTCGTAATAAAAAGTGGACGGTCCGCTATAAAACCGGCTGGCCTTGCCAAAAAAAAACTTTCCTTATATTTTCACAAAACATAAGCTACGTTTAATTACACCTATTAATTTACAATTTGGTGTACTTTTTAACATTAATTGAAATTATTCAATTATATTAATTTTAATTGTTTACAAAGGTGAATTTCAAAATGGACAAAATAAATGTAATGAGAAATAGAATAATTATTTCCTATCTAATAGCAATTTAAACATATTTATACACTATTGGATACAAACAGAAATTATACATTTCCTACCAGATAATAGTTTCTCGTCTCCGCAATTAATCTTTAAACTACCAAACATTTCAAATAAACATATGATTTCATCTTTAATAAGAAAAAATTTGTTATTCTTTATTAACATTTATTATTCCAATCAATTGAAAATTTACCTTCAGACAATTGTTAATTTCATTCAAACCAATGTTATCAAAATACACACTGACATTTGTTATCATCCTTACATTATTCCAAACATGTGTCATTAATATAAATTTTACTTAAGCTCATAACTTGTATTATAATTTAATTTGTATCAATGAAATCTTAATTTTTTTATTTCTAACAATTTTACTCAAAAATGTTTTTCAATTTAATATTTTTAAATGTTTAGAAATATGAGTCATTACATCTTCGGCATTCATTGGTGACTTTGGCATTTCGTCATTGGCTATGACAATGGAGTCATCAACGACTTCAACAACTTTGATGATGCCATATACTAAGTTTCTTGTTTGTTCCTTTAGTGGAGATATGCAGCAATGGTGAATTATTACACTGACAGCATCACTTATGATGATTGATGTCCTTTATGAGCGAGTGATGACTTCGGCGGTGATAACTATAAAGTAGTATTTGGGGATTCATGGATATCGATGGTGTTCACCGTCAACACTGCTTTGCTTTAACACACAGTGTCCTCCAAGTGTTAAAGAAATGCGCCGCATAAAGGGCGAAGTGCGGTACTAGTTGAGTAGCGGCATGGCTTTGTATTCCTTTGACATCATTATTGAACAATATTCTCAAAGTGCTTGTGTAGTGCAGTGCCGCTTCAAAGAAATGCGCTATGGATCATTTCAATGCTTATTGGTGTCTTACAAAGTTAATTATATTCGATACTTTTGCACTCTTCTATTGACAGAGTGCATCATCCAACCTCTTCGATGTTGATCTACCCTAATGTGCCTATTGTTTACCCTTAGCGCTTATGATATTCATATCACTTTGTAAGTCTTTAACTTTGTCCATCATAAATCTTATGCTAATATTGACTCTATTACACTAATGCTGCTTATTGAAGCAACGTCTAGGCTAAGCAGCGAGTTGACCTCCTTTGATGACAATCATGGTAATAACAAAATTCAATGTAACATAGAATGTGGCATGGTTGAATCGCATCTTTCCATGAGATATGGAGATGTTGATCCTCTTCCTTTGCTAATGGAATGTGATGCTAGAGAATCGCAAAGTGATGAAGTGCAGAGTGGTTGAGAGTCGACATTGAAGAGATATGTCATTAACTTTATATGAAGTACGGTGAGATACATCACCAAAGACACCTTACCAAAGAGGTGTGATGCCAAAGTGATGAAGTGCGGCCTTGATGATCTTTGACATAGGACCTAATGGCACCAATTCCTTTATGACGTTATCGCTCATAGCATTATTTTTTATGTTGAAATTATATGGATAACATTTAGCCCCATGTATGAAAGAAGTTTTTTTCCTCTTTAGGGTAAAATCAAGAATTCTTTTGTGTTGTCTAAACTTTAATAAGATTCCCTTGTTGGCCTTGTTTTTCCTGTAAAACACAAGGTGAATGATATTTTTCAATAGCAATTATCCTTTTTGGATTTGATTGAGTTATGAATTGGCATATATCACCTATATTATCCTTGCAAATTTAAGTTTATAACTTTATTATAAGAGAGCAATAAATAGTGATAAGTTTCCAAGTAAAAACCTAAAATATTATCCAGTCATGCTATGGGTAGCAATAATAGGTGATTAACAATTCGCTTAGTAATAAAATGTCCTTCTGGAAATGAGAGAGGACTGGAAATTCATATTGAACCATCATAAAAGAAGTCCGAAAATCAATGTCTAATAATAATGGAAGACTAAAAATATTTACCTGATAATAATAGAATATTAAAATTCTATATCTCATAATTTAGAAGAAGACCAGAGAATTAAATCTAGCAATAATATTAGAATTCCAAAAATCTGTATCTAGAAATAATAGAAGAAGACCAAAAATCCAAAGCAAGCAATAATAATAGAAGACCAGAAATCAATATCTTATAATAATAATAGAACACCAGAAATCAATATCTGGAAGTAAAAGAAGAAGACCAAAAGTCCATATCTGGCAATAACAGAAGAAGAAGAACCAAAATTCTTATCTGGCAATAATAGAAGAAGACAAAAAATCCATATCTGGCAATAATAGAGGAAGAAGACCAGAAATCCAAATCTGGTGGAAATAATTGAAGACCAGAAACTTTATCTAGCAATTAAATATTGCGTTTATCGAGAAGCATAAATAACTTATATTTTTATGTGCTTTCCTGTAGTAGAGTTTACTTGAAATGCTATTTGGCTTAGATATTGATAGATTTGGAGCACTACTTGGCTCTGATTTTGATTGATCTTCCTATTGAAGATTTCGGTGTTTTACTAAGGCCTTTGATGTCTGGCACCAAAGGCTTACTCCGTCCTCCTTCTAGGGGATGCCTCAGTGAGGCATTTGATGACGGGACTAAAGGCTTACTCCGACCTCCCTCTAGGAGTGCTTCAACTAGGCCATATAGGCAGGAGTTGAAGGCGTTTCAAGCGTTTCAGTGAGGCCTTTGATGGCGGCAATAAAGGCTTACTCCAACCTTCCTTTAGGAGGGGCTTCAGTAAGGCCTTTGATGACGACATTGAATGTTTAGGGCCTTTAATTGCCAGAGACCTCTTATGGTCATGAGCCTTTGATGACTGGGACCTTTGATGGCCAGAGACCTCTTACGGTCATGAACCTTGAACGACTGGGGCTTTTAATGGCCAGGAACCTCTTGCGGTCATCAGCTTTTGATGGCTGGGGCCTTTAATGGCCAAGGACCTCTTATGGTCATGAGCCTTGATGGCTGATGGTTGGGGTCTTTAATGGCCAGGGACCTCTTGCAGTCATGAGCCATTGATGGCTTTAGGAAAACTCCACTCCTTTTCAATAAGATCTATTTATTCGTTCATTGCCGGAAAATATGGTTGCTAATGTTTAGCATTCCATGCTCTTGCTACGATGTTACCATTTAGTCGACAAATTTTATAGGTTTTAGAAAGGATTACCTTATGTATAATTAAGAGCCCTTCACAATTTGGACCTAGCGACCCATCCGCATGATTCTTAGCATTTTTCATGACTCTTCGAAGCACTAGATCTCCTTTTTTAAATGATTTCCCTCTTACTCTAGATGTGTAATACTTGGATAATATTCGTTGATACCGGCTGTTCATGTAATGGCCCGTTTTTCCGTACCCTTTGAATCGACAATAGACCACATATGTCCAACTCAAATTGCACGAATAAGCGGATCATTAAGGGTAGAAAGAAAAATAAAGATAGAATAGAATCTCACACGAATCGAATAACATATATTATTTCAATAATAATCTTAACAGTGGAAAATTTTAAAATACAATATCATAGTCTAACCTTGATTCAGCCTGGATAGTTGTAACACCTGCCCTTACAAATGCTGACAAACGGCAAACATAAAACGAATAAACCACAACGGATAATAGAATATGTCTGTACGTAAATGAATATCTCCATCTCTCATCTGAAAACTCCAACCGTCTTCAACTAAACCTAAAACTACTCGAATCTGACCCGAGTATTAAAAATACTCGGTTCAGCCTTGATAAACCAGTGTGAGATACTCAAAATTTTAAATGCATAGATCATGATGATGTTATCAAAACCTTTGAAAAGAAGGGCATTTCATAAGACCACGCCCACACATAAACACGGATGGGTTTTACCTTATGATAACCAAAATACTTTTGTACCAAAATTCACTTGATATTATTTTTAATGACATTCCTTTGAAAACACTTTTCAAATAAACTTATTCAAATAAGGTATCAATACCCTTACTAAGTCTAATATAATATATGCGGACTATGTCAACGGAATATACCGAACGGAATATAAGATACCTGAAGGGGCTGAAATGTTTGCAAGTCATTACAGCTATTTTGGGACTACAATCAAAACCGTAATCTCGTATTGGGATTGGATTTCCAACATGATAGGGAACTAGTGGCCTTTTCTCCGAGCCACGCACAACAAACATAGTTCCCACTGTGCCTTAATCGCTTTTCTCAAACTAGCCACTTAGAACTGTACTTGCTATACTATCACTGATAACCGGTAGTTCCCTGCTTTTCTCAAGCTAACCACTTTATCCAAATAGGGCAATAAATGCCTTGAGGGACGTATCCCCCAATGGGCCCAACGTATTGGACACCACCATGCATACTCACTTATTCCGAATTTATGTCTGTCCGACCATATAGTATCACATATCATCTTCCAGAATGTAAGGCTAATGAGGCTACACTCAATTTCTTCAAAGCCAGGCTTTTCATACAAAACCACGCTTTGATCATAACGGGTTCCACTTTGAATGCCACACTTCCACTCCTTTGATCACTATTTGACTCCCACAATCATACAACCTCTGAGCTCGTATGTCTCGAAGATGTTAAGCTAAGAGAAGTTGCCTTCTTCGCCACCAAGCAGATATACATTTGTAAAAGTCAAATGTTGTGTCTCATAAATGCAATGTCAGACATTCGTCCATACAGGTTTGTTCTGAAACTGAACGAAACCGTAGGCACTTTCCTTGGCCATTACTAGGCGAGAAGCCCTTGTAGCCCAAAAAAAATCTCCACAACGAGGAGACTACTGCTATAAATAACTCTATAATGGGAGTGACCCAGAGCATGTCAACAAGCAGTCCTTGTGCTATGAAGATCCACAGTCTTTAATAATCATCATCTTTAACATGTCTTCACTTTCGAAAGTATACATTGGTTTGAAGTGGTTTTTGGATAGGAATCACACAAATCCGACTCTGGTTCCTTCAAGGCCAATTATCGATAAAAAGATGTTAAGTTCATATGTGGATATCAATTATCCATCAGTTAATTCATCTTTTATAAAATCAAATATCTTTCTTAGATATATTCTTTTCAATTTATTCCATTTTCTTTTCAAGAGTATATGGAATCATTAAGCCTTATTTATCAAATCATTTGGTTTATTTAAACCATTCTTAAATCCTTGAATAATTCCAAATCATTTTCTTTCTTACTTGGGAAAACCGTTTCAAATCATTCTTTTAACCTTAACCAAAGATTTCTTATATTCAAGTTATAAATTTTAACTTAGGAAAAATATTCTCAAATCATTCATTAAGTCTTAATCAAAGATTTCTTTCTTAACTTCAAATCATATTCTTGCAAATCGAAGATTTTCATAACAGAGTACTACCACCACTTTAAATATGGTAAATTTCACCTCCAGGGACTAGTGGCAAGTAATCCTACATCATGAAGATCTTTGATCAATGATCATTGTCATCAATATATTTTATTTTGAAAATTAGTTTGAAGGGATTTTTGGATAGGAATCACCCAAATCCGATCCCGGTTCTTTCGTACCGACCATCAAATAAAAGATGTTAAATGGTTAATTAACATTCTAAAAATTTGTTTCTTTTATTTTGAAAAAACTTAAATATGATCTTTTAGAGCATCCGGGCTTTCCTTTCGATCTGTTCCACCCCTTGCCTAAAAAGAGAAAACATAGGCCAGGTAAGTTCAGGGCACTGGTTGCTCCATCCTAACCTTAGTTAAACATCTTGTTATCTTTCGAGATCTCACAAACGGGACAAATCTACTAGTTGTTTCTGCATACTCAGTTTGTTAATACATTCAATATTCTTCACTTTTTGTTTAAGTGGTATAAATAATTCGTCTTAACCATTTATTCAAACTCTTATTAAAACTTTCAAACCATCTTTACATTACTTAGTTATTCTTTTAAAATCATTCACAAAGGATTTAGGAAAGAATTATTACGTTTAAACTTTCTTTTAAAAGATCATAGAAACGGTAGTAGAAAAGTGCTATGGAAAGTGCCTTATAAGCTTATGTGATTTAAACAACTTTTTAATGGAAATTCATATTTTCCATTCCAAACCTCTTTTAAACCATTTTAATAAATTTATCAAATTTATTTCATATTTTTAATCATTTAAAAATATCATTTATAAAGAAATCCCTTTTTGGATTCCGAACTGCAAAACCGCGATGTTTTTAGAAAATTGTTTTGGACATATTTCAAAATCTACTTGATGAAACCTTGATTTTCTTTCTTCGTTGGAAAACTATTATCGTTGTGGACCACAGAATTTTTATTTCGAATAAATGCGATTTATAAATCATTCTCAACGTTAATTTGAAGTTACAGGTCGGAATTTACGAACTACCGCTACACGACGAGCTCTATTTTGACAATTTTGTGAATTGTTTAGAAACTTGTCCGAAACACTTCAAATTTGTTTTACACCATATTTAACTTATTTAACAATATTTTCATTATTTCAAACTCATTTTTCATTTCATTTCATATTACAATATTAATTTATTATAATATCATTTTCAATCTTTTTAGATTATTTTGAAATCGTTTAAAGGCTAAATAGTTTCCATGCACACATTTATATGGATTTAATTTCATTTACTTAACTATGCTCATTAACCATTTCTCTTATCATTTATCAAACCAAGTCATCATCCATGTCACAAACATGTAATCAACCATAATATCAACCAAGTTATCATCCAATATCAACCAATATTCAACATATTAATTTTCAATTTAATATGTGTATTATCAACTTAAGTTTTATTAAAATAAAACCAAATTTGAGTACTCACCTTTAACTTAATCAATTCTTCCAACATTCATATGCAACAACGCTTCACTGTATCCTCTTAACTGCACCAAACCATCACGTAAACTCTACCACAATGTATCAAAGTGCTCGACCACCACCTCCAAACATCCATAAGGCTCAGCCATAGCAGGTTCTCCACCATTCTCCATCACTCTTCAACTTTTTAGATGCTAAACCATGTTTTAATGGTATTCTAAAATCCTTAGCATAGTTTGGTAGAGTTTTGACTTTGTTCGATATGGTTTTGAAAAAGTTAGTAAGGAAATGAAAGAGAATAAGATATTAAAGCTCTAAGGAAGAAGAAGAATAGAGCTTAGAAAAAGAATAAAAAGAGAAATGAAAAGTGTATGGAATTTGTGAAAGAAGTGGTAGGTATTTATAGAAAATAGTTTGAAATAAAATATTATTATGTAAAATGACCAAAATACCCTTTACTTACCTTTTAAGCAACCTTATTTTTTCAACACTTAATATCATATTTCAAATCATTACTTTATGTCGTTTTCACTTAAGAGTAAGTGAGGGATATAATAATTATGTTTGGTTTGATTTGACGTTTACTTTTTGCTTTGAAACGACATGTTTGTCTTTTTGTGCTTGCTTTTTGTTAATTACAGTCTAGAATTTTCTAAGTATGTTTAGTAAAAGTAAACTTTATTAGTGAATTAATTAATACTTATACTATTTGAATATATGTTCTTATATAAGAAAATAAAGGGCGACAACATTGCAACGACTTTTAATCGACAAAATGTTGATTTTCGACAAAATGTTTTATGGTCACATTTTGACATTTTAGTTAAACAATTTATTTATGTAAACCAAATTTAGAATAAATTTGTATATTGTTATTTAAAAATATAAAAACTCATAAATAAACTAAAATAATTTATTTAACAATTAGAACATACTTTTTTGAAATCAGCATTTTGTCACTTTTGTCGATATAAGCAAATGTTGCTATTTTGTGTATACTTTTCTTTCCAAATCCTATCTAATATTGTCTAAATCATATAAATTTACCTAATTTATATTTAAAATCACTTTACATAGTATATTTTAAAATGGTCAAATTTTGGATCGTTACAGTTCGTATGGTTGCTTCATCTTTTAACCCATTGATTTAGTCTAGGGATTCTTCATTTAATTTCTGATTTGGATTGAATGCATATGCAATTCTTCAATGAGAAGGTATTTCGACTTCAATTGGGAGAATGACTTCACATCATACATTATGGAATAATAGGTATGACCCGTTATAGTCTTAGTTAAAATTCTATATGCCCATAGAATGAGAGGTAGTTCTTCTACTCAGTTTCCCTTTGCCTTATCTAACCGCCTTTTTAAAATGGTTTTTATAGTTTTGTTGACTACCTCGACAGCTCCATTTGCCTTGAGATGAGCTATAGATGAAACCTTTTATGATTCCATTCTTGTTACAAAATCACATAAATTCTTCACTCTCAAATTATGTTTTATTGTAAAATATTATCTGGTATGGAATCCCAAAGCTGGTAACGATATTCTTGATTACGAATTTAAGAACCTTCCTGATGTAATATTCGAAAGTAGCTTAGCTCTACCCACTTTGTGAAATAATCAATAGCTACCATTTAATATTTAGCCCCTCCTTTACATATTGGAAGTGGCCCTATTAAATCAATTTCCCATATGTCAAAGGCCATGGACTTGAAATAGAAGTCAACTTACTTGATGATAGGCGTGGATTCTTAGAGAACTTTTGACATTTTTCGCATCTTCTGACGTAATCAATAGCTTGAGTAGTCATCTGGGGCCAATATAAGCCTTGTCTCGTAACTTTTCTTGGCTAACTTTATTCTATTGGAATGGTCTCCACAGAACCCTTCGTGGACTTCCTTTAGCAATCTTGCTCCTATCTCTAGATTAACACATCTTAAGTAAGAAAGCGAATATCTCTTTTTATAAAGCATCTCGTTTGTTATGACAAAAGTTGGGACTTGAAGTTTTATCCTCCTTGCCTCCTTTTTATCTATTGGTAGTGTTCTTTTTGTCAAATATTCGATGATAGGTGTCATCCAGTTATCCTTGTATCAATTACTTATTCCCACATGAGGGGATCTTTCTTGGTGAACCTCAACTTTATCTTCCTTTTCCTTATTATGTGTCAAAGCTTGAGTCGTGGTCAACACTAAAGCTTTATTTACTGGATTGGAACCTCTCTCCTCTATGCTAAGATTTGGTTGGTAGCCTACCAGCACAATTCGGGCTTCTGGTGCCCCTCACGTGCTAGCCAACTTAGCCAAAGAATTAGCTTGAGAGTTCTTGCCTCTAGGCACATGGTGTATTGAGAAATCTTCTAATTGAGTTAGCATCTTCAATATCTTCTTGACATATAATGTTAGTTTGACATTTTTTGTCTGACGTTTTTTATTTATCTGGGTCACCGTCAATTTTGAATCATTGAAAATTTTGATTCTATTGATTTTAAATTGGAGGGCTAGAGTAAGTCCTGCTATCATAGATTCATATTCTACCACATTGTTGGTGGCTGGAACCCTAACTTCATCGCATAGCGCAAACGATGTCCATCAGGAGTTATAACCACATATCTGGCTTCGACTCTTGTTCATTCAAAGCCGCATCTACAAATAGTTGTCACTTTAGGTTTTAGGTCTTTTTCTTTCTCTGGCTACTCTTTAACGAATCTGGTACATTCGTTGACAAAATCAACTTGTGCTTGCCCTTTAATTGACGTTTGAGGCTGGAATTCGATATTGTATTGGCTAAGTTCAATTCTCTACTTAACCAACCTTCCTAAAGCTTCTGTTTACTAAAAAATTGCTTGAGATGGAAATTAGTTAGGATTCTGACTAGATGTGCTTGAAAATAAGCTCTTAGTTTACGTATAAGTATTAAACGATACGCCAATTTCCCTAATACTATATATCTAGTTCTGCATCTTTGATTCTTTTGTTGGTATAATATATAAGAAGTAGAATTCCTTTTTCTTCTCTTATTAATACTAAGCTAACCGCGTGTTCATAAACTACCATGTAGAGATAAAAAAATTCTCCATCCACTTTGCTAGATAGAATCGGTGGATTTTCTAAATGATCTTTTAGTTCGTGGAAAGCCTTTGGACAATCCTCGTTCCAATCGAAGCCTTACTTCTTTTTGATCACATTGAAGAAGGGAATGTATTTATCGGTAGCTTTTGAAATAAATCTATTCAATGCAACTACATTTCCATTCAGACTCATTACGTCTTTACTTAGGTTCTGTCATTCGTCTAATAGCTTGAATAGTCAGGGTTTGCTTCAATTCCCCTAGCATTAACGATATTTCCTAAGAATTTTCCGGATTGGATTCCAAAAGAACTTTTTTGCAGGTTAAGCTTCATATGGTACCTTCGTAATACATTGAATGAGGTCTTTTAGATGACTGTTTTTCTCATAGGACTTGACTAATATTTCATCTACATATAATTCCATGTTCCGACCAATTTGTTCCCTAACATTCTATTTAGCCTTTAATATGTTACTCCTACATTCTTCAATCTAAAGGGCATCACTTTACAATAATATGTTCCCCCAACCAGTTGTAGCTAGTGTTTTCTTCATCTGGTTTGAACATTGGAATTTGATTGCATCCAGAATATGCGTCCATGAAGGATAGGGGTTAGAGTCTGCTCGTTGCATCAACTAGCCGATCTATCCTCGGAAGAGGGTAATAGTCTTTTGGACGTGCATTATTTAAATTAATGTAATCGACATATGTTCTCCGCTTTCCATTGGACTTCTTCAATAGCATTAGATTAGCTAAATATTTCGGGTAGAAAACTTCTCCGATAAATCCATTCTCAAGCAATCTTTTGACTTCTCCTTTTAAAACGTTGGACCAAACTTTACCAAACTGTCTTTTCTTCTATCGAATTGGTGTGGCATTTAGGTTATGTTCAAGGCATGACATATGACGGTTGGACCTATTCCGACTATATCTGAGCGATTCTAAGCAAATATATCTTTACTAGATTGAAGGAACCAGATTAACTCTCCCTTGATATTTCTATCTAATTCTTTCTGGATCTTAATTGTCTTCGTTGTATCAGCCAAATCTAAGCATACCACTTCAAGATCCTTCTTTGGTTTCATCCTTCCCTACTCATTTCCGCATTCAGTGTCGATTTCTCCATCTTCTACCAAGTTTTCTTCCTTCCTTTTTCTTTTCCTTTTAGAGAAGTCAAATTTTCTCTACACATGTTTAGCTATCTTAATGGGAGTTTTTTTGTTTGGGTGATGAGTTCGAAGAAATATCATCTAAAGGCTTCCTAATATTAGTTTTGATTAATTCATTTTCCTCCAAATCATAACCAGAAAGGTTGTCTTGTTTATATTGCTCAATAATTACTAATACGTCTCTCAAGCACTAAATCGCTCTCCTTTTATGGTTCTCCGCTCCTTTTTGGTTAAGAAATTCACCATCAAGTACTTTGGTAAAAAAGCATCAACTTTATCCATAACCCATCTTCCAAAGAAAGCATTATAATAAGTAGGCTGATCCATGATGACAAAGAGGGTTTCAAAGATTCGAGAACACGGTGGCACTCCCATCTACACGAGAAGCTTTACTTGTCCCACTGGAGTTGACCCTTTATTATTGAACCTAAAGATAGGCTTGAAGCTCGGTTCAAGTTTTTCTTTTGGAAGTCCCATTTGATTAAATGTATGCTTAAAAATTACGCTGACCGCACTTCCAGTATCCACAAAAACTTTGGAGACCATAGAAAGTCCAGTTCGTGCAGGGACCATAAATGGATCATTATGCAGATGATGAACTCCTTTATGTGAGAAATGGGATTATGGATCTTAAGGCTGGAATAACACTAGAAGGGGGTTGAATAGTGTTTATGGATTTTCTAAATCTTTTCGAAACTTATGTAATTTAATCACCAACAAATGCAATTCACAAACACATATATAATCACAGAATCAGACATAGATGCAAATACTAAATAAAAGCAGTAAAGGAAAGAAAACACCAGGATTTTATATTGGTCTGGAGTTACCCTACATCCAGTCCCGCACAATTGTACGGAATTCATTTCAATACAATCTCCCAGATTACACCCTCGGTTTCAAGGCTAAGAGGTACACCTTCCTGTATTCGAGTTTGGAGCAAACTCTCTTGATTTAACCAGGCTGTAAGATCTCGATTTTCGGGGCAACGATCACACCCAATTGATTTCAAGACTCTACCGCACCTTTTACTCAACAATTTTATTAACAAATAATCCTATAACTCTGGATAGCACTGAGATCTTATGGAGAAAGTGGCAGAGAATCTAACAAGAGGTAATCAAGTTTGATTCACTTGGTATTTCGGCAGAGTATAGTTTTGGATTCTTTAGAATAAATGTGGAAGATGAAGAGGAGAGAAAACAAGTGAAATATGATTAAAAGTTCGTTTAGAACTATTGGTATTTATAGAAGATCAACAGCCATATCTATTCATGAAAGGATACGACGAATGGACACTTCTTTTGAAAATTTGAATTTTGAATTTAACGGGAACCATGTCGACATGGGGATTAGGGGTATGTCAACATGCTCAAGACAAAATTGATGTTTTGATTTTCTTATTAAAATTGGTTTTGTAACGACCCGATTTTTCGACGCCCAAAAGTCGACATTAATACATCCACTGTATCGAATGCCGAACATTCGAATGCCGAAAAACCGAACCAATAGTGTCTAAAGAAGAAGAAGATAGAAGAAGAAACAGAAACAATAACAGAATCTCACATTTCGCAGCGGAACAACATATAATAGGTAAATGAATATCTTTAAAACAAAGAACTATATCAGTTATTACATTACATCACATTACATTATCAGAGTGTTACAACAACAAATAGCGGAAAAGAATATAACATATACTAGTGATACGCTTCGCCATCCAGCTTGCTCCCGATCTCCACAACATCTCTTTTTCGACTTCGCTCCAGAATAATGATAACCTGGCTCTAGGCTATCCGTGTGGAAAATTATGGGCACCCAGAGTTTAGAAAGGGAACAATAAACTCTGAGTCAGTCGTGGGACTGGTGTGAGATCTTAAAATAGTTATTTTCACAAAGAAAGGAAAAAAATCCGCTATGATTTTGGAAAATGAAACTACCATAAGGCCTCCCACCACACACACAATACAAACGCAGAATTAGAGGAGATTTCTCCTTATGATAGTCAAACATGCTTGATACGCAAAATCCTTTGATATTATTATTATTAGTGCATAGTGCAGAAAACATTTCGAAAGTATAATATTAATCTTAGCCAGCATACAACCATTATTGTATGCCTACTATAGCTACCATGTTCAATAACAGGTTACCGCCACATTCCATGGCAGGTTATACAATTAAAACCGTACAGGGCGTGTATTGTTTCTTTGGATTTCCATCAAATGGTCAGGTTAAGGAACTTCCTACTGCCACATGGGTACGCCTTTGGAGGGACGTCCCGAGAACCTACCCGGATCTCTACCAACACAAGGCCGGTTATCCCCTTCCTGGGAAGTAAAACCTAAGATATGCCACCCCCGGTCGTTTGCGACCTTTATTCGAGGATCCTCTACACCAACAACCATAAAGAAAAGTATTTGCAGTAACCACAAAGGTTAAATATCAGGGCTCCATACCTGACACCATCCTTTTCCAAAAGGAATGGACATACCCTAGGGGAGTTACCCCTGAAACCTAGTCGCATCTTTCCTGTTTCGACCATTACCGGTTTGTGAGGCTCGATGAGGTCTCGTCCATAAAGCTAACTTTTCACAAAGTCATGCTTTGATCAACAAATGATCAGCAGCACTTCGTATGCCACATTACTAAATTGGGAATGTAACACTAGTAACCATCAACTACATAACCTTTGAGCTCGTACGTCTCAGAGAAGGGTGTTAAGCTAAGAGAATAAATTCTCCGCCACCAACAGAAATGTATTTGATAGAAACCAGCTTTACATTTCAAAGTGTAATGTCAGACACACATCCATACAAGTCCGTTCCGGGATCGAACGGAACCGAAGGCACTTCAAAGAAGCCCTTACAAATTCGGATATTCACTAATCACGTCCGGAATTCCCAACATAAAGGGTGATAAAATCTCTATACCGGAGCAACCCGGTGCAGAGACATTCGACAGGTAATCCTTTCGTTTTCGAGAATACCCGGTCTTCAATACCGTCTTCAAATACAATCCCATTTCGTCGTATCGTTATTCGGAATGGGTTTTATGACACAAGGTCCTCTCCTGGCTAATCCGAATAACGAGCGCTTATTTTTAAAAATAAGTGTTGCATTCAGATATCAAAAAAATCACAACAAATTTCCACTTTGATCTTTTAAATAAAAGATCTATCACAAATCACAAAGGTTCGATGTGGTTTTCGGATATCTACTTAGAATCCGACCACCGGTCGCATCGAAATTCAAATGCCATTAAAATGCCAATATTGATCGTCGGTTATTTAACTATCAATCAACATTCACAACAATCACCAAGATTTAAATAATTTTCCCAATTATTATTCTCGAAATATCTCCGCACGATATATTTTCATATTTCAACCTTTTGAAAACAAATTTTAAATCAATCTCCACATTTTAATCCTTTGAAAACAAATTTCAATTCATTTTCCTTATGCGGAAAATATTTCCAAAAAATTATTCATTTCCACTGAAAATTTGTCAAGTTAAAATAATTCAAAATAATGTAAAACGCTTATCAAAATATACTTAGAGATATTTAAAATAAAACTATTTTGGAACACTTACTTAAAATTTAGTTATGAAAATATTATACTAATATCTCATGTAAAAATTCAGGTCCAAAACTAATTTTAAAATAAAATTAATAGATAGGATATAACCATTTATATATCCAATTTCTAAAATAAATATCAATTTGAAACTTTAAATCATCACTTCTATAATGGTTTAAAACATATTTCACATTAAAGATTTTCAAAAGAACATAAGTAAATATTTTTCTTTCCAGAACATTCTTTCCCTTAAACCATCTTTACAACTTCAATCTATATTTATAAACTATATTGAAAACATTCTCGGCTTTCAGGGAAAATACACATTCTATTCTAAAATGGTTCATTCAAATCAATTTATAAATCTTACTGGATTTATTTTGAATTTACGTCCCAAATATGTAAATTCCTTTTTACACCTTTAAAAATAAACCAACATTTATTTTTAAAACAAAATTCCCTTTCCTTTATAAAATTCCCATTCTGAATTTTAAATTTTCCAAATATCCACAGATATACGATTTTCAAATCGATTTCCAAATATTCATTTTCAGCACCGAATTAAATTCTAAATTGATTTCCAAATTTATTTTCAAGTACCAAATCAATTTCCAAAATTGATTTCTAAAATTATTTCAACACCAAATTTATTATCTTTTGAAATAAATTCCTTCCTTTAAATTTATTAAATTTTCTAAAATTAATTTACTATAAATTTTCTAGTAAATTTCAAAAATCAAATTTTATTTATTTCTGATATCCTACGATATCAAAAATATGTTCGGCTAAATTATAACCTTCAACAGTCTCAATCATAAATAGTCACACACAAATTACAAATAATCAACACACAATATTGAAACTAATTCAAATATTTGAGGAATCCAGTTGGATCCCTCCAACCTGTTTTCCCTGCATCCACAGACGTTAGCACAACAATTAAATACCAATTCCACTTCGAGGTGGAATATCGTCGTATATGGGATTTATAAAATATCATCCGCTATATAATGCGGGAAATCAACAACTCCAAATACATATATAATACCAATTCCACTTCAAGGTGGAATATCGCGGTACATGGGTTTAAATATAATAACCTCCGCTATTATGTGGCGCGTAGGGTCTAAACTAATATAAATGATAATAAATTAATCATCCAAGCGCACATAACTATCACGATTCAACCACCAATCAATAACTGAAATTTTCAATCATTATAATTTGAGTGAGAAGATCTCACCTTTTATTTTAATTTGCAGTCTATTTCCATTCTAGATCGTTTTCTTCATTGTATTAGACCTTGTATAACAATTATATAATTTCATTAATGTCTAAAATAATCAAGCAATCAATCTCATTTAATAAATTACTTAACAAATGATTTTTAAATCTTTATCTAATAATTTAACTTAAAATAATTTCTTTTAATAGATTAACAAAACAATTAAATGGATTAACAAAACGAATAATTCATCATTAAATTTATAAAAAGGAGATTGCCCATACATATATTGATTTTAAAATTTAACAGGACTTTAAAAATATGTATCTATATATATATTAATTTTATTCTTTTCTTTGAAAACAATCTATATAAATTTTAAAATTAATATTTATTATTATTATTTTCTTCAAACTCTACTTATATAAAATATGTTTTTATTTTCCTGTAAATACTAGCAGTAATTTTCTTTACCGTGTTTTTTTTCTATACGTATACATTTATTAAATTGAAAAATAAAATAAAATTGGCTATACCTAATCACCGTCGCAGAACAATCTCGAGATCTACCAAACACCAATTTCCTGAAGTCACCGCACCTACAACCAACGACCACTAGTCTTTGACACTCCAAAAATCAACTGCATCCATCATCGAACACAGCCAAATTAACCCCCACGAACGACTCCATCTCGATGTCATTCCCACCACTGTACGCGACCCCATACCACGCTTGTTGACTTCACCTCAACTCCACGAGTTCATTCTTGCTTCGACTTAAATCCACTGCAATGCTGTAGGCCGCCGCAAATTCGAGCTCGACTCTGACAGAAGTTCGCACGCGCGCCCAAACCCTGATCGATTTCGACCCAGTCGAATCCATTGCGAAAACGAACTCACCCCACTTTTCAATGCACTCGCACGAGCGCCTACGCCACGCTTCAGTCAAACCAGGTTGTTGCGAGCGCTGTCGTCCTCGCGGTACGTCATCGCCTCAAGTTCAATCGATGATTGTGGTCGCACACCATGCCCTAGCTTCGATTCAGATCACACGCACCCCTTCGTGATTTACCATCGGCCATTAATTTGGGTTCCGATCCTTTTTTTTAATTTTGAAATGAAGAGGGAGAGTGGATTACAGGCACCATTGTTTTTATTTATTTTCCTCTCGAATTTTGTTCTGATGATTTTCAATAAGAGGGATAAGGTGTAGACATGATATAAAGCAGGGGAAGCGTGTTGGAGAAGGTTGGGTTTGATTTTCTAATTGATTTTTTATAATTTTATATTCAAAATATCTCGTATAACCTAACTTGAAATCTCGAACTCCTATTGAGGCGTGCTGCCCAACATCTATAAGGTTTTATCCGTATTCCAATCACAATGGAACGTGTTTCGTAGGCTAATTCAATCATATGCGCGAGTCATGAAAGTAAACGATCAATTTTAAATTGAATCGATCGATTAAAATAGTTTCTATGCATTTTGAGCTGCCAGGGTTAAACGACAGCTCCGATTGCTTCGAAAATTGAAATCCAATAATAAAACAATATTATGGATTCAATGGAACTGGTTTTGTCGAATTCCAAGGCTGCGCCTTGGAAGGCTATTTTTAAATATCGCTTTAAATGATAAAATTTCAAAACCGAATAAAGTATTCCTAAATCAAATTCTGAAGCTTCCATTAGCCTCAGTATTATCAATATAAATTTTCTTAGCCACTAAATTATTTTTAACAAGCTAAAAATTGAAAATTCAAATTTTTACCCAACTTTAGTAAATTAAATTCAAAAATTTAATTATCTAATTCATATTTATAATTAAAATTCAAGTTAAACTAATCTCCAAATATTTAAAACCGATTAAATATTCCATTTCAAATGTTAAAAATTTTCGAGTCGTCACATCCATCCCCTTTAAAGAATTTCGTTCCGAAATTACTAGTTAAGAAGAATGATCCTCAACCCGTTTAATATTTCCAAACCAAACAGTTTCAACTTTCCAAAACAAATCTTTTTATCAAAGATCCATTATCATTTCAACTAGCTTTCCAACTTCAATTATAAGTTCCAAACAACATTGTTTTCTTAACAATTCAAATTTAAGTTTAAATTCAAATTTTAAACTTTCAAAATTTTTCTCAACATTTTTCTAACTCCCTAAATTTTCGAAAAATTTCGCCAGCGTCTCCTTTGCGCAGCTAGCTCGGTACGACTACAAAATGGCACCATAGGCCCCCAGATTTCAAAAGAAAACAAAACGCCAAGTGGCTAGACAAGGTATGTATTTAAATTTCGTACTGAAATTTAAATACATACCTTTTTGCCAGGCAATTCAAATTTATCTTCGAAAATCAAATCCCAATTCCTTTGTCTTTAACACGCCTGTATATCCTGATATCCATATGTCCAATAAAAATCATTTTTGCACATTTCTTTACAAAGTTTTGAATACTGACTTCTTATACCATTTTTACTTCACTATTGAAGTTATACATCACATTTCATTCAATCTCACATTTTTAATTTCACTTGAATTCAGTTTTCACTTTCAATTCTATTTGGATTCAATTTATCTTCTGAATTTCGAATTTTATCGATTATCTTTCATTCACAACTGACTCATATCATTAATTTTAAATCAGTTTCATTTACTAATTCATTACAAATTCCAATACATTTTATCTCAAACCATTTCTTTATTTCACCTTTATTATCTTTAGTTCACTTCGAACTAATTTTACAACTTCATTTCATTTCACACAATTCAAATCGGTTTCAATATTCAGTTTCAATTCCAGTTTTATTCTTTTATTCATTCAAAAATTTATTTTCAATTTACCATTTTGGTTTATAACCACTTATATTTAAACTGGATTTCAAATTCCATATGAATTTAATTCACCTTTCATTTATAAATATTGAATTCAATTCATTTCAAACCATATTAATTTGTCATTTCTTCAATTAATTTCACTTACTAATTTCATTTCAATACTTCTCTTTGTTTATCACAAATCAAATTCAATTCCAATTCCAGTTCTATTTACTTACAAATTCGAAATGAATTTCAACATTCAATTCACTTTAATTTATTTGCGATTGTAAGTTTATTTATTCATTCACAACTTTATTTTCCACCTTATAAAATTTTATTCCATAACTATTCTTTATAAGATTTTAGAGTCTTTCCAACAATTCAAAACCATTTTTTGAAAGCAATTCAAATTATCCCTTTGAATTTCTAAAACCAAACCCAGTTTGCAAACAACTTCCATTTAAAATAATTTGGCAGCAATTCCTCTCTTGGAAACTCGAAAATGAACATCGATGATGCTGCAGTCATCACCGAAGTTATTTTCCAGCAACCGAAAAGAGTTTAGTGCTTTTATCCCTTAAAAACATTTTTCCAAAACCTTTGAAATTCATTTTCAAACTAAAAAGGGACTTAAACTTTCCAAATCTCCAAAATTTTCAAATTCTTTTCAAAACATTCCAGATACTTCCCTGGAATTCCGTTTCAAATCATAAATCTTATTTATAATTTATATTCTCAAATTCCATTTGTATGTGAATTTTCTTAATTTTGGAGTTACAATTTCAATTTCCTATTCAAATGATAATATTATCACTTCCTAACAATCAAGCAACCATATACTATAACAGTTTACAAAGATTATTTCCTTTATCTACGAAAATAGTTTTGGGTAAAATTATTTCATTTACCCTACTTCAAAACAATATCGTGTTGAATTGTTCCGTACGAGTGTTTAGGGATCCCTATCGATAGAGTTGTACAGACTATATCGACCAGAATCCATATACCACTCAACAAACCAATCATCACAATATAAAACAATTTTATGTTCACTAACAAATACGTGCTCATGTCTATTAATACTCTCAAACTCATTCTAGAGTACTACTGACTCTATCTCTAATGAGTAACACCCAACAGAGCCGAGGTTGTCGCTTAACCAAATGCCCTGATACCAAAAATGTAACAACCCGATTTTTCGACGCCTGAAAGTCGACATCAATACGTTCATTGTATCGAATGTGGAACAGTCGAATGCTGAAAAACCAAACTGTTAGGGTTTAAAGAAGAAGAAGATAGAAGAAGAAACAGAAACAATAACAGAATCTCACATTTCGCAGCGGAACAACATACAATAGATAAATGAATATCTTTAAAACAAAGAACTATATCAGTTATTACATTACATCACATTACATTATCAGAGTGTTACAACAACAAACAGCGGAAAAGAATATAGCATATACTAGTGATACGCTTCGCCATCCAGCTTGCTCCTGATCTCCACAGCATCTCTTTTTCGACTTCGCTCCAGAATAATGATAACCTGGCTCTAGGTTGCCCGTGTGGAAAATTATGGGAACCCAGAGTTTAGAAAGGAAACAATAAACTCCAAGTCAGTCGTGGGACTGGTGTGAGATCTTAAAACAGTTATTTTCACAAAGAAAGGAAAAGAAATCCGTTGTGCTTTTGGAAAATGAAACTACCATAAGGCCTCCCGCCACACACATAATGCAAACGCAGAATTGGAGGAGATTTCTCCTTATAGTAGTCAAACATGCTTAATATGCAAAATCCTTTGATATTATTATTATTAGTGCAAAGTGCATAAAACATTTCGAAAGTATAATATTAATCATAGCCAGCATACAACCATTATTGTATGCCTAGTATAGCTACCATGTTCAATAGCAGGCTACCGCCACATTCCATGGCAGGCTATACAACTAAAACCGTACAGGGCGCGTATTGTTTCTTTGGATTTTCAACAAATGGTCAGGCTAAGGAACTTCCTACTGCCACATGGGTACGCCTCTGGAGGGACGTCCCGAGAACCAACCCGGATCTCTGCCAACACAAGGCTGGTTACCCCCTTTCTGGGAAGTAAAACCTAAGATATGCCACCCCTGGTCGTTTGCGACCTTTATTCGAGGATCATCTACACCAACAACCACAAAGAAAAGTATTTGCAGTAACCACAAAGGTTAAATATCATGGCTCCATACCTAACACCACCCTTTTTCAGAAGGAATGGACATACCCTAGAGGAGCTACCCTTGAAACCTTGCCGCGTCTTTCCTGTTTCGACCATTACCGGTTTGTGAGGCTCGATGAAGTCTCGTCCACAAAGCTAACTTTTCACAAAGTCATGCTTTGATCAACAAATGATCAGCAGCACTTCGTATGCCACATTACCAAATTGGGAATGTATCACTAGTAACCATCAACAACATAACCTCTAAGCTCGTACGTCTCAGAGAAGGGTGTTAAGCTAAGAGAATAAATTCTCTGCCACCAACAGAAATGTATTTGATAGAAACCAGCTTTACATCTTAAAGTGTAATGTCAGACACACATCCATACAAGTCCGTTCTGGGATCGAACGGAACCGAAGGCACTTCAAAGTTTCCCTTGCAAATCCGGATATTCACTAATCACGTCCGGAATTCCCATCACAAAGGGTGATAAAATCTCTATACCAGAGAAACCCGGTGTATAGACATTCGTAAGATAATTCTTTCGTTTTCGAGAATACCCGGTCTTCAACACCGTCCTCAAATACAGTCACATTTCGTCGTATCGTTATTCGGAATGAGTTTTATGACACAAGGTCCACTCCCGGCTAATCCGAATAACGAGCACTTATTTTTAAAAATAAGTGTTACATTCAGATTTCAAACGAATCACAACAAATTTCCACTTTGATCTTTTAAATAAAAGATCTATCACAAATCACAAAGGTTTGTTGTGGTTTTCGGATATCCACTTGGAATCATACCCTCGGTCGCATCGAAATTCAAATGCCATTAAAAGGCCAATATTGATAATCGGTTATTTAACTATCAATCAACATTCACAACAATCACCAAGATTTAAATAATTTTCCCAATTATTATTCTCGAAATATCTTCACAAGATATATTTTCATATTTCAACCTTTTGAAAACAAATTTTAAATCAATCTCCACATTTTAATCCTTTGAAAGCAAATTTCAATTCATTTTCCTTATGCGGAAAATATTTCCAAACATTTATTCATTTGCACTGAAAATCTGCCGAGTTAAAATAATTCAAAATAATGTAAAACGCTTATCAAAATATACTTAGAGATATTTAAAATAAAACTATTTTGAAACACTTACTTAAAATTTAGTTATGAAAATATTATACTAATATCTCATGTAAAAATTCAGGTCCAAAACTAATTTTAAAATAGAATTAATAGATAGGATACAACCATTTAAATATCCAATTTCTAAAATAAATATCAATTTACAACTTTAAATCGTCGCTTCTATAATGGTTTAAAACATATTTCACTTTAAAGATTTTCAAAATAACATAAGTAAATATTTTTCTTTCCAAAACATTCTTTCCCTTAAACCATCTTTACAACTTCAATCTATATTTATAAACTATATTGAAAACATTCTCGGCTTTAAGGGAAAATACACATCATATTCTAAAATGGATCTTTCTGGATTTATTTTGAATTTACGTCCAAAATTTGTAAATTCCTTTTTACACCTTTAAAAATAAACCAATATTCATTTTTAAAACAAAATTCCCTTTCTGAATTTTAAATTTTCCAAATATCCACAGATATACGATTTTCAAATCGATTTCCAAATATTAGTTTTCAGCACCGAAGTAAATTCTAAATTGATTTCCAAATTTATTTTCAAGTGCCAAATCAATTTCCAAAATTGATTTCTAAATTTATTTCAACACCAAATTCATTATCTTTTGAAACAAATTCCTTCCTTTAAATTTATTAAATTTTCTAAAATTAATTTACTATAAATTTGCAACTAAATTTCAAAAATCAAAATTTATTTATTTTTGATATCCTACGATATCAAAAATATGTTCAGCTAAATTATAGCCTTCAACAGTCTCAATCATAAATAGTCATACACAGATTACAAATAATCAACACACAACATTGAAACCAAGTCAAATATTTGAGGAATCCAGTTGGATCCCTCCAACCTGTTTTCCCTGCATCCACAGACGTTAGCACAACAATTAAATACCAATTCCACTTCGAGGTGGAATATCGCGGTATATGGGATTTATAAAATATCATCCGCTATTATGCGGCGCAATAGGGTCTCATCTGCTATATAATGCAGGAAATCAATAACTTCAAATACATATATAATACCAATTCCACTTCAAGGTGGAATATCGCGGTATATGGGTTTAAATATAATAACCTCCGCTATTATGCGGCGCGTAGGGTCTAAACTAATATAACTGATAATAAATTAATCATCCAAGCACACAATCAACAAATTCTAAATTTAACTATCACGATTCAACCACCAATCAATAACTGAAATTTTCAATCATTATAATTTGAGTGAGAAGATCTCACCTTTGATTTTAATTTACAGTCTATTTCCATTCAAGATCGTTTTCTTCATTGTATTAGACCTTATATAACAATTATATAATTTCATTAATGTTTGAAATAATCAAGCAATCAATCTCATTTAATAAATTACCTAACAAATGATTTTTAAATCTTTAACTAACAATTTAACTTAAACTAATTTCTTTTAATAGATTAACAAAACAATTAAATGGATTAACAAAACAAATAATTCACCATTAAATTTATAAAAAGGAGATTGTCCATACATATATTGATTTTAAAATTTAACAGGACTTTAAAAATATGTATCTATATATATTAATTTTATTCTTTTCTTTGAAAACAATCTATATAAATTTTAAAATTTATATTTATTATTATTATTTTCTTCAAACTCTATTTATATAAAATATGTTTTTGTTTTCCTGTAAATACTAGCAGTAATTTTCTTTACTGTATTTTTTCTATACGTATACATTTATTAAATTGAAAAATAAAATAAAATTGGCTATAGCTAATCACCATCGTAGAATAATCTCGAGATCTACCAAACACCAATTTCCTGAAGTCATCGCACCTACAACCAACGACCACCAGTCTTCGACACTCCAAAAATCAACTGCTTCCATCATCGAACACAGCCAAATTAACCCCCACGAACGACTCCATATCGATGTCATTCCCACCATTGTAAGCGACCCCATACCATGCTTGCTGACTTCACCTCAACTCCACGAGTTCATTCTTGCTTCGACTTGAATCCACTGCAATGCTGTAGGCCACTGCGAATTCGAGCTCGACCCTGACAGAAGTTCGCACGCGCGCCCAAACCCTAATCGATTTCGACCCAGTCGAATCCATCGCAAAAACGAACTCGCCCCACTTTTCAATACACGCGCACGAGCGCCTCCGCCATGCTTCAGTCGAACCCTGTCGTTGCGAGCGCTATCGGCCACGCGCTACATCATCGCCTCGAGTTCAATCGATGATTGCGGTCGCACGCCATGCCCTAGCTTCGATTCAGATCACACGCACCCCTTCGTGATTTACCATCGGCCATTAATTTAGGTTCTGATCCTTTTTTTTTAAATTTTGGAATGAAGAGGGAGAGTGGATTACAGGCGCCATTGTTTTTATTTATTTTCCTCTCGAATTTTGTTCTGATGATTTTCAATAAGAGGGATAAGGCATAGACGTGGTATAAAGTTGGGAAAGTGTGCTGGAGAAGGTTGGGTTTGATTTCTAATTGATTTTTTATAATTTTATATTCAAAATATCTCGTATAACCCAACTCGAAATCCCGAACTCCTATCGAGGCGTGCCGCCTAGCGTCTATAAGATTTTATCCGCATTCCGATAATAATGGAACGTGTTTCGAAGGAAAATTCAATCATATGCGCGAGTTACGAAAGTAAACGATCAATTTTAAATTGAATCGATTAAAATAGTTTCTATGCGTTTTGGGCTGCCAGGGTTAAAGCACAACTCCAATTGCTACAAAAATTGAAATCCGATAATAAAATAATATTTGGATTCAACGGAACTAGTTTCGTTGAATTCCGAGGCTGCGCCTCGGAAGGCTATTTTTAAGTAATGCTTTAAACGATAAAATTTCAAAACTGAATAAAATATTCCTAAATCAAATCATGAAGCTTCCATTAGCCTCAGTATTATCAACATAAATTTTCTAAGCCATCATTTTTTTTTAACAAGCTAAAAATTGAAAATTCAAATTTTCACCCAACTTCAATAAATTAAATTCAAAAATTTAATTGTCAAATTCATATTTATAATTAAAATTCAAGTTAAACTAATCACAAAATATTTAAAACCGGTTAAATATTCCATTTCAAATGTTAAAATTTTCCTGGCCGTCGCTGGTTTCTATAATTTGTCAAAACAATTTCTAAACTTTTGTAAATATATTTGAATATAGTTTAAACATATAAAAGAGTTTATAAAGCAATTTTTAATGTATATAATCTTAATCTATAAAGTGACATAAAATCTAAGTATATGAATATTTTAAAACAAGAGATAGTTTATAATTAAGGACAATTTTGAAATCAAAATAATAAAGATAATTTTGAGGCTAAAATATTTCAAACAAGAGAGATGTCTTTTCGAAAAGAAGGTTTTGAAAACATTTAAAATAAGAGATATATTTTTGAAAAAACATTTTTATAAAATTAATGGATATCAAAATAGGACCACTATATGTTCCACTAGATGTTGTCATGGGTTCCATCCCACTAGGGTTTCATCCCTTTAACAGGCTCGAAGTGGATTCCATTCCACGAATATAATTTGAATAAAGTTGTAAGTGCTTTCAAGAAGTTTTAACAAAATTCTAGATTCAATACTTATATTATACTCTTGAAATCTTGAATTCTTGATATCTTGATACTCATGAGTCTTCAATCTTGATGTCTTTAGTCTTGAATCTCTAAACTGTACAATCTTCATTCTTGGTACCTACATGGTTATATCCTACATATACATATAGATCTAAACTGTAATGTTAGTATTTATATTTTATAACAAGTTCTAAGGTTGTTGTCATCAAAACCATCATCTCAAGGACTAACAATATCCCCCGTTTTGACGATGACAACCTGTGTTTATAAAATATGCTTCACCTTCACTATAACTCCCTCTAAAACTAATAACTCCCTCTTAATCTAAGCCTAACTACTCTAGTTACTCTATTTTATATTTCTCCCCCTTTGTCATCAACAAAAAAACTAATCCCAAACTGATATAACTTCCCTTAGTCTTATACTCGAGTACCTTTTTCTACATCTGTATCTCCGAGATCAACGGAATCATGAATAGTTGTAAAGCATATATTTGAATTTTCCATCTTCTCATCATCGCTTGAGGATGAGTCTAAGTCTGAATCGTCTAGTGTAGCGGTATATGCTCCTTTTCTTTTCTTTGTATAATCATTGCTTGCAGGAAACTATTGCTTATCAGGATGCGGACAGTCTCTTTTGAGATGGCCTGGTTCGTCGTAGTTGAAACATTTGACATGATTTGGTACTTCTTTATGATTTCTAGAATTCCTATGATTATTCTTTTTGAAGTTGTTCATTTTGTTTTATATTTCAGAAACTTGCGAAAGTTCCTTGTCTTGAAAGTTATTTCTTCATCATCATCACTTTTCGAGTATGATCCATCTATTAATGCATTGAACGCAATTGACTTCTTTTCGAATACCTTGCTATCTCTTCTCCCTTGCGTTTGTACTTCAAATGACATTAGATTTCCAATCAATTCTTCAGTCTTTAAAGTGTTGATATCATTTGCTTCTTCGATTGCAAGAATTTTCTAATCCCATTCCGGAGTAAGAGAATTTAGTATTTTCCGACTTGATCTTCTTTGAAATTTTTTTCCTAATGATATTAGAGAATACACAATATCATGAAATCTACTATACATATCTGAAATGGACTCATTAGAATTCATTCTGAATAATTGAAACTGATTTGTGAGTGTGGATATTTTGGTCTGTTTGATTTTGCTTGTTCCTTCATGAGTAACTTGTAAAAAAATTCAGATATCATATGCAGACTTACAAACAGATACTCTATTGAATTCATTCCTATCAAGTGAACAAAATAAAATATTCACGGCTTTGGAATTATTTTTTGCAATAATCTTTTGCTCAGCAGTCCACTGTGCAAAACTAGTTGTGGTTTTAGAATATTCAGTTTGTGTGATATTCCAAGTGTCTATGTAACGACCCGAAATTTTCGAACCCGAAAATTCCAGATAGTTAAGAAAAAGAAGAAAGAGATAGAAGAAGAAGAACAGAAACACCAAACATCTCACAATCGCAGCGGATAAAATATAATAATAAATAATAATAGTTTACAAAAGAATACTATATTTGTTGATTACATTTAATATACATCAGAGTTTCACATATATATATACAGACACTAGACATATAAATCATGTCCCAGATACACAATAATATAAATACAACGGATAAACTCTATACGATATCACCATCCAGCTCGCCTCCTGAGCTCCAGAACGTCTTACCTACCTGAAAATCTGTAATACTCGGTCTGACCCGAGCATTACACCAAAGTAACACCCGGGTCAGGCTGGAAACCAGCGTGAGTAAACCCAACTAACATGAAATACCAAAACAATCAGCTCATATAAACCCGGGTAACATATCAATTTAATCAATTCACAATTTGCTATAAGCAACCTTATTTCACATATTAATTTCTATGTACTAAACTTAGATAAATGTTCCAGTCTACTTAAATCATTTCAATCCAGCCTATTGATTTCACAAATCAATATATAAATATTTGAAGTGGTTTCGGGTATTTCCCAAATACCCGACCCCGGTCTCCTCGAGACTCATATTATCCTAATCCCAAATTATTCAAATGAAATTCACAACATTTCATAATAGAGATATCAACTTATTCAAAACATCCAATACCATTCCATCATTCATAAGCAAAACTTAATCACATACAAAGTTAATTTAATTAATCCTGATTGAATTACTAAATCTCAACGACTTAAATTTCTTCATTCAATATTAATTTAATTAATTTCACATTAATTAATCAATCATCCCTTTATAATTCTTCTTAATTAATTACCCAGGATTAATTGTCTTTCAATTTCATTTAAGTAATAATATTTAACTTGTTACACAATAAATATTCTCAACCCAAAACAGTAATCAATCTTTACATCCTTCACATATTAGTTTACTATAATAATTATATTAATCTTCAATTCCCTGGATAACTGATTTCTTATAAAATACTTAGTACTGATTAACTATTTTTAGTCAATCAATTTGTTTTTATTTTTCCCTCATCCATTATGCATATAAATTAATGACTTCCCAATAATATTTCAATTTATCTTAGTATTAATTACACCCGCAATATTAATCATTTTAATCTTCCTTACTTAATAATTAGTAATACTTAATAGTTAGTTACGATTCATTTGCTTATCATTTCCTAAATATCCATCCCAAATTTATCACTTATTGTATTTAATTAATTTCCTGCTAATTTACCTTCAATTACTTCTACTAAGAAATTACCCTTCTGATAAATCCCACCAAGTAATTTAAATCTAAATTATTTACTTCCATTTATTAACCATCCATTTATTTACTTTATAAATTACATTAAATAATTATACCTACCAAATTTCACGATTGATTATCCTTAATTACTTAATAAAATTAATTACCTTAAATTAATTACATCCATAATTTACTTCTCTAAATACTTAGCTTAAGTCAATCGTTCGATTACAAATTGGTCGTAAAATTATTTCTTAAGTACAAACTATTTAATTTCCTTACTACATCATAAATTTCTAGACTTTAACCAAATCATCTTTAATTACTCGAATAGCCAATACTTAATCATCGAATAACAATCCAAAGTTATTTAATTAACAACTCATAGTGGTAACTAATTTACTGATCGTTCCCACATATTCAAAAATGTTTCTTTCAAATTTCAAACGGCAAATCAGTGAAGATTACTCACCTGCTATCACCACTGCGAGCCTACTCACTGTTGATTTCGTAAGCTACCCACATCGCAGCGTTGCCGCTCGTGTTCGAGTCAACTCGTATGCAACCCTATCTTTAATCGCTCTGCCCTGAAGCCATCACACGCGAGCGCCAACCTACCCCACCTCGAGATCGCCTCCTCTGCCCTCGCCACTCGCTGTTCGAGCCACTGCCTCACGTTCGATCGTGACTGCAGTCGCTACACCCGCCTCACTCGCGCTACCTTCAATCACCTGCGGCTGCAATCCTCGAGCCTCGAACAAACTTCACCCACATCGAAGCAGCCTCGCCTCAAAACAACCATCGCGCGCAGCGATTTACCCCAAATAACCGAAACCCTAAACCACCCTTCGAGCAATCTCGATCCTGCCCCATCCTTCCCAGCTCGAGTTCGAGCTTGAATGCGCCGCGTCGCCATGCTATTATTTGTTTCTCTTTTTTTTTTTGAATGAGATTTTAATTCGAGAAAGAGGGAGGAAAGGAATCTCCGTTCCATTTTTTTTTATTTGCCGTGTTCAGAGAAATAGAAGGGGACGGAAAGAAAAAGGAAGTGATCGAAGGATTCCTGAATACGCTTGGATAAAAATATCTTTGGTTATTAATTATATTATATTATAAAACTCCCCAAAACGTCTCATTAATAGCCATTTAAAATTTCGAACTTCACTTAAGCAATGTCGTTAGGTGATTACAATGTTTTACCCGCGTTCCGAATAAAATGGAACGTGCTTCGGAGGCGAGTTTGATCGTATGCGCGAGTTACAGAAGTAAATGACCAATTTCAAATTATATAAATTCAATACTTAAACCATATAATTCAATGATTTAATTATCAAGTAAATATCGATATCTTAAATTCAAGTTAAAATTAACTTTTAAATATTTTAAAATCAATTAACAATTCTATTTTAAATTGTTGGAAAATCTAGGTCGTCACATTCCTTCCCCCTTAAAAGAATTTCGTCCCCGAAATTACTAGTTAGGAAGAATGTCCCATACCTGTCAACTTTTTCCCAAAACCAAACAGTTCTACAACTTAACAATTATCTTTCATAAAAACCCCCTTTATTATTCTTACTATCTTCCAAACTCTTTCACAATATCAAACGATACCCCTTTTCTCGATCATTTAAATGTCAATTAAAAACCTAATTTTTGAACTATCAAAATTATCTCAAAAATTTTCTAACTCCCTAAATTCCCGAAAATTTTTGCCAGCGTCTCCTTTGCGCGGCTAGCTCGGTACTACTACAAAAGGCCTCTACGGGCTCCCAATTTCCAAAAAGAAAACAAAAGCCAAGTGGCTACATCATAAACCCAATCCAATTTCATACAGGAATTTAAATACATACCTTTTTGTTGGGCAATTTGAATTTATCTTTTGGAACCAAATCCAATTTCTTTTCTCTTTAATACCTGCATATCTCACTTAGCAACAATATCCAATCGTAACCTTATAAATCATTTTATACATCTCTTTACATAAGTTTCATACCCACTTCTATTCAAATTAGTTTTCGCCGTTTCATTTGAATTCAATTTATTTTCGATTTCTAATATTGAGTTATATCTTTCTTTTAAACTGGTTCATATTAGTTTCATTTACTAGTTTACTTTAACTTCCACTTTAAAATTGTTTTGTCGTTAACCAAAATTTCCAAAAAAATTTCTAAAATTTTCTAACCCCCAAAATTTTCAGAAAATTTTGGCAGAGTCTCCTTTGTACGGAGAAGCTTTTGCAATTTGACAAAAGATATAAATATGTATACATCGACCCACACGGTCGGAAAAAGCAAAAACAGTTCATATTTCCTATTTTTATTGCGTAGGCGTACCTTATTTAGCATTTTAAGCAAGCAGCTTATTAATTTAAGCAATTTGCGCAATCCAAATCAACCAAACAGTCTTCAGGTACCTGTACTTACTCAATTTAAATATGTAAGTGCCATATATATGAAGTTTTATAATATTTCTCTTACTTAAACGACCACAACACATCAACTCTAGAAGAAATGCATTCTAGATAACTTTCACAAGCAATTGCTATGATTTCAAAACCAATTCCATTGTTTTCAACCAATTCACATTCCATTTCATTCAATTTTAAATGATTTATTACTCAAGTATTTACATTCAATCGATTTTTAACCCAAACAAGCACCTATTCACATCAAAAGATTCAAATCAATTTTATTTAATCTCTTTCAACCCATAAAATTTTAATTACTTTTGTTTACGTCAATGACAACTATTTTGATGCAAATTCGACGATACTCTCTTAATAGAGTATCCATTTCAATTCATAACCACTTTAAATTAATTTTTAACTCATCATGTATTTAATTCCGTTTCGTTCTTAATTTATTCACAAACCATACATACGCTTTTCATTTCTTCTCTGCATTGACTTCATTCAAACTATTTATTAAGTTTGGCACATTCAATACTTCTAAATTAATAACCATTTCCAAATTAATTTAATCCAAGCTTTTATTTAATGGGCTTTTAGCCTTATTCGAAACCAAGCTTCAAATAATTTTAAACTTAAGTTAATTACTTAAATTTTAATTTTAATTCACCTACTCATCTTATCAAAATAATATGCAACACATACTTAACTCATTTATACCTCAAATTAATATGTCACCGAACTTAAATTCAGTCTAATAATCCAATTCCAATCACATCTTTGATTTAGTCTTTATTAAATCAGACTTCATCCATTATTATCTAATTCAATTTAACTCATTTTAACTCTTTAATTTATCATTTAATTCATTATCGAATTTATTTTATTAATACAACGCCGTTCTCAATTTATTTCTATTTACTTGGGTTTTGTTTGTAACTCAAATTAGTCTATTATAATTCACTGCATTTCATTCCACAACATTTCCATCATATCAAATTTACTTGCAAATTTCATTAAATATTATTCAAATCACACTTGGATTTTATTTGCAATTCAAACCATCACATTTTCCAATCCAACTCTATTTCATTTTTTTATTTTACAATATCTTTTCTTATTTAATTCATTATCAAACCCAAGTCGAATTCTATCTATAACTCGAATTCATTTCCAAACTTCATTATCTACTTACAATCCATTTTAGTTATCTAGGTTAAATTTTATTAACATTCTCTATTAAATAATTTATTTAGATAATTATCTTACTTCCACTTTTAATTCAACATTGGATTTTTAATTACAAAGAGTCACTTCATTAAAATTTTCCCGAGTTTCAATTTTATTTTACAATTTCAGTTTGAACTTCCCTTGATTTTCCAAAATTTCATCTCCTTTATTTTAAAATTTTAGAAATGCCTATAAAATCTCATAATAATATTAAAATAGCTTTTATAAAATATTTCTTATAACTCGATGTCTCAACCAGTCCATCCTTGTTCTCACAGAAATTCAGTCATACGTTGATCAGGCGTAGGACCGAAAATCTATAAGTACTTGGTAAACCCGTTTTCAACATCCAGTAAAAATATTTGGAAAATAATTTTATTGAAAATATTGAAAACATTTTGAAATAGAGGAAATATCCTTGGTGACAATGCTCTGAAAATCATCACCCCCATCCATGGTCACAGTTACATACCAGGGTTACGTTGCAGTCTCAACAAAAGTCCATGTAACTGCAGGCTCTCCGCGGCCTCTCGATTACGCCATGGATCCCACACAACAGATCACAGTTACATCCAGGGTTACGTTGCCGTCGCAGCAAAAGTCCATGTAACTGCAGGCTCTCAGCGGCCTCTGACTTTCGCTGACGAAATGAAACTTCTCCACTCCAACATAAGTCGCAGTCTACCGAGATAAACTCAATCGCAGACTGTTGGCTCTCAGCGGCACACACGACTTACGCAATGTTACCATAGGTCGCAGTTACATCCTGGGTTACGTTGCAGTCACAACAAAAGTCCATGTAACTGTTGGCTCTCCGCGGCACACACGACTTACGCTATGGTAAACTCAACTCAAAATCCTCAGGAACTAGTTTTGTCCGGACTCCTCACAGGATCAACTTTAGAACCCCCCCTTGGGGCTCAAGGCAGCACCACCCGGTGGCACTCCTGAGAAGTTCATTTCAAGGGAGCGCCTTTTTCCCCAGAGTCATCATCAAAACATTTTATACTATACATATATAGTATATTCAAATTATACACCTAGTATGATATTATACAAAGTTCCCTTACACAAAATCGATTATCCCAAAATCGAAAATTCTCAAAATATGCTTTCCAAAACTCAATATTGATTTTACCCAAAAATCAAATGCCTTTTTCAAATCCAAAGGTTCCCAAATTTTTTTCCAAAATCCTCATAGGATCCTTTATATATATTCTGATATATATATATAAATAAAATTTTAAAACTTTGGATCCTTACTTTCTTGTAGAAAACACCTTTTATACTCCAAACACTTCTCAAAAACCATAGAAATATCCCATTTCCATCTTTATTCATTTCATATTTCTCAAAATATTCTTTCAGTTCAAAAGAACCATTTCATATTCCTTATTCACCTTTACATTAATCCCCATTTGGATTATTACTTCAATCTTTATCTCAGTTGGGTACTTAATCAATAACAGTTTGAACTCCGACCAGTTTATATCTAGAAAATAGCTTGAAAATTCTAAAAATAAATAAATAGTGGAAAATTAATTATTAGTTTGTAAAATTGCTATAAAATAGGTAAATAACTGTAAAATAGTTAAGAAATAGTTGAATATTTTCAAAATTTGTAGATAATTACAAAATAGTTGTAAAATAGAAATTAGTTTGTGAAATAGTTGAAAAATAGTAATTAGTTTAGGAAACAGCTGAAAAATGGTTAGAAACCTCCAAAATAATTATAAACAAGTATAAAATAATTTGGCGTTAAGAAAGAAAGGTTGTATATATTTAATAGCTTAGAAAAATAAGTTTATATGAAAACAATTTATATTGAAAATAGTCAAGAGTCAAACCGTTCACTTCTCCAACAATTCAATTTTAATCTCCATTTAAATTGATCCAATTCCAATCCAAATAACTCCAAATTCCATTGGACTTGATTAATTCCCAATTCAAGTTGAATCAATCTTGATTCCTTCCCAAATTTAAATCAAATTCTAATTGATTTTAATTCTGTTCAATTTTAATTATAATTTCATATTATCCCAATTAATTTGAATTATTATCAATTTAATTCCAGAATCCAAATCACTTCAATTTAATCCATTCCAATTTCCCATTTAAAATTTTTAAACTTATACAACTTTAATTATAATTTACATTTTTCAACTTCTATTTATAAATCAATTACATTCACATTTTGCTTTTAACTTGGAGTTATACTTTTTATTTATCTAATATATTTTATTATTCCATAAATATTTTAAATCCAGATTCCAAAGTTTAAACAATTTTCCAAAACTTAAACATCACCTTAGAATTTATCTATATCCAAAATTCTTTGACAGATTCTATTATCCCTTTGAATTTCAAAACCAAACTCAATTCACAAACAATTCCAATTTAAAACAATTTGGTAGCAATTTCTCTTCTAGAAACTCGAAAATAAACATCGATAATGCTGCAGTCATCACCGACGTTATTTTCCAGTGACCGAAGAGTTCAATGCTTTTATCTCTTTAAAACACTTCTAAACATTTTAATTTTAAATCTTCCAGATTTCAAGTTCAACACCAAAAATATTTTTGAAACAATATTATTATTTCATTCCAAAACCTTTGGAAACCACTTTCAATCCAAAGGAATTTTAAATTTCCCAAAAATTCCAAATTCCCAATCCATCCAATTCATATTTAAACATTACTCTAGAATTTCATCTTACTCTATTTCAAATATTCTCTGGAATTCTATTTCAACTTATAACCTCAATTTATTTATAAAGTATTTCAATTAATGAATTACATTTACAATCTATATTTCAAATTCCTTTTCGATGTTAAACCAATTCCCACCTTCCATTAAATTTTTGAACTTACACATCTTCCATCCAAATCCAATTAATTCAAATCGGATTCAATTTGAATAAGTTCAATTCCAACTTCACATTTAAACCATCTCGAATTATATAAATTCGAGTTAAATTCTCAAGGATTGGTTTAACCTTTTTAAACCAAATTGACTTTGTATATTTAAAGTTTCAAACAATTCTAATTTCTGAGTTCTAATTCTAGAATTTCACTTTTAATTAATTTAATTTTAATTTGGTTGTATTTTATAGTACTTCATTTAATTCTAATTCAAGACTTCAGTCTGGTTGTATTATATTGCTTATTAATTTAATTCTAAAGATTTTACAACCAATCACCTTAATATTTATTAGAAGGAAATATCGCTTTATATATCAAGAATATATATTTTTATATAAAATCTTTTAAAACCTTTATATAAGAAAATTACAAGTACGCGCTCATATATATATATACACACTCAACTCATTATAGAGTTCTACGAACTCTATTTAATGAGTAATCCCCACCAGAGCCAAGGTTCTCGCTTAACCTTCAGCTCTGATACCAAATGTAACGACCCGAAATTTTCGAACCCGAAAATTCCAGATAGTTAAGAAAAAGAAGAAAGAGATAGAAGAAGAAGAACAGAAACACCAAACATCTCACAATCGCAGCGGATAAAATATAATAATAAATAATAATAGTTTACAAAAGAATACTATATTTGTTGATTACATTTAATATACATCAGAGTTTCACATATATATATATATACAGACACTAGACATATAAATCATGTCCCAGATACACAATAATATAAATACAACGGATAAACTCTATACGATATCACCATCCAGCTTGCCTCCTGAGCTCCAGAACGTCTTACCTACCTGAAAATCTGTAATACTCGGTCTGACCCGAGCATTACACCAAAGTAACACCCGGGTCAGGCTGGAAACCAGCGTGAGTAAACCCAACTAACATGAAATACCAAAACAATCAGCTCATATAAACCCGGGTAACATATCAATTTAATCAATTCACAATTTGCTATAAGCAACCTTATTTCACATATTAATTTCTATGTACTAAACTTAGATAAATGTTCCAGTCTACTTAAATCATTTCAATCCAGCCTATTGATTTCACAAATCAATATATAAATATTTGAAGTGGTTTCGGGTATTTCCCAAATACCCGACCCCGGTCTCCTCGAGACTCATATTATCCTAATCCCAAATTATTCAAATGAAATTCACAACATTTCATAATAGAGATATCAACTTATTCAAAACATCCAATACCATTCCATCATTCATAAGCAAAACTTAATCACATACAAAGTTAATTTAATTAATCCTGATTGAATTACTAAATCTCAACGACTTAAATTTCTTCATTCAATATTAATTTAATTAATTTCACATTAATTAATCAATCATCCCTTTATAATTCTTCTTAATTAATTACCCAGGATTAATTGTCTTTCAATTTCATTTAAGTAATAATATTTAACTTGTTACACAATAAATATTCTCAACCCAAAACAGTAATCAATCTTTACATCCTTCACATATTAGTTTACTATAATAATTATATTAATCTTCAATTCCCTGGATAACTGATTTCTTATAAAATACTTAGTACTGATTAACTATTTTTAGTCAATCAATTTGTTTTTATTTTTCCCTCATCCATTATGCATATAAATTAATGACTTCCCAATAATATTTCAATTTATCTTAGTATTAATTACACCCGCAATATTAATCATTTTAATCTTCCTTACTTAATAATTAGTAATACTTAATAGTTAGTTACGATTCATTTGCTTATCATTTCCTAAATATCCATCCCAAATTTATCACTTATTGTATTTAATTAATTTCCTGCTAATTTACCTTCAATTACTTCTACTAAGAAATTACCCTTCTGATAAATCCCACCAAGTAATTTAAATCTAAATTATTTACTTCCATTTATTAACCATCCATTTATTTACTTTATAAATTACATTAAATAATTATACCTACCAAATTTCACGATTGATTATCCTTAATTACTTAATAAAATTAATTACCTTAAATTAATTACATCCATAATTTACTTCTCTAAATACTTAGCTTAAGTCAATCGTTCGATTACAAATTGGTCGTAAAATTATTTCTTAAGTACAAACTATTTAATTTCCTTACTACATCATAAATTTCTAGACTTTAACCAAATCATCTTTAATTACTCGAATAGCCAATACTTAATCATCGAATAACAATCCAAAGTTATTTAATTAACAACTCATAGTGGTAACTAATTTACTGATCGTTCCCACATATTCAAAAATGTTTCTTTCAAATTTCAAACGGCAAATCAGTGAAGATTACTCACCTGCTATCACCACTGCGAGCCTACTCACTGTTGATTTCGTAAGCTACCCACATCGCAGCGTTGCCGCTCGTGTTCGAGTCAACTCGTATGCAACCCTATCTTTAATCGCTCTGCCCTGAAGCCATCACACGCGAGCGCCAACCTACCCCACCTCGAGATCGCCTCCTCTGCCCTCGCCACTCGCTGTTCGAGCCACTGCCTCACGTTCGATCGTGACTGCAGTCGCTACACCCGCCTCACTCGCGCTACCTTCAATCACCTGCGGCTGCAATCCTCGAGCCTCGAACAAACTTCACCCACATCGAAGCAGCCTCGCCTCAAAACAACCATCGCGCGCAGCGATTTACCCCAAATAACCGAAACCCTAAACCACCCTTCGAGCAATCTCGATCCTGCCCCATCCTTCCCAGCTCGAGTTCGAGCTTGAATGCGCCGCGTCGCCATGCTATTATTTGTTTCTCTTTTTTTTTTTTTGAATGAGATTTTAATTCGAGAAAGAGGGAGGAAAGGAATCTCCGTTCCATTTTTTTTTTATTTGCCGTGTTCAGAGAAATAGAAGGGGACGGAAAGAAAAAGGAAGTGATCGAAGGATTCCTGAATACGCTTGGATAAAAATATCTTTGGTTATTAATTATATTATATTATAAAACTCCCCAAAACGTCTCATTAATAGCCATTTAAAATTTCGAACTTCACTTAAGCAATGTCGTTAGGTGATTACAATGTTTTACCCGCGTTCCGAATAAAATGGAACGTGCTTCGGAGGCGAGTTTGATCGTATGCGCGAGTTACAGAAGTAAATGACCAATTTCAAATTATATAAATTCAATACTTAAACCATATAATTCAATGATTTAATTATCAAGTAAATATCGATATCTTAAATTCAAGTTAAAATTAACTTTTAAATATTTTAAAATCAATTAACAATTCTATTTTAAATTGTTGGAAAATCTAGGTCGTCACAGTCTAATTGTAACAACCCGCATATTTTACGATTGAGTATTTAAATATTTTATTAAAATATTTCATCGTTAGTCGGATTTTAGTCCGAAAAGCTACTTTTTACAAACAGTCAAATTAGGACTCGAGACCACCTCCATTGAGTTAAAAATGATGTTTGCGATCTTTTTGAGTATAAACTTCGATATGTTTGGAGATAGTAGAATTTTGCTACTTTTTCACTTAGGGCTTTGGTTTTGTTTCAGCTCATTAGACCCAAGCTTCACCCCTCTTCTCTTCATTACTTTACTTTTATTTCCTAATACTCAAGCTTTAGCAACAATGGAGAGTGGAATGGGAAATTAAAACTCCAAGCCCTAGTTTCCATTTGCAAATCAAGTTCTAGCTCCAAATTTATAGAAGAAGGTTTGGTAAGCCTCCTCCTATTCTTCTCCTACTCATTCTCTTACCAATTTCAAAAATTCCTAAACCTAATTTAGGAAATGTTTCTCTTTTAAGCTTAGATTCAAGCTCTATGGGTTGGAATTGAAGAGTGATTGTCCTTGCCATTGCTCTATAGCTTCTTCTTCGTTTGTTTTGGGTTTAAAGGTGAGATTTTTATCTCACATCTATGCCTATATCTATCTTTGATTGTTGGGTATGAATTCCTAACACTTATTCATGTGCATTTACTTTGGTTTGGATTGAATTGGAGAATATTCCAATTTTTGGTGTTTTGAGTTCAATTCTTTAAAAATCCTAACTTCGATCTTTGAACATGTTTTTGGTGATGCATCAAAGAGCTTGTAGGGCCGGGTCATCGTTTGGCATAAACCCCTAGCGCCCATTGCTTGTCCGGTTGCATTTGCGAAGAGATTGCCTCTTCATTTTTTAGGCTGAAAATACTGGAAATTACAGTTCAGTCGACTGAAATCTCTGTTCAGTCGACTGAAACTAGAAACAGAAAGTTTCCAGGCATGATTCAGTCGACTGAAATCTCTATTTAGTCGAATGAACCTGGAAACAGAAGGTTTCCAGGTATGATTTAGTCAACTGAAATCTCTATTCAGTCAACTGAATTTGTTGTTTCTGTCCAATTTGCCTTTTGGGATTGAATTTCCAATTTAAATCGATTTTTGATGATCCTATTTGTTGTTATCATTTATTATGACTTTGATGACTCCTTTTTAGGGATTTTTGAATATCCATTTCGATGGATTCTTTATCGGTTTCTTTGGATTTGATTCACGTCTTCGTATGTGGATTTTAATGATTGATTGTTTCTACAATCATTTTTATGGTTTGTCACTTTAAAATACAAAGGTTTCTATACTAGTAGTAAATATTCAAACTCTTTCTCAAAGATTATTTAAACTCTATTTTCAATATCAAACTCGTTTATGAAACCGTTTTCCAACCTACTAGTATATACAAACCTTTACCTCACTCGTATGAGAAATCTAATTATACGACTTAGTAAGACAAGTGGTATGAAACGTTTGCGTTTACTTCGCCGTTTAATTCTTAGACTTGTTCGATTGAATCTCTTGTGACAATTCTTGAGTGGAATTCTACAATTTGTTCGTAAATATTTAAGTTAAGCTAGTGGTTATGGGACATGAAGCTAAGCTCATATATTTACTAGCTTAGGGTAATTGACACTTCTTGATGATTAATGATGATCATTTTTGTGATTTGGACTAGCGATACGCTATGTTTCTTTGTCCACGTAGGGGACGGTACCTCGTTTTATTGAGTTTCGTCTTATTTCTTTTATAGGCTAACGACCTATGTATTATTTGGAGTTTCGACTCAATTTTTATGGGCTAGTGACCCATGTTCTTTTATGGAGTTCGGTCCATCGGACGTACCTTTGTACTACGTTGTTGCACCAGCTTATCAGGATCATCGGGCCTACCGTTATACTAAGCCGTTGTTCCGAATTATTCGAGTTTCAGGTTCCTCGGGCGTACCGATATTGTACTACGTCGTTGTACCGGCTCTATGGTTAGCGACCATGGGATAGCGTCCCGTTTGTGATACACGTGTTGGTGAGTTTTCATGCTCCCGTTTTGTGATAGGCCTCCCTCTTTTTGTGATTTCTGGATTTCTATTGATGATTTCTAGAATTCGTGTTCCACCATCTTTTATGATTGGCATTGATATGACGTCGATATTTGTGACTTGGTGAATAAAACTAAAGAGCATGACATCCTTTTGATCTTTGAGAAGATTCTTGTGATATTGATTAATCTCTGATTGATTTTCAATTACATAATCATAGTATGGTTTTATGGTTATCATACGATTTTGTCATATCTCTTATTCTATATCATTTTACCTGATATTTATAGTTAGACTGATCCGTTTATTATTTTCTTATTAAATAATACTCGGGTTAGACCGAGATGTTATAGGTGCTTCTGCTTGACTCCTCATGTGAGATTATTATCCTGACTTTTGGCTAACTACTTAGATTAGTAGTAGTTTTTGGTTCTATACATTTGAGATATAGACTCCTTGATGTATACATATTCTTTTGTCTAGCACTTGTAACTATTCTTTTGTGATATTGTGGATCTTGTTTGACCACTACTCTGATATACACTTTTATGTGTTATATTCATATCTTTTTCCGCCTTTGTGATATGGATATCTGTGACTGATTTGTGTTATGTTTATTTCTATATTTGTTTTCGAAGATTATATAGCCACTATGTAGTAGCTTTGAGTTTGTGTCGGTATGTCGGGTTGTTATATTTTTATCTGGCATATCGTTACTCGCACAAAGCAATTACACAGATGGTCGCTCCTCAACAGCCTTATTCTCTACGCTAGTTGACGGCATTACCCCGTAGTGTCCATGGCTAGCGTGGGTATAGAGGTGGGGCATACACTAATCCTATTGACTGTAAATATATTTTCATTCTACATGCCCAATAAGCAAGTTACTGCCATTAAAAAGTAGTGGTCTGGTAGTACACTGACCCTCTATAAATGAACTAGTGATAGTGTTAACAAAACCAGTGTTGGTAGCCATTTTTTAATATTTTCAAAATTCAGATTATGAAAACTTTGAAAATCTTGCTCTGATACCAAATGTGAGAAATGCAGAGTACGGATCTAAAGGTTGGAATAACACTAGAAGGGGGTGAATAGTGTTTTATGGATTTTATAAATTTTTTTCAAACTTTTGTAATTTAATCACCAACAAACGCAATTCACAGACACAGATATAATCACAGAATCAGACGCAGATGAAAATACTAAATAAAAGCAGTAAAGAAAAGAACATACCGGGATTTTATACTGGTTCGGAATTACCCTACATCCAGTCCCGCACAATTATACGGGTTTCTTTTCAAAATAATCTCTTAGATTACAGCCTCGGTTTCAAGGCTACAAGGTACACCCTCCTGTATTTGAGTTCGGGGGCAAACTCTCCTGATTTAACCAGGCTACCAGATCACCTAATCGATTTTCGAGGCAACGATCACACCCAATTGATTTCAAGGCTCAACCGCCCCCTTTACTCACAGTTTTATTTACAAATGATCCTATAACTCTGAATAGCACTAAGATCTTATGGAGAGAGTGGTAGAGAATCAAACAAGAGATAATCAAGTTTGATTCACTTGGTATTTCGGTAGATTATAGTTTTGGATTCTTTAGAATAAATGTGGAAGATGAAGAGGAGAGAAAACAAGTGAAATATGATTAAAAATTCGTTTTGAACTACTGTATTTATAGAAAATCAACAGCCATATCTGTTCATGAAAAGATATGATGAATAGACACTTCTTTTGAAAATTTGAATTTTGAATTTAATGGATACCATGTCGACATGGGAGGTAGGGGTGTGTTGACATGCTCAAGACAAAATTGATGTTTTGATTTTTCTTATTAGAATTGGTTTTATAATTTGCCAAAACAATTTCTAAACTTTTGTAAATATATTTGAATATAGCTTAAACATATAAAAGAGTTTAGAAAGTAATTTTTAATATATATAATCTTAAACTATAAAGTGATTTAAAATCTAAGTATATAAATATTTTAAAGCTAAATATTTTAAAATAAGAGATAGTTTAAAATCAAAGACAATTTTGAAATCAAAATAATAAAGATAATTTTGAGGCTAAAATATTTCAAACAAGAGAGATGTCTTTTTGAAAAGAAGATTTTGAAAACATTTAAAATAAGAGATATATTTTTGAAAAAACATTTTTATAAAATTAGTGGATATTAAAATAGGACCACTATATGTTCCACTAGATATTATCATGGGTTCCATCCGACTAGGGTTCCATCCCTTTAACAGGCTCGAAGTGAATTCCATTCCACGAATAAATTACGAATAAAGATTTAAGCGCTTTCAAGAAGTTTTAACATAATTCTGGACTCAATACTTATCTTGTGCTCTTGAAATCTTGAATCTTGATATGTTGATACTCATGAGTCTTCAATCTTGATGTCTTCAGTCTTGAATCTCTATATTGTACAGTCTTCGTTCTTGGCACATGCATGGTTATATCCTGCATATACGTATATATCTAAACTATAATATTAGTATTTATATTTTATAACAAGTTCTAAGATTGTTGTCATCAGAACCATCATCACAAGGGCTAACAATCTCTACCTTCTTGATGATGACAACCTATGTTTATAAAATACACTTCACCTTCACTATAACTCCCCTTAAAACTAGTAACTCCCCCTTAATCTAAGCCTAACTACTCTATTTTATATTTCTCTCCCTTTGTCATCAACAAAAAAGACTAATCCTAAACTGATATGACTCCCCCTTAGTCTTATACTGGAGTACCTTTTTTTAGATTTGTATCTCCGAGATCAACGGAATCATGAATAGCCGTAAAGAACATATTTGAATTTTCCATCTTCTTATCATCATCGCTTGAGGATGAGTCTGAGTCTGAGTAGTCTAGTGTAGCGGTATATGCTTTTTTCCTTTTCTTTGTATAATCATTGCTTGTAGGAAACTATTGCTTATCAGGATGCGGACAGTCACTTTTGAGATAGCCTGGTTCGTCGCAGTTGAACCATTTGACATGATTTGGTACTTCATTATGATTTCCAAAATTCCCATGATCATTCTTTTTGAAGTTCTTCATCTTTTTATATTTTAGAAACTTCCGAAAGTTCCTTGTCATGAAAGCTAATTCTTCATCATCATCACTTTCCGAGTCTGATCCATATGTTAATGCATTGAACACAATTGACTTCTTTTCGAATGCCTTGCTATCTCTTCTCCCTTGCATTTGTACTTCAAATGACATTAGATTTCCAATCAATTCTTCAATCTTTAAAGTACTGATATCAGTTGCTTCTTCGGTTGCACGAGTTTTCTGATCCTAATCCGCAGTGAGAAAATTTAGTATTTTTCCGACTTGATCGTCTTCGGAAAAACTTTTTCCTAATGATATTAGAGAATGCACAATATCCTGAAATCTATTATACATATCTAAAATGGACTCATTAGAATTCATTTTGAATAATTGAAACTGATTTGTGAGTATATATATTTTGGTCTGTTTGACTTTGCTTGTCCCTTCATGAGTAACTTGCAAAGTTTTTCAGATATCATATGCAGACTTACAAATAGATACTCTATTGAATTCATTCCTATCGAAAACAATAAAATATTCACGGTTTTGGAATTATTTTGTGCAATAGTCTTTTTCTCAGCAGTCCACTGTGCAAAACTAGTTGTGGGTTCAGAAGATTCAGTTTGTGTGATATTCCAAGTGTCTAATCCTATTGACTGTAAATATATTTTCATTCTGCATGCCCAATATGCGTAGTTACTGCCATTAAAAAGTGGTAGTCTGGCAGTGGAATACTCTCTACAATTGAACTAGTGATAGTGTTAACAGAACCAGTGTTGGTAGCAATTTTTTAAACTTTTCAAAATTCAGATTATGAAAACTTTAAAAACCTAGCTCTGATACCAAATGTGAGAAATGCGGATTACGGATCTTAAGGCTTGAATAACACTAGAGGGGGGTGAATATTATTTTATGGATTTTCTAAATCTTTTTGATATTTATGTAATTTAATCACCAACAAGCGCAATTCGCAGACATAGATATAATCACAGAATCAGACGCAGATGCAAATACTAAATAAAAGCAATAAAGGAACGAACACGCCAGGATTTTATACTGGTTCGGAGTTACTCTACATCCAGTCCCGCACAGTTGTACGGATTTCTTTTCAAAATAATCTCTCAGTTACACCCTCGGTTTCAAGTATACGAGGTACACCCTCTTGTATCCGAGTCCGGGGCAAACTCTCTTGATTTAACCAGGCTATAAGATCACCTATCGATTTCCGAGGCAACGATCACACCCAATTGATTTCAAGGCTCAACCGCACCTTTTACTCAACAGTTTTATTTACAAATGATCCTATAACTCTGAATAGCACTTAGATCTTATGGAGAGAGTGGTAGAGAATCAAACAAGAGATAATCAAGTTTGATTCACTTGGTATTTCAGTAGAGTATGGTTTTGGATTCTTTAGAATAAATGTGGAAGATGAAGAGGAGAGAAAACAAGTGAAATCTGATTAAAAATTCGTTTAGAACTACTGGTATTTATGGAAAATCAACAGCCATATCTATTCGTGAAAGGATACGACAAATAGATAGTTCTTTTGAAAATTTGAATTTTGAATTTAACGGGCACCATGTCGACAAAGAGGGTAGGGTATGTCGACATGCTCAAGGCAAAATTGATGTTTTGATTTTCTTATTAAAATTGGTTTCTATAATTTATCAAAACAATTTATAAACTTTTGTAAATATATTTGAATATATTTTGAACATACAAAAGAGTTTAGAAAGTAATTTTTAATATATATAATCTTAATCTATAAAGTGATTTAAAATCTGAGTATATAAATATTTTAAAGCTGAATATTTTAAAACAAGAGATAGTTTAAAATCAAGGACAATTTTGAAATCAAAATAATAAAGATAATTTTAAGGCTAAAACATTTCAAACAAGAGAGATATCTTTTTGAAAAGAAGTTTTTGAAAACATTTAAAATAAGAGATATATTTTGGAAAAAACTTTTTTATAAAATTAGTGGATATCGAAATAGGACCACTATATGTTCCATTAGATATTGTCATGGTTTCTATCCCATCAGGGTTCCATCCCTTTAATAGGCTCGAAGTGGATTCCATTTCACGAATAAATTTCGAATAAATACATAAGTGCTTTCAAGAAGTTTTAACATAATCTAGACTCAATATTTATCTTGTACTCTTGAAATCTTGAACTCTTGATATCTTGATACTCATGAGTCTTCAATCTCGATGTCTTCAGTCTTGAATCTCTATACTGTATAGTCTTCATTCTTGGTACCTACATGGTTATATCCTGTATACACACGCACACACACTATAATGTTAGTATTTATATTTTATAACAAGTTCGTTGTCATCAAAACCATCATCTCAAGGACTAACAATCTTCTCCTTTTTTATGATGACAACCTATGTATACAAAATGTACTTCACCTTCACTCTAACTCCCCCTAAAACTAATAACTCCCCCTTAATCTAATCCAAAATACTCTATTTTATATTTATCCCCCTTTGTCATCAACAAAAATAATAATCCTAAACTGATATAATTACCCTTTAGTCTTATACTGGAGTACCTTTTTCTAGTTTTGTATCGCCGAGATCAATGTAATCATTAATAGCCATAAAGCACGTATTTGAATTTTCCATCTTCTGATCATCATCGCTTGAGGATGAGTCTGAGTCGTCTAGTGTAGTGGTATATGCTCTTTTCCTTTTCTTTGTATAATCATTGCTTATAGGAAACTGTTGCTTATCAGGATGCAGACAGTCTCTTTTGAGATTGCCTGGTTCGTCACAGTTGAAACATTTGATGTGATTTGGTACTTTATTATGATTTCTAGAATTTATATGATCATTCTTTTTGAAGTTTTTCATCTTTCTATATTTTAGAAACTTTCGAAAGTTCCTTGTCATGAAAGCTATTTCTTCATCATCGTCCCTTTCCGAGTCTGATCCATTTGTTAATGCGTTGAACGCAATTGACTTCTTTTCGAATGCTTTGCTATCTCTTCTCCCTCGGATTTGTACTTCAAACGACATTAGATTTCCAATCAATTCTTCAACCTTTAAAGTACTGATATCATTTGCTTCTTTGATTGCAAGAGTTTTCTGATCCCATTCCAGAGTAAGAGAATTTAGTATTTTTCTAACTTGATCTTCTTCGGAAATTTTTTTTCCTAATGATATAAGAGAATGCACAATATCCTAAAATCTACTATACATATCTAAAATGGACTCACTAGAATTCATTTTGAATAATTGAAACTGATTTGTGAGTTTGGATATTTTGGTCTGTTTGACTTTGCTTGTTCCTTCATGAATAACTTGCAAAGTTTTCTAGATATTATATGCAGACTTACAAACAGATACTCCATTGAATTCATTCATATCAAGTGAACAAAATAAAATATTCATGGCTTTGGAATTATTTTGTGCGATAGTCTTTTGCTCAGCAGTCCACTGTGCAAAACTAGTTGTGGGTTTAGAATATTCAGTTTATGTGATATTCTGAGTGTCTAATCCTATTGACTATAAATATATTTTCATTCTACATGCCCAATATGCATAGTTATTGCCATTAAAAAGTGGTGGTCTGGCAGTAGACCGACCCTCTACAAATGAATTAGTGATAGTCTTAACAGAACCAGTGTTGGTAGCCATTTTTTGAAACTTTTCAAAATTCAGATTATGAAAACTTTGAAAACCTTGCTATGATACAAAATGTGAGAAGTGCGGCTTATGGATCTTAAGGCTGGAATGATATTAGAGGAGGGGTGAATAGTGTTTTATGGATTTTATAAATCTTTTTAAAACTTATGTAATTTAATCACCAACAAACGCAATTCACAGACACAGATAGTTACATAATTAGAACAGATATAAATACTAAATAAAATTAGTAAAGGAAAGAAAACACTAGAATTTTATACTGGTTCGGAGTGACCCTATATCCAATCTCACAAAATTGTACGGATTTATTTTCAAAATAATCTCCCAGATTACACCCTCGGTTTCAAAGCTACGAGTTACACCCTCCTGTATTCGAGTCTGGGGAAAACTCTCTTGATTTAACAGGCTACTTGATCACCTAATCGATCTTCGGGGAAACGATCATACCCAATTGATTCAAAGGCTCAAACGCACCTTTTACTCAACAGTTTTTATTTACAAATGATCCTATAACTCTGAATAGCACTGAGATCTTATGGAGAGAGTGGCAGAGAATCAAACAAGAGATAATCAAGTTTGATTCACTTGGTATTTCGGCAGAGTATAGTTTTGGAATCTTTAGAATAAATGTGGAAGATTAAGAGGAGTGAGAAAACAAGTGAAATCTGATTAAAAATTCATTTAGAACTACTAGTATTTATAGAAGATCAACAACCGTATCTATTCCTAAAAGGATACGACGAATAGAAACTTCTTTTGAAAATTTGAATTTTGAATTTAACGGGCACCATGTCGACATGGGGGGTAAGGGTATGTCGGCATGCTCAAGGTAAAATTGATGTTTTGATTTTCTTATTAAAATTGGTTTCTATAATTTGTCAAAATAATTTCTAAACTTTTGTAAATATAGAATATAGTTTAAACATATAAAATAGTTTAGAAAGTAATTTTTAATATATATAATCTTAATCTATAAAGTGATCTAAAATCCGAGTATATAAATATTTTAAAGCTAAATATTTTAAAACAAGTGATAGTTTAAAATCAAGGACAATTTAGAAATCAAAATATTCAAAATAATTTTGAGGCTAAAATATTTTAAACAAGGGAGATGTATTTTTAAAATGAAGGTTTTGAAAACATTTAATAAGAGATATATTTTTGAAAAAACATTTTTATAAAATTAGTGGATATCAAAATAGGACCACTATATGTTCCACTAGATATTGTCATGGGTTCCATCCCACTAGGGTTCATCCCTTTAACAGGCTCGAAGTGGATTTCATTCCATGAATAAATTTTGAATAAAGATGTTAGTGCTTTCAAGAAGTTTTAACATAATTCTAGACTCAATACTTATCTTGTACTCTTGAAATCTTGAACTCTTGATATCTTGATACTCATGAGTCTTCAATCTTGATGTCTTCAGTCTTGATTCTCTATACTGCGCAGTCTTCATTCTTGGTACCTGCATGATATATCTTGCATATACATATATATCTAAACTATAATGTTAGTATTTATATTTTATAACAAGTTCTAAGGTTGTTGTCTTCAAAACCATCATCTCAAGGACTAACACTTTAGTTCTTGAGGGGTGATGGTCAAAGCATGCATTTGGATTTGAAATCTCGGGTTCTTGAGTTAGTTTTTCTTGGATAGATAAAATTCCATCCTTTGCTTCCTTAACATATCGACTCCTAACTCCTTGGTTGTTTCCAACCAAATGTGGGCCTTCGTGTATTACATCAATTCGGTTTATAAATGGAATGAAATCAGGCTGAATATCATCATCTTCTATCATATTTGTAGCTTTGCTTGGAAGCCTTTGGTTGCTATTTTCAGAACGGGTTGCCTTCTAACCATCTTTAATGAATTCCTTCAATTGTCCAAAATGGATCATACGTTTTATGATGCCCACCATACTTGGCATTCATCAATTTTATGCCCATTCAATTTGTGATTAGTGTAGTAATCACCTCCTCTCCTTGGGTCAGGATATGTCTTAGCTTTATAAGAGATAGGGCAATCATCTTTTTCCTTTATTGTGGCATATATGTAAGATAGTGGCTTATTCAAAGCAACATGGTTAGCATTTGAGTCTCCTTCCCATCTTGTTTCTTATGGTTGCGGTTGTTGTTAGTCTTTCCTATCTCCTTCTTGCCTTAAGCCTTCTTTCTGGCATGTTACATTTCATCCATGCGAAAGAACTCATCAGCTTGGAAATGGAAATCTTGCAAGTCTTTGCACCCGTGGATGTAGAGCTCCAGCCAGAATCGGGTTAGTTCGATCAGCCCAGAATGTTTCGCTACCAGCTTATCTCTATCGGTCATATTTTTTACCTTCAAGGCTTCTGTATTGAATCTCTTAAGATAATCGCCAAACCGCTCTCTTGGCCTCTGTTTGATATTAGCTACCATAGTGTAGTCAATAGCAGGATCCTTACAGATACAGAATTATGCTCAGAATTCATAAGAAAATCGCTTCCAAGAATAGATGGTCCTTTCTCGGTACTAACGGTACCATTTAGCTACTGCTCCCTAAAAAGTAGTTGGGAAAAGCCTACAATTGAAGCTTAGGATGCATTGTATAGGTCCATATGGCTCTTAAAGGCCAATAAGTGATCATTTGGACCGGTTGCCTGATGGATGGGATCCTGATATGAGAGGGAAGTTTTACAGACATGATTTCATCTATGAAAGAAGCTTCTTGATGATTGTTGTTGATCATGTCATCTAGAGTTCTTTTCCCTTTGAAATTGAGCATGTCTTTCACCGTTTTTTCTGCTAAGTCTTTCAATTAAGATTCATCATTATGGTAGCTACTCCTTTTAGGTTTGTATCCTTTAGAAATTGAGCTTCCATACTGCTTCTTGGATTTTTCTTCCAATCTTCCTTGGTAGTTTACTTCAGCTTGCTGATCACCTCTCCTCTTATGTGGATTCAAGGTAAATTTTCCTTTGTTTCTAAGCAAAGAAGCGTTCAAGTCCCTCTTTAGAGATTCAGCTTCATCTCCTCTTGTAGGCCTAGTAGTTGTAGAGGATTTCTGAGCAAGTACTGCTTCCAAAAGTCCCTTCATCTCTAGCACTTGTTGTTCTAGGCTTTTATTCTTAGCCTCACTATTGGTTGGCTTTTATGCTTATCAAATCGAGTTACATTCAGCAGCAGACTCGGTGTTAGACATGGTATCAAACTCAGGCGAAGCAGCATGAGGCATAGATATAGGCTTATCAGGCTCAGATTTAGGAGTTGTAACAATAGCATCGTTGACCCGTTCCGATAGAGCTTTTAATAACTTTAATCCATGTGCTCGCGCTATGATTCCATTGGCATGCAATTTTCCACCACTATCTACTCCTTTGTCTGCTCTAGATCTACAAATTAACACTGAGTTTGCAAAGTTATCCATGGCTTCTCCATTGACAGTCCCTATTTCAGTCACCGGTATTGTTTTAGGCCTTCCTTTGGATGGCCATGATAACTTAGATAATAATGGGGAGTTGAGTGTCCCAAATGCTATTAGAAATTTGTCATCTTTTGGTGTTGCTGGATTCAATATTTTGAATAATATTGCTATGAAGAATGGGGTAAATAATATGAATGATATGCAGAATTATGTGAATGACAAGACAAAATCCCATGTCCCTATATTTCGTGTCCCCATGTGCCATAATGAATCTCAGCCATTCATTGTAGCAAATTGATGAATTTGCGGGATCTACTGAATTTAATGAATGGTTGATGGTAAAAAATGAATGGTTGAGATCATTATGGTACATGGGGACATTTAGGAAGGGGGCAAAGGATTTGATTTAGTGAACGATGCGGCTAATAATGGAAAGTGATGTTGGATAGTCCTGGAGTTGCTAGGATTTTTGGGGTTTCTGGATTTTTGAATTGCTTACAACTTTCCTGTGAACATACCACAAATAGAATGCCAAGCAAAAGCTCAGCCAATTCAAATTCTATATGAAGCTCGATATCTTCCCTTAAATGGCCTTCCCATTTCTCAAATCATCCACGGAATGCTGGAGCATTCATGCATAAAAAATATATAAAGTATTTCAAGAGAATGGAATTATGATACCTCTGCAAAAGGTAGTCGAAGTGGGAATGGATTTTTGGAAGGGCTATCTTGTGGGATTCTTCTTAGGCTCAAAAAATTATTTTGTTCGATGTAAAGTAACTGATTGATTTTAATTTGCCCAACCATGTTTCTATCGTTTTGTGGACAATTAAATGTCGAGTAATGAAATATACATGTGGTATTAAGAATACCACAATTTCATTATGTTTTAACGAACAATAAGAATAAGTAAATTATGAGGTTATTTAGTTTGAAGAGACATTTTAGAAAAACTTAGGTATAAGAATAACGAGATCCAAGACAAAGCCCCAATCAAACAAATTGAACACCATTTTTAGTGCTTTGGACACCGAAGTCATATTAATTGCTTATTTTGACTAAATCAACTAAAAAAAGACGTTTGAAACTGCAAAAAGATAGATAATAAAATTTGTTTCGACAAACACATTAGCGGGTCAATGTTAGCATAACAATATAGAATTAAGCAGTTCGGAAAATTAGATAGATACAGTTTTATTCTTTAAAATATAACATTATATTTAATCATGTTTTATTTAATCATTTGATTAATCAATGTTAGCGTAACAATCTTTAATAACAGTTGTAATATCTTTGATGTCACACTTTTTTGGTGTCGATATGAACTACTAAAAATGCTCTTCATAGATATTAACATACCTTGATATCACTTGAAAATAAGATCAAGCAATTAATTTTTTTTACAAAGTCAAAATGCACTATCAAATCAATAGGATTTAACAAATAAATTTTCTTTTAAAAGAATTTCTTCATTATCCAGTAATATAAATAAAAATTCATACTAATACAAAATTTTTAGATGTTGCATCCTAAAAATATGGTTTCGATATAAAAAATGTGATTGAATATTTGTGTAAACCATTTTGTTTTTGAATGTGTAGAACATATAGGGTTGTTATGGTAATAGTTACCGTTATCATTTCACAAATACCGTAACCGTACCTTTTTACTGGTAAACGAAAATAGTTTACCGTTACCGTTACCGATATGCTGGTATACCGAAGACTGATATACCGATAATCTGATAACCGTTACACTGGTAATGGTAAATTACCGTTTTTCTAAAAAAAAGTTAGTAACATAACACGTATTCATACCATAACGGTGCTTTCATTATACAAATTACGGTGTTACTTATAAAAGACATAAATGAGAAAGAAGTTAAGTGTATTTAACATTATTTCGCCTGATTAATAAACTAAATTTAATCATTTGTTTGGTTCTAAATGCCATAATAAAGCATGTTACATGAATATACATGTATTATAAATTGACTGGTAAAATTACCGTTACCGTTGGTATTGAAGAAATGTTACCGATGATTTACCGTAGAAAATGATAAATTTATCATTAGCATACCGATTAAACCGATATACCGATTTCACTCGAAAATGGTAATCGATTGGCTGGCAAGGGTACATTTACCATAACAACACTATGAACAAGATGCAGAAAAAATAGTAACTTCCAAGGCGCCGGTAACGCTGGTGCAGAATAAAGCAGTTCGGAAATTATCAGAAGCATTATTGCTCCTCTGTTTTCGCCGCGTTCTCTTTCTTCTCATTCCCCTCACATTTCCCCAAAATACATTCTCCATTTTCCCCACAAATCCCCCAAAAATTATTCAATCACCAGAGAAATCAAATTCATGTCTCTATAAGCGATAACCTTCTCCCCCGTAATTTCAAATACGATGAATGGATTCAGTAATGGCGATTTATGGCAATTCGAGAAATCACAAACGCCATCTGGAGCTGACGGCGTCATACTAGGACTCGACGGCGGAACAACGTCGACCGTCTGTGTCTGCCTGAAGGCGTCGATGAAATTGTCGTTCTCCTCACAGACTGTTCCTGTTCTGTCTCGTGCTCGCGCTGGCTGCACCAATCACAACTCTGTTGGCGGTACTATTTCATTTCTGTTTTATTCTTAATTTGTCTAGATCTGGAAAAATTATGAAAATAATTTGAATTTTGGGATTTTGCGTAAAGGTCCTGCAGCTTGTTTGGTATCCCAGTATAGTTCATTTATTATTATTTTTGGGGTTTTGTAGAAAATGCAGCTAGAGAGACATTGGAAAAGATAATGGCAGAAGCACTTTTGAAGGCGGGTTCGGATAGGTCGGCTGTCAAAGCAGTTTGTCTTTCACTTTCTGGGGTTAATCATTCTTCTGATCAAGAGAGAATATTAGGATGGCTCAGGTTTGGTACACATACAAATTATTTTTGTACTCATTCTTCTTACTTTATTTTAGACACTTTTATGTATTTAACTGGCTATTCAGACCAAAACAGATATGAATGAAGTGTGTCCTAATGTGATTAACCATAGATCAAGACAAAAACAATCAATAGATATATAAGCAGTTTCTTCCTTACTACGTATGGGTAACACAGCTTCTGCACATATAATTTGTATACCTTTACTAGCATGTATGATAATACTTTTATGGGTTCCACTCCATATTCGCTCACTGCATGTTTATGTGGTCACAAAAGTTTTGAGCAGCGCGGTTTATATCAAAGTTTCAAATTTCAGATTTCATTCATGTTTCATCTCAATAAGATACTTTGTATCAAATGAGGTCTCGGATGAGACAAATGTCTCTCGAGCGTATATCTTGAATTGACATCTTGGGATTTAAGGTACATCTCGGACTATCACCGAGTACCTTGTGTCTAAAATTTATGATTCAATGAAATTTTAGCAATTGTTGTCTAAAAAGTATAGAAAAATTGTAACATGTATGATTTAAACAAAAAAAATAAAAAATTAAGATGAATAATTTTGGGAGAAAAGTGGAAATTTAGTTAAGCTTCAAGATTTGGTAGTACTAAGTGATATTTTTTGTCTGAACATGGGAATAAATGAAGTCTTTGTTGTGGCTCGTCGGGATAAAAGAAAAAAAAACTGTGATCAGATGTTATTAAATAGTAATAGAGTCGGTAGTTTCTTTTAGATCCATATGAAAAGTAAAAAAATGTTGCATAAAAAAAAGACTACATATGATATCTCGGATTGAGGTTTTGACTCATATTTTGGATGAGAGAAACGCATCGGATGAGATAAGTATTAATTAGATATGAATAAGATTTGATGTTTTGATAATTGTTAGTAAAACGAGATCTCGGGTGAGATAGAGAAGATTTGAAATCATAGCTTTTAGTAATGTTTTTTTCATTGTATTTTTTCACCCTGGTAAATTCGTTGAAGCTTTTGAAGGAGTTTGTCTAGAATTTCATAATCATATAATTGTATATATTTGGGGAATCGAATGTCTATAAGATCTAATATTTGTATATTAAGTGTTAGCGTAGTTACGAAGATCTATCTTCTGTTTTTTATATATAGAGAATAAATGATATTATTCGGTATATTTTTGTTAGAAGATTTTGATTGTTCAAACTTTAAAGTAGAAGAGTATGAACGAGTAGATGTTATTTTTTGTCAAATGATAATGTAACTTTGCAAAATCGTTTAAATAGCAAGTAAAGAATCATGCCCTTATAATATAACTTGTATAGCATTGAAAAGTGGAAAATTGTCACATGATATTATGTTTCTTCTTGCAAACAATATTGTTTAAATCCAAGTATGGAATCATATGCTAGTTGTTGTTTTTTTTCTTCAAAATTCAAATTTAAAAGTTATATCACATGCTCAACGTTATTAATAATTCGTAATTCATGTAGAAACTAATTGAGTATATACAATATCTTTTTCTTTATTCAGATACTAAAAATGTAGTTAAGCCAGATAATTTGACAAATTTTATGAAACTAGAATGAAATTTTAAATTAAACAATGTCTAACTAAATTATTTTAAAAATTTAACTTTTGTATTTCGTTTTACTTTACTTTTAAGTGCCATCCACCTAAGTTCATTTGGGTCCTACAGTCCAGAGCAACTATGCCATTTGTGTACCTTCCTTTTGCATCATTTTCTCTATGGCAATTCATACTGTTCTTTACCATCCCTCTTCTGCTCCTTTTTTTCTTCAATAAAATAAATAATATGTCAAGCTCGTATTGTTAGAATATTAGTCGAACTGAAAAAACGCTGATCAATTAAAGAAACATAAAAGTCAGCTGCAGAGCAGACGGCAAATGGGTGGTTAGTGGAAAATACCCATTTAGTTGATGGCATTCCTATGTACTATTGGCACACAAGGAGATGAAGGTATTACAAAAACTCGGAACATCATCCTAGTACTAGTGCGTATCCCGTGAGTTGCACATGGTGATATTGTAAAAACATAACATTCATACTCCAAATATTGCTAAAAATAAATTTTTATCAGCAATGCATGATATTTCAGTTATAATTTTAACTTTTTTTTAATGTTTATGTATATAATTTTTGTTAAGTGGTTTATATATTTTTATATTCGAATGAAAATTTAATTTTACCATTTTGTTAATACTAGAGTGATATATAAATTGAAATTGTCATTCTGTTAAAAACTTGTAGACAAACTAAGGAATAATAATAACTTTAATTTATGTAAATAGTTTGTGTATGACGCTTGGTCAATTTAAAAATATGGATTTGAATGTAAAACAATAAGAGAGAATTAATGAAAACTTTGTAAATAATTGTAGAAAATATAATATATGTATATGAATGTAGAACCATGGAAAGAATTAACGTAGCATTTTAGATAATTGTAAAATAATAACTTACATGGATTTGAAGAAAAAACGAAGAAATCTAAAGAGTGTGGAGAAGATTCTAGAAGTATTGAGAGGGTTTGTAATTTCTAAACCTTCTTACTATTTAACTAACCGTTTATTAAAATAAATGCATTATTAAAGTTGTTATCATTGTTTTCTTATTTTTTATGTGATATATTTATTTATATGTATATTTATACAATTTTATATTTAAATGGAAATTCTATTTTTTTTCATTTTTGTTACTATTAGTGGGGTATACATGTTGACATTGCTATTTTTTGGATTTACTAGACAAAATAATAGATATCGGTTAATTAAATTTATTTTAACAGTTTATATGTAAGATTATTTAGTTAAACATATGGACTTAAATGTAAGTCATACGAGAAAACTAAGGAGAACTTTAAAAATAATAGTAGGAATAAGAAACGTACTTCTTTGTATATATAACAATAGTAGAGAATTAATAAAATATTGTAAAAAATTATAAAAACATAATTTGTATTAGGATTTTAAAATAAAATATCAATAAAATATCTGAAGAGAATCAATGATAAGTGAGAAAAATGCTAGAATCGGAGAGAGCAAGAAATTCATCTATTTTATGATTATTTAATAGATTTATGTATTTGTTATATGCTTATGTAGGCGGATCCATCTTGTGACGTTTTCTTAGAAAAATAAATGACTTATTTGATTTTATATTTTTATTGAAAGATTTTGATGCTTTGTGGAAGAAAATAAATTAATCTTTGTTACTTTTGTTAATATATATTGAATTTTTTATTTTAGGATTTGTCACACATATTTATGAATATTAGTTAGTTACATTTATTAACTTAAAATTCAAATTTTGTCAATTTTTTATGAGATAAATATTTATTGAAATTCATTTTGAATTTATTGCTCATCTCTACTGTCAAGAGAGGAAATTGATTGTACATGAATCACTAGTGTCTTGTTTTGTAAAGGATCTTCAAAATTATCCTTCCAATATTTCATATTCTACAACATCAACACATCATGCGTATGTGTTTGCAAATCGTGCGCGTTATACATTTGTGTATAGTAAATTCATTAAAAAAGATGACGGATAAATATGAAATTAAAATTTCTTATTTGAGTATATGATAATTTTGATGATGTGAATTACTTAGCGTTTTTTTTGGGCTATTTAGGTTTGTTAACGGGCAGTCTCGGATGCATATGATGTCATATTCGAATTCGATTTGAAATAATTTCCGGACATTGGATATTCGTATGCGCGAGTATCAAAAGAACATCAGATTTATCTTATCCGTTGACGATGGATAAATCTGAAAATATTAACATGAATTTCTTTGCTTCCACATCTATTTTTCTGGATATCAGACATTTATCCTTTTATTGGATATGGATGCTAATGGATTTTCGAATTTACTGGTATCCATTGACATGCTCAATGATATTACTAGTAGAGGATGAAAATGTTGAAATATATAAAGAATTTAGACGGACATATTGATGAGAAAACCAAAGGAAGAATGTGAGTTTTGAAGAGACGAGGATTTGATTGGAAGTATAATGAGAGAATTAACAAGAGATTTAAAAAAAGTTTTTTTTCCTTTTTACCGTTTCAAGATACATAAGATGCGTGTGTTCCAAGTGTAGATATTTGGAAATCTTTTTTATCAGCTTATAACTTGCGCAATCGTAAGAAGCTTTGTGACAATTTATATCAATCTTAGATTTTTGTTGTACTGGTAGATTAATGAAATCGACATACATTTAACTTGTATATTCTTCAGAAGCAAAATAATGATTATATTATATATAAAAATCATGCATGTTTATCTGCTAAATTAATCATTTGCATCTGAAATCTGTAAGATTATAATGTTTAAACCAGCTAACTCTACACATTACCAATTATTTTCTTCCCTTCTATTCAACAACTTTTTAATGCTAATGAGTAGTGACAACATAGTTCATCCTAGAAGATCATAGAAGATGAGGCATGGCTGCCTCGGTCATTATGTAACAAAACTTAATTTGATTACTTATTGCATGCCACTTATACTTTTTTATAAATTGTTGCACAACTGCAGAGACATATTCCCAAGTCATGTGAAGTTGTTTGTTGAAAACGATGCTGTTGCAGCATTGGCCAGTGGAACAATGGGAAAGCTTCATGGTTGTGTTTTGATTGCTGGTACTGGATGCATTTCTTATGGATTTACTGAAGATGGTAAAGAAGCCCGTTCTGCTGGTGCTGGTCCCATTTTAGGTGATTGGGGGAGGTTAGATTTTGTACCCAACACTGTAAAACATAAGGATTCTTAAAAATTCTATATGTACTTCACCTTATCCTCGACTAAATGTATTTATGTTTATGCAGTGGATATGGAATTGCTGCACAAGCATTGACTGCAGTAATCAAGGCCCATGATGGACGAGGACCGCAAACGATTCTTACTCAGAATATTCTCAAGATGCTTAAGCTTTCTTCACCAGATGAAATTATTGGGTAGATATACTCGGTTATAACTATATGCTAGTTTGATTTGATCTTTGAATTAATGTTCACAATTGATGGCCTTTTGATGTGTGTTTGTCATGTTGAAACTGTGGAAGCACTCAACCTATAAATTCTTAGCTTCAATTATTGGAGAATACCTGAATGAACTAGTTGATTGTTTATATGATGTGGTAATAATTGTAGGATGAAATGACAAAATTATGTCTGATAGTTATTTGTTTTACAAATGATTATCATAGAATTGATGATCATATTTGGAAAAACAAGAATGATGATAAATTTGATGACCTTGGTTGGAACGTGTGATGATAAACGAGAATGCCATCATTCTGAATCTTTCTATTTTCCCCTTTTTCAAAAAAGGGATTTAAAAAAAAAGGAACAGAACAGGTTAGCAAATTCCGGTAGTTGGTTGTCATGTCACTTTATTTCAGTTTTGCCATCCATTTTCCTTTTGTTTGCAAAGCAGTTTTTGTATGTGTTTTTCAAATAATATGCTGTGTAAAAATCCCTGGTACTCCCTGCCCATTTTGCTGGTAAACCCTTTCTTCAGAAAATTTAAACAGTATGCATTCTGGAAATTTTCAACTTTTTCACCTATTTTGGTCAACTTATAAAATGATCGGTAGGATAACTATATTTACTTGCACTAAGGACTGCATGGAAAGGTATTTTTACATCAGGAATCCATGCAAAAAGTAGTCTTCTTTTTTAGAAAAAAAAAAAAAAACTGTTAAAGAATTTTATGTCTGTCACCCTGAATTGCAACCTGAACATTGCACTGAACGTTCAGGGTAATATGTTCTCTTGGAGAGCAATCTCTCCAACAACCTGAATATTCATGATGAATAATAGGCTGTTGGAGATGCTCTTAATCAAGTTATGGCAAAATATATGTTGTCTTTGAGAAAGTAACCATGCAGCTCGTAGGATGTAGCGTTAGTTTTAGATTCTAATTCTTAACTAACTTAAGAGAAATTTCAGTTAGCAAGAATAATATTAGGATATGTTGATATGTTATCTTCTTCAACTCCTTTAATAAGAATTAGTATCTTATTTATTTTTTTCATACGTAATACTTAGGTGGACTTATGCAGACCCTTCTTGGGCACGAATTGCTGCGCTTGTCCCAGCAGTCATTTCTTCTGCTGAAAGTGGTGATGAAATAGCCAACAAAATATTGCATAATTCTGTCCAGGAGTTAGCTGATAGTGTTAAAGCCGTAGTCCAAAGACTTGGACTATGCGGTAAAGGTAATGTAACCAAAAACAATTAATATCGACCACTGAGAAGGAGACACAAAACTGAAATTGATTGTGTTGTTTTTGGTATTGAGCTCCTGACATGTTAACTGCAAAATGATATTTAAAACGTCCACATATACTTTAGTATCTCAGTAACTCTTTAACTTTCATTTATTTACATATTATGATGAAAAAGTGATCATCAGTGCACACTGTTAAGCATTTACAACCTAAATTCTTCCTTGTGTAGATTATCTCTAGTTTTGGCAAAATGGTAATATAACCTAATTGCGAACTGACAAAAGTTGACTCCAAGATGTTAGCACTTTAGGTCACTATGGAAACTTTATTATAGAGATTATTTGAGTGCGATTGTAGGTAATATATTGTCAAATTTCAGCTAACCTTGGTAAAAAAAAGTTATAAAAAACAAGATCTAATATGAATTGCAGATGGAAAGCAATCTTTTCCTCTTGTTATGGTTGGAGGTGTTCTTGCTAACAAGGGTTGGGACATAACACAAGAAATAATAAACAAGGTCTCTGTTGTCTTCCCAGGTGTCCAGCCCATTCGACCTGAGGTACAAACTAATTCATTTCAATAGACTAGCATATACGCTCATTTATATTTGGTAATATTTTGTTCTAGGGGATTTCTACAGTTCTTAAGTGTGTAAAGTCCTGAACTAAAAGCTTTTATGTAAAATCATTTTTCCCCTTGTTAATTTTGGCCATTGTTCTTTAGCTTCATCACTCATATATTGGATTTCTTATGATACAATCAAAATATAAGATTTTCTATGTGTGCATTGTATGAGGATGTTTGATCCTTGTTGACTGGTTCAACATCTGTTGCCAATAACTTCATTCAATCAAAGGACAAATATTGAGGTTTTAGTGCGAGTTAGCTAAGAAAAATGGCCAATATTCTCAAGATTAAGAAATTATAACTTGAAGAATAATAATATCGATTTTAACTGTTTTTTTATCTTTTTATTTTCTTATAAAGGTTGAGCCAGCTATTGGTGCAGCTATGGTTGCATGGAACCGATACTTCACTGAATCTAAAAGGTGACCAACAGTGGAGCCAAACTATATAAATAAATATATGACCACTGAGAAAACCCTAATTTGTACAAAATATACAATAAGGTATCTATTTGTAGGCCAATTAGGGCCCTTGAAAGTAGTCCAGTATATTTTCTCGCCTTTATAGTGAAGATTAAGATTGCGATTACGATTTGCGGCTGTGAAAGGCCTATTTTTTACAAGGAATGTCATTTGTATATTAGTTGTTTGTCCCTTGCTATTCATTTTTTATGTGAGGTTGTAACTGAAAGAACAATGTTTCACTTTTCTGCGTTGATATTTCTATAGAAGTGCAGAGTATTTTGTAATTGTAATTAGCATGACTTGCTTCGCTACTATAGAATTTTATTTCCTTACGTCCTCCAATGTTCACACTGTGCTTATACATGTATAGAGGCTGCTTAAAGATTTGGTTGCTCCATCCCGTAGGGTTGTGCGTTTTATTGGTTTGTTCTGTTCGATAAAAGTTGTTAAATAGAATTAAAATCAATAAAAATGAAAACCAAACCAATCGAACTAAGTTTGGTTGGTTCGGTTGGTTATATGATTTGACCAAATTAGAAATTATTCATATTTTATGTTTGGAATATCCATTATACTTCAAAATGAATCATAAATATATGGTTATAACATTCTTATTTAGTATCTTTATGGCTTTTAATAGTAGTTTTATGACATACATGGTAAATATAATTTATTTAGACCACTAAAATAATCTAAAAAAAATCATTATAACATAAGTAATTTTAGAAGCACAATAAACATTCCGTTAATTTGATTAAACCGATAATAAAACAAATTTTGGGTCAATTAGAAATCAATTTAATTTCAAAATGAAACCAAACTGCTTAAAATAAACTGGTTTGGTGATTTTTTTGGTTTAACCAAAAATTACTCACCCCTACGAACAATTTTTTATTTACATTTGATAGAAATTTTAAAGGAGAAAAGATGCAATTTAATTTGCAAGACATGCTCTTGTTCTCATAACCATAACGCATAAACCTCACTAAGCAACCGTACCTTTTAATTACATTTCCTGCCTAAAATTTCATGATAATTTTTCTTTTCTATAATTCTACGCAGATATAGTAGATTGCTTTAGTCCGGGTATTTTGTGAATTATCCTTGGAACTATTCTTTGACGTTGTACCAAAAAAGTTAATTTTGGATTGTAATTTATAGGGCTGTCAATATACATCTGAAAATTTTAAAATTTATCTACATCCGTATTTGAAAAATTAAAATAATTTGAAATTTGAAAACGGTTGGATATAATGGTATTCACATCAAAAATTACACATCCGACATTTACCAAGATAACTGTTGATTATGCATATTTTAGTACATAAAAGGATTAATGCCTACTATTTTATCAAGTTAATAATTCATATTACACATATATAAATATTTGTTGTTCTAAAGTAACTTTTATCGTCGTACTTTTTATTTCTTGTATTCATATTAACGTTATAGCTAAGAACAACGATTTATGGTGTACTAAAAACTTTCATTATTACTTTTAGCTTATTAGTTATGAGTAGAATGGATAATTACTTGATATTCGTTCATATGCATAGATACAGATATTCGAAAAAATAATTTCAGATGCAGATACAGATATGACATCCTCTGCATTTGAAAATATTTGTTGGTGGGCCTAATAAATTAAATGTAAAAGTGTTTACGTATTTGGGTAAAAAAATTAAAATTGTAATAAAACTTTGGTTGTAGAAAAATGAAATGGTAAATATTTGTTGACTCGTGACTTGCTAACTTTAATTTCATTCACTACATTCGAAAATATCTGTTGACACGTCTAATGATTTAAATGTAAACATGTTTAGGTATTTGGATAAATAAATTGAAATTGTAATAAAACTTGGGTTGTAAAAGTTCAAATATTTTATGTATATTACTTGTCAACTTCAAAAATTTATTTCATCTTCTTATAAATAGCTGGCAAACATACAGACAACAATAAGTAATTTAGAAGTTATCAAAGTGTTAATTTATCTCATATCAGTGATCACTCATATTAAGACTTTCTTAAAAGAGGTAATCAGCCAAAAGGAAAAATATTAATAAAAAATTTAAATGCAGTCCTGACGCAGCGGATTAATCAAAATAAACTTCACTCGGTGAAAGTAGCAATCGGTGGATTGATGAATACCAAAATGCCCAAATTCGTTGATCCGAAGATACCGAATTCTAGCTATCTCAAACACGTTGATAGCGCACTATACCGTGTTCAAAGATCTACGATTCTTCGCACGTTGATCTAGCGCACTAGATTCCGTGAATCGGCTTCTACGATCGTTGAATCGAGCGCACTCGATTAACCGAAAGAGGAGATAGGAGATTACACTCAAGTACCAATTTAAGAAGAAAGCACACAGCAATCAACAAGAAATTTTATTCAAAAAATCAACCACTCAAATGTTACAACACACTCGCTATTTATAGTGTTTTACACCCTGTCCCTTAAGTCGTTTTCGACTCATCACTCCCCAATGACTCACGACTCATCTAGGTCGTTGCCGACCTAACAGATACTTCACGCCTCAATTACAACACACGCATACGTACACGACTCAAGCAAGCCGCGACTTACGGCTCAACTACCTCACAACAGCGACTCACCCGACTTACAACACAAGGCCGACTCAACACAACACATGTTTACAGCAGTTAGGTCGTATACGACCTAACGACTCATGATTCAAAAAAAACAACGACTCAAGGAAAAAAATACAACATAACGTCACATTGTACAACATAAACGACTCAAGAATCAATGACTTAAAGACACACGACTTATCCGTTACAAATGACTCAAGAGCATAGCTTATTCATTACTTCATGCGACTCAAGCTCCATGCGGCATCCCTCTCTCGTGTCCTGTTAAGTCGTGGATGACTTAGCGCCTCCTCCTTAGGCCGTGACTCATTAGGTCATGGCCGACCTTCCTTAACTCGTGAACCGTTGGAGTTAAGTCGTGAACTCAGTACAATGTCCCCCTCTGGCCTCCAGTTAGGTCGTGGACGGCCTATAGCCTCCATGTTAAGTCGTGGATGACTCAATTCTCCCATGAGTCGAGTACGACCCATTTCTTGCTCTTGTGTACGACTCATCCCTTGGAGAGTTATTGGTTGCGTAATTCCTTCTCTGGCCTGTGCTGCATCATCCTCCCCTAGTTGAGAAAAATTCGTCCTCGAATTTGTAAATTCTTCCACATCAGATTGTTCATTCCCATAATATGGTTGTTAATCCCGTTTCACCAACGAGTTAAAGAGTCCACGAGATAAGAGCCCACAAGGTAGGATCTATGAGTTGAGGAGCCTGCGACCTAAGAACTACGACTCAGGAAGCTTACGACCTACGACTTAAGGCAGCAAACAGTTCTAGAAGGACTTACGAGTTAAGCAGTCTCCGACTTAAGGCCTCCACGGTTTAAGGCTTTCACGAGTTAAGGAACCTTACGAGTTAAGGATGGCACGACTTAAGGAGATGCACGACCTACGACCTAAAACATGTTGCGACCTAACAATGGCTACGGTTGAACGGCCTAAGGAAAGCTATGCGACTTAAAGGAGTAACGACTCAAAACATTGGAAGGAAGGGTCAACAACACATAAGTCGTTGACGACTTACGACTTATGATGAGTCGTGTACGACTCATGCTAGCACGAAGGAAGTCATGTTTGGTTAACTCGGGAACGACTTATCACTTGTATCGTTCATTCGAACAGGAGCATAACATTAAACCAAGCCGAGAGTCAAATCCAGTAGGTCGGCCGCGACCTACCATGAACCGCTGACAAGCCCGCGACTTATCATATGAGACAATTCACCATGACTCGTCCACGACCTAAGGTCACTAAGTCGTAGTCCACTGCTATGATGTCCATACTAAAAAAGGATGACTCGTGAACGGGTTAGAACTTGTGCTATATTCAGAAGACCGAAGGCGAGTTTGAGCTCAACATGGTGAGTCGTCCACGACCCAACATGACTCGGCCACGAGTAACCCATGAGTCGGGTACGACTCACGACTTAAGACCGGAAACCCCTATAAATACACGACCATTTCCAACATGAAGGGGACTTTTTGGTCAATCAATTTCAGGCACCATTTCTCTGCCGAATTCCAGACTACTTCAACACTTAAAGCTTTTTGAGATTCAAAGAAAGTCTAAAGGAACTTCATGAAGAAATCATCTACATCCACCATGGATTTGAAGATTTTTGTCAACATCGAAGTTTGAGTTACTTGTTCTAAGTCTTTTGTAATTCAAAATGTGTTGTACTTGAGAAGATTTGTATCAACTTGTAACGTGATCATCAATAAAAGTACTTAAAGTGGACGTAGGCTATACCCATAAGCCGAACCACTATAAAATTGCTGTTGTTTACTGCTTTTCCGCTATTACTTACTTATAATTCTTTCCCGATCTATCGGGTGGTGCTTTCACAACTATACTTCACACACCGGGGTGTTAGCGTTCAAATTTAAGCGTTAACATTTTTGGTGCTTTCACTGAGAATTGAACTCAGGACAGCTGTCATCATTGCTTCGCAGAGATTAGAAGAAAGAATTTCTTTAAAAACCAGAAGTATATCTGAGATTATGGCTCCTGGAAGGAAAAGTAGATCTATCAGATCTGGGAACATTCAAGAGGGAACCTCCGCTTCCCCTGTGCCTAATCTACCCACTCCGTCTGTTGGAGTTACAAAAGCGGAATTGGATGCTGTGATTCTAGGGCTAAACCAGCAGATCAACGCCCAAAATGCACAACTAGAGGCTCAAAGTGCCCAGAATGCTCTGATTCTGAATAAGTTGAACGACTTACTTGGGGCAAACAATCAACCGGCTGGTAATGAAGGGAACTATGCTGGCAACATTCATGATGTTAATGAAAGGAATGCTCATGAAAGGCCTACTAGTCCCTTTGAGCAGGCAGTACCTGACGCCGGTGGATCTAGAACTCGGCATGATGAGGAATATCTTTCTGGAATGGTCCGGCAGATCATGAAAGAAAGTATGCAAAGGGTTGAAGATGAGAAGGAATGGGGTTTCGCTCCAAGTAAAACTCCGTTTACTGAAAAAATCTTGAAGGCGGAATTTCCAAGGAAGTTTGTCCCTCCAACTATTCCAGCTTACAAAGGGACAAGTGATCCGAATGAGTTCTTGTATAAATATGATTGGCACATGACAGGTGCCAGGGCCTCCGACGAAATAAAGTGCCGATATTTCCCCGTATACCTGGAAGGCGTGGCTTTACTGTGGTTCACCAAGTTGCCAGTTCGATCTATCGATCAGTTCTCAGACTTGACCAGAAAATTTAAGGAGCAGTTTAGGCTATATGCTTCGAAGGCCAAGGATATCATGTCATTGTCCAGTTTAGAGCAGAATCCTGGTGAGTCTATCAGATCTTTCTTGAACCGTTTCAATATAGCATTGGCTGAGGTGGACAATGCTGAACCACGAATGATATTGACTTATTTGATGAGGGCTATTGATAAGTCAAGCGAATTTGGGAAATGGTTAAATATGAAGGAGCCAACCTCTCTCGAGAAGTTCTACAAAAAAGCGGACGAATTCATTCGCTTGGAAAGTCGTCCTTTGCCAGTAAAGGCAGTGTTGGAAAAAGCTGAAGACAATACTGTCGCTCCACGCAAGAATGAGTCGGTGGGGCAGAAAAGGGGGAATAATAATGGAAAGAAACAGGGTAATCTGAAAAAGCCCCGGTCCTTCAAGCCATCAGAATATACTCCATTATCACATACGCCGGAGCACATCTACCTTGCCACCAAAGATTCCGTCGATTTCCTTAAACCTATCCCTTTGAGAACTGGGAGAAAAGCCATACAAAGTGGGAAATTTTGCCGCTTCCACAATCAACCAGGTCATGAAACTGATGAATGCCGCCAGCTGAAGAATCTGATTGAAGAGTTGCTAAGAGAAAACAAGTTGCAGCAATTTGTGAAAAAGAATAGCAACAATCCTGCATCATCGAGTCAGGGGCAGCGGGCTCCTGTTCATCAGCCTGGGGCAGGTGAGAAAGCTACGGGGCATGAATCTGGAAGGCCCGTTATCAATGTCATTTCCGGAGGACCTCACCCAGCTGGCAAGAGTTGGGGTGAGATGGAGAGATATTCCAGGGCTTTGAAATATGCTCCAGCCGAAGAAAACGTCTTTGTTCTAGAAGACACTACGCCCCTTAAACAACAAAAAACTTTCAGTGATGATATTATTTTCAGAGCCAGAGATTCTACAGGTATTGAAGCTCCTACTTTAGATCCCTTGGTCATCTCGGCTGGTATTGGACCAGCCATTGTCAGAAGAGTCCTCATTGACTGTGGAGCATCATGTAATATCCTCTTCAAAAAGACATTTGACCAGATGAAAATCCCTATGATCGATGTGCGAGCCTCATCACAGAAAATCGTGGGCTTCACTGGGGAGCCAAAGCAGCCAGTAGGAACCATCGATTTGTTTGTAGAACTTGGGGAAGGAGAAAGGAAAGTGGTCCGAAAGCAAACCTTTGTGATCGTCGATGAATATTCTGCTTATAATGCTTTTCTTGGCCGTCCAACACTCGCAGCATTCAAAGCTATCCTAGCCCCGTGGTGCCTCACTATTAAATTTCCTACTGACAATGGAGTAGGAGTTATAAAAGGGGATCAAAATGCTGCGCGAGAATGTTATTGGACAGAGCTGCGAGAGTCAAGAAAAAGAGAAATGGGAAAGGATGCGGCAACTCCAATCCGCATCAAGGAACCAGCTTTGTAGCAATTACAGAGCGGACCCTGCACTGGCGAACACAGCGGGGCACGGAAAGAAATGGATCCCAGAAAAGCCAGTACAGGGGAGAATAGAGTAGTACCGGTGGAAACGACAATTCCGGTACCTGTTGACCCGAAGGACCCAAATAAGGTGTTGAATGTGGGTTCGCAGCTTAATGTGTCAATTCAGAATGTCTTAATATCTTTCCTGAAAGCAAATCTGGATGTCTTTGCTTGGACTCATGCCGATATGTGTGGGATATCCCCAGAAGTTGCAGTACACGCTCTGAATATTGACCCAAAGTTTACGCCAGTTAAACAGAAAAGAAGAACCCAAGGTCCAGAAAGGTCAGCAGCATTAAAAGAAGAAGTTGATCGACTCATGGAAAATAACTTCATCAAAGAACCTACGTATCCGAATTAGGTTTCAAATCCTGTGTTGGTCAAGAAAGCTAATGGAAAATGGAGAGTATGCATCGATTTTTCTGATCTAAACAAGGCTTGCCCCAAAGATTGCTTCCCATTACCCAGGATCGATCAACTGGTAGACGGAACTGCGGGACATGAATTGTTATCCTTCATGGATGCCTACTCCGGTTATAACCAAATCGTGATGCATGAGCCGGATCAGGAGGATACAAGCTTTATCACAGATGTTGGACTTTATTGCTACAGAGTTATGCCCTTCGGATTGAAAAACGCAGGGGCAACCTACCAAAGACTTGTTAATGCTATGTTCAAACCGCAATTGGGCAAGACTATGGAAGTCTACGTCGACGACATGCTAGTGAAGTCCAGGAAAGCAGTGGATCACATTGAACACTTAGCAGAAATGTTCGCAGTCCTCCGGAAATACAGAATGAAACTTAACCCTCTGAAATGTACATTTGGGGTCGAATCCGGAAAGTTCTTGGGTTTTATCGTCAGTGCTAGGGGCATTGAGGCCAGTCCAGCTCAAATTACTGCCTTAAAAGAAGTTAAAGCTCCTAGAACGAAGAAGGAATTGCAAAGTCTCAACGGAAAGGTCGCCGCTTTGAGTCGGTTCATTTCCAAAGCTACTGATAAATGCATCCCATTCTTCGATGCCCTGAAAAAAGGAAAGAAGAACTTTGAATGGACTCCCGAATGCCAAAAAGCCTTTGAAGAGTTGATCCGTCATATGGAAACGCCTCCGATACTTTCTAGGCCAGGCAATGGTGAGGATCTTCTTATATACTTGGCAGTATCATCTCATGCTCTAAGTGCAGCGCTGATACGGGAAGACAAAAGGATTCAACATCCAGTTTACTATATCAGCAAAAGACTCACTGGGGCAGAGCTGAATTACTCCAAGTTGGAAAAACTCGCCTATTGCCTACTAGTTGCATCGAGGAAACTGAGGCAATATTTTCAAGCTCATCCTATCAAAGTACTCACTGATCAGCCTCTAAAGCAAGTCCTATTTCGCCCTGAAACTTCGGGTCGTCTTCTAAAATGGAACATTGAACTTAGTCAATATGACATCACCTATCACCCCCGAAAAGCAATCAACGGACAAGCTTTAGCTGATTTCATTGCAGAATTCACAGAGAAAGATAATGGTGAGGAAAAAGCGGTCAATGATTCTCCAATCCAGTGGAAGATGTATGTTGATGGCGCAAGAAATGACTACTGTTCTGGAGCCGGAGTGGTACTTGAAACTCCTGAAGGTCGATCATTATGTTATGCACTAAGACTGGAATTTCCTTCAACAAACAATGAAGCAGAATATGAAGCTCTTATTGCAGGTCTGAAAATCGCTAAAGAGCTGAACATTCGAGCATTACAAATTTTCAGTGATTCTCAGCTTATTGTATGCCAAGTCAAGAAAGAATTTCAAGCAAAAGGTGGAAATTTGCCTTCCTACTTGTCAAAGGCTTGGGAACTCCTATATGAACTCGATCACTATTCAATAAGCCACATTCCTCGGGAAGAGAATATGAAGGCAGATTCCCTCGCAAAGTATTCAAGTTCTGGTGAAGCTCAACTATTGGGATTGGTCCCTGTAGAAGTCCTTTCAGCGCCAAGTATAGACGAGATGGATATAGACTGGATTATGAATGTATCTCAAGAACAAGAGTCATGGATGACTCCAATACTGGATTACCTACTCAGGGGTTCTCTGCCAGAAAACTCGATAGAAAGACGAAAGCTTCTAAGGAAGGCCTCTCGCTATGTAATTCAGGATGGTCGATTGTACAGACGGGGATTCTCAATGCCATTGCTTCGATGTGTATCCCAGGAAGAGTCCAAAACAATCCTAGCTGAAGTGCATGGAGGAGAATGCGGTGATCATTCAGGTGGTCAAACACTAGCAAAGAAAATTCTCCGATACGGATATTTTTGGCCAGAAATTAATCGGGATGCTGCAGATTACTCCCGAAAATGTGACAAGTGCCAAAGGTATGCCAAAATTCCTAGAGCACCTTCTACCGAACTCACACAGATGGTCAGTCCATGGCCATTTGCAATTTGGGGAATGGATCTCATTGGGCCGCTACCAACTGCTAAATCAGGGATTAAATACGCTATTGTTGCAGTAGATTATTTTACTAAGTGGGCTGAAGCTGAACCATTGGCTACTATCACTTCTAAGAAAATGATAAGCTTTGTGACCAAGAATATCATTTGCAGATACGGTGTGCCTCAGAAAATAATCACAGACAATGGTACTCAGTTTGAAAGCGAGGAATTCCAGGATTTTTGCAAACGATTCAAAATCCAGAAAAGCTTTTCGGCAGTAGCTCACCCGCAGGCAAACGGGCAAGTGGAAGCAGTGAATAAGATCATCAAATCAACCATCAAAAAGCAACTCGAAAGAGCAAAAGGTGGTTGGGTCGATAAACTACCACTTGCACTATGGGCATACAGGACTACTCACAAAACTGCAACTGGGCATACTCCTTTTTCGTTAGCATACGGATCGGAAGCAATGATCCCGGTTGAAACGGAGGTCCCTTCACACAGAAGAATCCATTTCAATCAAGCAGAAAATGAAAAGTTGCAACTTGAAGCGCTGGATCTCCTTGATGAAAAAAGAGATGAAGCTAACCTCAGAGTGGCAGCTCATCAGCAAAGGATAGCTAGACATTTCAATTCCAAAGTTCGTCAACGCAGCTTTGAAATTGGAGATCTAGTCCTAAAAAGAATTATGGCCGCGACAGGTGTGTTTGGGCCAAATTGGGAAGGACCATATGTAATAGGTCAGAAGCTTCTCGACGGCACATTCAAGCTCACCACTGTTGATGGAGATCAAATTCCAAGGGCATGGAACAGCAACCACTTGCGTCCATACTTTACTTGAAAATTTTGTTGAAACATTGTAAAAAGAATTATGAATGTATGATTCCTGTAATTGAAAGCAACTGTGAAACTGATGCAAGTAAATAATGAAAGAGTATAAAGTGGATGTAGGCCCAATTTCATGGCCGAACCACTATAAATCGTGTGTTCCTTATTATTATTATATGTTTGCTTTGTTTTCGATATAAAAATACATAAAATGTATTGCTGAAATGTCGATTTAAATTTTTGCAGACAATGGAAATAAAACTTGCGCATAATAAAACCAAGCGATTCTCACCATCATTCAACAAACAAATTTCAAGTCACAAAGACCCCGAATTCAAATCCTAGATAGGAAATACTTCAATTGAACGGCTAATGATTTCGATAGAAGCGAGCCCTTGCTGATAAATTGAGATTGTTTGAACAAACAAACATCCAATTAGGAAGCTAGTGCCCGTTCTCACGAACTTGCCTGGCAATAAAGTACACTTCCTTGGATTAAACAAGCCACTTGTGAGAAAAGGGGAATGAAGACTTAAAAAAAAAAAAAAAAAAAAAAAGAAAGAAAGAAAGAGGATCGCCGAAAAGGCATAAGCAAGTGAACAGAGGAGCAACCAAAGCTACCATCAGCGGCACAAGTCCTCTTCGGAGGCGCAACTCTTCGGAGGAAAAAAGACCTCTAATGGGTCATACGCCACAAAAAAGAAAGTTCTCTACTCAACAAAAAAGATTGGAGAAGTCATGACCCTCCAACCATGAGAGAGTAACTTCCAGGCGATGAAAACCCTCTCTGAGGCACATTTCACCAGGAGTTGAAGTGTTATGACCGCTCTTCGAAATTTCACTTCACCAGAGTTGAAATGCAAACAAAATAAAAGCCCTCTTCGGAGGCCCATTTCACCAGGAGTTGAAGTGTTGTGACCGCTTTTCGGAATTTCACTTCACCAGAGTTGAAATGTAAACAAAATAAAAGCCCTCTTCGGAGGCCCATTTCACCAGGAGTTGAAGTGTTGTGACCGCTTTTCGGAATTTCACTTCACCAGAGTTGAAATGTAAACAAAATAAAAGCCCTCTTCGGAGGCACATTTCGCCAGGAGTTGAAGTGTAACAACCGCTCTTCGGAATTTCACTTCACCAAAGTTGAAATGCAAAAACAAAGACCTTCTTGAAAGCACACGTTTCACCGAGATTGAAATAAAACTTCCAAGTGTTGAAACGTGAAAAGGCTTTCTTCGAAGGCACAACTCTTTGGGGGTACACGTTTCACCGAGATTGAAATAAAACTTCCAAGTGTTGAAACGTGAAAAATCCCTCCTCAGAGGTACAATTTTGTATAAAAAAAATTCCTCATCAAAAAGCGTACTTTAACTTTCAAATGGAAAATGATTGTAAAAAGAAAAGAAGTTAAAGTACCCTTCAGAGGTCCGCTTTACCACATAGAGGAATCCACTTGGTGAAATATGCACATAAGCAAAAGAGAAAAGTGATTTCTTCGAAAGACAAAGCGTAAAAACTTATACGAAGGGAGTTGTACTCTACAAAAATTTTCTTTAAAGAATAAAATAATTATTCTTTAGCAAATAAGAGTGCAAGTCCCCTCGAAGTATAAAATATTGCAGCAAGCTTAAGGTATGGGGGCAACATGGTGTAGTGGTATGGCTGCATCAGTAAAGTACTACTCAAACAACATACCATAAGCCCGCTGCAATATTATAAAAATAAACTTGTGCAAAAATAAATAGTAAATGCATTCTCAAATTCAAACAGAAGTTTGTACAAACAAAGAATCATTTTATTCAACTATAATGCAGATACAGGTTTTCAAAATAAAAGCGGGCGCCGATACCCGCACAACTCTCGGCCAGTTCATACAAAAGGCAAAAAACTAAAATCTTCACTTCTTCTTCCCTCCTTTGGACCCTTTACTCGGTCGAATAACCAGCTTTTCAGGTCGGCCAGTGGGTATAAGGGAAGTAGGAGAGGCAGGTGTAACCGGTTCAACTTCCGGCTCCTCTTCAGTGGCGGTGATTTTCTTCCCCCTCCTCTTTGATGTCCCACGCTTCTCTCTCCTTTGTGAGGAAGACTCACTCCCCGGAGTGACAAGTTTTGATAGAACAATGTCGTCAGAAGGAGTCCGTTCCGGGGAAATGTCACCTCCCTCAGGTCTCTCATCTTTCTGCTCTTGCGAAGTGATGGGATCATCCAAGCCGTGAAGAGCCTCTATTTGTTCCTCCTGTGATCCAGGTTGCGAGGCAGAAGGAGGCACCGCCTGAAGAGATGAAGGAAGGATGACCGGAGGAGTAGAAGTTTGAGCAGTGCTTGGTACTTTCTCTACAGAAGAAAAAAGGTTAAAGTCAGTAAAAAGAGGAGATGAGGGTTCACCAATGAAGTCAGTAAAGAGAGGAGATGAAGGCTCGTCAAGGTTGAGAAAATAGCCTAGGAGCTCGTGAAACTCATGTGAAATAAACGAGTAACCAGCTTGAGCAGAATTGACAGTAGCGAGATTAACAGTGAAGTTACCTGGAGAAGCTGGTTTCCTGATATCGACTTCATAAGCTTGCGCATCAGCGCTCTCTTCACCCTCGTCTCCACCTTGTGTGCTTGTAATATCAGCGGTAACTTTGGTGGGAGATGCGAGATGGGAACTGGAACCAATAATGTCGACTTCAGACGAAGAAGGTGGCTGGACTAGAGTAGTTGAAGTGGTTTTCCCCAGCTGGTCCCCTTCCGTCACTTCGGTTCTTAGTTTGGCAAGTTGTTCCTTTCCCCTGGCGAGAGCAGCGCGAGCGTCTTCATCAAAATAATGCCTTTCCAGGGCTGGCTCGTCATAACCAGCACCTTCAGCACCAAGCATATCGAGGGCGGCCTCCCACACTTCAGCTAAAGTGATCTCATACTTGGGACCAAGAAAGGCGAGGCTTCCACGCCCCAAGACGCTATGCAAGTAAAAGTCGAATAATGTTGAGCCGAAGCTGTTTTTGGTCGCCTCATGAGATTCTTCGGCTGCGATTTTGCCGGCGACAGCCTCATCGCGCTCCCTTTCAGTTCTGGCAAGCTGAAGCTTAAGCATTTGTATCTCCGCCTCCTGGGAGTTGTTTTTCTTTTGAAGCTCAGCAATATCAGAGACATAGCCTTCATTGATTCTTTTTTGTACCTCGAGCCTGTCTTCGGCGTCCCTCTGACTAGCATGAGCATCTCTAACTTGTCTGAGAAGCACTTCTTCTTTTTGAGAGTATGAAGTGGAGGAAGCAGCAAGCTCATCTTTCAACTTCTCAACCTTTGCTTCGAGCTCCTCGTTGTAGGAAGTAATGCTCCTCATTTCGTTGTCGTGCTGCTCAAGGACCTTTTGCCACTCAGCCTTATCATTTTCCATGGTAAGCATAGCCTCTAAGTTGGCGCGGTTAACTCGTTGAAGCTCATCAACAAGCTTCTGCCAGTTTGACATCCTCTCGATATCAAGTTTAACGGCGTCAAGATTTCGTAGCATAGCAGGCTTGTCAATAGGGACTAGGTCGAGATCGAACCTCACACCCTTTAAACACCACTGCGGAAAACGACTTTGTAAAGTGGCAGGGCCCGGTCCCACTTGAAATTTGGGCCTGCTTATTATTGTCTGGATGTCCTCCTTCCCAAGAGCAGGAGAGTCGGAAGTAATGTCAAGAGGGGCAGGGACAGTAGGCTTTTCGGGAATAGTGGAAGCGTGTCTCTCACCATATCGGGCTCGTTTGCCTGAATCTTCAACTACATGACCTTTTCCCCGGTCGTCGTGAGATTTCCTTTTGTGAGAATCATCACTTCTCTGCAGAGAATCATGGTGCTCATCCCTATCCCTTCTGTCATAACGCTCTTCTGCATCCCTCCTTTCACGAGCCTTTCGAGCAGCCCTCTCTTCGTCAGACTCTCTATAGGAAGGAAAGTAACGCCGATAGTCATATTGGCCACGCCCCCCGTAGCGTTGGAAATCCTGATAATATGACCCGCCGCGTGTCATTGAAGAATCTGAAATAAGAAAAGATAAGCTTTAGAAATCTTTAAAGTATAAGAAGATAAGTGCATAAATGTGCTGGAAAATCCTTAGTTGTGTGTGAAGTGCAAGCTACTCGCGTTGGACTAACGAACCACTCCTCTGTTGCGGGGAAGTGATAGATTTCACTGTTGATGACAATTCTTGAGATGAAGGAGTTAGAGTCTGTTGGAGGGCAGATGTTGCTTCAATCGTCGGAGGTATAGCTTTACCATGAGCAGGGTCTTCTTTAAAGAGCTCTTGTGAAGTAATAATTATGTCACTTAAATCCCCAAAGACGTCATCACCGGCATGCCCAACCCGATTCCCTCCATCATCTCCTTTGTCAGCACTCTCCCTGGTTTGGGAAAGGGGCTCCTCTTCTTCTTCAATAATGGGAGCAAGTGCGGGCTTTTCGGAGGGTCCCGTATCGTCTCTGGGAGTAGAGCACTTTACTAATAAGGTTTCTGCAGAAATTTCTCCTCGTATGTGCTCTTTAGTGGAGATCGGAAGATCAGGAGTTTTCACCGGAGAGTCAGGAACCTCCGTTGGAGCTTCACGAGGCCGAGTAAAGCGAGAGAGATGGAGGAGTCCGTATTGATGTAAAAGTTCATCGTTTAGCAGAAACTTTATGCTCCTCTCTTCTACCGGCACGGCATTTAATCTTTCAAAAATTTGCTTAAGACTTGGGTCCCTAGCAGGGGGTGGAAGTGCTAAAAACAGGAAAAGAATGAAATTAGCAGCTGAGAGTTCAGATCTCGAGAAAGTTTCAAAACGGAAAAAGTAGAGACAGGAAATCTTACTTCCCACTCTCCAGATGGCATAAAACCCTGGAGGGCAGCGAACGAAGAAAAACTGATTCAAAAATCCGTGAGCGCTTTCGGAGAGATCAGTAATAAGTTTGCGATTTCGAGCGCTTCTTACAACCACGATGGAGGGATGGTCTTTAGTTTTCGTGAATGAGCAAAAATAGCAGATCTCCTCGAAGCTTGGTAACCGATCCAAAACTCTCCTGAATAGAACACATAACCCCATCAGAATGGCGTAGCCATTGGGGTGTAATTGGAATGGAGAGATAGATAACCGAAGCAGGAACTGTTGGAGAAAGTCGTTAAAAGGAGGAATCGCCCCACTTAAGCACATTTGGCGATTGACTGCAACAAAGCCGTAGGGAGGATTGTCAGCAGTGTCATTTGGCCCCGGAAATAAGATGTCAGCATCATCAATGCCAAACTGGACGCGCAGTTGGTTAAATGCCCGCTGATTCAAAGTTGTGGGTGTTCTCTCCGGAGGGTTGTCTATAGGGATGGCTACTGGAAAGACATCTTCAGCCTGGCCCATCGGCTCTTCTTGATGAGAGGTCATTCTACACAAGCAACTGGATGTTCAAATGCGAAGGTGCACGTTTCCTAAAAAGTGTGAAGTGTCGTGCAAAGCCAATAAAAAATAATAATAACAAGTAAAGATAACTGGAATTAAACTGGTTGACGATTGATTGACTATGGTAATTTCGGAACTTGTTATTTAAAGCTCAAGCATAATATTAATGCGGGCTGGTCAGTTTCAATTAGCTAATCCAGTGCTGCTTTAATATTCCACTTGAAATCGGTAGCACTTCGTTCACACGATTTATTTAAGTTAATCATCTATCATTAACTAATCTGTCGTTCGATGTGGGCAATCAATGACAGTGTATTCGTCCCAGTTTTCTGTGAATGTTGTATTAACAGATTATTAGCTTACAAGTTGAAGTAATCTGTAAAAGAATGCAGCAAAGATCAACAGTTCAAAGTTCAAGCAAAATTTACAAGTGTTAAGTTGTCAACGACTCAAGAATCCTTTGTACGGGTTAAGCTAAGTCATTGGTTATTTGGATGACTCGGCTACGACCTAAGGAAAGTGAGGCAAGTTAAGTTAGGTTGTTCCAACTCTAAATCGCTGATGTTATAAGTCGGCAGTACTATGAGTCGTAAGTCAAAGAACAGGGGGAAGGCTCCAGATCGAAGCAACAAGAAACCTTCTAAGTTCTAACTCGGTTACGACTCATGGTTTGAGTCGTAAAACTTGCTAGGTCGGATTAAAAGTCAATAGTAAAGGCTACTGGGTCGCATGGAAGCTGCTGAGTCGTACACGGCTTATGGTTTAAGTCGTGTACCGTTTAAAGGATAAGTCACGGGAAAGTAGCAAGTGCTGAGTCGTTCACAGTTTATGGTTTGAATCATTCACGGCCTATGGCTTAAGTCGTTCACGACTTATAGCTTGAGTCGTCTACGGTTTATGGCTAAAAGCAGTGAGTCGTGTACGGTTGAGATTGCAAGGTATTTCAGAATCAATGGCCAAAAAGCAAAACCATCTAAGTCGTGAGATCCTAAGTCATTTCCTCAACCAGTCAACTCCTTTCTAACCCGATAACCTGTTAGGAACTTCCTCATCTCCTCCGAACCCACGGGCCAGTCAAATCAAGACATTGTAATTCATCATCTTCTCCTCACATCATCAGAAAGCACCCAAAAAACCAATTCGAATCGCTTCAAGTGTACGGCGAATCAAACGCGATGTTGTAATCTAAAGGATCACAACAACAACGTAGCCAACACTGGTCAGAATCGTTCACAACTCAATTCAAAGCCCGAGTACGACGTACGATGGTGATTTGGGAACAAGAAGCGAAAATTTATGCCTTAGCGATGGTCGTGGTTGGATTGAAGTTCAGAATGACTTACGCGATGTGAAGGAAAGGATGGATTAATGATCAGTAAGCTTGGAGAGTCTCTAATGGCGGATGCGTCTGTGAGATAAGAAGTGGGAGAGGAGAAACGACTCAAGCGTTCTTATATCTGGAGGCATTGGAACTTGAATCGGCACGGGTTATGATGAGTCGAAGCGCACGACTTACGGCTTAAGACGTGTGCTTCGAGGGGCAAGTGTTAATCCCGTTTCACCAACGAGTTAAAGAGTCCACGAGATAAGAGCCCACAAGGTAGGATCTATGAGTTGAGGAGCCTGCGACCTAAGAACTACGACTCAGGAAGCTTACGACCTACGACTTAAGGCAGCAAACAGTTCTAGAAGGACTTACGAGTTAAGCAGTCTCCGACTTAAGGCCTCCACGGTTTAAGGCTTTCACGAGTTAAGGAACCTTACGAGTTAAGGATGGCACGACTTAAGGAGATGCACGACCTACGACCTAAAACATGTTGCGACCTAACAATGGCTACGGTTGAACGGCCTAAGGAAAGCTATGCGACTTAAAGGAGTAACGACTCAAAACATTGGAAGGAAGGGTCAACAACACATAAGTCGTTGACGACTTACGACTTATGATGAGTCGTGTACGACTCATGCTAGCACGAAGGAAGTCATGTTTGGTTAACTCGGGAACGACTTATCACTTGTATCGTTCATTCGAACAGGAGCATAACATTAAACCAAGCCGAGAGTCAAATCCAGTAGGTCGGCCGCGACCTACCATGAACCGCTGACAAGCCCGCGACTTATCATATGAGACAATTCACCATGACTCGTCCACGACCTAAGGTCACTAAGTCGTAGTCCACTGCTATGATGTCCATACTAAAAAAGGATGACTCGTGAACGGGTTAGAACTTGTGCTATATTCAGAAGACCGAAGGCGAGTTTGAGCTCAACATGGTGAGTCGTCCACGACCCAACATGACTCGGCCACGAGTAACCCATGAGTCGGGTACGACTCACGACTTAAGACCGGAAACCCCTATAAATACACGACCATTTCCAACATGAAGGGGACTTTTTGGTCAATCAATTTCAGGCACCATTTCTCTGCCGAATTCCAGACTACTTCAACACTTAAAGCTTTTTGAGATTCAAAGAAAGTCTAAAGGAACTTCATGAAGAAATCATCTACATCCACCATGGATTTGAAGATTTTTGTCAACATCGAAGTTTGAGTTACTTGTTCTAAGTCTTTTGTAATTCAAAATGTGTTGTACTTGAGAAGATTTGTATCAACTTGTAACGTGATCATCAATAAAAGTACTTAAAGTGGACGTAGGCTATACCCATAAGCCGAACCACTATAAAATTGCTGTTGTTTACTGCTTTTCCGCTATTACTTGCTTATAATTCTTTCCCGATCTATCGGGTGGTGCTTTCACAACTATACTTCACACACCGGGGTGTTAGCGTTCAAATTTAAGCGTTAACAATGGTACAAGATGCTTAACATTGAACACGTCAGAATTGTATACATCCTCCGGTAGTTTCAACTTATAAGCATTGTCATTGATTCGTTTCTCAACTTCTACAGGACCAATTTTTCTGGCTTTCAACTTGTTATAAGCGCCTACTGGAAAACGATCCTTCGTTAACACAGCATACACCAAGTCTCCTTCGTTAAATTCGACATTTCGTCGCTTCAAGTCTGCAGTTTGCTTGTACTTCTCATTTGCCTTCTCCAATCGCTCCTGAACGATTCTATGACATTCCGTTAAACTTTCAACGAAATCAGTAGCTCGTCTAACCGTCCCCTTCGGTTGTGGTACTACAGCCAAATCCAACGGTCCCCTTGGCAAACTTGAATATACGATCTGAAATGGACTGAATCCCGTACTACGATTTACTGCATGGTTATGTGCAAACTCTGCCTGGCATAACTTCATGTCCCAACTCTTCAGATTATCCTTCACAAGACATCGCAACAAATTTTCCAACGATCTGTTAACAACTTCCGTCTGTCCATCCGTTTGCGGATGATAAGCGCTACTAAATTTCAGCTTCGTTCCAACCATCTTCCACAAACTTAACCAAAAGTGACTCAGAAAACGAGTATCCCTATCCGACACAATAGATTCTGGCAATCCATGAAGTCGATAGATCTCTTTGAAAAATAACTGAGCAACACGAACAGCATCCGCCGTTTTCTTACAAGCAACAAAATGTGCCATCTTCGAAAATCTATCCACCACAACAAATATAGAATCATTTCCCTTTTGAGTTCTAGGCAAACCCAAAACGAAATCCATACTGATATCAACCCACGGTTTAGACGGTACAGGTAACGGCATATACAATCCTGCATTTGTCGCTGTTCCCTTCGAAATCTGACAAATGTGACACCTCTCCACAAACCTTTCAACCTCTCTCCTCATTGACGGCCAAAAGTAAGATTGAGAAATCAATTGCAATGTACGATCACGGCCCACATGTCCTTCCTCGTGCAACTCTTTGATAATCTTCAATCTCAAACTGCTCTCTGGAATACATAACTGATTTCCTTTAAACAGAAAACCATCAACCAACACAAATTCATCAGTACTTCCATCCTTAACTTTCTCAACGAACTTTGCAAAGTAAGGATCTTCTTCAATCAACTCTGGCAATAATTCAAATCCTGTCACTTCAACCTTCAATGTTGTCAACAAATGACTTCTCCTACTCAAAGCATCAGCCACACGATTCGTTACCCCAGATTTATGTTTCACGACAAAAGTAAACTGCTGCAAATAAGCAATCCATGATGCATGCCTCGCTGAAATCTTATCCTGTCCTTGTAAATGCTTCAACGCTTCATGATCAGTGTAAAGAACAAATTCTTTCTGAAATAGATAATGCCTCCAATGTTTAACAGCTTGCACAACAGCATAAAACTCAACATCGTAGGTACTATATCTCATCTTTGCCCCTGACAACTTCTCACTGAAATATGCCATAGGTCTTCCACACTGACTCAATACTCCTCCAATCCCAACCTTTGATACATCAGTATGTAGTTCAAACAATAACTGAAAATCAGGTAAAACAAGAATCAGTGCTGTCGTCAATAGTTCCTTGATCTTCTCAAAAGCAACTCCCGCTTCCTCTGACCATACAAACTGTTTCCCTTTCATGCAATCAGTAACTGGAGCCATCACGCTACTGAAGTGTGGAAAGAATCTCCGGTAGAATGACGCTAGCCCATGAAAACTTCTCACTTCTGTAATTGCCTTTGGCTGTGGCCAATTTCTGACTGCTTCAACTTTATTCTGATCAACTTGAATACCTTCTCCTGAAACAACATAACCCAGAAATAAAACACTGTGCGTCATAAACACGCATTTCTTCGTAGCAGCATAAAATTGTTCCTCACGAAGAATAATCAATACTTCCCTCAAATGTTGAACATGCTCCTCCGTACTCCTGCTGTATATCAGAATATCATCGAAATAAACAACAACAAACTTCCCAATATACGGTCTGAAAATTTGATTCATCACCCTCATGAATGTACTCAGTGCATTTGATAAACCAAATGGCATAACCAACCATTCGTATAACCCCTCTCTTGTCTTGAAAGCTGTCTTCCATTCGTCCCCTGGTCTAATTCGAATTTGATGGTAACCACTCTTCAAGTCAATCTTCGAAAAGATAGTAGCCCCACTCAACTGATCTAGCAAGTCATCCAACCTTGGCATAGGAAACCTGTAATGAACAGTAATCTTGTTCAAAGCTCTACTATCGGTACACATTCTCCATGTTCCATCCTTCTTCGGTACCAACAAAGCTGGTACTGCACAAGGACTCAAGCTTTCCTGAACACGTCCCTGTTCTAACAACTCTTCCACTTGCCTTCGTAACTCCTCATGTTCCTTCGGACTCATTCGATAATGTGGTCGATGTGGTAAAACTGCTCCCGGAACAAGATTAATTTGATGTTGAATGTCCCTCAGTGGCGGTAACTCCTTAGGAAACTCTTCTGGAAATACATCTTCAAACTCTTTCAAAACTGGCTTCGCTTCTTTTGGAATTTCAACCTCTTCATGACTCTCTCGTCCAATCAACAAATAGACCTCATGCTCATCTTCAACTTCCTTAACAAACTCTTTCAAAGATAATAAAGTTTTCAGTTCTTCGATCTCCTCCAACTTGCTCTCCTTCTGTTGCTGCTTCTTGGGAACTAAAGTGATTTTAGTACCTTCGAACATGAAACGATAGCTATTAGCACGACCATCATGTTGCACTGCTCTATCAAACTGCCATGGTCTGCCCAATAACAGATGACACACATCCATGTCTACAATGTCACACCAAATTTCATCTTTGTACTTCTTCCCAATAGAAAAATTAACACAAGCCCTTCGACACACCTTCACTTCACCACCCTTCCTTAACCATGCTAACTTGTACGGTTTAGGATGCTTCTCAGTTTTCAAGTTCAACTTCTTCACAGCCTCTGTAGAAATAATATTATCGCAACTTCCAGCATCAATAACGAACTTGCAAACTTTTCCCAGAATAGTGCATGTCGACTGGAAAATATTGCTCCTCAACCAACTACAATCCTCCTCTTGCTTTGGTGTATGACATGACCTCCTCATCATAAGATTACAACCTTCATCCCCAGACAATTCTTCCTCCTCCTCAACATAAGGTGCATTTGAACACTTAGCCTCCTCACCATCATCCTCCTCAACTTCTGCAACCATTGCTCTCTTCTTGGGCTTCGGACATTCATTGCTTTTGTGACCCAACTCTTGACAATTATAATATTTGAAAACACTGCTAACCTTCGCCTTCTCAGCCTCCTTCACCACTGGCTTATTGACAGGTTTAGGAACATTAGAACTTCCACTAACACCCCTCGCTTGATTATTGGAATTAGTAAACACACCACCTCCACGCCTTCCTTGCTTCTCCCAAGCCAACGCCTTCTGATGTGCCTCTGCAACTGATTTAGGATCAAACATATTAACCATATCCTGGATCTGCATTCTCAATCCCCCAATGAATCTAGCAGTTAGCTGTTCTTCCGTTTTCATAATATCATTCCTGGCAATGAGTTGGTAAAATTCATCAGCATAATCACTAACAGACTTCGTCCCTTGCCTCAGATTCTGCAACCTCTGGTACATAAGTGATTGATAGTTGTATGGCAAGAATGTAGCTCGCATCAACTTCTTCATCTTCTCCCAAGATTCTATCTTTGACTTTCCCATTCGCTCACGAGTAAGTTTAGTTTACTGCCACCATGCCAAAGCTCTCCCCCTCAACCTAGTAGCAACCAACTTCACTCTTCTATGTTCAGGTACCTCCTTGAAATCAAAGATCTCCTCAACATTTGACACCCAATTTAAGAATTCTTCAGCAACCATTCCACCCTTGAACTCTGGAATTTCCATCTTCATTCCCGACTCCCATCGACGATCATCTTCAACATCCCGATAAGAATTCCGAACTTGGTCTCGATCTCGATAATGAATGCTAGCTCTATCACCCTCTTCATCAAAATCAAAAGTACGCCTACATCGATCTCGGCCATTATCATCCCTTCGTTCATGCATGCTTCTTCGACTATGTCTCTCTTCATCTCTATACGCCTCATTGTCAAATTCACGTTGACTTCTTCTTTCTTCATGTCCATAGTCATGATGATCTCTCCGTGATGAAATTGATGTTTCTCTTCTATCTCTAAAAGAATGCGGTGATACCCTCCTCGCTTCCGTAACCGATGGCGAAACTCGGTTTCCTCCATGGTTCGAGTTTGGTGATCTCCTCCTTTGAGTTTGATTCAAGTCATTCATTAACTTATCTAATTTTCCAATGCCTTCATCAAATTTCTCATTAATACGTTGTTCCATAAGCTCGGCTTCTTCTCTTCGATACAACGCTTCAACATTTTGATGACGGTTAGCTCTCCTTGGCGGCATGATTGGAAACTCTTCACAAACACTTCAAAACTTCTCAAATACTTCAACAAATCAAACACAAAACTTCAACACAAGACCAACAAGTCACGGCCTTCAAACACTTCACGGCTTAACTTGGCTCGGCTCAAGGTCTTCCAGCAACTTCAAATTCAAACTCTTCTCCAATTCTAGATCCAAAATGAAATGGATCAAAATCTTCAAACTCGTTGCAACTCCAAAATGAACACGATAAGCTCCAACTTCAAACTTCAACTTCAAAATTGGCTCCAAGTCTCGGCTCAGCTATGATTGGCTAAGTCTAGCTCTGATACCAAAAACTGACGCAGCGGATTAATCAAAATAAACTTCACTCGGTGAAAGTAGCAATCGGTGGATTGATGAATACCAAAATGCCCAAATTCGTTGATCCGAAGATACCGAATTCTAGCTATCTCAAACACGTTGATAGCGCACTATACCGTGTTCAAAGATCTACGATTCTTCGTACGTTGATCTAGCGCACTAGATTCCGTGAATCGGCTTCTACGATCGTTGAATCGAGCGCACTCGATTAACCGAAAGAGGAGATAGGAGATTACACTCAAGTACCAATTTAAGAAGAAAGCACACAGCAATCAACAAGAAATTTTATTCAAAAAATCAACCACTCAAATGTTACAACACACTCGCTATTTATAGTGTTTTACACCCTGTCCCTTAAGTCGTTTCCGACTCATCACTCCCCAACGACTCACGACTCATCTAGGTCGTTGCCGACCTAACAGGTACTTCACGCCTCAATTACAACACACGCATATGTACACGACTCAAGCAAGCCGCGACTTACGGCTCAACTACCTCACAACAGCGACTCACCCGACTTACAACACAAGGCCGACTCAACACAACACATGCTTACAGCAGTTAGGTCGTATACGACCTAACGACTCATGATTCAAAAAAAAACAACGACTCAAGAAAAAAAATACAACATAAAGTCACACTGTACAACATAAACGACTCAAGAATCAACGACTTAAAGACACACGACTTATCCGTTACAAATGACTCAAGAGCATAGCTTATTCATTACTTCATGCGACTCAAGCTCCATGCGGCATCCCTCTCTCGTGTCCTGTTAAGTCGTGGATGACTTAGCGCCTCCTCCTTAGGCCGTGACTCATTAGGTCGTGGCCGACCTTCCTTAACTCGTGAACCGTTGGAGTTAAGTCGTGAACTCAGTACAATGTCCCCCTCTGGCCTTCAGTTAGGTCGTGGACGGCCTATAGCCTCCATGTTAAGTCGTGGACGACTCAATTCTCCCATGAGTCGAGTACGACCCATTTCTTGCTCTTGTGTACGACTCATCCCTTGGAGTGTTATTGGTTGCATAATTCCTTCTCTGGCCTGTGCTGCATCAAGTCCAGAAGTTTTCAAACTTAGCCTCAAGGACAATACCACGTTTTCTCTCTTCTCTACATCAATCTCAAATTCGCTTCTTTTCAACTGCCGCTACCCCTATTCTTTCGCCAACAACACAACCTCGTAGCCCATTCTCTCATCACATCGCCTTCAACAGCTCGACCTCGTCCCAAGCAGCCTTGACCTACACTGAGCCCTGCTCCGCCTCGTCGGCATCATTGCCGCTCTCCCCATCATCTTCGTCGATCTGTTGTTGGTTTTCCATTGCCGCTCTCCCTGTCGTCATTGTCGCTCTCCTCATCGCCGACATCATTGCCTCGACGTTACCTGCACTGCGCCCTGTTTCGTCTTCGCCGGCGTCATTTTAGTTATGAAGCATATTAAATCATCGTCGATCTGAATTTTAAAAAAATCAATATCATTATAAAATGCTAAATTAAATTAGCATTAAATCATTTTAATGCTATATTCAAAAAATGCTAAATTTTACCATCATTTTGCATACGTTAAACATGCTAGTGTACTTCATAGTTAAAATGCTGCATTAATCTATCATTTCAAATATCATTAATATGCTACTAAACTTTGTATCTAAAATGCTATATTAAACTATCATTTTATAAGTTTTAAACATTACATTGTACTACATGGCTAAAGTGTAAGTATAAAAAATGAAAAAATAAACTAGCATTTTCATTCCTTCTTATAGTTTAAAAAATGCTAAACTAAATTAGCGTTATACACATATAATGCTATATTCATTTTCATTTAAAGATAATGCTAGTTATATTTAGCATTTTCGAATGTTAACTGTTCAAAAAATCGATCGGCACCAGCTTCGGCCGTCTTCTTTTCCATCACCGACGCCATGCTTCGCTGCTATACCATTATCGATGTCATGATTCGCTACTACACCACCAACAATCTTCTCTTCCATTGCCTCCCAATCCACCTCGACCAACCACATTGCCGTCTCTCGAGCTGCTACCACCTCATCGCTTCGACCATCCACCGTCACCATCCCAAGCCTCTGCCACCTCATCATCTCCTAAGCCTCATCCCCCATGGCATCGTCTGTCAATCCACCACAATTTTAGTCGCGTCTTAAGTTTGGCGTTGTGATATATTTTTACAGGAAGTTTGACCTTTATACTAAACATAAAACGTGTTGTCCTTACGTTAAATTTTTTCTTTATGTTTATCCTCCTTCCATTTATCAACTTCTTAAAACATCACTCTTGTTTCACATATCCACTGCAAGTTCATAAAATTATCAAAAAGGGGAAAATCAACAAATGAAGACCAAATATGTCGATTTTAGTACTGATATATGTGCCACGATCAAAGGAGTTGATTAGTGTAGGAGATTGATTGAAAGTTCGCATTGCTGATTGTTTTAGACTTCGAATCACAACATAAAAATTAGGTTTTTTGGTATAAAAGTCGATAGTGGTAAAGTTAAGTGCATATTTTGATCTCGAATAGACCGGTGGTGACGAAGGTAACTGTTGTGGTGGTAAATCCAATCAAAGTGGGATCTGAATCGAACTGGAACGATATGGAAGTTATTGGCCTCTTTCAAAATATGTGGCAAATATTTATTATACAAATGTTTCTGGGGCAAAAGTTGAACGCATATTTTCCCTATAACTACGGTCATATATTTATATTTTGCATCTAATTATAGTGCAGCATAATAACAGACAATTGCATTGCAAATTTTTTTGCATGGTTGTCATGCAATTATTATGCATATTACAAAACAATCGGTCTTGGGGGGCAAATATTTATCATGAAAGCGTTATTTTTTAAACATAAAATTAACAATATGAGCACTTCTGATCTAGATTTGACACACATACACATACAAATATATATATATATATATAATTTATGTAACGACCGAGAATTTTCGACTCACGAAAGTCGACATTAACACGTCCACTGTATCAACTGCCGAGCAATCGAAGGCCGGAAAACCGTACCGTTAGGGTTAAAGAAGATGTAGAAGATAGAAGAAGAAAGAAAAACAACAGAAACAGTATCGGAATCTCACAATCGCAGCGGAACAACATATAGTAGATAAATGAATAATCTTTAAATCAAAAGAACTGTACATTTTATACATTCCATCACATTATCATTAGACTATCAGAGTTTACAACAATATACAGCGGAAAAGAAATACTATATATTAATTGATACGCCATGTCATCCAGCTTGCCTCCAAATCTCTACAGCAACTCCTGAATTCCAGAATGACCTGATAACCTGACTATAGACTGCCCGTGTGGAAATTGATGGGCACCCAGAGTTTAGGAAGAGAACAATAAACTCCAGATCAGTAATGGGACTGGTGTGAGAACTTAAGACAGTTTATCTTAAAAAAACAGACAAAGAAATATTTTAGAATAGATCCGAAATGCTTTTGAAAAATGAAACTACCATAAGGCCTCCCGCACACACACACACAATGCAAACGCGAAATCGGAGGAGATTTCTCCTTATGATAGTCAAACATGCTTGATACGCAAATTTATTTGATATTATTATTATTATAAATGCAAAGTGTAGGAAAACATTTCGAAAGTAAAATATAAATCTTAGCCAACATAGGCATTTCGCACTATGCCTACTATAACTACCATCTAAACAGTGGTGATCACCATAAGTAAATGACAGGTTCTATAACTAAAACCGTACAAGGTGCATATTGGAGTATGGATTTCCAACAAATGGTCAGGCCAAGGAACTTCCCATTGCCACATGGGTACGCCTCTAGAAAGACGCCCCGAGAACCTAACCGGATCTCTGCCAACACAAGGCCGGGTTACCCCTAGTTGAGTAACAACTGACACGAGTATGTCATCCCCCGGTCGCAACTGACCTAAATCCCGGGATTCACCAACAACCACAAAATAATTAGTTTGCAGCAACAACATAGGTTAAATATCTGGGCTCCATACCATGATACCACCTTTATCCAGAAGGAAATGACATACACTAAGGGGGCGCTATCCCCTAATAATCTTGCCGCATCTTTCTTGTTTTGACTATTACCGGGTGTGAGGTCCGACGAAGTCTCATCCATAAAGCTACGCTTTATACAAAAGCTGTGCTTTAATTAACAAATGATCAGCAGCACTTCGTATGCCACATTACCAAATTGGGAATGTATCACTAGTAACCATCAACTACATAACCTCTGAGCTAGTACGTCTCAAAGAAGGGTGTTAAGCTAAGAGAATAAATTTTCCGCCACCAACAGAAATATATTTGATAGAAACCAACTTTACATCTCAAAGTGTAACGTCAGACACACATCCGTACAAGTCCATTCCGGGATCGAACGGAACCGAAGGCACTTCCAAAGCAGCCCTTGAAATCCGGATATTCACTAATCACGACCGGACTTCCCATCACAAAGGGTGATAAAATCTCTATATCGGAGATCAGCCGATGCAGAGTCATTCGACGGTAATCCTTCCGTTTTCGAAAATATGCGGTCTTCAACACCGGTCTTCAAATGCTATCCATTACGACATATCGCTATTCGGAATGAGATTTATGACACAAAGGTCCTCTCCAAGCTAAACCGAATAACGAGCGCTTATTTTTAAAATAAATGTAGCATTCAAATTCAAGCAAATCACAACAAATATTCAGCACCATAACAATCATTAGGCCCTTTTTATTAATCTTCCATAAATTAAATAACTTGCCAAATATTCACTTCAATTTAGCTTTAAAAAGATATATTCTCTAAACCATTTCAATTTCTACATTGGAAAACATTTCCAAATACTTAGTCATTTTCATTTCAAAATGGTTCATTTAAACCAATTAAATAAATCCTTATATCTATGGTGAATAAATCAATGTTTAGTTTTAAAACAATTTTCCCTTTCCTTTATAGATTCCATGGTGAATTCATATTTCCAAAATATCTATTAATATATGATTCTCAAATCGATTTCAAATATTCACTTTTAATTTATCTTTAAAAGATATAATCTCAAAACATTTCACTTCATATTGGAAAACATTTCCATACTTATTTAATAACAAGTAATTCACAAATCTATTTATTTTCAACATTTGAAAAATATTCGATATACTTAATCACAATTAAGTATATTTTTTTTCTTTAAGGAAAACATTCTCTTAAATACATTCATTTGAGTCAAAACGAATGTTGCGCAAAACATCGTTATGACAACCCGAAATCATTAGTATAGAAATTCGAGATTAAGATAGATATAAAAATCCTAATACTATATAAAACATTTCCTTTCGAAAATCATTTACTATAACAACAGGGTTATAGTCCATCTTTTCCTTATTTTTCGAAAACGTCTATTTCAACAATGAATGTTGAAATCTATGGTTTCGATCCTTAACACATTTTAGAACAACTACAAATCGTTTTAATTCTATTTAAAAGATCACTTCCCCAAATTATTTCTTTAATATATTATTCACTGTCCAAAATCGTGAATATAAACCGTTAACCAAATTCAACACTTCTACATATTCAATTTAAAGGATTATTCACTGTCCAAAATTGTGGATATAAATCGTTTAATAAGCTTTCATATTTACTTATCAAATTCAATTGGTTTCAGATTTATAAAACAACGTTTATAAATTCACATTTATATATATTTTATAGAAACTTCAACATATAAAATCCCTCAATTTACAAATTCTATTCAAATCTCATTTAAATGCCAAAATCCAATTTATAAGTAAATTACTTATAATTCTCTATTTGCAAATTCATTCTTTTTATAACTTCAAAATCGTAGATTCTATTCTGTTATAAAATCCATTTTAACATCATTTTAAAACATTTTCAAAACTCCTTCATAATTTCATCACTTTGATTTATAAAAATCCAATCTTATAAATCTTATATATAAAGTTTTTATAATAAATTCAAAATCTCAATTTTAAACAATTTTATAAAATCATTAACTCCATATTTCAAAAATCAATTTTCAACTATATTTCTCAAAAATCATAATTTTTATATCATTAAAATTATAACGTTTATTTATTTAAAATAAATCAATTCCAAAATTTAATAAAACGTATACTTTCAAAAATCACTTGAAAATCCTTTTAAATTCAAAATCGTTATTTTAACATTTTTAAAACTCCAAAAATAGGCCTAATGCTGCAACAGCACTAATAAATCAACCACGACATCCAAACATCATATATCAATATGATAACATAATATATCGCGAATATTTGTAAATAAATCAATACTATTGAGGAATCCAGTTGGATCCCTCCAACCTGTTTCCCTGCATTCACAGATGTTAGCACAATACCAATCCCGTTTCAAAACGGAATATCATGGTACATGGGTTCATATAAAATATTATCCGCTATTATGCGGCGCAATAGGGTCTCATCCGCTATATAATGCGGGAAATCAAGTCCAAGTACATATATAATATCAATTCCACTTCAAGATGGAATATCACGGTATATATGTTTAATAAATAACATCCGCTTAATATACGGCGCATAGGGTCTATTTCAAAACAATAGATAATAATTTATCATCCAATCACACAATCAAGCAATTTTAAATTTAACTATTTAAAATTTAAATCGAAACAGTTTCGATTGAGTGAGAAGTTCTCACCTTGCTTTCAATAACGGTTGTAGTGTTTTATTTCGAATAAAATTAAACGTGCGTTTAATTTTACTCAAAATTTTCACTAGCTCCAATCAACTCCAATCCAGCTCCATCGCGTAGTGTTCATCCATACGTACCCAACGCAATTTGTTTCATCATTTTTTGACCTCGTATGAACAAGTTATGACGTTACAAAGTTTGAACGAATCTATATAATATAAATCTACAAATTTTTTTATTATTATAACCCAGAATCAATCCAGACCGTTGATTTCTTTGCCCTAAATCAGGACCGTGCTTTTGCTTCTTCCTCCTTCTCCCAGTAACACACGCGCAACCGAACCCACATAGCCGGCGTGAACCCTAACTGCCGCAACCAACTCGAGTAACCTGAAGACGATCGAACACCGCCATATCGAAGCCCTTCGCACTAGCCACTTTCGGCCAAAATATAGGCAAGCTCGGTCGCATTTTAGCCTCGGAAAACGTGCGCCAACGGCGAACGAACGCGGCCCAATTGTCGTTGATCCATGCAACGAAACTCGATCATAATCGTTGAAAACGTAGAACTCGATGCCCTCTTCGATGTTGTAGTTGGATGTTTTCGACGATTGTTGGTGGATTGGAAGAAAAAGGAGGAGGAAGGAGAATGAATTCCGGCCATTAATTTCGTATGTGGCGGCTAGAGTTTCTGTCATTAGGGTTTGTTGCAAAATAGAAGATGTGAGGTCCTTATATAGAAAATATCGAAACACTATTCATCCCGAAATTTTCCGAACTCCAAACGAAGCGTACCGCCTGGCGTTTATAATGTTTTACCCCCATTCCGAACGTAATGGAATATATATCGGGAGCCAATTCGATCATATTTGAAAGATAAGTTTTCAAATCGACTATTTAAATTTAAAAATTCACTTAAACCGATTTCAGTGCATTTTAGCTTGCCGTGGACAAACCGTAAATCCGATTGACACGAAATTTGAAACCTTACAATAATAACATTACGGATCCGATGAAACTCCAAGACTGTTTGAAAAATGGCTATTTTTACTCGTCAATTAAATATTAAAATATTCAATTTCTGCAAATTAACTTTTAATTCAATTTTAAAAGTTCTATAACATCATTCTAACTCCAATATAATTAAATACAACTTTACAAATCAATTTTAATCACTTTAAACCCAATTTCCAATTATTCGTGTAATTTCAAATATTAAATTATCGATTTAATTATCCAATTAAATTCAGATATTCGAAATAAGATTTATTCGACTTACAAATTTTACATTTAATATTTAAAATCAATTAAATATACGAATTTCAAATGACAGAAATTCTGGGTCGTTACAAACTTCTCCCTTAAAAGAATTTCGTCCTCGAAATTACCAAGTAAGAAAAAGTTACAGAATCCATTAAGTTTTCAAAATTTTTCAATTTTCTCAAAAATATTCTAACGCCTTAAATTTTCAGAAAATTTCGCCAGCGTCTTTTTTACGCGGCTCGATTCGAAAAAAATGGCAATATATATATCACAAATATACATCTCATCAAGTAATGAGGCATCCCGTGGAGAAAAAAGTGTAAAATTACGATATATAATCCGAGATATGTACCTTATATATCATTAGCGAGCATATACGGCTAATATAGCGCGAAAGCGAGCTCCAAATGCGAAGCAAGCGCAATCCACACCTACTAAACACTCAACAATCAAATGAGAAACGTGTATATATGAACGTAATATCAATATACAACATATATCACTACAAGAACTACATATGCCAATATAGCAAGTACAACAAAAGCACAAATCCAACCATCAACCAACTAACATCCATAACCAAATCAATACACTTTCACTTCTCATTAATATTCAATGAATTTGTTTTCCAATTTAAATCATATTTGATTCATTAACATTGGATTTACTAGCATTCATTCATATTCAATTTCAATTAGTTTGCATTCACTAATTTATATTCAAGTTTGTTCACATCCAAATCATATTCAATTCTATTTAAGATTCACTTAACTTCCAATTTGATTTCAATTACTTTAGCTTCCAATTTCATTTATTCAATTTCATATGGATTTCTATACAATCAACTAACCATCATCTAACAAACAATGTATATCCAACATTACCAAATTTCTTTACTTTGCTTACATTCATTCAATTTGGTTCATCACTTTTAATTAGCTTTAATGAATTAACACTTACATCCATTATTTCATATCAATTTATTTACATTCAATTGATCTAACATTCAATCCTTTTATTTAATTCAATTGCTAATTCATTTAACCACAAAAGTTGAATTTCATTACATAACTCAAGTTCATATTCATCACTTCACTTTATTAATTTACTTCGATACCAAAATCAACTTCATTGAACATCACTTAAGTTATATTCCATTTCAAACACCATTTGTTTAACCTAACTTAAATTTCCACTTATAAATCCAATTCAGATTCCAATTCTAAAGTAAATTCTATTTAACTTTACCAAAGTAAAATCTTTATTATTTCATATTATAAGTTCAAAACTCGTTTCACTTATTCAATCAATTTCACTTTGATTTTTTTAATTTTTAAATTTGTTTATCACAACCAAACTTAAAATTTTCAATTTACTATGGTAGCAAATCCATCACACAGACACTCGAAAATGATACTGATGATGCTGCAGTCATCACCTTTACTATTTCCCAGCAACAGTAGTGAATCTAGTGCTTTAAATTCTTTCAAAATTTTCCTTTTATTCATAAATCTCATTTATAAATCTTTTTCTTATATAATTTCATCATTTAACTTTTAATTTTGGAAAATAAAATTAACTTCATTCAACACTTTCAAATTTATAGTTCAAATTCATTTTTATTTACCACTCATATTTATAAATATATAGTTTCACTTATTGTATATATACGATTATTTCACAATTGTAAATCATATTAATTATAATTCCATACTTAATAATTCATTTGCTTATGCAATTTATTCTTTTAATTAACTTATATATATATTCTTACATTTTCAACAACCAAACAATCAATTTATATACATCTTAATAATTTCTAAAAAATTATTCCATTATATATAAAATATAATCAAGGTAAAATTATTTCATTTACCCAATTTAAAAATAATACTATGTCGACTTGCCTCGTTTAAGAGTTTAGAAACCCCTATCGATAATATGGCGTCCCACATACGGACCAGAATTCACAAACAGCTCAACGGATAAGCAAACACAATATAAAACATTTTTTTATATTCACTAACAAATACGCCTCATAACTATTATTACACTCACACTCATTCTAGAGTACCACTGACTCTATCTCTAATGAGTAATACCCAACAGAGCCAATGTTGTCGCTTAACCAAATGCTATGATACCAAATGTAACGACCGATGTCAGCAGCGACCGGTAGGCTTTGCAACCATTCCAGACCCACCGTGGCTACAACTGGCACCCGAAACTTGCTTTTACGGCCAGCCTTTCGACTGTCACGGGTTACGCCTAACCAACCCCGTAAAGATGACGTGTAGGGGTAAGAGTCTCCCGTTCGAAACCTAACGCGAAGCGAGAACCCCCCATCACATTTCACTAAGACAAGCAAGTCTCATCCACAAAGCTACGCTTTATACAAAAGATGTGCTTTGATCAACAAATGATCAGCAGCACTTCGTATGCCACATTACCAAATTAGGAATGTATCACTAGTAACTATCAATTACATAACCTCTGAGCTCGTACGTCTCAGAGAAGGGTGTTAAGCTAAGAGAATAAATTCTCCGCCACCAACAGAAATATTTGATAGAAACCAGCTTTACATCTCAAAGTGTAACGTCAGACACACATCCATACAAGTCCGTTCCGAGATCGAACGGAACCGAATGCACTTCCAAAGACCCCCTTGAAATCCGGATATTCACTAATCACGATCATACTTCTCATCACAAAGGGTGATAAAATCTCTATATCGGAGATCAGCCGATGCAGAGTCATTCGACGGTAATCCTTCCATTTTCGAAAATATCCGGTCTTCAACATCGGTCTTCATATGCTATCCATTGCGACATATCGCTATTCGGAATGAGATTTATGACCCAAAGGTCCTCTCCTGGCTAAACTAAATAACGAGCGCTTATTTTTAAAATAAGTGTAGCATTCAAATTCAAGAAAATCACAATAAATATTCAGCACCATAACAATCATTAGGCCCTTTTTATTAATCTTACATAAATTAAATAACTTTCCAAATATTCACTTCAGTTTATCTTTAAAAAGATATATTATCTAAACCATTTCAATTTCTACATTGGAAAACATTCTCAAATACTTAGTCATTTTCATTTCAAAATGGTTCATTTAAACCAATTAAATAAATCCTTACCGATTTACTTCAAATTTACGTTCCAAATCCGTAAATTTATTTCCACACTTCAAAAATAAATCAATGTTTATTTTTAAAACAATTTTCCCTTTCCTTTATAGATTCCATGGTGAATTCATATTTCCAAAATATCTATTAATATACGATTCTCAAATCGATTTCAAATATTCACTTTCAATTTATCTTTAAAAGATATAATCTCAAAACATTTCACTTCATATTGGAAAACATTTCCATACTTATTTAATAATAAGTAATTTGCAAATCTATTTATTTTCAACATTTGAAAAATATTCGATATACTTAATCACAATTAAGTATATATTTTTTTCTTTAAGGAAAATATTCTCTTAAACACGTTCATTTGAGTCAAAACGAATATTGCGTAAAACATAGTTACGACAACCCGAAATCATTAGTATAGAGATTCGAGATTAAGATAGATATAAAAATCCCAATACTATATAAAATATTTCCTTTCGAAAATCATTTACTATAACAACAGGGTTATAGTCCATCTTTTCTTTATTTCTCGAAAACGTCTATTTCAACAATGAATGTTGAAATCTATGGTTTCGATCCTTAACACATTTTAAAGCAACTGCAAATCGTTTTAATTCTATTTAAAAGATCACTTCCCCAAATTATTTCTTTAATATATTATTCACTGTCCAAAATCGTGAATATAAATCGTTAACCAAATTCAACACTTCTACATATTCAATTTAAAGGATTATTCACTGTTCAAAATTGTGGATATAAATCGTTTAATAAGCTTTCATATTTACTTATCAAATTCAATTGGTTACGGATTTATAGAACAACGTTTATAAATTCACATTTACATATATTTTATAGAAACTTCAACTTATAAAATCCCTCAATTCAAAAATTCTATTCAAATCTCATTTAAATGCCAAAATCCAATTTATAAGTAAATTACTTATAATTCTCTATTTGCAAATTCATTCTTTTTATAACTTCAAAATCGTAGATTCTATTCTTTTATAAAATCCATTTTAACATCATTTTAAAACATTTTCAAAACTCCTTCATAATTTCATCACTTTGATGTATAAAAATCCAATCTTATAAATCTTATATATAAAGTTTTTATAATAAATTCAAAATCTCAATTTTAAACTATTTTATAAAATCATTAACTCCATATTTCAAAAATCAATTTTCAAATATATTTCTCAAAAATCATAATTTTTATAACATTTAAATTATAACGTTTATTTATTTAAAATGAATCAATTCCAAAATTTAATAAAACGTATACTTTCAAAAATCACTTGAAAATCCTTTTAAATTCAAAATCGTTATTTTAACATTTTTAAAACTCCAAAAATAGGCCCAATGCTGCAACAGCACCAATAAATCAACGACGGCATCCAAACATCATATATCAATATGATAATAGAATATATCGCGAATATCTGTAAATAAATCAATACTGTTGAGGAATCCAGTTGGATTCCTCCAACCTGTTTTCTTGCATCCACAAATGTTAGCACAATACCAATCCCGTTTCAAAGCGGAATATCGCGGTACATGGGTTCATATAAAATATTATCCGCTATTATGCGGCGCAATAGGGTCTCATCCGCTATATAATGTGGGAAATCAACTCCAAGTAAATATGTAATACCAATTCCACTTCAAGATGGAATATCGCGGTATATGTGTTTAATAAATAACATCCGCTTAATATACGGCGCATAGGGTCTATTTCAAAACAATAGATAATAATTTATCATCCAATCACACAATCAAGCAATTTTAAATTTAACTATTTAAAATTTAAATCGAAACAGTTTCGATTGAGTGAGAAGTTCTCACCTTGCTTTCAATAACGGTTGTAGTGTTTTATTTCGAATAAAATTAAACGTGCGTTTAATTTTACTCAAAATTTTCACTAGCTCCAATCAACTGCAATCCAGCTCCATCGCGTAGTGTTCGTCCATACGTACCCAACGCAATTTGTTTCGTCATTTTTCGACCTCGTATGAACAAGTTATGATGTTACAAAGTTTGAACGAATCTATATAATATAAATCTACAAATTTGTTTATTATTATAACCCAGAATCAATCCAGACCATTGATTTCTTTGCCCTAAAATCAGGGCCGTGCTTTTGCTTTTTCCTCCTTCTCCCAGTAACACACGCGCAACCGAACCCACATAGCCGACTTTAACCCTAACTGCCGCAACCAACTCGAGCAACCTGAAGACGATCGAACACCGCCATATCGAAGCCCTTCGCACTAGCCAACTTCGCCCGAAATGTAGGCGAGCTCGGTTGCGTTTTAGCCTCGGAAAACGTGCGCCAACGGCGAACGAACGCGGCCCAATTTCCGTTGATCCATGCTACGGAACTCGATCATAACCGTTGAAAACGTAGAACTCGATGCCCTCTTCGATGTTGTAGTTGGATGTTTTCGACGATTGTTGGTGGATTGGAAGAAAAAGGAGGAGGAAGGAGAACAAATTTCGACCATTAATTTCGTATGTGGCGGCTAGGGTTTCTGTCATTAGGGTTTGTTGCAAAATAGAAGATCTGAGGTCCTTATATAGAAAATATCGAAACACTATTCATCCCGAAATTTTCCGAACTCCAGACGAAGCGTGCCGCCTGGCGTTTATAATGTTTTACCCCCATTCCGAATGCAATGGAATATATATCGGGAGCCAATTCGACCATATTTGAAAGATAAGTTTTCAAATCGACTATTTAAATTTAAAAATTCACTTAAACCGATTTCTATGCGTTTTAGGTTGCCCCGGACAAACTGTAAATCCGATTGACACGAAATTTGAAACCTTACAATAATATAACATTACGGATCCGAGGAAACTAGTTTTATCGAAATCCGAGACTGTTTGAAAAATGGCTTTTTACTCGTTAATTAAATATTAAAATATTCAATTTCTGCAAATTAACTTTTAATTCAATTTTAAAAGTTCTGTAACATTATTCTAACTCCAATATAATTACATACAACTTTACAAATCAATTTTAATCACTTTAAACCCAATTTTCAATTATTCCTGTAATTTCAAATATTAAATTATTGATTTAGTTATCCAGTTAAATCCAAATATTCGAAATAAGATTTATTCGACTTACAAATTTTACATTTTAATATTAAAATGAATTAAATATTTGAATTTCAAATGACAGAAATTCTGGGTCGTTACAATTTATGTCATGTAGCTAATACATTTATATTTGAGTAAAAGTAAATTTATCATTTTTGTTAGTACGAATATGGTATATGTTTGCGCCAAAATTGGTCACAAACACCCGATATCGTGGAAGCACCCGTTTATGAACACAAATCAGCAATAATCAATATTGAACTCAGATCTAAGCAATAACAATCAGAGTAATCCAGCAATCACAATCACAAACACAGGATTTATAGTGGTTCGGCGTTCGTGCCTACGTCCATTTTGAAGGTTCTCTCTTTATTGCTTCACTTGATGATATTAATCAATTACAACGGATTACAGTTGATGATAGCCTTGAAATCTGAATATAACAGCGATGATGATGGACAGAATTGAATTCAGCAGAGTCTGGACATGCTTTCTCTCTCCCAATTCTCCGACTTCCTTTCCGAATGACCCTTTTTTTAATAATTTTTAGATTAGTTAACAAATATTATTTAACCGTTTTTTTTGAAATATGTTAAATTTTAAATTACGTAATTAGTTTAGATATATCGACTTAAAGGTAAATGGTATGCAAAAATCGAGAAGGATTTTATAAAAAAATGTAGAAATCTTAATACAGAGTTATTTGAAGTTAAAAAACATAATTTTATAACTATGAACTTTTAGGATAAATGCATTGATTTACAAATTAACCTTGTCGTTATTGTTTATGTACATAATTTAATGTATGTGATATATATATATTAAAATTGACATATAATTTTAGGATTTATTAGAAGAATAAACTAACTCTTTACTGAGATAATTTAAATAGTTAAAATTTGAGATTTCATAAGTAGTTTAAATACATATATTTAAATATAAAATATTAGGAAAAGATTAAGGGGGATGGCTTGTAAATAATGTTACAATGCAGACATTTGAAGCTAAAAACAGAATTTTAACGCAGGCATTTGAAGCTAAATATAAAATTTTACAATGCAGTGTATGATAAATTCATTGATATAAATGAATAATAAATTAAATTTGTATATATTGTTTATGTATCTTATTTATGTTCTGTGATTTATGTAACTTTATGTTCTGTGATTTGTGTATCTTTATATTTGAATGAGAAAACAATTTCACCACTTTTATTGATATGAATATGACATAAGTTTTGAAATCGTCATATTTTAGGATATATTATCGATGAATTAACGAACTATTAATTGATTTTATTCGAATAGTTTATATTCAAGATTACATAACTAATTAAAATATATTGATTTAAATGTACAAAATTAGGTGTTATTGAGAAGGGTTTGTAAATAACTGTAGAAATTTCAAAATATAGGCACCTGATATTAAAAAAAGAATTTACAATGCAGTGCATGATAAATATATTGATATAAGTGAATTATAAAACTCGCAATTATTATTTATATGTATAATTATGTTATGTGACATTGATATAAGGGACCAACACCACTATCTCAGTGGTCAAGCGCGCTTCGATTTTGGTGTACAGATTCAACACTTGCAGAGCGTGATTCGAACATATTTTGACATGTAGTATGTTATATACTACGTAAAACTTGTTGTACTAATATGTACTGCCATCTAAGCATCCAATTTTAATTTTTTTTACGTGTTTATCTAAATGATTTTATATCCTTTTGTTAATATGAGTATGGTAAAAATATTGAGATACTCGTATTTTTATGATTTATTAGACCGACCAACGAATAATAATTTACCAAATCTATTTAAATAGCTTTAGTTTTACGTGATCGATTCTAATACATATGGAGCTAAATATAAAATATTAGAAGAGAATTGAGGGAGAGTTTGTAAATAGTTAGAAATTTCAAACGAAAGGTATTGAAGTAAAAGCACATAAATTTTGTAATGCACAATATGATGATCTATCAAGATAAATGAATTATAAATTGAACTTGTTATTATTGTTTATGTACAAACTTTATGTCATGTGACTTTTGTATCTCTATTTGAATGAAAAATAAGTTTACCTTTTAAGTTAATATGAGTATGATGTACAAATCAAAATTTTCATATATTTATATTTACTAGATAGATTAATAGATCTTATTTAACTGTATTTACCTAATTAATTTAAATTTAAAATTGCACAATGAATTTAAATATCTTGACTAAAGCGTAAAATATTAGAAGAAAAGTGAGGTGAGTTTTGTAAATAATTATGGTAATATTAAATGTATGTATTTGAAGTTAAAAGTAAAATTTTACACTGCATGCAATAAATTTATCGAGATAAGTTGATTACAAGTTAAATTCGTTACTATTATTTTATGTATCATATATCGTAATCGAAATGAAAAATTAATCTTACCATTTTGGTTGGTAGTATTTATAGGAAATTTAATAAATATTAGTTAATTAAATTTATTTAAATATTTTAGTTTTTGAATCATGCTATTAACCTAAATATTGAACTTGAAAATAAAATGTCAAGAAGTAATTGATGAATTTTTTGTAAATAATTGTATAAAATTTCAAATGTACGTACCACAATACGTAAAATGATGGGAGTGATTTTATAAAATAAGCGTAAATTAATTAATTAAAACATCTGAAAATAAAATTATCAAGAGAAAATAAAAAAGATGAGAGAAAATTCCTTGAGTCAATGAAAAAGCTAGAAATTCTTCTGCATTACTGTAATATAATAGATTCAAAAAAAATTAGATTCCATAATTATTTAGAAAATAATATACAACAATGATTTTAAAATTATTTTAAATAATTTCTTCTTAAGAATAAAAGTGGTACTTTATTCGAGTGCAATACTCATTTTGATGTTTTAAAAGTTCAAACTCATTTCCTTTAAAGCTTAGTCTAAATCATCACACCACTTGCCGGTGCTTGAGACAGTGATCCTTAACTCAAATCAAATAATTTTATAAATCTATTAAATAATAGTAAAGCAGAAGAATTTGAAACTCTCTCATTAATTCTAAGAATTATCTCTAATCTCCTTAATTCTCTCCAAGCCTGAATATTTTACTTTCAATTATTCGACTAAACTACTCGCACTAATTTACGTTCAAATGTCTACTTTTTACAGAACATCTATAATTATTGACAAATCTTTTATGATTTTTTTATCAAAATCTTACATTAAAGTCCACACATTTAAATTAATTATATAATCCAAAATTTAAACTAATTGTTAAATTTAATCAAGTAATATTTATTAATAAACCTAAAATTTCTATATTTTTTAAAGGACAAAAATTTCTATATTTTTTGCCTCAAGGACACCACCTCTATATTTTTACCACAAGGACAAACATTCTTTTAAAAATTATTCACAAGGACAAACATTTTCCAAAATTATTCGTAAGGACAACAAAACTGATACCGAGCTAAAAACTGATACCTAAAAACTGCTACCGATAACTACAAACTGATACCTAAAAACTGCTATGAATAACTAAAAACTGATACCTACAGAAAGTTGTCCTTCATGATAAAATATTGAAGGTCTGTCCTTGAGGCTAAAAAGCTGTGAAATTTTGTCCTTGACAATAATTTCCTGAGATGGAAATTTCAACATACTACACGTGCATCAATAAATTAGTTAAAAAAAATCATTTAGACGCAAATATATATAAATCACATAATATAAATTTATTTAATAAATGAATTTAACATACATTGCACTGTAAAATTCTATTAACTTCAAATATCTAAATTAATTATAATTACATTGAAACTCTTCTCAATTATCTTTTAATATTTTACATTCAAGTCCATATATTTAACTAATTGTGTAATCATAAATTTAAAGTATATAAATAAATGATTAACTAATATTCGTTAGTTCATGTAGCAAATCCTAAAAACACGGGAATTTCAATATATACAACACAGACACACATATGCAAAAAATGGTAAATTGTTTCTTCTTTGTTCTGTTATATAAAGATATTTAAATCACATAACATAAAATGTATACACAAATAATAATAACTTTTTTAATTTCTGATTCATTTATCTCAAAAAATTAACGTACATTACATAACATAATTTAATTAGAACATATTAAAAGATAAATTTATATTTTACAACATTACGATGTGGAAGCACAGATTACACAATTAGATTATATAAACATTATCACTTTCAACATGCTCGACTCATAACTCAACTAAATGCTACATAACATTATTTTGGAATTAACAAAGTTGAAAGCATGACCTAACTACAACGGTATGAAATATATGGTTAATTATAAGGATAAAATTGTTTTAAAATGAAAACTAAATACGGATAAAAATTCACATGCAGATAAGCTAAACTATAAGACCAATGTTCTTCCCAATTACAAATATGTATAAAGCCCTCCTCAGTTTTCTTTAATTTTTTTCCACTCTAACTCTTTATATTTAATTCGTAATGTCGATCATTAGTTCCAATTATTAAAATAAATTCAATTATTTAATATTCATTAATCCATTTATAATCCTGTAAAAAAGATGACAATTCAATACACACTCAATAATCATATTAATAAAATAGTAAAGTTACTTATCCACTCATACATATAAAAATGTATATCACATGACATAAATTATTTTTGTTATCAAGTAAAAACATAAATTATTTACATATACAATATCAAACAATTTAATTTATAATTTTTTTTTTTTTTTTTTTTGAGTTAGGACATTGATTTTTAATGAGAGATGTAGTTAACGAGGATTGAACCCTGAACCTTATATCCAAGCATCATTTGTCATTTTAATCTATGATTAATATATCACGATAAACTTATCATATATTGCATAATAAAATATATTTTAGCAATGATTAAAATATAAATACTACTTTTAATAACATTACCGTGTGCAACATACGGATCACGCTAGTATAAAAGATACAAGGCTAAAGTATTTTCTTTCAGGATAAGATCTTGAACCAAAATCCTCCTTATTTCAATTACTCGTATCAGCTGCCAAACATTCTTTTGTGAAAGAAAATTGATTGGTTAGACTATGAAAAAACAGTAACAGCTGAACAGCCCTGTGCTAATGTCAGCCGAGTAAATAAGTTATGCATTATTTTTTCTAATACCACTGCTTCTAAAATGAAATTTGCCCGACCTACCGAAAACCATAACCATGAAAACAACAAAACATCACGTCAAATTCGAATAATCAGATCAGTCAGATCTTGCATTATCCATAAAGAAAATCTGCAACCTAAAGCGAAGCTTACAAAATATGTTCGTTTGCTTCCATCCACATATACTTTAGCTAAATTCAACGAAATCGGTCAACGAGAGCTAATACTTTCTTTATCAATCTCTCGTTTAATTAGTTTCAAGGTCTCCATAACCTGCAAAAAGGCAAGAAATGTTAATTTTGATAGGTAAAAATAAATAAATTTAGCAATAGAAGGATAAGACAGAAATCACAGCATGATAAAATGCTGGTTAAAAGTGTTCACCCCTTACCCAAAATTATATGTATCAGATGACAGAAGGAGATGAATAAAACTAGTGCTCACATGCATAAAATTTGACTTTTAGTACACGTCATAAGTTAAGGTCATCTATGCCATATTTTAATACCGCAGTGACTGTATCGAAGCTATGCTCTCTCTCAACATAGTCAATTAGGATGTGTTTGATTCTTTAATAAGTGAAGTTCTTTGGTTTAGCCATCATTATTTCTAAGTGTGCAGGGTATTTAAAATAAATTATCTCCATCATACCAGAAATCATAATATCAATTTTACCTGTGAACCTTTTCTGGATTTATTTGGAGCTATTCATAGCTATGTAAATATAATAAGCTTATTCACTTGATCACAATTAGCATGCAGTAATGGGGAGTATGACCATTAGAAAAATATAATATAAACAGTTTTCAAAACATAATTAATTCATGGAAGCAAAAATGTGTGAAAAATCTTACGCCAGGGTAATGCCGTAAAACATGCGAGTAGTGATCGAGTGCGATATATATTGTCTTTAGAAGACCACATAGAGTTTCAACTTCATCTCCTAACATATCAACCTGGTTTAAAAACACGATAATTTTAAGCGAATCTCAGGTTTGATGATCCTCACATGTATTAATTTTTATTCATATAATGCTGCATCAAAGTGCATACCTCGATCTCAGCCTTTTGAAGATCTTGACATTTAGCTTCGTAGCTAATTTTGCAACATGCAACTTTTTTCTTCAGTAGGTTACTTAAGTGCTTAAGTTGGATGCAACAATCATTTAGAATGTTTAACCTGTGATAAATAGAAATTCTATAAGCTTGTTATAGGAAAGCACATGAAAACTGATAATGAGAATCTACATAAGCTAAATTATTATTATTCAAATAGGCAGTAATATTTTTCAAAGCCTGAAGATTTTCTGATAAATAAACCCAGAGTGTGCTTTTTTAAGACAAAGAAATAGTAAATACATAGGAGACTGAAGAAAAGCACCTGGATTCATTCTCCTCCAACTTCTGTGTGAATTTGCATTCCAAGTCCCATATAGATTTTGATAATTCAAACGTGGAAGCTATAATGGTTTTCAAGTGTTCTTTTTGTTCCTTATCTCTTGTCATGAATTCCAATATTTTTTCTTGTTTTGCATGATTATTACACTCAAGCATGTGATTTTCTCTCCCAAGTTCTTTCAAATCATATGATGCAATCATAAGTTTCTCTTTAAGATTACTTAATTCCAATTCCTGCTTATTGATAAGCTGATATGCCACATCCATTTCACTTTTCAACCTGTTGAGTTCACTCTTAGCATTTAGGATTAAATTTTCTTGGTTACTAGATCGATCTCTAAAGTGATTAAGTTCATCATGTACCAAGTCCAACTTTTCTTTCTTCTCCTCCAATTGACAGCGAAGGCTTAATATTTCTTGCGTTAGCCGTTCATTCTCTTCCCTTTTCAAACGCATTACATTCATACTTTCTATAAATGATGCATTAAGCGAGTTCTTCTCGTTGATCAAATCCATCACAATAGGATTTACACTTGAAATAGCATCTTTGATGACACCTCTAAATAATATCATATAGCTATCATCTACCATAGTGATCATGGTCTCTACTGCTTCATTTTCATATTCAGCTGCACTAATCAGATTACTCAAATAACTCTTGTATTTTTCTTCTTTAACGGTGGCTTCAGTTTTCAATTCTTCTATGTACGATTGAAGTCTTTCGATCTCTTTATACTCAGTATCTATTTTCTTATCTATCATCAAATTTTGTAACCACTGACTTTTCAAAAGTGTAGCGATGTATTCCTTCATTCGATATGTCGGATCTCCTATTTTTTTGCTAACCTTAAGAATATTATCCAGTTTACAAACTAATTTGGAGATCTTCTTCTTGATAGTTTCGAAATCTTTTTCCTTGTTAAAATGAAATGGACTAGAACCTATCTCCTTCATACGATTTCTTTTGAGGGTAAACAACTCTTCTGTCATCTCACCTAAAGCTAGCTCGTACTGTCTTTTCACACGATTTATTTCTGAATTAAAATACGTCACAATCTCATCTTTTGTCTTACTCAGCAGTTGCGGAGAATCATCATTTTTTCCAACTGAATCAAAATTTTCCACCAAAATATCACTGTCACCCATCTTGGATGCACAATTTTCTGAAACGTTCATTTTTACACTGTTCCTTTCTTTGCTGGTTTCATAACTTTTATGTGATATTAATCCACTATCAGAGTTTGAAAAGGAACTATACAAATTATCAAGATCCCCACGTATAGAAAAAATTTCATCCATCTTAAACTCCCAGCTGCTGCTTATAGTACTTGGTACACTTAACGGCTGAGAGATACTGATTTCAAATGCATCTTGTATACTTGTAACAAAGTCATGAACAACAATGCAGCATATCTCTTTCTGAACTTCCTCCTCCCATTCTTGTTCACTTGCAGAATTATTCAGTTGAGTGCTGGCAAGTTGATCTCCAAGCCTAATCTTTAGCCTTTCTAATTTCTTAACATATTCCAACTCTTTCCTTGAATCATGATGTGAATCAAAGTTCGAACCAAATAGTCTTCTATACCTATTTAGTTTCTCATTTAAGAGTGCAATTTCTAATTCTTTGGAAGCAATCTTCTCAGTAGCCTCTTCTTGTACAGCACCGACTATTCCTTTAATTGTTGAATCACTAACCATTCTTGAAACAATTAATCGAGCACTAAGATCATCCAAATAAGAATCCATATCATTAAGAAACTCTGAATCTAAAACATTATCGCTAGTATTTTCTTTGGATTCTTTTGATATGATCGGGTTTGAACTTAATGTCTCCATATAATCCATCCTAAAAATACATGTAACTCTGTCAGATGCACTAATGAAAGAAAGTATAAGTTGAATTTGAACAGATATAGTAGTAGATGAAAGTTTTACTTCCACTGTTAAAACAGTAGTACTCCAACCAAATGACTACTATGTTCTTACAACAAATCATCAACACCCACATATAATACAATCAACTCAGGAAGAAGTGATTCTAAGCAACCTCAGTTTCTAAATCGGGTATGCATGCATAAAAGCTGCATTTTGTTCTGTTTGAGTGGCAATTACCAAACTAATTACTATAACTACTATAATAGTAAAAATGCATGTATTCATCTCCAGCAAATTATCACACCCAACAAAAGAAAACAGACTACATATCTGATGAAATAATGAATTTTCCAATCAAGGATGAACAATCTCGCAATCAATTAAATATATTTTCTAAGTGCCAACTTACCTTACAAAGGATACGCTTTAATCAATCACTAAGCTAAATAAATTCTCATAAAAAAAGGAAAAATAAAACTAAAATAACAATCAAAACCTAGAATGGAACCAGTACGTAAAAATGTGATCGAAAAACTAGCAAAAGATACACAAAAATAAAAAGCAAAGGAAACGCAGAAGTGAGTTACTTACAGATCAAAGGATAGTTATAGCCTCTAATTTATATTTTTTGGATTGGCTATCGATTTTTGAGCAAGATTTATATACTTGTTTAAATGAAAATTAAAAGGGAAAGGGAAAGGGAAAGGGAAATGGAGGCATCGCAGGGAAAGAAAAAGGGCAGTGGCGAAAAAGCAAATTAAAGAAAATCAATAGAAAAAGATCGAAATAAAAAGATTCGGAATTCCCTGATTCTAGATCATTGTTTTGGAATACGATGATCAGGTCGATTTTGATCTTTTGCAATTAGTTTACTTCCAAGTCTAATTTATATTGGTTTCGAAAAGAAGTTTTTTATTTCTAATGTTATTATAAGAAAAGTCTCAATGATTACGTAAACTAAGTTGTTGTTTTTTATAAATCAGAAAACACAATCTAGTTTTGTGCTTTCACGGTATTCAAAAATTTTAAAAATTTTGAAACTTAAAGAAAAAAAGTACAAAATTCGAAAGCGCAAATCAGCTTGCGCTTTTCTGATAGTTTTTCAAAAGTTTCAACGTTTTCAAATATTTTAGAAAAATTTCAAAATCAGAAAACGCAAACTAGCTGACGCTTTTCTGCTAGTGCGCTTTTCAAAAGCTTCAAAATTTTCAAAAAAATTTCAAATCAGAAAAGTGCAATACCTTGTATTTTCTGTCAATACATGACACCTTGCATTTTCTATTTTTCAAAATAGGGATCGAATTTACATATTCATTTCTGCAGGGACTTTTCTTATAATGACATCAAAAATAGGGACCTGTAACTCTTTTCTTGTATTTATAATACATTGTTCATTATTTATCTCCATTGTTTTTTTACCTTGGTTACACATGTAGTCTTATCAATACAACTATATATGGACGTCTCAAATCCACATGCATTTAATCCATAAATGATATTATTTTTTATTGGTAACTTTGAGGTTTTTTCTTTTTATTTATAACATGTAGATTTCTTTTATGACCAAAGAACCAAACACATTCACTAATTATGAAATCAATCATGCAATCAAAAAGACTTATTAATTATGAGTGCGAGTTAATAAATATGCATTGTTAAGCGATTGAACCATAATAATCCACTGAACAAAAACTTAGTTTTTTCTACTAATTAGCATATGATCGAATTAACCCTAAATTAGGAGGAGGTTGCATAGAGTTTATAATAAATTCACGGAATAATAAAAATTGTAGTACAGATAATAACGGCGTAAATGCGGAAATAAAAGCAACACACAATTTTACCCGGCTTCGGCTAAACCTGCAGACTGCTGCCCCCAAAGTTTCTACTAGAATTAACCAATTGACCACTTCTAGACCCTGTAAACTAGCGACTATCGCTAACATGACTACTCTAACCATACGCTCAAAACCATGCCTCAATTCTATCCCCGGGTTGAGAATTTCGCGAACTACGTCCCATAGTTCGATCTTAGTTGCAACGACCGAGAATTCCTATCATTTGAAATTCGTACATTTAATTGATTTTAAATATCGACAAGTAAAATTTGTAAGTCGAATAAATTATATTTCGAATATCTAGATTTAATTGGATAATTAAATCGATAATTTAATATTTGAAATTACAGAAATAATTGGAAATTGGGTTTAATGTGATTAAATTTGATTTTTAAAGTTGTATTAAATCATATTGGAGTTGGAATGATGTTATAGAACTTTTAAAATTGAATTAAAAGTTAATTTGTAGAAATTGAATATTTTAATATTTAATCGACGAGTGAAAATGGTCATTTTTCAAACATTCTCGGATTTCGACGAAACTAGTTTCATTGGATCCGTAATGTTATATTATTGTAAGATTTCAAATTTCGTGCCAATCAGATTTACGGTTTGTCCGGGGCAAGCTAAAACGCGCAGAAATTGGTTTAAGTGAATTTTAAATTTAAATAGTCGATTCGGAAACCTATCTTTCAAATACGATCGAATTGGCTCTCGATTTATATTCCATTGCATTCGGAATAGGGGTGAAACATTATAAACGCCAGGCGGCATGCTTCGTTTGGAGTTCGGAAAAATTTCGGGTGAATAGTGCACGAATATTTTCTATATAAGGACCTCATTTTCTTTGTTTTGCACAAACCCTAAGGTTTCAAGCTTCAGCCGCCACCCGTATTCAATGGCCGAAAATGTTCACTTCTTCCTCCTCGTTTTTGTTCTAATCCACACATTATTTCGAGGAATCTTCAACTACAACTTTCTAGAGCACATCAAGATCCATCGATCCAACGGCTATGATCGTTTGAAACAAAGTAAATCGACGAAAATTCGTATTGGAAGGTCGCACGTTTCGGTGCATTGTTCGAAGTCTACAGGCGACCGAGTTCAACCTTGCTTCGGCCGATGGTGGAGCTCGAGTAGCGCTTCGATATGGCAGTATTCGATCGTCTTCAAACGACGAGATGTGGGTGCGAAAATTCGTTCAAAATTGGCGGCCATATGGGTTTGCTTGCGTAAGAAACGAAGGGGGGAGAAGAAGAAGCGGTCGGCCCTGATATGTTGCAGCTATTTCGAACGGTCACGATCTATTCTAGGGTATAAAATAAAAAAAAGTTGAAATTAATTTATGCATGAATTCGTATAAACTTTGAAAAGCTATAACCTTTTCATACGAGGTCCGTTTCGCACGAAACGAGTTGCGTCGGGTTCGTATGGACGAGCACTACGCAGTGGAGCTGGATTGGAAGTGATTGGAACTAGTGTGAATTTTGGGTAAAATTAAACGCGCGTTTAATTTTATTCGAAATAAAACGCTGAAACCGCTATTGGAAGTAAGGTGAGAACTTCTCACTCAATCGAATTTGTTTCGATTTAAATTTTAAATAGTTAAATTTAAAATTGCCTGATTGTGTGATTGAATGATGGTTGTTATTTGTTGTATTGAAATAGACCCTATGCGCCGCATATTAAGCGGAGGTTATTATATTAAACACATATACCGCGATATTCCACCTTGAAGTGGAATTAGTATTATATATGTACTTGGAGTTGTTTTCCCGCATTATATAGCGGATGAGACCCTATTGCGCCGCATAATAGCGGATGATATTTTATATAAACCCATGTACCGCGATATCCCGTCTTGAAACGGGATTGGTATTGTACTAACATCAGTGGATGTAGGGAAACAGGTTGGAGGGATCCAACTGGATTCCTCAAATAATTGAATTTGTTTCAATGTTGTATGTTGATTATTTATAATCTCTGTGTGATTATCTTTGTGATTGAAATCGTTGAAGGCTAAAATTTAGCCGAATATAATTTTGGTATCGTTGGATACCGGAAATAAATAAAAATTTGATTTTTGAAAATTTAGGTTGAAAGTTTATATTAAAAATTTATTTTTGAGAATTGGATAAATTTAAAAGAAGGAATTTAAAATAATAAAGTTTTATTTTTAATCTTATTGAATAAAATTTCAAAATATCGGAAAAGATTTAATAATTGGATTTCGGGTAATATTATTCAAAGGTTGAAGAATTAATTCAAAATATGGATTTTAAAGAGTTTGAAAAATAAAAGAATTTCTTTAAAAGGAATGTATTATTAGAAGGAAATAAAATTTGAAATCCATTTGGGAATTGATTTTTGGTGATTGAATTTAAATCTTTTGAAAATCCTTTTGGAAATTTATTTGGTGTTTTGAAAAGAATTTGGATTCAATTTTAAAATTGATTTGGGGTTTAGTAGAAATTGATTTCAATTTAAGATTAGAATGAAATTCACTTGGTGTTTAATTTCTTGGAAAATCAATATGGAATTTGATTTGGTTGTTTTTGAAATCAATTGAAAAATTAAATTGTTGTTGAAAGTGAATATTTGAAATCGATTTGAAAATCGTATATCAGTGGATATTTGAAAATTTAAATTCACCATGGAATTTATAAAGGAAAGGGAAATTTGTTTAAAAATAAACATTGATTTATTTTTGAATTGTGGAAATAAATTTGTGGATTTGGAACGTAAATGTAAAATAAATCGGTAAGGATTTATTTAATTGGTTTAAATGAACCATTTTGAAATGAAAGTGTATTCTCCCTGGAAAGCCGAATAAAATTTCTGAATAGCTTTGAAAAATATATACATACATATATATAAAATTCTAGAATTGGTTTTGAAAAGGATACTTTGGAGAAATTAACTTCTTAAATTGTTTTAAATCCTTTAATTAAAGATTTATTAAGTTGATATAGAAATGATTATTTCTAAGATTTAATCAATAATTGTTTTAGAAAATAGTTATTTAAATAGTTATACTCTATCTACTAATTTTATTTTGAAAATTAGTTTGGACTTAAGTTATATGTAATATTGGTATAATATGGTTATAACTAATATTTTAAGTAAAGTGTTTAAAGAAAAATAATTTTATTTCAAAGTGCTTTCCCGATATATTTTGGATAAGTGTTATAAATTATTTTAAAGTATTTGAACTTGGCAGATTTCCAGTGAAAATGAATAAATATTTCGAAGTGTTTCCGCGTAAGGAAAATGATTTGAAATTTGTTTTCAAAAGTTGTAAAGGTGAAAAGTGATTTGAAATTTGTTTTCAAATGGTTGAAGTGTGGAAAAATATATCTTGTAAAGATATTTTTTTTGAAAAATAAATAATTTGGGAAATTATTTGGAATTTGGTGATGTTGTGCATATCTATTGATAGTTAAATAACCGACTATCAATTATTTATCTTTAAATGGGTATTTGTTGTGATTTGCTTGAATTTGAATGCTACACTTATTTTAAAATAAGCGCTCGTTATTCGGTTTAGCCGGAAGAGGACCTTTGGGTCATAAATCCCATTTCAAATAGTGATACGTCGTAATGGATAACATTTGAAGACCGGTGTTGAAGATCGGATATTTTCGGAAAAGGAAGGATTACCGTCGAATGTCTCTGCATCGGCTGATCCCCGATATAGAGATTTTATCACCCTTTGTGATCGAAAGTCCGGACGCGATTAGTGAATATCCGGATTGCAAGGACTTCTTTGGAAGTGCCTTCGGCTCCGTTCGATCCCGAAACAGACTTGTATGGATGTGTGTATGACGTTACAATTTGAGATGTAAAGCTGGTTTTTATCAAATACATTTCTGTTGGTGGCGGAGAATTTATTCTCTTAGCTTAACACCCTTCTTTGAGACGTACGAGCTCAGAGGTTATGTAGTTGATGGTTACTAGTGATACATTCCCAATTTGGTAATGTGGCATACGAAGTGCTGCCGATCATTTGTTGATTGAAGCATGACTTTTGTGAAAAGCATAGCTTTGTGGACGAGACTTCGTCGGACCTTACACCCGAGAATGGTCGAAACAGGAAGAATGCAGCAAGGTTTTAGGGGGTAGCGCCCCTTAGGGTATGTTCAGTTCCTTCTGGATAGAGGTGGTATCATGGTATGGAGCCCAGATACTTAACCTATGTGGTTGCTGCAAATTTATTACTTTGTGGTTGTTGGTATTGAGGATCCTTGGATAATGGTTGTTTACAACCGGGGGATGACATACTCGTGTCAGTAGTTACCTATTTTTGCAGAGGTAACCCGACCTTGTGTTGGCAGAGATCCGGTTAGGTTCTCAGGACGTCCCGCCAGAGGCGTTCCCATGTGGTAATAGGAAGTTCCTTAGCCTGACCAATTGTTGGAAAATCCAAAGAAACAGTACGAGCCCTGTACGGTTTTAGTTGTAGAACCTGTCATCTACTTATGGTGGCGTCCCGCTGTTTAGATGGTAGCTATAGTAGGCATACGATAATGGTCGTATGTTGGCTAAGATTTATATTATACTTTCGAAAGGTTTTCCACTGTGCACTTATAATAATAATATCAAAGAAATTTGCGTATTAAGCATGTTGACTATCATAAGGAAAAATCTCCTTCAATTCTGCGTTTGCATGGTGTGTGTGGCGGGAGGCCTTATGGTAGTTACATTTTCTAAAACATTGCGGATCTATTTTAAAATATTTCTTTGTTTTTTTTTTTTAAAGATAAACTGTTTTAAGTTCTCACACCAGTCCCATGACTGACCTGGAGTTTGTTGTTCCCTTTCTAAACTCTGGGTGCCCATCATTTTCCACACGGGCAGCCTAAAGTCAGGTTATCAGGATATTGTGGAATTCAAGAGGTGCTGTGGAGCTCAAGAGGCGAGCTGGATGGCGAAACGTATCACTTGTATATGATATTATCTTTTCCGCTGTGTATCCACTTGTAAGGACAAGTTCATATAATTGTCCAGTTGTGTTGTGTTGTAAGTTGACTCTGATGATGTAATGTATAAAATGTACAGTTCTTTTGATTTAAAGATTATCCATTTATCTATTATATGTTGTTCCGCTGTGATTGTGAGATTCTGATATTGTTTTTGTTGCTTCTTCTTTCTTTCTTCTTCTACCTCTTCTTCTTTAACCCTAACAATTCGGTTTTCTGGCCTTCGATTGCTCGGCAGTTGATACAATGAACGTATTAATGTCGATTTTCGTAAGTCAAAGAATCGGGCCGTTACATTTGGTATCAGAGCGATTGGTTAAGCAACAACCCTGGCTCTGTTGGGAATTACTCATTAGAGATAGAGTCAGTAGTACTCTAGAATGAGTATGAATGTAATCATAGATACGAGCGCGTATTTATTAGTGAATATAAAAATGTTTTATATTGTGTTTGCTTATCCGTTGAGCTGTTTGTGAATTCTGGTCGGTATGTGGGATGCCATATTATCGATATGGATTTCTAAACACTTAAACGAGGCAAGTCGACATAGTATCATTTTAAATTGGGTAAATGAAATAATTTTACCTCGATTATATTTTACATATAAAGGAAATAATTTTTATATAAATTGATTGTTTGGTTGTTGAAAATGTAAGAATATATATATAAGTTAATTAAAAGAATAATTGTATAAGCAAATGAATTATTAAGTATGGAACTATAATTAATGTGATTTACAATTGTGAAATAATCTTATATATAAGAAGTGAAACTATATGAATATATTTATAAATATGAGTTGTAACTAAAAATGAATTTGAACTATGAATTGAAAATGTTGAATCCTGTTTATTTTGGAAATTATTTTCCAAAATTAAAAGTTAAATAGTGAAATTATATAAGAAAAAGACTTACAAATGTGAGTTATAAGTAAAAGGAAATTTTGTGAAAGAATTTAAAGCACTGGATTCGCTACTGCTACTGGGAAATAATAAGGGTGATGGCTGCAGCATCATTAGTATCATTTTCAAGTTTCTGTGTGATGGATTTGCTACCATAGTAAATTGGAAATTGAAGTTTTGTTGTGATAAACAAATTTGAAAATTTAAAATCCAAGTTGTTATTGTTGAATATAAGTAATCAAGTTTTGGACTTATAATATGAAATAATAAAGATTTTACTTTGGTAAAGTTGAAATAAATTTGAGTTGGCATAATAAAACATATGATTTGAAATTTAACTAAACGAAGGTTAAATAAATTGATTGGATTAGGTAAGCTATCGAAATGGAAATTAAACTGAAGTGATTATATAAAATAACTTTGAAGTTTAAATAAGTCGTATAACTTGTAAAGTGAGAAAATGTAAGTGAAACCAAATGATAAAATGGTTAAACAATCCTATTAAGCAAAACGAGATATGAATTTGAATAAGTGATGAAATTTGACTTTGGTAAAAGTTAAATATAATTGGAATCTGAATTAGATTTATAAGGAGAAATTTAAGTTAAGTTAAACAAATGATGTTTGAAATGGAATATAACTTAAGTGATGTTGAATGAAGTTGGTTTTGGTATCGAAGTATAATAATAAAGTGAATTAAATGGATGTGGACTTGAGTTATATAAATGAAATTCAACCTTATTTGTTAAATGAATTAGCAATCGAATTAAAAAATGGATTGAATATTAATCAATCGAATATAAAAGAATTGATATAGAATAATGAATGTAAGTGTTAATTCATTAGAAGCTAATGAAGTTGAAAAAAAATTTGAATAATTGAAAGAAAAATCAATTAGATATTAAACCAATTGGAAATTAAAAGTGTTAAACCAAATTGAATGTAAATTTAATAATTTGGTTATGTTGGTTATGATTTTGTTGTTATATGATTGTTAGTTGATTGTATATAATTCATTAAGTGTTAATGAAATTGAATCGATAAATGGAAAGCTATGTAATTGAATTTGAATTGAAAGTGAACTAATGTGAATTGGTTGTAAGCAATTAAAATTTGTATCGAAACCTTATAAATTGCTTATGGGAATTATTTTGATTGCATTGCTTATGAAAACTATGTGTTTTCTAGTGAAAATTAGTGAAATGTAAATGAATTTCCTATATATGTCACTTACATGTTTAAATTGAGTAAGTACAGGTACCGGGGCTGTAGTTGGCTGGATTTGGTCACGCTAAAATGCTAATAAATAACTGCTTTGCTTAAAAATGCTAAAAAGGTACGCTTACGTAATAAATTTTCCGTAAATTTTGGGAGTTAGAAATAATTTTGAAAATTTTTGGAAATTTTTTGTTAACGAAAAGTCAATTTCTAAATTGAAATGAAAATGTAGGAATTGAACTAGAAAAGTGTAACCATTGGATTTTGGAAAAGTTAAGAAATTAAAATGAATCTGAAATCAAGTTGGACGGTTTGTTTTTTGAAAAAAAAAGTTAATGGATTTCAAGACTTTTTCTGACTTGGCAATTTCGAGGACGAAATACTTTTAAGGGGGGAAGTTTGTAATGACCCAGAATTCCTGTCATTTAAAATTCGTATATTTAATTGATTTTAAATATTAACAACTAAAATTTGTAAGTCGAATAAATTATATTTCGAATATCTAGATTTAATTGGATAATTAAATCGAAAATTTAATATTTGAAATTACAGAAATAACTGGAAATTGGGTTTAATGTGATTAAATTTGATTTGTAAAGTTGTATTAAATCATATTGGAGTTAGAATGATGTTATAGAACTTTTAAAATCGAATTAAAAGTTAATTTGTCGAAATTGAATATTTTAATATTTAATTGATGAGTGAAAATGGTCATTTTTCAAACATTCTCGGATTTTGACGAAACCAGTTTCATTGGATCCGTAATGTTATATTATTGTAAGATTTCAAATTTCGTGTCAATCGGATTTACGGTTTGTCCGGGGCAAGCTAAAACGCATAAAAATCGGTTTAAGTGAATTTTAAATTTAAATAGTCGATTCAGAAACCTATCTTCCAAATACGATCGAATTGGCTCTCGATATATATTCCATTGCGTTCGGAATAGGGGTAAAGCATTATAAACGCCAGGCGGCACGCTTCTTTTGGAGTTCGGAAAATTTCGGGTGAACAATGCGCGAATATTTTCTATATAAGGACCTCATTTTCTTTGTTTTGCACAAACCCTAGGGTTTCAAGCTTCAGCCGCCACCCATATTCAATGGCCGAAAATATTCACTTCTTCCTCCTCGTTTTTGTTCTAATCCACACATTATTTCGAGAAATCTTCAACTACAACTTTCTAGAGCACATCAAGATCCATCGATCCAACGGCTATGATCGTTTGAAACAAAGTAAATCGACGAAAATTCATATTGGAAGGTCGCACGTTTCGATGCATTGTTCGAAGTCTACAGGCGACCGAGTTCAACCTTGCTTCGGCCGATGGTGGAGCTCGAGTAGCGCTTCGATATGGCGGTGTTCGATCGTCGTCAAACGGTGAGATGTGGGTGTGAAAATTCGTTCAAAATTGGCGGCCATATGGGTTTGCTTGCGTAAGAAACGAGGGGGGGGGGAGAAGAAGCGGTCGGCCCTGATGTGTTGCAGCTATTACGAATGGTCACGATCTATTCTAGGGTATAAAATAAAAAAAAATTGAAATTAATTTATGTATGAATTCGTATAAACTTTGAAAAGCTATAACTTTTTCATACGAGGTCCATTTCGCACGAAACAAGTTGCGTCAGGTTCGTATGGACGAGCACTATGCAATGGAGCTGGATTGGGATTGATTGGAGCTAGTGTGAATTTTGAATAAAATTAAACGCGCGTTTAATTTTATTCGAAATAAAACGCTGAAACCGCTAGTGGAAGCAAGGTGAGAACTTCTCACTCAATCGAATTTGTTTCGATTTAAATTTTAAATAGTTAAATTTAAAATTGCTTGATTGTGCGATTGAATGATGGTTGCTATTTGTTGTATTGAAATAGACCCTATACGTCGCATATTAAGCGGAGGTTATTATATTAAACACATATACCGCGATATTCCACCTTTAGGTGGAATTGGTATTATATATGTACTTGGAGTTGTTTTCTCGCATTATATAGCGAATGAGACCCTATTGCGCCGCATAATAGCGGATGATATTTTATATGAACCCATGTACCGCGATATCCCGTCTTGAAACAGGATTGGTATTATGCTAACATCTGTGGATGCAGGGAAACAGGTTGGAGGGATCTAACTGGATTCCTCAAATAATTGAATTTGTTTCAATGTTGTGTGTTGATTATTTATAATCTCTGTGTGATTATCTTTGTGATTGAAATCGTTGAAGGCTAAAATTTAGCCGAATATAATTTTGGTATCGTTGGATACCGAAAATAAATAAAAATTGATTTTTGAAAATTTAGGTTGAAAGTTTATATTAAAAATTTATTTTTGAGAATTGGATAAATTTAAAAGAAGGAATTCTAAAATAATAAAGTTTTATTTTTAATCTTATTGAATAAAATTTCAAAATATGGGAAAAGCTTTAATAAATGGATTTCGGGTAATTATTCAAAGGTTGAAGAATTTATTCAAAATACGGATTTTAAAGAGTTTGAAAAATAAAAGAATTTGTTTTCTTTAAAAGGAAATAAAATTTGAAATCCATTTGGGAATTGATTTTTGGTGATTGAATTTAAATCTTTTGAAAATCCATTTGGAAATTTATTTGGTGTTTTGGAAAGAATTTGGAACCAATTTTAAAATTGATTTGGGGTTTAGTAGAAATTGATTTGAATTTGAGATTAGAATGAAATTCACTTGGCGTTTAATTTCCTGGAAAATCAATATGGAATTTGATTTGGTTGTTTTTGAAATCAATTGAAAAATTGAATTTTTGTTGAAAGTGAATATTTGAAATCGATTTGAAAATCGTATATCAGTGGATATTTGGAAATTTGAATTCACCATGGAATTTATAAAGGAAAGGGAAATTTGTTTAAAAATAAACATTGATTTATTTTTGAAATGTGGAAATAAATTTACGGATTTGGAACGTAAATTTAAAATAAATCGGTAAGGATTTATTTAATTGGTTTAAGTGAACCATTTTGAAATGAAAGTGTATTCTCCCTGGAAAGCCGAATAAAATTTCCGAATAGCTTTGAAATATATATATATATATATATATATATAATTCTAGAATTGGTTTTGAAAAGGATACTTTGGAGAAATTAACTTCTTAAATTGTTTTAAATCCTTTAAGTAAAGATTTATTAAGTTGGTATAGAAATGATTATTTCTAAGATTTAATCAATAATTGTTTTAGAAAATAGTTATTTAAATAGTTATACTCTATCTACTAATTTTATTTTGAAAATTAGTTTGGACTTAAGTTGTATGTAATATTGGTATAATATGGTTATAACTAATATTTTAAGTAAAGTATTTAAAGAAAAATAGTTTTATTTCAAAGTGTTTTCCCGATATATTTTGGATAAGCGTTATAAATTATTTTAATGTATTTGAACTCAGCAGATTTCCAGTGAAAATGAATAAATATTTGGAAGTGTTTCCGCGTAAGGAAAATGATTTGAAATTTGTTTTCAAAAGTTGTAAAGGTGAAAAGTGATTTGAAATTTGTTTTCAAATGGTTGAAGTGTGGAAAAATATATCTTGTAAAGATATTTTTTTGGAAAATAAATAATTTGGGAAATTATTTGGAATCTGGTGATGTAGTGCATATTTGTTGATAGTTAAATAACCGACTATCAATATTTACCTTTAAATGAGTATTTGTTGTGATTTGCTTGAATTTGAATGCTATACTTATTTTAAAATAAGCGCTCGTTATTCGGTTTAGCCGGGAGAGGACCTTTGGGTCATAAATCCCATTCCGAATAGTGATACCTCATAATGGATAGCATTTGAAGACCGGTGTTGAAGACCGGATATTTTCGAAAACGGAAGGATTACCGTCGAATGTCTCTGCATAGGCTGATCCCCGATATAGAGATTTTATCACCCACCGTGATGGGAAGTCCGGAAGTGATTAGTGAATATTCGGATTGCAAGGGCTTCTTTGGAAGTTCCTTCGGTTCCGTTCGATCCCGGAACGGACTTGTATGGATGTGTGTCTGACGTTACAATTTGAGATGTAAAGTTGGTTTCTATCAAATACATTTCTGTTGGTGGCGGAGAATTTATTCTCTTAGCTTAACATCCTTCTCTGAGACGTACGAGCTCAGAGGTTATGTAGTTGATGGTTACTAGTGATACATTCTCAATTTGGTAATGTGGCATACGAAGTGCTGCTGATCATTTGCTGATCGAAGCATGACTTTTGTGAAAAGCATAGCTTTGTGGACGAGACTTCGTCGGACCTCACACCCCGGAATGGTCGAAACAGGAAGAATGCAGCAAGGTTTTAGGGGGTAGCTCCCCTTAGGGTATGTTCATTTCCTTCTGGATAGAGGTGGTATCATGGTATGGAGCCCAGATACTTGACCTATGTGGTTGCTGCAAATTTATTACTTTGTGGTTGTTGGTATTGAGGATCCTCGGATAAAGGTTGTTTACAACCGGGGAATGACATACTTGTGTCAGTAGTTACCTATTTTTGCAGAGGTAACCCGGCCTTGTGTTGGCAGAGATCCAGTTAGGTTCTCGGGACGTCCCTCCAGAGGCGTTCCCATGTGGCAATAGGAAGTTCCTTAGTCTGATCATTTGTTGGAAAATCCAAAGAAATAATACGAGCCCTGTACGGTTTTAGTTGTAGAACCTGCCATCTACTTATGGTGGCGCCCCACTATTTAGATGGTAGCTATAGTAGGCATACGATAATGGTTGTATGTTGGTTAAGATTTATATTATACTTTTGAAAGGTTTTCCACTGTGCACTTATAATAATAATATCAAAGAAATTTGCGTATCAAGCATGTTTGACTATCATAAGGAGAAATCTCCTCCAATTCTGCGTTTGCATGGTGTGTGTGGCAGGAGGCCTTATGGTAGTTACATTTTCTAAAAGCATTGCGGATCTATTTTAAAACATTTCTTTGTTTTTTTAAGATAAACTGTTTTAAGTTCTCACACCAGTCCCATGACTGACCTGGAGTTTATTGTTCCCTTTCTAAACTCTAGGTGCCCATCATTTTCCACATGGGCAGCCTAGAGTCAGGTTATCGGGATATTCTGGAATTCAGGAGGTGCTGTGGAGCTCAAGAGGCGAGCTGGATGGCGAAATGTATCACTTGTATATGATATTATCTTTTCCGCTGTGTATCCACTTGTAAGGACAAGTTCATATAATTTTCCAGTTGTGTTGTGTTGTAAGTTGACTCTGATGATGTAATGTAAAAAATGTACAGTTCTTTTGATTTAAAGATTATTCATTTATCTATTATATGTTGTTCCGCTGCGATTGTGAGATTCTGATATTGTTATGTTGCTTCTTCTTTCTTTCTTCTTCTACCTCTTCTTCTTTAACCCTAACAATTCGGTTTTCCGACCTTCGATTGCTCGGCAGTTCATACAGTGGACGTATTAATGTCGACTTTCATAAGTCGAAGAATCGGGCCGTTACATTAGTTAAAAACTAGAGTTTTACAATTAAAGGGAAAATTACAGTAAAATCAAAAACTAAACCATAATTTTACAGCCTTAAATTGATCACAAAAGTATGGGCCTAAAAATAAATAAACACAATGTAAAAAATTTCTTAACCCGTATCCTTTTTCATTCTAGGCCATTCCTCTTCGTTTACGAATTAGGATTTTATCTACAGAGGCGATCGAAAATTTAATCAATGAATTCACTCCTTCTTCTGTCTTGATTGATTGAGGGCCTTGCCAGATGAATTGGATCGCTCCCTTTGGCTGAGTTCTTCAATGTCTTGAGTTCGAATGTTTGGTATGATTATTCTGATTTTGGTTTACTTTTATACTTTGAAATCGACTTAGAATTGCCAACGATGATTTTTTTTTCATAGTGGATTGATTCCACGTGTTTCGAATAATTCTAATTTTGATTTTTCGGTTTGAATCTTTCCACTTAATATGATTGACCATTGATTTTTTGATTGATGGTTATATGATCTTTGACTTGTTCAATTCTTTGATATATTTTGAAAGTTCTATTTGATTATTTCAACGTTTGCATATTTTCCTTTTCTTTTTTCTGACCGTTTTCCCTTTTGCGGCATTGTACTTTTTCAACCTACGTGTTTAACTGTGTCTAAGTGCAGTAGTTATTGATGATCCTTGTTGATTGTAGAATGACAACTTGAATCTGATGGTATTGGTGTTGTTGCGTTTGTTGGTTGTGCAGGAGCTAGTTATTGCATTTGAGATCGTGTCAGTTGTTGTTGCGATTTAGGTTGTTCAGTGGCTAGATGTTGGTTATGGAGTTGTTGGAAAAATTTGACTCTGTCTTGTTGTGTGCGCGCCTTGTGTGGCATGTATATTGTGTGTTATTGTGCATGCTTATGCTGTATTGCACCATTTCAGTCCACTTGAATTTGCACTAGCCATTGTATTTCTGAACCTGGCTTTGTGGCATTGCCTAATACATGTATCCATGCACATGCTCTTGTGTACTTGTGTATTCGCTAGTCTTGTCCTCTCTCTGCATTGTTGTTTTTCTGGTTTCCGGTTTGTTGCATGTTTGTGCCTGATCTGGTTACTTGAGTGTGTGTGCCTATTTCCTAATCTGGCTTATGCATGTAATGTGCATGCACATGCCTGAGGCATGTACTTCCATGTTGTATTCACTTGTGTGCTTGTCCATGTTGTACATTGCATTATCTATTCTGTTGCGCCAGACATTACTTCCCTTTGTGTTTGCCATTTTCATTGCTAGTGCATCTCTGGGTTCATTCACTTAAGCACTTATGTTGAGCCATTGGGCTTAACTTTGCTCTTATGCCTGAAATTTAATTTGTGCAAATGTGTTTTGTGTAGTCTGCCTTATGGCATGTATGGTGATACACCGTACATGTCATAAGTTGCTTGTGTACATTATTAGTTAATTTTGGTGCATATTTCAAATTATGAAAAGAACAAGACTAATAGACTGAGGCAATGTTGAGTTCAAAATTATTCATATTTTTGCTGTTTGAATTTGTTTCTTTTTCCTTTTTACAGCATTCTTATTTGACAGGCAAAATGGATGATTGAAGAAGACGGTTGAAACAAGAAGACGTTAAATCAAATTCGAGTGAGTGAGTGTATTGTAAATGAGAGTGTGTTTTATACGAGAGTGAAAAATAATGTTGTATATAAGACTGTAAAATAGAGTTGAATTTGAAAGTGTAAAATATAGTGGAAGCTATATTGTAAATGTGTACTATTTGAAATTGTATTGAAATAAATCATTTGTTGAAATAAAATTTCATTTGTTTAGTTATATCTATGACATTATAATAGTACTATGATAACCACATTTAAAAAAAATATGTTTATTAACAACAAACAAAAAGCATAAACTATTATATTCTACAATTAGTGTAAAGGCACACACCAATTGTGCGTACTGTAGTAATTAACATGGATTTTCTCAAAATCATTGGGTATTACTCATGTTTCATCAATCGTTAAATGTGATTTCTTCTTTTAAAGATTTTTAGGTTCGATTTGAATATAATTGTATTGTTTGAATATGAGTCATTAGTTAATGCATGTCTATTAGCATGTGGATCGATAAGTGAGATTAAGTGGCATATTTTCTTTCCATTCTTATTGCTCTCCTTCTAATCACCGAAAAAACACATAATCAACACAAATTTTCTTAAGCTAAGTTTATTGGAAAAGAGAAAGGGGTCTTTTTTTGGTTCCTTGAACATATTTAATTAAAGGCATGACACAGACAACAATATTGCATTTGACTATTTTTCAAACTTTGAATATAGTAGTCAAATTATATTTAAATCTAGTTATGAATAAACTATAATAAGTAAAGGTAAGAGAAATGATAAAGATATATATTATAATCTGTAAACTACAAATAAAAAAATGATAGATCCCACTTGGAATTTCTATAACAAAACAACTGATTTTATATGTTTTTGTCGTAAACATGAGATATTCATACATATTAATGTTAAAAATATCAAGCAAACTTTACGTTTACCAGGTTTAGTGATTTAAGTGCTAGAAAATCACGAAATGTAATATATGACATAAAAGAAGTAAAATATCTTAAACCATGAGCATTGAGCAGACATTGATTTTCACTTAAATATTCCATGTACTATGTTTATAATCCATGTAGCACAACAAAAGGAAATCATACCATTTCGTTTGATATTTATTTCCTTTTTCCTTTTTAGATTTTTATATAAATGATCTAATAAGTCATACCTATTGTGTCATCAATTTGTATTTTATATATATATATATATATATATATATATATATATATATGTGTGTAAAGGTTCGGTAACATCATTTTCTTAGAGCTAGTTTATTATATTTTATTCTAAGTGATTCAAAATATTGTAATTGTTTAATATATGCTGTGAATATCATTTCCAAAAAAGTGAGGCCATTTATAAATATATAGCCTCTTCAAAACTATAATTTGGTATTCATCATCAGTATTTAAATATTTATTTTAATCATTTATTTTGAGCAATAAATTTGCTATGCTAAATATAAACAAATGTGCTTATTTTTGTGGATACGATCTCAAATATGATACGAATATATATATATATATATATATATATATATATATGTTAGACTTTCCTCCATTTAAATAATGTAAGTCGTAATATGATAGAAATATCAAAAGGCGCTTCAAAAAAGGGATATCATCAAACATTCATATATGTATACGTTAGTAGGAAAGTTCTTCTAAGAAATTGAAAGAAAAGGAAAACTATATTATTTCAAAAAATTTAAAAGAAAATTCATAATTTCATAAAACTATAAAATAGATTTGAAAACAAAAAATATTTTGAAAATATGAATTAAAAAAATTCAAAAGAAACTCTAAATGAAAAATCATAAGCTCAAAATGTCTACTAGCTATATTCTAGTTTAAATTATTTATTACAGAGTATAATAGATGCTCATAAAAAGGGAATTCAAATAAGTGCATATCCGTGGTTTTCCAACAACGAACACAACAAAATGAGTTCATAAACTATTGCCAAATCTCTTATGGTTAAACATTCATTTACTTCTTAATTTCTTATTCACCTTATATCAAATAAAATGTTATAAGATATGAAATACTGGAAACTCATACCACATATCTTAATTCTTAGGGCATCATAATGAGCTCAAAATTGGGTCTGCTGCCTATTGCTAGGGTCGCTTTGGCGATCTTGGCATTCAGTGGTTTACCTGGCATTATTAGTGCCAAATAAATAACCGACATTAATAATGCCAGGTAAATTAAGGCAACGGTAATAAACATGTTACCATTGCATATTTATTCGGCATTATTGATGCCGGATAAGGCAACGATAATATATTTTTGACCGTTGTCTTTTTTCTATAAACTAATTCAAATTTTTTGTTTCAATTACAGAATTTTATCCCCATTTCTTCGTTATTCTAACTTGAATCACCCAAACCGGTTGCTAAAATATTTAACAATCAAACAGAAAAAATCGATGACCTTCTTGTTTTAATTATTTCAAAAATATTACCAACATTTTGATGTTTACGACAATTTACCGCCAAGTCGATAGACCAATTTGAACCATCAACAAAATTCTCAGCATGCATCCCAATTTCATTTGCAACAATAATCGCAGCATACGAGTCAATGTGTCAATGATTAGTCTAACAACCACTACTCAAATATTAGTCCATAATACCGTTTAAAAAATTTTAGATGCAGCTTGCGAGATAATTTCACGCAAAATAATAACTCCAGCAAAAATTTAACTTCTAATTTTAAAGCAGTCAATGATAGTTTCAATCAAAATCAAAATGTGTATGGAGACTTTATGGAATATGAAATCTAATGGGATGGAAACAACGATTTAATCAACCATCCCAATGGACTCGAAGAAGATCAAATCTAGGAGGAAACAACATAAATGAGTCCTAATTCCTAAAGTAAATTGAATCCCATTTAAAAATTCTGCTTCTACTCAACTGAAATGGTCAAAAGATGAACAAAAGGAATTTGCTATTTATTGGCTAGAGTGTTTTGTTGATGGTAAGAAGGGTATTTCGTAAATTGAGTTTTTCTTTTTTGGGCAGCTAATTCAAACTTTTTCCATGCTCGTCTACCCAATAGTAGTCCTAAAACCATTGATTCTTTAAAAACTCAGTGATGAAATATGAATGTTGCTTGCCAAAATTGGAATGAGACCATCGCAGGAGAAGAGAAAATAAAATAGTGCCAAAGGTGTTAACTTGGTTGGTTTTTTCTATTAACCAACTCTGTAGTAAATTATTTATTATTACAATCGCCTAATGTTTTATTTAAATTTTCAGCTCGAATAACGAAGCCAATGTACAACAAAACAAGGGAGTTGCTTTTAATCCTTTGAATGTTTACAATCTCTTTAAAAAGGAAGACAAATGGAGTACAATTAGAAAGAAACACACTGGATTTTATTTTGCATCAAGAAGAATGAATCCTAATTCCAATATAGGAGATTTCGATGTCCCGGAGGCAGTTGTAGAACAAGAAATGCCTCTATTTCATAGTAACAATAGGGAGGGAAATAGGTTGTTAGTACCAAAAATGGAATAAACACCCAATAAATTATGCAGAGAATAAAAATGATGAAAAGTAAATGAAAATGAGAGAAAATAGAACAACATATGTTTGTAGTGGTTCATCTAATCGTTGTCGACATCCACTTGAGATTTTATCAATGATATCTCTATTTTACAACTGCTGTACTTATCATTGGGTATCACTCGGTAGCCTATTATAAGATATATATGTAAAATTACTAGAGAGCTAAAGATCCTCGAAATGATTTCCCATGCCTATTTATTGCTATAGGTCACCAGGGAAAAGATATAGCACGTCTTCCTCCACGTTCTCCATGATCTAGCAATAGTTTCTCTCGAGGAAACATGACCAATTCAGTAAACAACTATAGATCGATACTAATCCATAGGCATAGTTTGGTATCGATCGATAAGATTGACGTATGGACGGTTCTAGCCACTTTGGATCGAAGTAATATAGTTAGCTTCATGTTCCTTGACTTGTTTACATTGCTATAGGCTTGTTTCTGAGTCAAATTGATGGATAGGTGGAGGAGTATACTTGTTGATTTTTGGTGCTTGAGGTACTCGATAACATACGGCATGCGAGTGATCCATGGAGTTATGAATTGGTTTTTAACATCAATACTTGGTTATAGAAGGAAAACAGAGTTGTTTGGGTATAATTTTACCGTTCGATACCGATCCATTGTCACGAATAAATACTGATCCATAGACTTGGTGGAATTGCCTTATAATTTTTATGGGTTGATCCTGTCTTCATCTTGTAGTCTTAGTTGTACATATTTTCTGGACTTTACAGATATCTCTCCAGGACCACTGTCACTATAGATTTCAAGTTCTATTCTTCTAATCAATCTTGATACCGCCTGATCAAAATGCTGTATGACACTTGCCTCCCAAAGTTCATCTTGTTGCAAACACGATGTACTTTGAATTGAGACAAGACAAGATTGACATATCGGACTCTAATCCTCATTTCGAATAGTTATTATCCTATTTTGGACCTTTTCAATGAAGTGTTGCATCGAAAACCATTCATTATGACGCTTCGCTAGCATTTGAATAGTTTTGAATTGATTTCTATTTTGGATTTTTTAGGTTTGAATCTGCCTTTTTATGGTTTCCAATTATTTGATGCTAAATATGCACGCACACACATATGCTTTGATTTTCCATTGTGCCCTAGTTCTATATATATTGGCTCCTGTGAAGCGCTGGATACATATGTATATGCATATATGTATATGTATTCCATTTTCCAATTTTCATTTTAGAATGTCAATTGATCATTATCGATCCTTAGGCATGAATCGACACCGATCCATAGCCTTAGAAATAGGTGAGTTCGATGCCTATTCTTTTAGATTGAGAGTATTATATACTCAGCTCTTCTTCTTTCTCTTCTCACTTTGCCTTCTTATTAGAGATTAAGCTTTTTCTCTTCCATTAACATTTCTTGCTTCCAACCTTGAACCAACGCCTTACGTCTTGTGACACCACCGCATATCGAACTGCCGCCTCCTTCCTACGAGCTCAGTCGCCTCTTTCCCTCTTGCTCCGTACCCGAACCATATTGCAAAAAACCCAATTTGTGACCTAAAGTTTGAATCAATCGTTTTCTTCATACCTGGGAGACTTTAGGTAGGCGATGGTGGTAGTGACAAACATCGATGAGCTCATGTTGTTGGTGGTGCCTTGGATTGGGGAAGAGAATTGAAAAGAGGCAAAAACCTAGCAAGGGTATGGACTGGTACCGATCCTACCCTTGGGATTTTTTTGCTCTCGAACTCCCTTGTGAGAGCTAGATTATCTATTCATGTTTAAATTTTGCAGAACATTGTCACATATCTAAGGCATGGTTAATGACGTGAAGGCCTGTTTGGATGATCAGCGATGATGGTCACTTCGGTTGGACTCCGGATTTCTAAATGAATTATTGCATGATATCGGGAATCAGTATTGCATGACACTACACTAGATTTTAACTTAGCATGTGACACTGTTTTTAATCAATCTGATATCCATTATGTGTTGAGTTTTGATAGCGATGGCTCATAGACATTCAAAGTGTCTCTCCGCTTAAGCCATAGGTCCATCTATTGTTGGACATACCGAGTCAGATACCGAGTCAAGTTCAACTTCGGTTCCACTTGCACAACAAACTCCAGTGTAGCCTGCACCTCAACCAAAAATCTACAAATAAAACAACAAATTACAAAACTTCTAGTAGAGCCTGTTGAGGGTTCATAAGTCGAACCTGCCCAAGATACTCTTAACAATGCAGTCATACTAGACGATCCTGTCGATTCTTCTGCTTCCAAAATCAAAGAAGGATCACTTAGTAGAATATGTGAGAAGCATGGAATTCCATTTGAGGATGTATTTGTCTTGAATGCCAATAGAGGGCACACCATCCACCAGATGGATACACAACATGTAATAGGTACATGTGCTTAGCAGGATGCATCCCGTCGTTTAATCAGTACATCTGATAGGTTCTTTGTTTTGTACGACTGGCTCTGGTCTAGCTTTATTCGAACAGTTATGCTTTCCTCCACAGTCCACTCATTAAATTTGGTCTTCATTTTGGCTGAGTTCCTAACAACCAAGAGATCTGACATTTGACAAGCTTTAAGCGTCGCAAGGGAAGTCCTTCCCTTCTCTTTCTGGAGCCTTCTAGAGGTTGTCGGATCATAGTCGACGCTTGGAATAAATTGAGCTATTTCAAAAAAGAATTCTTCTTCGTTAGATGTCCTCCCTGGTGCACTAGGAGATGGTTATCTCCACATAAGCTCTAGTCTAGCCTTTATCAAGGGGTTCTACATCCATAAATTTGTCACTTCTAAGTGACTTTATTGTTCTTTAAAGATGTACCGTGTTGGCCTCCCAATGCAACCTTGGTAGAGACTATTAAATAAATTCATCTAATACCAGAAGAAGAGAGAGAGGCCAAGGTGTTGCTCAGTGATGAAAATCTACATTGCTATAATTTGTTGGAATTTGATCGTAGTGTTGGTGCTGCTCCGAAAGATAATGACAATGGTGAGGACGATTCTTTGTCTGAAGGTAATGGTGATCACTCGTCAGTGCCCACAATTCAAAGTCCATTGATCGAGATTGGCCATGTACAAGAGCACATTGAAGAGGGTGAAATCAGGGACGGAGGTGAAGTAGTAGCAGAACATGGTAAAGAGGGTGAAGGCGACGATGATCAACAACCTCTTCAGAGGAAGAGTCTTAAGATCAAACTCTTCAAAGAGGACTCTGACCCTGCCTCCACCAGCTACATCTACATTTGAGACTCATGTATAGACTTCAAAAAACACTTTTGCTGGTCTTAGCCAATTCTAGATGAAACCGAGTCCTATGGTCGAGCCAATATGAGCCTTAGGGATATTGGATCCCCACTTTGTTTCATCGAAGATGCACCTTCAACCAAAGCAGGGGAGATCACCCATGTGAGTAAAGTTAGAACTCATGGTCTGTCGGATAGACATTAGGACACTTGCACACAAAAGAATGCACTACACTTTGATAAGCTCTTATTGTGTTCTAACTCAGTCAAGGCTAATCTGCTATTATTTCATATGCAGATATGCAGATTCGATGGATCAACATGGACTATATGAGGACTTCCAAGATCAGATGAGATACCAACCGAGGTGCAAATCAACTGTGTGATCCCACAAACCCGTCATAAATATGAATCTAGCCCTCGTTCAAGCCGTGATCGTAAGGGTAGGGAGAAAGACTACAGGCCACATGATTCATCGTCTAGGCATCGTTCTAGATCCAGATCACCCCCATCCTGGGGTTTAAAGTGGCATTCTAGTCGTTGAGACGACAATCTACACGATGACATATCTTATACTTCTCTCTCTACCAAGCAGCTAATAGCCTCCCACACTTCTTAGCGGTCTCAACATCCACCAAAATCCATCACATATAATTCTTCGTGATGCAGACATGATAAAGCGCCTATCGAGAAGCTGGGTGAATAGCTTGTCATTGAAAAAGTGACCGATCGCTTCAAATCCTCAGACTGTTAAATTACAATGTCATTTTTCAAAGGTCAATTACAATGCCTGAAAATTATTCCTAATTTAAAGGATATCACATATGAAGTTAGGAGTCATGGTAGCATACATTAGTGATGTGTACGATCAACACTCACTTAAAGGAGCCTAGTCGAGGTAATTTTGGAATACTCCAAGAATAAAAAGGCGGAGATTACGAGAATGAAATTCGGAGGGAATAAGAATGATGAGACCAGTGGTCACCTAGATGAAGAAGTCACTGAGTTAAAGAACGCAAAGGAGGATGCTGATCAAAAGGTCAATGTTAACCCGCCTTTTGGCAAGGCAGTATACAGGCGGACATAACCAAAATCAAGGAAGAAAGCCTGGAGAGATGGTTACCAGGATTGGAGATCGATTATATTTGGAACCATCGACGATAATTGGATGGATTCGGATGAACAACACTAAAAAATGACAAGTATGGAGTTAACACTCCCCTAGTAGAGGGATCAGATCCAAATATTCTTTCTACAAAAGGGATCAAAATAGAGGGATTTAAATAAAGGGATCAGATTATACAAGATGCAATAACACAACTCAATGATGATCGCTCCATAACTCAACAACCACAAGGCGGATTGAAGTGAAATATAGGGAACAAAAGAAGGGACCATAGGGAGTCTACCCTAGTAATCGCACATCAAATGGATGAGTTTGGAGGGATCGGTCCTTATCGCTATATAGGGATCGACCCTCTTCCCTATGAGGGATTGGATATATTCATGTTTATAGCAATGATTGGCCAGTAACTCAAAATCTACAAACGCAGTCAACATATAATTTGGATGGGAAGTACATTACAACATAGAGGACCCATTATAGGGATCGCCACCACAAAGGAGCAACTAAGAGGGATCGACCCCTATCCCTATAAAGGGATTGACCCATATCCCCGTTCATGGCATAATGCAGGGATGATCGACTGATATCTCAAGATCCGTATGTGCAATTGACATGTAATTTAGAGATCAAAAAATAACATTATGCGTGACCCACCATAGGGATCACACACTATGATTCTGTAACACCCCGATATTTTATGAGAAATATAATAAAAAAGAAATTAAAAGCACATTTGGTACAGTGGTAAAGGCGCATGTTGACTTCCTTAGTGACCAGGGATCAAGTCCCGTTGTTGCCCAAAATCTGAAGCGATGTATTTTTAGCTGGTTCGTTTCCAGCGATTTTCCTACATATTTCAGCGTTGTTTCTGGCATGGCGACTTCCCATTCGCTCTAGTGATGTGTTAGATGAGATGGCTAAATTTAATTGGTTGAATGATGTGTATAAGCTTGAATGGATAACCATTAAGTGTATGAAAGAACCAGATTTAATCTAAAATAATATAATGGATTATATTCAGTCAAACAATCTATAAATAAACCATCTAATGCAAACCTAATCTCTTATTCAGCCGTCGCCATAATTTTACAGTAAAATTAGTGTGTATTATTCTTCCTCCTTTTCTCTACTAAATAAACAAATCTCTACCAAATTAAATTATCTGTATATATGTTCAAGCAATTTAGGGGAATTTAGAAGAATCAAAGGGAGAAAGATTAAAGTAAAGCTTTTTTCCAATTTTTGCAATCTCAAGTGCCAGGTGAGTGTGAATTAATATGAAATAGAAAAATAAAGTAGTTCAATTTCAGTTCTTTTCTAGCACGTTAATATAAATTAATTTTTGTTATTAATTGAGAATAGATATAAATTATTGCAACTTATTCTTCTTCCACTTCTCACATCTATTTCATGTTTGGTTTAAAATATGGGACATATAAATTGCTGTTCACGTTTTATGGCATAAATAAGATTGAAATTTGTGAAAACTATTGTATCTTCTTCTTCTTCCACTTCTCAATTCTAATTCATGTTTAGGTTGAAATAAGGAACAAACAAATTGTTATTCACATTTCATGGCGTAAATAAGATTGGTTTAATTAAATTGAATTAGAATTGCTATTTGATTTCTAATGGTTGAACAGGTTAGTGAATAAATTCGGAATATGTTACTTGAATAAAATTATGGTTTTGATTGATATAATTACATAATTTTAAATATGGTTTTAGAACAAAATTGGAAAGTCTAACTGGCATAATTTTTTGCTTCATATGTGGCCTAAAAAAGTAAAAGTGGAATTTTATGCAATTAAATGGTTTGTGGCTATTAGATAAAAATTTTGTACAAATTAAGTCTTTACAAGGAGAATGTAAATTAGGGTGGAAAAAAATGTAAATTAAATGGACCTAAAAGACTAGTGTAAATCTGTAACAAAATGGTAAAAAAATTACAGACAAACCATACGAACTGAATGGACGTGAAATTGAAATACCATTTATGTAAGAAAAAGGAAAATTGTTAAATAACCAAATCAGATGTAAAATTGGCCTAAAGAAGATTAATGGAAATAAACAGTATGTAAACTGTAACAGTAAAATTAATGGAAATAAACAGAAGATTAATGGAAATAAACAGTATGTAAACCATACAAGTGTGCTCCGATGTAGGCTTCTTTAGGCAGATCGTTAGAGAATTTTGCACAGCCAACCCAGTTGCGGGTGCTCTTTCGGACGAACGACACTTCGGATAGGGGCAAGTCTACGTTGGTGACCAAGGAGACAAGAGAATAGGAATCTAGTTTGGAGGAGCCTAAGCGTAACTTCGAGGTTCTGTGAGGTTGTTTGAGTCGGTGCCGGTCAGACATAAGAGGCATTTAGTCACAGTGTAGGAGTGAAGAGCATGACTTTCATGCCGTCGCACATAGATAGGTAAGGACAGTAGGTCCGACATGCCGATTGATATTTAGTATTACTACATGGCTGACTTCCCTAGAGTGACCATGGACTTTGGTTTCTTAGAAACTGTATCTAAGAAGGATTCACTACATTATATTATTCACCCTCTGCGATATTCGGGGAAGACCTAGAATTAAACCGTTTTATTCTTTCTGCTTCATTTTATTTCTCATTCATTAGACTTTATGTCTGACTTATTCCTATTTTTTCTACTTTCTCCAAATCATAGGAGGACAGGTCTCGGTTGCAGTTCTTTGCAGCTTGGAGGGTTATTGAAGAAGTTGTTATCTTCAGCTTTTGTTTCATGTACATTTCTCTTTTCCGTACTTTACTCTATATATGGGGAACTATATTGTGAACTTTGTTATGTTTTATGTTTTGTGGAGACTACTTAGTACTTTAGGTTTTAGAAATAAATTTGGGATAATGTTGTTTTTAATGAAGCTTTTTTGCTATTAATTTATAATTAGTGAAAGTTTTTTCGCTGTAATATTTTAATCATTTTATGCTGCCGCCTTAGTCTCTATGCTATGTTATGTGCTTTCACTGAGAGTCGAACTCAAGTTTGGAATTCAGATTTGTAAAGCTAAAGGATCAAATCTAGAAGGAACGATGGTTAGGCAATCAGCTAGAAAGACATTACCAGAATGGAGTTATCAAGAGGGGAGTCAAGAGACTTCCTCATGAGTGAATCAGGCCTCAATTTTCATCACCAGGGACAAGATAGAGATGACGATGGGAGCTATGCAGGAAGAATTGCTAAAAAGGCAGGAGGACAGGATGCAAAACCTTCTCAGACAGTTTGGGTAGGCAGGAACAGTTGGAGTTTCAGGAGTGCAGATCCACGGAGCTGGAAGAGAAGGACCCAACAGGCAATCACATGGAGCAGCCCAGGTGACACTACACAACAGGATGTTGGCAGGAGCATAAGAGTACGCGATGAAGAGTATGTACCAGAATTCTCTCAGGTACTCGGGGGGCAACCCTTGGTGGACAACACTGGACTAGCTGAGATTATCAGGCGAACTATGCACGGAGGCTTAGCAAACAGAGATCTAGAAGGAGTAAATAGAAGTTCGTTTACCCGCGACACCAGGATGGCTCTAAATCCACCAAATTTCAAGTTACATACTCTGTAGATATACAATGACAAGGCTGATCCTATCGATCACTTGATGAGGTACACAAGACACATGGAAGTGCTGGGGGCATCAGAGGAAGTTATGGCATGGTGTTTCCCTCTGTACTTGACGGATATAGCTGCTACGTGGTTCTGACAGTTGGAAGATGGTTCTATCAATACATGGACGGAGTTGGTGGACAGGTTTTTGAAGCAGTTTCAGGTTCATATCAAAAGGCCGAAGAATGTAATGACATTAACATCAGTGAAGCAAAGGATATGAGAATCGCTCAGGGCTTTCTTGACTCGGTTCAATGCAATAGTTGCTTCGATAGATCGGTCAGATCCATTGATGGTTTTGATGGCGGCAGTGTCAGGAGTCAGGCATAACTCAGATTTTAAGGTATTGTTGATATGAGATCTAGCAATGGATCTCGGGGAGTTCTTTCACGAGGCCGAAAGATTTCTTCGACAGGAAGATGCATGTTCAGATATGAAGCTAAAGGAAGTGAACGCGGTTGAGGGTGGAGAACCATCCGATGAAAGCTCGGATAAGGATGAGAATAAAGGAAAGAGGAAGTTTGATGACAACTCTAGCAAGGTAAGGAAATGTTGGGAGGAGCCTAAATTCTCCACTTACATAGGATTGAATGAAACTTTGGTGCAGATATTCAGGGAGACTCGGTATCGCCTTCCTTACCGAAGGCCGGCAAGGAGGGAACCCTCAGAAGGCGAGAGGGCATCCGAAAGGCACTGTCTCTTTTATGAACTGGATGGGCATTATACCAATAGCTGTAGGCATCTGAAGGATATAATCAAGGAGCATGTAAGGAATGGTCAGCTGCGGTAATAAGTCGAAACTTGAAATGCGGTGGTGGAATAGAAGCAACCACCGTCTACTTCAAATGACGATAGCACGAGGCCCAAGAATGATGGTCGATTGGTTATCAACTGACAAGGACGATATGGAATAAGTAGCAAACTTCGGGCAAACGGTTAAGTTACGTACTAATGTACGGGGATGAAGATAGCCCCTAGGCATGCTCTAAGATGATGATGAACCGCGACGCTCTAGTTTGTGAAATCTGCCTTTTTTGGTTTGGACATTTGCTTTTTTCTGCTTTGGATGCAGATTTTGGTTTGAATTCTTGGTTTTGTTTGTTTTCTTGTTTGGAATTTGGTTTAGATGCTTGTTTTTTTGGTTTGGATATTAGTTTACATTTTTGGTATGGATTTTTGATTTTCTGATTTAATCTGGATTTTAGATTAGATTTTGATTGGACTTTTATCTAGTTTTTGGTAAATGGTTGTCGGGTATGGATTATGCCTGGAAGGGGTAAGTCACCTCGTCCAAATGTGGCGAATTGGCTTATTCAGGTCATCGAGGATGGATTATGCTTGGCAAGGGTCTGGAGAGAATAGGATTCGGTCTTGGACTTAGGTCCAATATTATCGGTCACTGTTTCAGGTCGTCAGGTATGGACTATACTCGGCAAGGGTCTGGAGCGACTAGGATTTGGCTTAGTTTTTAAGCCATGGCATTACTCGATGTTCAGGGACACTGAACCAAGGAGTTGCTTAATACAGGTCATCGAGTGTGGGTTGTGCTTAGAAAGAACCCAGAGAGGTTATGAATTATGATATTGGCTATGAACGGCTAAGGATTCAGCTAAGGGTCCGGAGTGGTCTCGGATTTGGATATCGACCTGGAGAGGTCCTGGATTCGATTATGGGTCATTGGATACTGACGGATTACGACTCGGTTGATGAGTTCAGATAGCTATGGAATGGACTAAGGCTTTGGTTACTGGACTCTGAATCGGACGTCAACTCGGCGCAGTCTCAGACTTGGATCTGGCTATAGCACTTGGATAGGATGGCTTGGTAATAGGTTGGATTATGAATCGGATGGTATGGTTATGGACGGAATACGGACTTTGAATGTTGGATTCGGAGCTATTCAAAACACGCCTTCTTACCACAAAGCATATTTTGGGGGGAAAATGTTATCCTGCCTTTTGGCAAGGCCGTAACACTAAGAACTTGACTAGAAACCAAGGACTGTTCGTTCTAGAGATCGGTTATACATAGGTTCACTATGGATACCGATAAATTTTTCTCGAGTCTGGATCGAGCCACAATTAACATGACCCGACAAGAAAAGCTATGAGAGTCAGCATTTCAAATTTTAAGTCAATCAGAGTTCGTATGCTCAAGATATTGATCGACCATAGTCAAAGCATAGCCCATAGTTCGTATCCATCAAGCGACGCGAACGGAAGCGTCATGAAGGGAAGCGACGTGAACGGAAGCGACACGAACAGAAGCGACGTGAATAGAAGCGATGCGAGCTGGACAGCCTTTAATAATTTCAGACTTGCATCGATCATAACTCAAAATCTACAAGTCCAAATGCTATGAAATTTGCGTAGAAGCTTCCTGGTGCACCAAAGAATGTTCATGACCGATCCCAGCTTGATTGGACTATTTTGGATTTGATATGAATTACACTTGGATCGATCCCAAATCACTCTAGATCGGTCATATGGGCCCACCTGCGCATGAGAAGAGATATTCAGGTTTTTGGGAAGGTATTTTCGGATCTACACCTATAAATAGCAGTCCTATGGCAACTAAAAAGGGATCTTCTTCTTCTCTCCTAGGGAAAACTCTGCCATTTTTGCTACTGATTTTCAAAGGCTTGTAACTGTAATTACAGTATAAAAGGAATAAAAGGATTGGTTCAAAGTGAACGTAGGCCGAAGATAGCCGAACCACTATAAATCTTGTGTTCTTTCTTGCTTTCTTACATTTTTAACTTTTCTATTTCTTTATTTTGTTCTCTACTTTATCTGGATCTGAGATCTGTGTGTGGATATCGAGGATCTGTGTATATACACTGGTGCTTTCACTATTTCTAGGGTTTATGACCAATTTTGGCGCAAACACTATGGATTCTTATTTCACCCACGACCCATGCTTCTAATCATGCTCGATTTTTGAGGTGCTTAGAGGTGCAGGGTGTCACAGTTGATGTCAAAGCTAAGGTTTCGGTAATGCTGAAAATATTTTAAAAATATAAAGGTTTTCGAATAATTTTTAAAAGATATTCCAAATAGTAATTTTAAAGGATATATATATATATATTGGAAAAAAAGAAATTTTATAAATAGGTCCCTCATATCTCTTCTTCCCTATCCATTTAACTATTTATGGAGTACCTAATTCCATCTTTTTAATATCCATAGATAGAAATGTCTGAACCGAAAGATATCCCTGAAGTTCCAGGCCTCAATATGCTTACTTGGTTCAGACGTTATTTGCAGGTTACTGCACGAGCAGAGCCACTAGCTAGGGATGCTGCTCCAGCGGAAGGGGCTCCAGCCCGTCCGCCAGGCATTCCCAATTTTCCCAAGTTACGCAAGGACTACACCAGCTTAAGAGGTAAGTCGTTTCTTGGCATCGAGTCATATACTAGGCGAGAGCTTGGATCCATAGTTGTGAGCAGATATTTGGACTTATGGGATTGGAGGACTTGGCTCGGTGCCAGTTGACTTCATGGTAGTTGTAGGAAGAGGCTCTTTGTTGGTAGGAGATTATGGAGGCTGAGGCTAATAATTTGACTTGGGCAGATTTTTGTACTTGATTCGAGAGGAAATTCTTATCGCAGGTTGAAGAGGGAATGCAACTAGAGAAATTTATACAACTCAAGCAAGGGGATATGCCAGTTAAGGAATTTGTTAATCAATTCAATGAGCTTGCCAGATTTGGACTAGACTTGGTTAATACTCTTCATAGGAAGGCGCTGAAGTTTGCTAAGGGTTTGAGTCAGCCACTGTGGCATTTGGCTGTGAGCCACATTCCGATGGGAGCCACTTTTGAGGGATTGGTAGAGATGACTTTACTTGCTGATACTGAGAAGAAAGGAGATGTAGTGCATAAGAGTGATGTGAAGAAGCAGTGGGAAGGAAAGAGGAGAGGAGGTGGAGGGTCAGGTGGAAAAAGGAAAGTTCAAAGGAAGGACTAGAAGTGCAATACTTATGGGAAACCAGGTCATCTTGCTAAGGATTATAGAAGGGCAGGAGAGCGACCGAGACTAAGGTGTTATCTTTGCAACCAAGTGAAGCTTATGAAAAAGGACCGTCCTTCAAAGCCTAAGGACAGTTCACAGACATCTTCACAGCCTGCTCAGGCTTATGCTTTAGATGCAGCTCCTTCTTCTAGTTTCGTTTAGTTGTGGACAAGGGAAAGTAGGTGATTATCGAAGATGTGTTATCTATCTCTGATTTTCCTATTCATACCCTATTTGATTCTGGAGCTTTACACTCTTTTATATCTAGTACTCTGGTAGAGGGTCTTGGTCTTGATTCTTGCTTAGTGACCGACCCGGTAGTAGTATCAAATCCCGTAGGAGGATCGACCTATTTGCCCATGTTATGTCAGGATTTGAAATTGTTTATTTTAGAGGATGAGTTTGACTATAGTGCCTTTGTATTGGGATTTTTCGGGTTCAGGTTGATTCTTGGTATGGATTGGCTATCCATGTATGGTGCTATTCTTGATTTCATTAAGAGAGTAGTGAGGTTAGGCGCTTGTAGTGGACGCACCTTGGAGGTATCTTGTGATCCTAGAGGATCAGTCATGTTGAGCTACCTTTATTCTCTTGACTTATCGCCCGATAGTTTGAGTTCGGTACCTGTTGTTAGAGACTTTCTAGATGTGTTCAAGGAGGTTGCTGGCCTTCCACCTCGATGAGAGATTGAGTTCAAGATTTATCTTGTCGATAATGCCAAACCGGTTGCTTTAAAGGTAAGGCATATGGCTCTTAAGGAATATTTTGAGTTGAGCAAGTAGATTGCAGATCTTTTGGAGAAGGGCTTCATTCCTAGGAGGATTTCTGAGTAAGGCTCACCCTGTCGTCCCTTCCACTAAGGCGGATGGATCTCTAAGGCTTTGCTTGGATTATATGGAGCTTAATAAGCTAACGAAGAAGAATCATTATCCTCTTCCCCGTATAGACGATCTCTTCGATCAGCTAGTAGAGGCCAAGGTATTTGGATTTCATCAGTTGTGTTTGGCGGAGGATAACATCAAGAAGACTATGTTTAGGACTCTGGATGGGTTATTTTAGTGGTTAGTCATGCCATTTGGGCTAACCAATGCTCCGATATATTTTGTGGACCTGATGAGTCGAGTGTTTCATGAATCGTTGAACAAGTTTATGGTAGTGTTCGTCGACGACATTTTGTTTTATTCACAAAGCAAGGAGGAGCATATTGTTCACTTGGAAGAAGAGCTTAGGACCCAACGAGCACATAAGTTGAAGACGTAGTTCTTCTAGCTCTACTTTTGGAGGGATGAGGTTTGCTTTTTGGGTCACATCATTTCGAAGGATGGACTTACAGTAGATCCGGTAAAAGCGGCAGCAGTACAGGATTGGCAGACCCCTAAGAATGCCACGAACATAAGGAGTTTCCTTGGTCTTGTAGGCTACTACAGGAAGTTAATTAAGGACTTCTCTAGGATATCAGCTCCACTTACCCGCCTTACCAAGAAGAACTCAGCTTTTGTTTAGGATACCAAGTGTGAGGATGCCTTTGGTCAATATAAGGAAGCTTTGACTACCGCACCCATATTGGTATTACATGATGGAACCAAGCCTTTCTCAATTTATACGGATGCTTGTGGTATGAGGCTAGGGGCAGTACTGATGCAAGAGATTAGGGTAGTGTGCTATGCGAGTAGACAGTTGAAAACGCATGAGAAAAACTATCCGACACATGATCTTCAATAGGTAGCTATAGTTTTTACTCAAGTCTTGGAGGCACTATCTCTTAGGAGAAATATTTGAGCTTTTCAAGGATCATAAGTCTTTGAAGTATCTATTTTCTCAGAAAGACTTGAATTTGAGATAGCAAAGATGGATGGAGTTTTTAGCCTCTTATGACTTCGAGATTTCCTATTCCCTTGGCAAGGGTAATGTAGTGGCAGATGCGTTGAGTAGAGGCAAAGTGATTTTAAGTCCTCTGTTTTTGGAAAGGAAGCATTTGGAGTGCATTGCTACCTTTGATTTTAGACCTCCATCGGATTTAGCTCCGAGGTTGTTAGCAGCCTTTGACGTCCATCCTACTTTGATGAAGCGGATTGGAGCAAGACAAGATGAGGACGAAGAGTTAAAGGACATTTTAGATAAGCTTGGTAAAGGAGAGTCATCACCACTTCTTAGGCGCTATACCATGGACACTAGGGGATGGCTTAGAAGGGATGGTAGACTTTGTGTTCCCTGTAGCGAGGATTTAGTAGATGCGGTGCTGGCCAAGTCACATCATTCTAAAATGACAGTGCGCCCCGGTTGTGATAAGATGTACCGGGATATGAAGATAGTATTCTATTGGCCCAAAATGAAGAAGTGGGTGGTAGAGTATGTATCGAAGTGCATCACTTGCCAAAGGGTAAAGGCGGGATAGAAGAAACCTAGAAGACTGTTGCAACCATTGCATATTCCATTATGGAAATGGGAGAGCGTCTCTTTGGACTTCGTGGATGGATTACCAAGGTCACAGAGAGGGAGCATGAGCATTTGGGTCATTATGGATAGACTGAAGAAGAGTGCTCATTTTATACCCATTAAGAGTAATAGGACGGTAACTTCTTTGGCGACTCTTTACGTAAGGGAGATAGTTAGGCTTCATGGAGTTCCCCCAGCATTGTGAGCGACAGAGATCCATTATTCACTAGTGAGTTTTGGAGGAGTCTTCAGCAAGCCTTAAGAGAAGAATTGAATCTGAGCATGGCATATCACTCTTAGACAGACGGACAGATTGAGAGGGTAAATAGGGTTTTGGAAGATTTTCTCAGATTTACATCATCGACTTCGAAGGCTCTTGGGAAGACCACCTACCTTTGGTGGAGTTCACGTATAATAACAGTTATAAAGAAAGCAATGGGATGGCACCGTTCAAGGCCCTCTATGGCAGACCATGTAGATCACCAACCTATTGATGTGATACCACCGATAGGATCTTGCTTGGACTAGACTTGGTGAGGGAAAGAGAAGATGGATTTGATTTGCAAGAGGTTGAAGACTGCACAAGGTAGACAAAAGTCATATGCCAACAGAAGACGTTCAAATTTGGAGTTTAAGGTTAGAGATATGGTTTTTGTCAATTTCTCCTTTGAGAAATGTTATGAGATTTAGTTCAGTGAGTAAGTTGGCACCGAGATTCGTAGGACCCTTCCCTATTATCGCACGGATTGGAAAAGTGGCATACAAAGTTGATCTTCCAGATAAGTTGGCAGGATTCACGATATTTTTCATGTTTCGCATCTAAGGAAGTGTTTACATGATTCCGCAGTAGTAGTAGAGCCTGATCAGCTAAGGGAGGTGGAGGTAGAGCGTGAATCACTTGTGCGTCGTACACCCACCTTTATATTGGAACACGACATCAAGAGATTACGCAACAAAGAAGTTCTTCTAGTGAAAGTTCAGTGGGGAGATGACCCCAAGGAGTGCACATGGGAATCTGAGGAGAGAGTTCGAACTTCTTATCCTTTTGTATTTGAAGGTGCACTTCAAATATCCTATCTTTGATCTTTGATCCTTCATTAGTTAGGGTCTTTTCGATAATCTTTAGGTAAAACCTATGGATGGTAGCTTGGTTGTAAACATGTCATTAGGGCATGTTATGTCTGATGATTGAAAATTATTGCAAGTGGATGCCAATGTTTACAAATGGACGCTTGCATGCACTTGATATTTATTAGGATAATCGGCCAACTAGGCACACACCTGCATATGTATGCCTGTTATCTATTGCATTTGCGCATGGTTGTGTGTGTGTGTGTGTGTGTGTGTGTGTGTGTGTATATGTATGTGTGAATGGATGTTACATATGGATGGTGCATTTGGGTGAATGATTGAAACATACATGTAGAATTATCAATAATACTAGGGTAATTGCATACATTTGGTTGCATCGCATAAGCATACTTGCATTACAGGAGGTCAACTGAATCAGTAGATCAACTACCTTTTCGCATTACGTAAGTTCTTATGACTTTCACTTTGCATAAATCATAAATTTCATTGGTTAAATACAAGGACAATGGTAGAATAGATGATGGTTGAGTAGATGTATGTAGTTCTTGGATGCCGGTTGTTAATTCCGTTCTTCTGTCTTTGGAGATTTTAGGGACGAAATCCTTTTAGTGTGGAGAATGTAACACCCTTATATTTTATGGAAATATAATTAAAAATAAATTAAAAGCGCATTTGGTACAGTGGTAAAGGGGCATGTTGACTTCCTTAGTGACTAGGGATCAAGTTCGGATGTCGTCCAAAATCTAAAGCGTTGTTTTTTTTAGTTGGTTCATTTTCAACGAATTTCCTAAGTATTTCATCATTGTTTTTGACATGTGGAGGCTTCCCATTCGCTCCAAGGATGTAATAGGATGAGCTGGCTAAATTTTATTGGTTGAGTTATGTGTATGGGCAAGAATGGATAACCATTAAGTGTATGAAAGAACCGGATTTAATCTAAAATAATCTAATGGATTATATTCACTCAAACAATCTATAAATAAACCATCTAACCTAAACCTAATATCTTATTTAGCCGTCGCCATAATTCTACAGTAAAGTTCTTTTCTGGCACGTTAATATGGATTAATTTTTTGTTATTAATTGAGAATAGATGTAAATTATTGCAACTTCTTCTTCTTCTTCTTCTCAAATCTAATTCATGTTTGGTTTAAAATATGGGACATATAAATTGCTGTTCACTTTTTATGGCATAAATAAGATTGAAATTTATAAAAATTATTGTATCTTCTTCTTCTTTCGCTTCTCAATTCTAATTCATGTTTGGGTTGAAATAAGGAACAAACAAACTGTTATTCACGTTCCATGGCGTAAATAAGATTGGTTTACTTAAATTGAATTAGAATTGTTATTCAATTTCTAATGGTAGAAAAGGTTAGTTGAATAAATTCAGAATATGTTACTTGAATAAAATTATGGTTTTGATTGATATAATCACTTAATTTTGAATATGGTTCTGGAATAAAATTGAGAAGTCTAATTGGCATAATTGTTTGTTTCATATATGGGCTAAAAATGTAAAAGTGTAATTTTATGCAGTTAAATGGTTTGTGGCTATTGGATAAAATTTTGTACAAATTAAATCTTTAAAAGGAGAATGTAAATTAGGGTGGAAAAAATGTAAATTAACTGGACTTGAAAGACTAGTTTAAATCTGTAACAAAATGGCATAAAAATTACAGACAAACCATAAGAACTGAACGGACGTGAAATTGAAATACCATTTATGTAGGAAAATGGAAAATTGCGAAATAACCAAATCAGATGTAAAAATAGCCTAAAGAAGATTAGTGGAAATAAACAGTATGTAAATTATAACGGTAAAATTTATTAATCTGGAAGCGATTTGGTTGGCAGACCTTGTAAAGGTATGGATAGGTGTTTCATGCAATTAAGACCAAAATATTGTTTTGGCTATATGTACTAGGAGTGGGCAAGTAGGTTCGCAAGGATGTTTGTTACCTTTCATAGGTTGCTAGTATGTAGGATAGATAACATTTGCTATCGTAGGCTTCTTCAGGCAAACTGACGCGGACGGAACATGACAAGCGTGCTTCGACGTAGGCTTCTTTAGGCAGACCGTTGGAGGATTTTGTGCAGCCGACCGAGCTGCATGCGCTGTTTTGGAAGACTAACACTTTGAATAGAGGCAAGTCCACGTTGGTGACCAAGAAGACAGGAGGATAGGAGTCCAGTTTGGCGGAGCCTGAGCATAACTTCGGGGTGTTGCGAGGTTGTTTGAGTCGTCGTCGGTCAGACGTAAGGGGCATTTAGTCACAATGCACGGGTGAAGAGCATAACTTTCATGGTATAGTACATCGATAGGTAAGGGCAGTAGGTCCGATAGGCCAATTGACGTTTAGTATTACTACATGGTTGACTTCCCTAGAGTGACCATGGACTTTGGCTTCTTAGGAACTATATCTAAGAAGGATTCACTGCATTATATTATTCACCCTCTGCGACATCCGGGGAAGACCTGGAATTAAACTGTTTTATTCTATCCGCTACATTTTATTTCTTATTCATCAAACTTTATGTCTGACTCATTCCTATTTTTCCTATTTTCCCCAAATCACGGGAGGGCAAGTTTAGGTTGCAGTTCTTTGCAGCTTGGAGGGTCATTAGAGAAGTTGTTATCTTCAGCTTTTGTTTCTTTTGTTTCATGTACTTAGTTTCCCTTTTCCATACTTTACTCTATATATGAGGACCTATATTGTGAACTTTGTTATGTTTTATGTTTTGGTGGAGACTACTTGGTACTTTCGGTTTGAGAAATAAATTTGGGATAATGTTGTTTTTAATGAAGCTGTTTTGCTATTAATTTATAATTAGCGAAAGTTTTCTTCCGCTGTAATATTTTAGTCATTTTATTCTGTTGCCTTAGTCTCTGTGCTATGTTGTGAATTTTAATTTCACCCGACTACCCATTCTTCTAGTCATGTCCGAATTTCGGGGTGCTTAGAGGAGCGGGGTGTCACGGATTCCACCAAATTAGGGATCGACATCGATCCCTATTATGGTTTCCAGTAGGCCCCAAACTTTCTGGCTAGGCTCATCTTGGCTTCAGGGTTCTAGATCCAGGTTTTAAGCGAGATATTTTCACATTTTCTCCTACAAATACAACTACCATGACATCAACAAAGGGATCTTCTTTCCGCTTCACTTCGTCTTCTACCTAGCAGTACTCTGTCATTTTTATTCTAGGATTTCATAGATTTGTGACTATAATCAGCAGTATAAATGAGTAAAAAGAAAATCTTAGCAGTGGATATAGGTTAGAGTTAGCCAAATCACTATAAATCTCTGTCTCTCTTTACTTGCTTACTTTTTTAATTCGATTATTCTTCAATTTATATTCTCTATATTATATTACCTGAGATTTATGACTGGATATTAGTGCTTTCACATACTGGGTGTTGGTGGCCATTTTTCATGCTAATATTTTGTGGCTTTCACCGAGAAAGCTAGCTCCCCACGGATGTGGAATTTGGATTCAGAGTTTGGAAAAAATCTATAGCTTAGATTTAGAGCAATGGTAAGACAAATAACAAGGAGAGTGCTACCGAAAAGGAGCCATCATGGTGGGAGTTAGGAGGCTTCCTCAAGAGTTGGATCTAATCAAGCATATATCAACATCACTAGGGATGAAATGGAAACAATGATGGATGTTATGTAGGAAATGATGCTAAAAAAGCATGGGATATGATGCAAAATTTATTCCAATGGATTGGATAAGTTGGAGCACAAAAGCAAAAGAATATAGTAGCAGGAGCTAATGACAATTTGGAATCAAGGAGTTGATACGACATGATTCGTTGGAAATCAAAACCGAGACCATGGAGATGGAGCTATTGGACAAAGGAATGGAACAGAACAATCAAGGGCAGGCCTCGACCATTTTAGAGGAAGGCCTGGATCCCCAAGGAATTGGGGGTATGCTCGTAGGGTTTGGTCGATCGCGATGCCAGAGAAACTGCGGTTAATCCTATGGAGTTTAGTGCGAATAGAAATTTGGATGCTCATCCGAAGGAGTACGTTCCAGATTTTCCTCATGGACTCGAGGGCAGTTTGGAAATGTTGATAGGAGACCACCATTAGATGACAATGACATATTTGCAGAGATGATCAGGTGAGCTATGCGTGGAGGATTGGTGAATAGGGATTTGGAGGACGTAAATAAAATTCCATTTACTCCTGATATCAAGAATGCTAGGAATCCACCAGAATTTAAACTATCAATGCTGGAAGTATACGATGGAAAGTTGGACCCAACCATGCATATGATGAGATATGTACGACACATGGAATTACTAGGGGAATCAGAGGGAGTCGTGGCACGATGTTTTCCCCTGTATCTAACAGATATAGCTGCACTATGGTTCAATCAGTTGGAGAGTGGTTCTATTAGCACATGGACAAAGTTGGTCGAAAGATTTATGAGGCAGTTGAGGATTCACATTTCGAGACACAAAAATGTGATGAGTCTGGCAGCAATGAAACAGAAGATCGAGGAGTCTCTAAGGATTTTTCTAACACATTTAATGTCACCACGACATCGGTGGATTGGCCATATGCATCCATGGTTTTAATAGTGGCTATATTAGGAATTGCCGATGACATGGATTTCAGGGATTCATCAGCATAGGATCCACCTATGGATCTCGGGGAGTTTTATCATGAAGCAGAAAGGTTCCTACAGCAGAAGGAGCATGAGCCGACAAATAGAGGTGAATGCTATGCAAAGCGGAGGACCATCAAGAGATGCAAACAAGAATGATAAAGGCAAACAGAAACTAGATGAAGGATATGATGAGTTGAAAAGGCGATGGAAAGAGCTGGAGCCAAAGTTCTCCTCTTACTCGAATTTGACGAAAAGCAAAGAATAGATTTATCTGGACACTAAAGGCCAACTTCCCTATCGAAAACCGACAAGGAGGGATCCTACGGAGCAAGAGCACAAGTCTGGGAAGTACTACCTGTTCCAATAATAGAATGGACACACCATAGATGAATGCAGTCATTTAAAGGATATGATTGAGGATCACGTTTGGAATGGTAGATTGCTGCAGTATGTGAGGAATCAGACAATGATGGTGGAGTAGAAGCAACCACCGTCTGCATCGAATTGAGATAGGAATGGCCCAAGATTTGGGTCACAAATCGTCATCAACTGATCATGATGGCAAGGGTTAAGTTCAAGACTTGGACTATGGGCATAATAATAACAATAAACTTCATAATAAGGTGGCCAAGTCACTTACACATGTATGGGATAGAGTATGATCCCTAGGCATGATTTGAGATGATGATGATCTATCATACTCGGAAAGGCACCCTTTGGTTTATTTTTATTTTTTTGGATTTCTCAATGTACAAGCTCTTATTTATTAGGTTATTTATGATCCTCATTACTGTGATAAATAAGACAGGACACGATTGTTATCCCGACCGAGTGACGGGGAGACTACCGTAAGATGTGAGTCCGTAATGCCCCTGAATTCTAATTAACATTATTTGGGATATTTAATTGGATAAATTAAATAGAATAATGTGAATAATTTGGAAGATGACATTAATAAATCCAATGGCTGTGTATTAATGAAGGAATTAAAATAAGAATTTGACTAAATTAAGAAGGAGGAATTTCCTAAGGGGTAAACTTGGAAATGGAGCTACATTTCTTAGTATAGATCTCTTCCTCCACTTTAGTAAACTTTTACTTTCTCATTCATAACTCCTCATCTATATTTCGGTCGGCTATTAAAAGCTCCAGGAAGAGCGAAAATTGAAGAAAAAGCCTAGGAATTAGAGCTAGGAAATTATCTCACTCTCTAGTTAACTAATCAAGTTGAATAATCATGTTTATCATCTCATTTTTCTATGTTTGGATCGGTTATGAGTTATACCCGATTCGTGTTTGTGATTTTGGTTAGGATATAACCATTTAAACCTTTTTTGGACAAGACATAGGTGTTTCAAATGTTAATATGCTAATTAACACAATTTTATTCGGTTTTGGTTAAATTCCGAGTTGTTTTGATCTTCATGTGCTTTGAAATTTTAATACGTTGAAGTATATGATTTATTTGATTTTTGGTGGTTTTTTAGGTATTTTTCCTTAGTGATTTACTATGATAATTAAATTATTTAAGCCTAAGGGCTAAACTGCAAAATTGCCTTCGAATTAGTCAATTCGGAGGGAAGGCTGCAATTCAAAATTTAATTGGGAAGAAGAATAGTGTTTTAAGAAAATGGTTGACTTTTGTATACTTTTTACTATTTGGAAGTACAGGAGTAGGCTCCTCGGCCAATCAAAATTAGACAAGCAAGATAAAACATCACTTCAGTAGGTCCAGTTCTGCCTTCAACTCCAATAAACCCGTTTTTACCTTTTCAATGAAGTCGAAAGGTACCTTTCGTCGAAGATGGAAGGTAAACAATTGCATTCCGCCTAAGTTGAAAGGTAGGCACGGTGTCGAAGGGAAGAGGGGCAAAGGGATGGGGAAGTTGCTTCCTTTGCTTTCGAATAGAAACATAATTGTTTTCGAATAAGTTGAAGGGGGATCCTTCGACTCTATCATTTTATAAAAGACTAAAATTTTATATATTCAAGAAGGGGTTTCGAAGGTGAACTTCGAAAGCCCAACCCTTCAAGAGAATGGTTTTAAAATTTTTTTCTCGAAAAATGTTTTAATCCTTTCGAATAAGTCGAAGGGATGCCTTTGACGAAGCCGAAGGGAAAGAACGGGAAGAAGGGGTTACTTCTAAACATCCCATTGTTTTTAAAGTAAAAGTTTTAAGGCCTTCGATAAAGTCGAAGGGTAAACTTGCTGGAAATGTCGGAAAGTATACTTTTGAAGGGTTGGTTCCAACATCAACACTTCATTGTTTTTGAATGATTTCGAAAGGTTTTGATTTCGAAAGTTTTTGAAGGGGTTACTTTCAATGATAGCGAAAGGTTTTAAGCTTCAATGATTCAAAAGGTTTTGAAGGGGTTACCATCAATGATTGAAAATGGTTTTGAGATTCAATGATTTCGAAAGGTTAATAAATGGTTTTGTATGGGGGATACCCCAGGCTTTCGACAAGGTTCGAAAGGTAGAACCTTTCGGCAAGGTCGAAATGTATGATTTGTGATGCTTTTAAAAGAAAGGTTTTTGAAGGGGCTAATTTTGGGTTTTTATTTGCTTTCGAATGGGACTTCATTCGAAGGGTTTTAAAGGGCCGTTTTTAGTCATTTTTCTTAAGTAAAATTTTTCTAAGTCGAAGGGGCTACTTTGAAGGGTTATAGCATAAAATACTTATCTTTTTTTGAATATATAAGGAGGATCCTTATATAAGATGAATGTTAATAAACCATGGGGACACCGGAGTGGGTTTAATGTTTTCAATACACAGTTTGTGGTTACAAACAGAAATAGGCTTTTGAAAATATACACTGGGGCTATCAATGTGTTTTTATTTAATTTAACTTAATTGGGGCAACCAATGGGAATAGATTAAATAGGTGGCATGCCTGGGGAAAATAAGTAATCATGGGGATCATGAATTTTTATAAATAATCATGGGGATCTTGACGTTATAATTGGCCAAGTGTTAGGTTAAACCCAGGAAAACCATGAAATGCGCGGTGGATAGTCCACATCAAATTTCTAAAGAAAAGAGTGTTTTTCCAAAGGTAGTTAGCCTCGAGATTTGGCACCCAAGGATCATAGTCATCCTAGGAAAACTATGTAGTGTGTGGTGGATAACCCACATCATTTTTTATAGAACAATGTACGATAGATAACCTGGATTAACTTTAAATGGATTTGGGACGGATTGTCCTATTAAATTATGACGAATAGTCATTTTAAAGATTTTAGAGGTGAACTCTAATAAATTGATTTTAGATGGGAAATCTAATAAATTGCTTTTAGATGGGATATCTAATAAATGGGTGGATGAGATATCCAATACATATGATATATGGCTTTATTTCATATTATGTTAAGACTAATCATTTTGGGTGCAGGGGCATAGTAAATTATTTGCATGTTTTGTTCTCGATACTAGTGAGGGAAAAACCCATTCTGCTAAGCGGCGTGGTCTCACTAGATATCTACTTATGATAAGAGATGATATGGGATTATTTATACCAATTGTCTGACTCGAACTTTATGTTTCTCCACAAACTCTCGGGTACTTAAAATTAATTTGAGTAGTCTGACAGTAGGAGTCTTTCGAGTTAGTGGACAAATAAGCTTTCGTGGACATGCAGGAGGCAGTGTTGACTATATGGAGAAATTTTGGGTTTTCGTTGTGATGTACTAAGAACTGTAAAGTTCATATTATTAGTTCTCTGATCATCATAAGAGGACATCTTCATATGTCGCTCTTATCGTATTTTATACATGTATATGTTATTTGAACATGGTTAACGTCTGGGATTATGTAATTAAATCTGAGTATTATTCATAAGAAATGAGAAATTCTTTTTTGTTGAAGTTTAAAATTTTTCATATTCTTGTGTTCCTATTTATCAATATTAACTATGTCGCATTCGGTCGCCAAGAAATAACAATTATGGATGACTGCAACATCAGCAGCGATTAGTTTTGGGCCTTAGAAGGCGGTATCTTACAAGTTGGTATTAGAGCATGTTTATGTACTTAAAAGGAATTTAAACCTTAAAAAGATTTTTTAGCATGATTTAATGAATCTTAAAAAAGGTTGGGCTCGGGTAACGGTTATAATAACGTATGTATACTTTGCTATAAATACCTAAGTATGTATTCCCCACTCTCTTAGACCGTTCTGTTATATCTTATGTTATCCCGCTTTTTGGCAAAGCCGTGATACCAAAAGATTGGTCGAAAACGGGAAACAGTTCATCTCAGAGATTGGTTATACTTCACTTAGCTATGGATGTCGATGAATTTTGCCCGAGTCCGGATCAGGCCACAATTGATAGGACACGACAAGAAAGGTTGTAGGAGCCATCATTTCAAGTTTCAAGTCAATCCGAGTTCGTATGCTCAAGATATGATGGGTTCAGTGTGAAGAGAAGTATTCGTTGTCTGGTTCGAAACCATGAAGTTCGAACCCATCCTATTCGAAACCATCCGTGCCCTTGCCTTCGAACCCATGGTGTTCGAACCCATCAGCTAGTACCCAGCCTCGAAACCATCCGCTTCGAACCCATCTGGTTCGAAACCGTCCTAAAGCCTTCCTTCGAACCCAGGCGACGTTCGAACCCATCGGCTAGTGCCTGCCTCGACTCCATCGCCTTCGACTACATTACCTTCGAACCCACCACAGTAGCCTACCTTCGAATCCATGACTTCACTCGGCCTCACATCCTCACTTCGAACCCATCGAGTGACCCAGTTCGAACCGATCAAGTTCGAACCCATGAAGATTCCTGGATTCGAATCAGTCACGTTCGAAACCAGGAATACTTCCTATTTCGAATCCACCGAGTCAATTGGTTTAGATGACGTGTTCGCCGTAGTTCACGGAGTCGAAGCGGTCCATTCGGAGATAAGTTAGGATCGATTCGAATATTGCGCGCCACGTCACTGCAAGCCCACGTGCACTGATGGATTCGAAACGAAGGGTTCGAAATCATGGGTTCGAACGACCCAGCCAACCGAGAAGGCCAATTTCGAACCGAGCATATCACCTTGACCATAGATCCAAATGCAACCAAATTTTCACAGTAGCTTCCATATGAGGTAAAGATTGTTCCTGCCAAGTTTCAGCTCGATTGGACCATTTGTTGATGGGTTCGAAATCACTTCGAACCGATGTCAGATCGAGACGAAACTTGGTGGGGTCGGTCGCGTGGGCCCACTCACGTGCCAGAAGGAGTCTCACGAAGTTTCAGCAAGATCTGGGCCTCCAACGCCTATAAATAGCACCCTGAAGCCTTCAGAAAGGGGGATCTTCGGAGAACTTCTGCCATTGAATGCCAAGACTCTGCCGGATTCAAGTTTAACTATCAGAATCGCTGTTGTATTCAGATTTCAAAGCAATTGTCAGCCGTAATCCATTGTAATCGATTGAATCGAGCAAAGCAATAAAGAGAAACCCTTCAAAGTGGACGTAGGCACGAACGCCGAACCACTATAAATCTTGTGTTTGTGATTGTTGCTTGTGAATTATTGTGATTTGTTATTTAGAGCTGAATTACATGTTGATTGTTGCTGAGTTCTGTGTTAATCATTATTGATTTGAGTACGTAAACGGGTGCTTTCACGACTTTGGGTGTTTGTGACCAATTTTGGCGCAAACATTTTGGTGCTTTCACTGAGAACTAATTCAGGAAGAAGTTGAATTTGGAAATCCATGAGTTCAAATCTAGGAATTATGGCAAGACAATCGAGTAGGAGGCCAAGGACTGAGAGAAGTGAACCACAAGGAAGCCAAGAGGCTTCCTCAGGAGCAAATCAACCATCGATATACATTACTAGGGACGAGATGGAAACTATGATGAAGAGGCAAGAGGAAATGATTCAGAGTTTACTCCAACAGATAGGACAGCTCGGAGCACAGAATAGGGAAGCCAATGAAGTCCGGAACGGAGCAGGACCATCCGGAGTAGCACCTGGATTAGGGGGCACACCCTTGGAGAACGTTGATCCAGTTTCGGAGAGAGAAAGGGGAGCATCTGCGCAACCCGGTAGTAGTAGAGATGCAAACGCTCAGTCAAGGGGGCAGATCCCGGAGTTACCTCGTGAACTCGGGGGGCAGGTTGGAAGTAGTGAACAAGGATTACATCTCGGAGACAATGACCGATTAGCAGAAATAGTTAGGAGAGCTTTGAGAGGCGGTATGGTGAACAAAGATTTGGAAGATGTTAATAGAAGCCCTTTTACTTCATCAATCAGGCAAGCTAGGAACCCACCTGATTTCAAACTACCATCGTTGGATATGTATGACGGGAGAACGGACCCCACGGTCCACCTGACAAAATATATGAGGCATATGGAAGTACTGGGGGCATCGGATGAGGTTATGGCCCGGTGTTTTCCATTATACTTGGCAGATATCGCTGCACTATGGTTTAGACAGTTAGAGAACGGATCCATCGGAACTTGGAATGGTTTAGTAGAGAGATTTATGAGGCAATTCAGGGTTCATATTACAAGACCCAAGAACGTGATGACTCTGGCAACCCTAAAGCAGAAGGCCGGAGAGACCTTGAGAAGTTATCTAGCACGATTTAATGCAGCAGCAGCTTCAGTGGATAGAGCGGATCCATCCATGGTGGTAATGGCAGCTGTGTCCGGAATAGCTGACGGCATAGAGTTCAAGAATTCATTGACTAAAGATCCACCCACAGATCTGGAGGAATTCTATCATGAAGCAGAAAAATTTTTGCGATTGGAAGATGCGAATGCCGAGAGAGAAGAAAGAGATGGGATAGAAATTTTTGCATTTAGAGACGAAAAGCCTCTTAAAAAAGATTCGGATAAAGGTAAAAGAAAGATTGAGAATGACAGAGACAGATCAAAGCGGCAACGGAGGGAGCCGCGATTCACCACCTACACTGAGTTAAACGAGAGCCTGGAACGAATTTATCAGGATACCAAAGAACAGATTCCGTATCGCAGGCCAATGCGAAGGGATCCTACTTCTGACGAAAGGAAATCAGATAAGTTCTGTGTATTCCATGAATTAAATGGTCATAACACTAATGATTGCAGGCACCTGAAGGACGAGGTGGAAGGGCATATCAGAAACGGTATGCTCCTCCAATATGTAAGGAGACGAGCTCCTGTGGCGGAACCAGAACGACCACCGTCCACATCAGCTAGGGGCGACCCCGAACCAAGGCACCGTATGGTTATCAATTGAGTAAGATAACGATGAACAAGTGTAAGCTTCCACTAACGCAATTAAATCATTTACACATGTGCGAGATCGCGAACGATCTCCAGGCATGCTCTGAATGATCGTTGACCGTTTCGTAGTGGGAACTTACGCTTCGACATCCATGCTTTGCTTTCATACCATTTTGATTTGAACATTTAGACCCTGTTTGTTTGCTGCTTGTTTGGACATTGTTTTTGAAACTCATCCGTGTAATAGATATTTGATTTTGATAACTCTGGAATGACTAAGCTACGTACACATGTATGGGGTCGCGAACGATCCCTAGGTATGCACTGAGACGGCGATGGACCGCCCATATACACGATCCAGGAACTCACCCGAACGTGACCCTGGCATCGATAACACCAAGCCCTCCCGGGCACACAAATCGCCTCGAACGGCATCCGACTTCGAACAGTCACAACTCACTTCACCTCAAATGGCTTGATCGCGAACGGTCGTCACTTGAAGTCTGAAACCCGACCGCGAACGGTCACGAATTCGCCTCGAACGGCACACGATCGCGAACGATCACTTTCTGCCTTGAACGGCACAGACCGCGAACGGTCACAGATTTGCCTCGAACGGCACACGATCGCGAACGATCACTTCCTGCCTCGAACGCCATCGATCGCGAACGGTCATGGCTCACTGATTATGAAATCCGACCTCGAACGGTCACCATTCGCCTTGAACGGCACTTGGTCGCGAACGATCATCATTTGCCACGAACGGCAATCGACCGCGAACGGTCCCACCTCATCATTCGCCGCGAACGGCATCGACCGCGAACGGTCCTATTCCATCTTATGCCACGAACGGCACGGACCGCGAACGGTCCCGATTCACTTCAAGCAGCATACGATCCCGAACGATCGAAGCATGAATTTATACGCTCGACCGCGCACGGTCGCACTTCCCCTCGAATGACTCGATCACGAACGATCGTCATTTGAAGTTGAGCGCTTGACCATGAACGGCCGCACTTCATCCCAAATGGCTCGATCCCGAACGATCGTCATTTGAAGACATATGAAACTATTGAGTTCTTTGCAGGTTGATGATCGGATACGAACATCCAACTCAAGGCATTACAAAACACACCTTCCTACAGCAAGGCATGTTTTGGGGGGCAAAGTGTTATCCCGCTTTTTGGCAAAGCCGTGATACCAAAAGATTGGTCGAAAACGGGAAACAGTTCATCTCAGAGATTGGTTATACTTCACTTAGCTATGGATATCGATGAATTTTGCCCGAGTCCGGATCAGGCCACAATTGATAGGACACGACAAGAAAGGTTGTAGGAGCCATCATTTCAAGTTTCAAGTCAATCTGAGTTCGTATGCTCAAGATATGATGGGTTCAGTGTGAAGAGAAGTATTCGTTGTCTGGTTCGAAACCATGAAGTTCGAACCCATCCTATTCGAAACCATCCGTGCCCTTGCCTTCGAACCCATGGTGTTCGAACCCATCAGCTAGTACCCAGCCTCGAAACCATCCGCTTCGAACCCATCTGGTTCGAAACCGTCCTAAAGCCTTCCTTCGAACCCAGGCGACGTTCGAACCCATCGGCTAGTGCCTGCCTCGACTCCATCGCCTTCGACTACATTACCTTCGAACCCACCACAGTAGCCTACCTTCGAATCCATGACTTCACTCGGCCTCACATCCTCACTTCGAACCCATCGAGTGACCCAGTTCGAACCGATCAAGTTCGAACCCATGAAGATTCCTGGATTCGAATCAGTCACGTTCGAAACCAAGAATACTTCCTATTTCGAATCCACCGAGTCAATTGGTTTAGATGACGTGTTCGCCGTAGTTCACGGAGTCGAAGCGGTCCATTCGGAGATAAGTTAGGATCGATTCGAATATTGCGCGCCACGTCACTGCAAGCCCACGTGCACTGATGGATTCGAAACGAAGGGTTCGAAATCATGGGTTCGAACGACCCAGCCAACCGAGAAGGCCAATTTCGAACCGAGCATATCACCTTGACCATAGATCCAAATGCAACCAAATTTTCACAGTAGCTTCCATATGAGGTAAAGATTGTTCCTGCCAAGTTTCAGCTCGATTGGACCATTTGTTGATGGGTTCGAAATCACTTCGAACCGATGTCAGATCGAGACGAAACTTGGTGGGGTCGGTCGCGTGGGCCCACTCACGTGCCAGAAGGAGTCTCATGAAGTTTCAGCAAGATCTGGGCCTCCAACGCCTATAAATAGCACCCTGAAGCCTTCAGAAAGGGGGATCTTCGGAGAACTTCTGCCATTGAATGCCAAGACTCTGCCGGATTCAAGTTTAACTATCAGAATCGCTGTTGTATTCAGATTTCAAAGCAATTGTCAGCCGTAATCCATTGTAATCGATTGAATCGAGCAAAGCAATAAAGAGAAACCCTTCAAAGTGGACGTAGGCACGAACGCCGAACCACTATAAATCTTGTGTTTGTGATTGTTGCTTGTGAATTATTGTGATTTGTTATTTAGAGCTGAATTACATGTTGATTGTTGCTGAGTTCTGTGTTAATCATTATTGATTTGAGTACGTAAACGGGTGCTTTCACGACTTTGGGTGTTTGTGACCAATTTTGGCGCAAACATCTTACCAAGATTTGATTTCAGGTAGTAGGAAAGTAAGATTTGGAGGCAGGAAATGGAAGAGTGAATCAAGGTGGGAGACGCACTAAACCAGTGGAAATGTTCGACCCAATACTAGGAGCAACTAGGGTCGATAGGCAAATGCAAACACGGATGCAAATGCTAATGTAGGTGCTAATATCCTGCCAATTGATATGAGGATAATGTATCAGTTCTTCGTGAATACAATGCAAGCTGGAATAGCAGCGGGAGTGGCTGTAGGTAATGCTGGAGGAGCTAATCCAGTGGCCCCAGTTGACAATAATTATGCCAAGCTGAGAAGGGATTACACTAGTCTTGAAGGGAAGCCTTTTCTAGGAACCGAGGATGCAGTAAGAGTGGAGAACTGGCTATTGCTTTGTGAAAGGATATTTGCAGATCTTGGCTTGAAAGGTATGCAAAAGAGGAGAATTTCTTCAAGGCAATTGCAGGGAGCATCATTGTTTTAGTGGAATGGAGTTACTGTGGGAGAGCCAGAGGAAGATCTGACTTGGGCAGAATTTCGAAGGAGGTTTGAGAAAGATTTCTATTAGAGGTTGCCAAGTTAGAGTTGCTTCAGAAATTTGCAGATTTGGTCTAGGGGATAGATCGGTGATTGAGTACGCTATAGAGTATGATGAGCTGTCCAGTTACGGATATGCTACTGTAGATACTGTCATTCGGGGGAATGATAAGTTTATCAAGGGGTTGAATTCTGAGATTGCCAGAGCAACCATGCAAAACCTCCGAGATTCATGTCATATTGCTGTTGAGACTATTAGGAATGAAGAGATGCTTTCTACCTTTGGAAAATGAAAAATGACCGAGTTTTAGAATTTTCAGGGCAAGAAGCATAAGTTCTTCAAGAAGAAAGGTGCCCAGTCGGGGGTAGCAGCTAAGAAGAGCAAGGCTGATATTGTTTGTTACAAGTGTGACAAGAAGGGGCACTTTGCTAATGAGTGTCGCTCGGGTGACAAAAGAGCAGTTGCAGTAAGGTCGAATGTGAAGTGCTATAACTGTGGTCAAATGGGGCATTACAAGAGCAAGTGTCCCGAGGCTGCTAAGGATGGAATGGGAAAGATCTTTGTGTTGGAACCACCATCCTCTAGACCAACGGCTATTGAGAAAGGAAAAGCTGTGGTGGAAGGTATGCTTACGATTCATAGTACTTCGGTTAGGATACTATTTGATACCGATGCATCGCACTCATTTATATCTCAGTATTTGGTAGGTTGCTTATGTCTAGAACCTTTATACCTTATTACTCCTTTAAGGGTTGCGAATCCTATAGGAGGGTATGTAACTCTGGGGAATGAGATATGACCAGTTGAACTTGATTTGTTAGGTCATATGTTTGCATGCAGTTTATACGTTTTTGATTTTGTGGGTTTCGGAATCATATTGGGTATGGATTGGTTAGATAGAAATGATGCTAGGATATTTTGCCAGGATGGGAAATATCATTGAGACATCCTAATAGCCATAACCGAGTCATTTACTCGGTAAGGAGTTCGAACGGAAATGCTTATGCTTTATTGGGTGCTATGGGAACGGAAGCAGAGTTGAAGCAAGTTTATGTAGCAAGAGAGTTTGCAGATGTGTTCGAACCAGTTTCGGGCTCGCTGTCGAAAAGAGCAATCAAGTTTCGTATATATATCGTACCGGGAGCTGAATCCGTAAGTAAACCACCTAGCAGGATGTCATCAGCCCATATGAAGGAATTAAAGGTGCAGTTAGTGAAATTGGAAGGAAAGAATTTCATACGGCCAAACAGTTCGCCTCGGGGAATGACCGCGGTATTTGTGAAGAAGCCAGATAGGTCATTAAGGATGTGTTTTGATTATCATGTGTTGAACTAGAGGACGATCAAGAATATGTATACTTTGCTAAGGATCGACAACTTATTCGATCAGTTGAGTGAGCCAGAGGGTTTTCCCAATTGGATTTGGCGACAGGTTTCCATCTGCAAAGAGTGGTAGAAGACATTATTCCTTTAACGACGTTTAGGACTAGTATGGGTCTTACGAGTGGTTGGTTATGCCATTCGGACTTACTAATGCGCCAGTTTTCTTCGTCGATTTGATGAACCGGGTTTTCTAACAACACTTGAATAGGTTTGTGTTGGTTTTTATTGATGACATTTTGGTATATTCTAAGAATGAGAAGGATCATGAGGATCATCTTAGAATAGTGTTGGAGATACTAAGGCAACATCAGCTGAAGGTGAAGTTCTCCAAGTGTCATTCTTGAAGAAGAAAGTGAAGTCCTTGGTCATGTAGTTTCTGAGGAAGGGTTAGCAGTTGATCCGGATAAGATCAAGGCTGTTAACGATTGGAAGAGAACAGAGACGGTAAGTGAGATTAGAAGTTTTCTTGGTCTTGCAGTCACCACCGAAGGTTCATTAATAATTTCTCACGGATAGCGGCATACTTGACTATGCTAACCTGGAAGGACGTGAAGTTAATTTGGTCTGAAAAACATGAGGGGCATCCCTTAAGTTGAAACATTTGTTAACCATTGCGCCTATGTTAGTAGTCCAGATGTGAATCGGGGGTTGGTATTTTACATCGATGCATTTGGTACTGAATTAGGTGCTGTGCTAATGAGAATGGAAAGGTTATTGCCTATGCTTCTAGAAAGCTTAAACCACATGAAGTGAGATACTCGACTCATGATTTGGAGTTGGTAGCGGTAATCTTCACATTGAAGTTGTGGAGGCATTATTTTTTGGGAGAATGTTTTAAGCTATTTACCGATCATAAGTCTCTACGATATTTATTCTCTTAGAAGGAGTTGAACATGAGACATCAAAGATGGCTGGAGTTTGTTGCAGCTTATGATTTTAACATCGAGTATACACCGGGAAAAGGAAATAAGGTGGTGCATGCGCTTAACAGGAAACATCAGAATGTGGTGTTAAGTATGTTAGCGAAATGGAAAGACTTAGAAGCACTATGCAGTTGAGGTCGACTGCTGGATCTAATCGAGTATCACCATGATGTACTGTTTGGAAGTTCGACCAGTTCTGGTGGAACGAGTTGCTTCTAGGCAGAAAGAAGATCAAGTCTTTGCCAAGAGGATTAAAAGGTTAGAAACTAGATCCGAGATTGATGACTTAAAGGATTTTATTCTTGACCACAGGGGTTGGTTGAGAAAGAAGGAACGGTTATGTATTCTAGATGTTGGAAACCTTGAAAAGAAAGTTATTAGGGAATGTTATCAATCGAAATTTACGATTTATCCTGGGAGAACCAAGATGTATCAGGATATGAAGAGAAGTTTCTTCTGGGAAGGATTGAAGAGAGATGTTGGCTTATGGGTAAAACGGTGTTTGAACTGTCAATAATTAAAAGCCGAACGTCAGAAGCCAAGTGGTTTGCTTTAGCCTTTGGATGTTCCAGTTTGGAAGTGGGACTCGATATCCATGGATTTTATTGACGGGTTACCAAGGTCAAACAGGGATAATGAAAATATATGGGTCATAGTGGACAGATAGACCAAGAGTGCCCATTTCATTCCTGTAAGTTCAACCAGGGCGACACTTGTTTTAGCTAAGTTGTTCATGAAGAACATCGTTAGACTACACGGAATTCCCAATAATATCGTCAGTGATAGAGATGCTTTGTTTACTAGTAAGTACTGGAAGAGCTTGCAGAATGTGTTAGGTACTAAGCTCAAGATAAGTACCGGATATCATCCTCAGATGGATGGGTAGACAGAGAGAGTCAACAAGGTATCGGAAGATCTATTGAGGGCTTGTGTGCTAGATTTTAGTGGTTCTTGGGAAGATCACTTGCACTTAGTGGTGTTTTTCTATAATAATAGTTATCAGACTACTATAAGAATGTAGCCTTTTGAAGCTTTGTATGGAAGGCCAAGCAAATCACCAACATGTTGGTTAGAGACCGGAGACAGATTGGTCCTTAGTCCAGATTTGGTGAGAGAGGCAACGGAAAAGATCGAGTTGATACGGGAAAGAATGAAGGAAGATCAGTCTAGACAGAAGAGTTACGCAGACAAAAGGCATAAGGACCTAGAGTTCTCAGTTGGAGATAGAGTTTTCATCAAGGTATCACCAGTGAAAGGTGTGGTTCGGTTTGGGAAGACCGGGAAGCTAGCACTTAGATATGTTGGACCATTTCCTATATCAGAGAGGATTGGGAGACTCGCATACCGAGTAGACTTGCCAAGCAGTTTGGCCGAGGTCCACAATGCGTTTCATGTTTCTTATCTTAGGAAGTGTGTTTATGATCTAGAAACTACTATTTCTTTGACGGCACTGAAGGACTCAGTGGTGGAACTAGATATGACTTTTATGAGGCAACCGGTTCGTGTTGTGGCAAAAATGAGAAGAAGTTAAGGAACAGGACAGTAAGGGTGGTGAAAGTTCAGTGGAGCGACAACATGAAGGACTGTACTTGGAAAACACAATAGAGGATTAAGGCTAATTTTCCTAGTTTGTTTTAGATGGTATGTTTTATATAGGGTTTATATAGAATTTTGCTATTAGATTATACTAGCTTTGCTTACATGGGCTATATGATTGTTGTTTTGCCCTTACTAAAATTTCAGGGACGAAATTCTTTAATGGGGGAGTCCTGTAATGCCCTTGAATTCTAATTAAAATTATTCAGGATATTTAATTAGATAAATTAAATAGAATAATATGAATAATTAGAAAGATGAGATTAATAAATCCAATAGTCGTGTCTTAATGAAGGAATTAATATAAGACTTGACTAAATTAAGAGGGAGGAATTTCCTAAGGGGTAAACCTCGAAATGGGTCTACATTTCTTAGTATAAATCTCTTCCTCCACTTAGTAAACTTTTACTTTCTCATTCATAACTCCTCACCTATATTTCGGTCAGCCTTAAAAGCTCCAGGAAGAGCAATAAATTGAAGAAAAAACCAAGTAATTAAAGATAGGAAATTATCTTACTCTCCAATTAACTAATTAAGGTGAATAATCATGTTTATCATCTCATTTTTCTATGTTTGGATCGGTTATGGGTTGTACCCGATTCGTATTTGTGATTTTGGTTAGGATATAACCATTTAAACCTTTGTTTGGATAAGACATAGGTGTTTTAAATGTTAATGGGCTAATTAACGCGTTTTTATTCGGGTCTGGTTAAATTCCGAGTTGTTTTGATCTTCATATGCTTTGAAATTTCAATATGTTTATGTATATGATTTATCATATTTTTGGTTATCTTTTAAGGATCTTTCCTTAGTGATTTACTTAGATGATTAAATTATCTAAGCCTAAGGGCTAAACTGCAAAATTGCCTTCGAATTAGTTAATTCGGAGGGAAGGCTGCAATTCCAAAGTTTAATTAGGGAAGAAGAATAGTGTTTTAAGAAAAGTTTGACTTTTTTATACTTTTAACTATTTGGAAGCACAAGGAAATGCTCCTCAGCCAATCAAAATTAGACAAGTAAGATAAAACATCACTTCAGTAGGCCATGTTTTGCCTTTGACTCCAACAAGCCCGCTTTTACCCTTTCGATGAAGTCGAAAGGTACCTTTCGTCTAAGATGAAAATTAAACAATTACCCTCCGCCTAAGTCGAAAGGTATGCACGGTGTCGAAGGGAAGATGGGCGAAGGGATGGGGAGACTGCTTCCTTTTCTTTCGAATAGAAACATAATTGCTTTCGAATAAGTTGAATGTGGATCCTTTGACTCTATCATTTTATAAAAGGCTAACTTTTTATATTCAAGAAGGGGTTTCGAGGGGGATCTTCGAAAGACAAGCCCTTCAAGAGAATTGTTTTAAAAATGTTTTTCTAAAAAGATGTTTTAATTCTTTCGACTAAGTCGAAGGGATGCCTTCGACAAAGCTGAAGGAGAAGAAGGGAAAGAAGGGGAAGAAGAAGGGTTACTTCTGAACCTTATGTTGTTTTTAAAGTAAAAGTTTTAATGCCTTCAACAAAATCGAAGGGTAAACCTTCTGACAAGGTTGGAAGTATACTTTCGAAGGGTTGGTTCCAACATCAACACTTCATTGTTTTTGAATGGTTTTGAAGTTTTGATTTTGAAAGGTTTTGATTTCAAAAGGTTTTATTTCAAAAGGATTTGAAGTGGTTACCTTCAATGATTGCAAGCTTCAATGATTTCAAAAGGTTTGATTTTGAAAGGTTCTGAAGGGGTTACATTCAATGATTGCGAAAGGTTTTGAGCTTCAATAATTAATAAAGATTTATAAACGGTTTTGTAAGGGGGATAACCTGGGCTTTCGACAAGGTCGAAAGGTAGAACCTTTCGATTAGGTCGAAAAGAAACCTTCCGACCAGGTCGAAAGGTAGGACCTTTCGGCAAGGTTGAAAGGTATGATTTTGTGATGCTTCAAAAGAAAGGTTTCCAAAGGGGTTAACTTCGGGTGTTTATTTGCTATCAAATGGGACTTCATTTGAAGGGTTTTAAAGGTCAGTTTTTAGCCATTTTTCTTAATTAAAATTTTGCTAAGACGAAGGGGTTACTTTGATGGGATATAACATAAAATACTTATCTTTGTTTGAATATATAAGTGAGATCCTTATATAAGATGAATGTTAATAAACCTTGGGGAATTGGGGTGGGTTTAATATTTTTGATACATAGTTTGCGGTTACAAACAGAAATATGCTTTCGAAAATATACATTGGGGCTATCAATGTGTTTTATTTAATTTAACATAGTTGGGGATACCAATGTGAATATGTTAAACAAGTGGTATACTTGGGGAAATAAATAATCATGGGGATCATGAATTTTTATAAATAATCATGGGGATTATGTTGTTTCAATTGGCCAAGTATTGGGTTCTTTTTTAACCTAGGAAAACCATGGAATGTGCAGCAGATATTCTACATCAAATTTCTAAAGAAAAGAATGTTTTGCCTGAAACGGTTAGCCTTGGTATTTGGCACCCAATGGTTCATAGTCATCCTAGAAAAACTATGTAGTGTGCGGTGGATAACCCACACCATCTTTTATAAACAGTGCATGATGGATAATTTGTATTTATTTTAAATGGATTTAGGACGGATAGTCCTATTAAATTATGATGGATAATCATTTTGAAGATTTTTGAGGGGAACTCTAATAAATTGATTTTAGATGGAAAATCTAATAAATTGCTTTTAGATGAGATATCTAATAAATGGGTGGATGAGATATCCAATAATATGATTTATGGCTTCATTTCATATTATGTTAAGACTAATCATTTTGGGTGCAGGGGCACAGTAAATGATTTTCATGTTTTGTTCTCGATACTAGTAAGGGGAAAACCCGTTCTGCTAAGCGACATGGTCTCACTAGATATCTACTTATGATAAGAGATGATAGAGGATCATTTATAGCAGACTTATTATCTGACTTGAAGTTTGTGTTTCTCCACAAACTCTCAGTATTCAAAATTAATTTGAATAGTATGAGATTGCCACCCTCAAGTTTTTGGACGAATAAGCTTTCGGGGACGTGCAAGAGGTAGTATTAGCTATATACGAGCTATTTTGGGTTTTCTATGTCGCTCTTGTGGTATTTTGTACATGTATATGTGATCTGAACATGGTTAACATATGGGATTATGGAATTAAATTGGAATATTATTCATAAGAAATGAGAAATTCTGTTTTTTTTGAAGTTTTAAATCTTTCACATTCTTGTGTTCCTTTGTATCACTATTAACTATGCCGCATTCGGTTGCCAAGAAATAACAACTACGGATGAATGCATCATTTGTAGCGGTTAGTTTTGGGCCTTAGAAATTGGGATGTTACAAGTCCCTTCGTCAGAGAGCGATGGAATGGACTCATACATGGATTAAATCCTCGACTGGAGAGTTGAGGCCAAAGGATAAAAACCAACAGAATGTCAGGTATGGATTATGTCTGGCAAGGAGTAGGTTGCTTTGCCAAAGAGCGATAGGATCGGCCTACTTTGTCATCGATATGGATTATGCTCGACAAGGGTTCGAAGAGACAACGATTGGCCTCGGACTTAGACCAATACGTCACTTAATGTTCGGGACACTGAACCAGAGTATAAGAAGTAACCCCGCTTCATCGAAGAGTGGCAGGATCAGATTACTCGGTCATCGAGTATGGGTTATGCTCGGTAAGGACCCAGAGCGATCACAAATTTGGATATTAGCTTCGAACGGCTATGGATTTGGACATTGGCCCAGAGCGGTCAGGCATGGATATGGGTCCGAAGCGGTCCTGGATTTGGCTAACAACCTAGAGAGGTCATAGATTTGAATATCAACCTCGAAAAATAATGGATTTGACTTCGAATGGGTACAGATTTAGATAAATTGATCCAGAGAGCATGGATTCGAAATTATATATCGACTTGGAGTGGAATAGGATTTCACTAATGATCTGGAGAGATTTTGGATTTGGATTGGTAATGGACTAGATCCAGATTGGATAATATAGCAATCAATAGACAATGGACTTTGGATTTATGGTAATTTAAAACACACTTTCCTATCGCAAGGCATATTTTAGGAGGCAAAATGTTAATCCGCCTTTTAGCAAGGTAGTGCATGGGTGGATTTAACCCAATGGACTTCATGATAATCAAGGAAGAAAGCCTAGAGAGATGGTTACCTGGATTGGAGATTGATTATATTTGAAACTATGGATGGTAGTTAGATGAATTTGGATGAACAATACTCAAAAATGGCTAAGAATAGAGCTAGCACTCTCCCTAGGAAATGGATTGAATCGGAATATTCACTGTACAAAAAGGGATTGGAATAGAGGGATCAGATTAAACAGGATGCACCAACATAACTCAATGATGATCGCTCCATAACTTAAAAATTACAATGCGGGTTGAAGTAAAACTTTAGGAACAGGAAGAAGGGACCCTAAGGAGTCTATCTTAAGGATAACACATAAAATGGATGAATTTGGAGGGATCGACCCCTGTCTCTATATAGGGATCGGCCGTCTTCCTTATAACGGATCGACATATTCAAGTTCATAGCAATGATTGGTCAATAACTCAAAATCAACAAATGAAATCAACATGGAATTTGGAGGGGGAGTATGTTAAAACATGAAGGACCCATCATAGGAATTGCAAACTTAAGAAGAAACTAAGAGGGTACACGGATCGGCCCTCATCCCCATTGATGACATAATGCGGTGATAATCGATTGATATCTCAGGATTCGTAAGTGCGATCGATATGAAATTTGAAAGCAAGAAGACAACACCATAGGTGACCAACCATAGGGATCGCCCATCATGATTTCACCAAAATAGGAATTGGCACCGATCCCTATTATAGCTCTAGTGGGCCCTAAAATTTCTGTGTAGGCTCATCTTGGCTTCAGGGTTCTAGATTCGAGTTTTGAGCGAGATATCTTCATGTTTTCTCCTATGAATACAGCATGCATAACATCAGCAAAGGGATCTTTTTTCTTCTTCATTTCATCTTCTACCTAGGCGACACTTCACTATTTTTATTCTAGTTTTTCATAGATTTGTAACTATAATCAACGGTATAAAGGAATAAAAAGAAAGTCTTTAGAGTGGACGTAGGCCGGAGTTAGGCGAACCACTATAAATCTTTGGTACCGATCCGTACGATTGACTTATGGATGGTTCTATCTACTTTGTATCAAAGTGATATATCGTTAGCTTCATGTTTCTTGGCTTGTTTATACTGCTATAGGCTTGTTTCTGAGTAAATTGGATGGATTGGTAAAGGATTAGACTTGTTGATTTCTGATGCTTAAGGCATTCAATAGCATATGGCATGAAAACGACCCATGTAGTTGTAAATAGGCTTCTAACATTAATACTTGATTGTAATAGGAAAATGGAGTTATTTGGGTACAACTTTACCATTCGGTACCGATTCATTGCCATAGATCGATACCGATCCATAGACTTGGTAGAATTGCCTTGGAATTTTTATGGTTTAATCCGACCTTCATCTTGTAGTCTTAGTTGTACCTATTTTCTGGACTTTACAACTATCTATACAAGCTTTCTACCTCGATAGTTTTTAAGTTTCATTTGTCAAATCAATCAAGATACTGCTTGGTCAAAACACTAGATAACACATGTTAATGCATATTGAAGAATAAAATTGATTACAATACTAGAATAGTTGAATGTATGTCTTTAGTACATAAAGACACAAGACTATTGGAAGAAGAAAAGAAATAGAGGAGAATATAGAAATGGAATAGACATAAGGTCGAGGAAGAAGAACAAAGAAGAGTTTGTCTTCATTGGAAAGAAGAGTATCTGGAACTCAAAAGAGAGAAAATAATGATGAAGAAAGAAGAGTCCATTTTTTCTATGTTAAGTTATGACCTCTCTAAGCTCAAACCTAAACAACCTGAGCGAATGTAGAGAAAAATTAGAGAACATCATGCTAGTCTAGAGGGTTCATCTAATTATTAGTTAAATGCTATATGTTTGCAGGTAAATGTAACATTGTTTATGCTGTACTAGTTTATTTCGATTCTAATTTTGGTTGTAATTTCTATATGATGCAATGAAGATTAATTAGGAATCCAGTTAATAGTTCAATTTGTATGTCTCAAACTACCATCCTCTACTTCACTGGCAAAGTTGAATTTTTTTTCTATTTGTGATATTAGTACGAGTCTTGTCTATTTTTTGTATAATGTGTATTTAATGTTTTTTGTAAATTACTTGTATCATCACATAAGTATAATAGTTAAATGGTCAGGTTGCTGAATAATACTATCTTTTTCTGGTCGACTGTAGTTGGTTATTGTCTATTTGTGACAATGCAATGAAGCAATGTAAATCATTTACTTTACCTATAAAAATTCTTGTGAACCAAACATTTGTGTAGAAAGCTAGTAGATAAACTTAAGTAATACTAAAATGTCCAGCATTATTTGGTATAGGCTTTACAGGCGAGGAATGCATCTAGGTCGATCGTGGTATCGGCCTCATCCTTAACTGTTAAATCCTAAACACGTCTCATCAGATCTAGAACTCTCTCCTCATACTCCTCCATACTGTATATGCTCTCTTTATGTAACATCCCTAAGACCAACCTGCATTCAAAATAAATCATCATACAGAAACGATGTTGGATTTGGATAATCAGTGATCGAAAGACGTGGTATGTCAAAATATCGATCTCGGTCAGATGAAGTAGGTATAGCAACATACTATCGATATACTCTATATAGAATCTTAGGGCATGAAGCAACATACCTTTGAGTGGGCTGAGATAAGTCCTACATAATAGGGGATGCAACACCAGGATGGATCACAGATGTCCAACTAAATCAACATCTTCTCTGTGTGTAAAATTCGTAATAAGTGGTGGAGTGTAGAATCTGCACCAAAACTAAAGATAATCCAAGTTGGGAAATTAAGTAACTCGATTCCCACCAGCCATTTGCCGCTACAAGTTGTAAATACACTATGAGAAAAGGTGTATGAGGATGAGAATCATTAGGAATCATTTCTCCTCTGTATATCTAGTGCCAACATCGCTCACCATGATACCACATACAACAAGCAATGAGAGGAGATGATAACAATGGAAACCGTCCAACCAACAAAAATGCTGCATGTAAAGTACTAGGATATTTCAAATATGGAGATCCATCATATGGCTGCCAAATGATGTCAGAATGTGTATACCGTAACTCTATCAAGGGCCGGCCCTACGGCAAGGCGGCCACCTAGGGCAACAGATAGAGGAGGGGCAACAAAGTGGGAAGGGCAACAACCGAAGAGTATGTATGTAAATAATTTTTTTAATCCAAAACAAGTGTAACTTGTATGAGTGGTAAGTCATCTGAATGTGCGCTTATCATCCAGGGATCGATTCCTTGTTGTTACATTGAAAGTTGAAATTTTTTATTTTTCTTCTACATTATTGGTTTTGGTTTGTCTATGACACGTGTGTGTTACTAAATTACGCATATATAATCAGAATGCTAGCTGTTATTTATTTTATTATTTTTTGACTATAAACAATTCACTGCTTTTGTGAATTATGAATTTAAAGCCTATATTGTACAATTATTAAAGGTTAATGTTGTTGCAATGTGAAACCAACTCTAGCCGGCTTTGAATTTCCAGTGTATGTTCTAAGTCTTTTTACAGCGATGCAATGATGTGTGTATTATACATGAATACTATCTAAATATGATCCTTTTAACCATTTCACTCTTTTGGATTGGAACAACACAAAATGAGGACTACAAAACACATATTGGAAAGGACCTAGCTCTAGATATGCTTTGCTATCTCACAATTGTCCAAATTAACACAACATATTTATAAATTTCTAGCAAAATATGTATTTAGTTTATTCATATTAAAATAAACTTCTGCCGAAAAGATTAGGAGCAACAAATGACCAAATTTTAATGTTTGCCTTGGGCAACCCTAATCTCTATGCCGACCCTGATTCCATCTGGTTCCGTGCAATCACGAAAACATGACTAGCTTTACCGCCATGCTCTCTTTGCCTTTTCTTTAGCGACCATGCACAAATCCAAGTTAAGAATAATGCTAACCAGTGGTCTTTAGCTAGGTGAGCTTGATTATGGCTATACTCATACCACCAGTACTATAAAACTTCCTAAAAGCCAGGTAATGATGTACCATGACTAGTAAGGACACACTACATGTATAATGACTTATACAAGTAGACCATGATAGCCTTTTCCTAATTGTAAAGAACATGGGAAGAAAGATCAAAGTCCATAACCGTTGCGACATGTCCTAATGGCAGTGTACTGGACGGATTGAAAAAGTAAAGGTTTTCCATTGTGTATAAGACAAATAATCTAATTATCTTCAAGTCATTGGCAAAGTTATATTGTCGAAAAAGTTTTCTAATAGTGTACTTAAGGAAACTTACTCTAATCTGAGTACCCCTGATAAACATGTCAAAACAGAAATACTAGGTAAAACATATAGCGGATTATCATGTCTTGTACTACTTATCGTAAGGTTAAGGAAAGTGTAACCCAACAGAAATACCAATAAGCATAACAAAATCTAAAGGACTAATTCTCATCTCCCCAAAAGCAAAGTGAAATGTATGGATGGCCTTCCACCAAAAAGAAGCTAGTGCACCACACAATTATGCACCAGAATTTAAGGTCAACTGAATTCCTATAATAAGGATGTAGTGTTAAGAAAAATTCAGTGCAGTGTTACATGTATATGTTTATTAAAAAACAACATACCAAAAAAATCCTGAAATCCACTGTCATCCAAAAGTCCGATAATATGTCATCATCGATCAGCATCAATTTCCATGATCTCCCGATATAGGTGAAATACTGATGCAATAGACCCATCAGATTTCTCTTCCTTTGCCTATTGAGAAATTATTTTGGCTGTTAACGGTTAACTAGATGTGTAACTATACAATTTATAAAGTAATATGCGAACATTGTACCAAACCTAAATATAGAACCAACATTATATACCATATTTTTTGAATACATAAATAATATATAATAATTGCTGTTAATCAATATCGTTGTGTTTAATGTAAAATTTTACATACAGTGATATCATCATGGGTATAAACATGTACCTGTTCATCGAGCAAAACATGAAAATTGATTGTCTCCTTGTTTAGTCTTAAGTTTTGATCAATATTCGAAGTCAAAGCCGAGTCTTCGAAAATAACCCCCATGTGCTATGTTCGAAATATTGCTATTCCATCACTCCTACATCTTCTCGAAGAATTAGAGCTAGGAGCTTCACCATCATCATCTTTGCTGCCCTAATAATATTGGAAAGATCTACGGCTGCCATGTATTGCAAGCAAAATTCTTCTTATCTTTTGTCCAACATTTTGCAAAATAGGGTAGGAAATGGGTTAAAAATATGTAGGTTTGGGGGAATTTTCGAATGAAATTTTGGGTTCAGTGGGAGATATGAAAGAAAGTAGGGAGGCTGGCTAAGAAAAAAGCCAACTATTTTGTACTCGTTTATCCGGCATTAATAATGCTAGATTGCCATGGGGTTTCATAATTAGGTTTTCAGTTATCCGCATTATAAATGTCGGATAACTCAATACTTTCATTTTTCTATTGGGGTAACACTAGAGGTCAGTCGTTGAAGTTGGCCATGTGAGCCACTGATCGACCCCGGTGATGCTCATATAATTCCAGAAAATTTAATTACCACATAAAAAGAAAATACAAACTCACCAATGCCTATATTAAATTAAATAGCACCTTAGTTTTCCTAGAAATTACCCTATAATACTTAGGAAGGAACTTTTAACTGTCTATATGTTTTCTATTTTGGATTGAAGCAAAAATAAGTATGTACCATTTAATAGTATATCCTATGCTTACAACTAAAAATTGTTTTGCTGCTGTCACTTCGATCGTCTACCACTAGCTTTCCACCCACATCAATAAGACTAGATTTGCATGTTCCATAAATTGGATATGAATTTTAATCAACTACAAATTGTTTTGGATATTCTTTTGCAACTACCATTTTTCATGCAAAGTTGACTAAAATTTTGAAACAAAGCTTATTAAATTTTATAAATTTAAAAATGGTGAAATGTTTATAATAATATATTAATAAAATATAAATATTCTTTTAAATATTTATTATTTTAGTAACATTAGTGAGTATATAAAAAAGGTCAAAATCTATTGAATACCAAAGCATGTTTTCATCTTCTTCAACTTTGTCCAGTTTTACAATTCCTGTCATGTTTTTGTATCTAATCATGCTTTTGGCTTCTAAGATTTTGAAATTGGGATTGTTCATCTTAAAAAACATAAATAATACAATTATAAGCTATGAATTGTTTTATCATTAGAAACTAAGAAAATAGGTAGTTCCAAAATATAATATCCAAAAAGACCACTGGTGATTTTGATATAACCAAATTTCCATAAATCGAGGATGTTTGAGCACGACTTTACCGAAACGAAGATTAGTTGGATGAGAGGTAAATTTTATGGGGAGTTCACTTAAAATAAAAATTATTATGAGGACTCCATCAAATAAAATGATTTACTAATTTAACACTTCTGGGAAACAAAATTAGGCAGCATCACATTGAAAAATAAAGCAAAAAACAATGAGGATTCACTAAATACAACTTTCGGTGGGATATGATCAAAAAAAATAAAATTTGGCAATGGGCTTCCAAAATATTAATGGTAGTTACAAATTTTATTTTATTTTTCTAAGAGCGGGGGGAAAATTTTTTTGTTACACCATTTCGTAATTTTTTGAAAAATGAAAAATGGTCTCCACTTATTCAAAATTGGTGTCCCTTTAATAATGCCCTATTAAAATTGAATGCTTTTATTTATAAATTAGGTTGAACATAGAATGGTCAATATAAGCTTCAAAAATGGTGGATAACTTTTGAAAATTAATGCGAAAGGGCAAATCAAAAATATTCCATAAGCATATAGGTATGCATTACAATGATTGAAATCCAGGTACACAATCACTGAAGTCGACTCGATATATTTACACAATTCTAAAAAAAAAACATTCTTTTTGACTTATTTCTCTAGCTTATTATACCTTAAGGCTACCTCACACATTTTGAATTAGAAATGCATAAAAGGAGAGTGGAATTTAACTTAGTTGGGATTACATGTTTAGGAACATTAAAAGCAACAATGCAATTGACTTTAGAAGTAAACAGACCAAGATAATTGGTGTATTACTTGATGTATCAGTACTAATAAATATCCCCTCATTAAAACATATAAAATTATGGAAATGCATCGACATATTTATACTTGATAGGCAAGATCATAAATCAACTTTGAATCCTCACCATATATACCCAGTAATTTTTCCCTTAATTCAAACACAAGAGTTAATTTTTTTATCAACTCGTAAGGTAATTGCATTTTTAGTGGTAATCACTCATAATTACTTAGTTTGTTTTGATCTATTATACACCACAATGGAAGTTCTTTCATATTCCATATATGATAAACTTGTAAAGATAAATATAAAGTTAATTAGGTCGTACCCATCAAACTTTGAAAAAATATCATAATCCCAAATTAATTCCATAACGAGGACATTCAAATTAAGTACTTAACCAATATATAAATTTAACTTAGGCATGCATATAATCGGATAATGATTCGGATAGTTCCATATTTTTATCCATATCCAAAGTAATTTTTGGATATTGGATATAAGTGTCCACGGAAGTAGGTTGATATTGGTTATTTGCTGGATATTATTCAACTAGTTCACAGCTAATAAATCTCAGCAAATAAATATAAATTTTTGATTCATCATAAATCGATTTCAGTATTAAAAATATAAAAAATAATAAATATTATAATGATCCTCCTTTTCGACCATCGAAAGTCGGCACTCAATACGTCAACGGTATTCAAATCCCGAACATCCAATTGTCGAAAAGGTAGATTGTTAGTGTAAAATAAAAAAGAACAATAGGGGAAATAGAATATTACAGCGGAATGAATATTATAACAAAGATGGTAAAAGTTATCACTCAAAAATACATGGTATATCAGAATTAAAAACAAACCTAATCAGCATGGACTGTTATATCTTCCTGAACTTACAATTGCTAAAGGGTAAATATAATAATACAGTTGGAAAACAAAATAACACGGCAGGTGAACATTCAGCTCTACTCTATGAGCTCCATGTCCCACCAATAACAACATGGAAAAATTCTTGGTCTTACCCGAACATAATAAAATAACACCCGAACTAGTACGGGAAACTAGCGTGAGAAAACTCAAGAAATACGGTGAATATATAACAACTATATAAGACTATTATAACACCCCTAATTTTATTGGCATTATTCAGGAGATTTAATTAGAATAACTAAAATAAAATAATGTAGATAAGAAGATTGAGGTTGATTAATAAACAAGGTGGCCATGCTTATTTAATGTCTAATGAACTTATATAAATGATTAGGATATTAAACATATGGGCATTAGGGTAAATAACCATACTTCCCACCCTATACTATTCTCATTAGGTTATACACATTTATTTTAATTAAAACAAAAATTTATAACCGTGAGAATCAAGCAAGGCGTCCATTAGGAAGAAGAGAAGAGAAAATCAACTTAAAGCTTAGGATTCAAGTTAGAAGGAATCAATCTCATTCAAACTTCAATTTCCTTACCCAATCTAAGGTGAATAATAATTTCTACATCTCTATTTTAGCTTTATGATCATATGATTTCGGATTTTAGTGTAAATCTATTTTTGGGGTGTAATTGAATGATGGTATGCTTGGTTTGTGATTTAAATAGATTAAATAAGGTTGTTTAAAAGGAGATATACACGGTTTTAGGGTAAAACCAAGATGAAATGATTTCTTAATGCCATCGGAAAATTGTATGTTGTAGAAAACATGATTTTGGAGATAGTCTTCGATTTCCATAATTTTTCGAATTAACATGGATTTTATATTAATTTTCTAGTGAGGACAATGATTTATTTGGTTGTAAATTATTTACGACTAAAATAGTAATTATTTGGGTTTGAAATTTTTATATGATGGAAAATAGATTTTCTAGGATTTTCCCAAACTTTTCCTAAGTTATTTACGAATATATAATATTATTTACGATTTGGGCTTAAATGTTTTATATATTTAATTAAGGAGAAGGGCATTTTATAAAATAAATTTATTATTTAATTTTGAAAATAGTGGAAGCATTTTTCTGAAAAGTATTTGTTAACCAATAAGAATTTGACAAACAAGGGCAGGTTAGTTGAAAAGTTATCCTTTTTAAGTTAAAAACAAAGAAATCATACTTTTAGCATGTTTAAGTCAATTCTGGCATTAAACCTTCCGACCCGGACCTTTCGATAAGGTCGAAGGGTTCATAGCTTTCGACAAGGTCAAACAGATGCATATGGTATCAAGCTTCTTGGTACGTAATGAATTGGACAGATTCGAAGTATTCTAATTCGAAAGGTTGGTTGCCAAAGAGGTTGAAGTGTGTTTGTTTTATAAACCAAAGATAGTATGCTTTGCTTTTGAATAGGAGCATTCGATTTGATTGCCTTTGACCAGGTCAAATATTTAAGATAAAGATTTTAAACCTTTTAACACAGTCGAAAGGTTACTGCTGTTTTTTCACTATTTTATTTTGAAACCTTTCGACACAGTTGAAAGGTTACTGCTGCTTTTGTTTTGTTTTGATTTGAACTTTCCAACAAAGTCATAAGGTTTACTTGTTTTATAATTAGCATCTTCTCCATGCTTTCAAAGGAAAGCTTTCAACTTAGGTGATTTACGCTTTTTTTCTAAATGAAGTATTACCAAAGCATTCTAAGTAGAGCTTTTGACAAAGTTGAAAGGTTGCTTCCAATGATGTCGAAAGGTTTTGAAAGAAGATTTTCCATTTGTTGTAAACTGAACCCAGTAAGACTTCAAAAGGTTTATTCAATGTTTTCGAAAGGTTTAGCTCAATGATTTCGAAAGGTTTGTTCATTGAATGGTTTCGAAAGGTTTGAGTTTCATTGGTTTCGAAAGGTTCTACTCTTGTATATAGTAATACTTTATCAAAGTCGAAAGGTTTCGAAGGAAGTGTTTGAAGTATTAAATGGGTTGGAGCCTATTGTTTTAAAAGGAAATGATCTATGCTTTTGAAGGGTTTAAAAGTAAAAGCTTTTGACGTTATTGAAAGGTTTGAAAACCCATACTCAAATTTTTAGAGGAAAAACCCACGGCTTATATAAAGGAGTTTGTAATGGTTTTAAGTATGAAATTTTGAAGAACAATTGCCTTGATAAAAATATAAGTTAGAAGTGTTAACTATGTTTTATGAAATATATTTCAAGGACCATGTATCCATAGGAGTGGTATAGTTGAAATTGTTGTCTTGCTTCTTTAAATAGGAATATATTCACATGATAACCCATAACTATATTTTGAGAAAAAAAGGGGTAGAAGAACCAGCTAGGTTAACTCAATTGTGAATATAAATGGCTTAAACTCTGAAATTAGTAGAATTGCACCCAAGGAGTCAGGGTGACATAAGTACAGGATGCCTAAACTTTGTAGTTATTGAAGGTAACCAAAAGGTTCATAGTAAACCTATTAAAACGATGATAAACTAGTTAGTGGTGAAATCCAAAAGGTTCATAGTAAACCCATGAAAACTATGATTAAGTAGTTACTAGAGGAAACCAACTAGTTCGTAGTCAACCCATGAAAACTACGTATTAAGGAAAGTTGGCAGGGGCTAATTGGATATTATTGAACCCATGAAATCTATATCCGAATTAAGAACTGACATCCGTCAATAGGTTCCTAGTGAACTCATGTAAACTAAGAAAACAGTGTGGCGAATGGAAGTATCAGCAGGTTCCTAGTCAACCTATGAAAACTAGGATGTGAAGTGAGCTACTGGATAAATCCATAGGTTCCTAGTAAACCCATGAAAACTAGGATAAGGTGATTAGTTATTGGAAGGAATAATAGGTTCAGGAGAACCCATGAATTGATTAAGTTAACTGGCAAGAGCCTATAGGTTCTTAGTGATCCCATGAAAACTTTAAACAGTACAGGGGTGTCTATTAGGTATAACAAGGTTATTAGTAATCCCATGAAAACTAAAAAGGTTAAGAGTGACCCTAGAAACTATAATTATGACAGGTTTGTCAAATTAAACTGGGAATGAGAAATCTTAATTATTTTCAAGTATGCATATCATCATAATATTTCAAAACTATATGATTTAACCATTGTGAATGAAAGAGCACATTATATGGCTTTATAAAGTTTTTATGATACTCATGAGAGGAAAACCCATTCCGCTAGCGTCTTGGTCTCACTAGATATCTAAAAACGATTGAGATGTTAGATTATTATTCATACCAGGCTTTATGTCTGATTCGAAGTTTTTGTTTTCCCCTTAAACTCTCGGGTACTCAATTGATTTTGTGTATTTTGAGGTTTAGGGTTCTTAGGTTCTCATCTTAGACGAATAAAGCTTCCAAAGGCATGTAGGAGGCAGATAGTTATTTAGAGTTTTCTTTTTCCGCTGTGTATTTCTTTGTAAAGGCAGGATTATTCGCTTTACTATATACTCTGATCAACTATGGGGAAATCTTCATATATCTCTCTTAGCGTATTTTTAATAATTATATTTTGCTGAACGTGGTTAATGTAATTTGGATTTATGTAATGAACATGAAACGTTTTGATTTGAATGTGGGAATATGTTTCTGAATTGTTAATTTTTTTCCATATTTTTTAATCTGCGTATCAATGTATCTAGCACCACGTATTTGATGGCCGAAGATTAATAACTGTGGATGACTGCAGCATTCGTAGCCGTTAGTTTTGGGCCTCCAAGTAGGGGGATGTTACAATTTGGTATTAGAGCATAGGTTTTTGAAACTTTAAAAGAAAAGTTAAACCTAAAAGCCTTATCAAGCGTAATCCAATGAATTTAAAAATATGACCGGGGTTTGGGTTAACGCTATATTATCGTACTTGTATTTGATATATAGGTATATTTCTAAGAACGTATTCCCCTCTCCCTTAGACCGTTCTTTTGTGTCTTACTAAGGCTCATATGCAGATACGAGAAAGAAGATACGGGGATAGAAAAAGGAAGAGGAAATCTAGGTAGAGAAAGCACCACTACTAACAGAAATGCTCGACCTAATACTTAGAGAAACCAAGGTCAACAGGCTAATGCTAATCAAAATGCTGAGGCTAACGTAGTGCTGGAAATCCACCAGTAGATGCAGAGATGGTATATTAGTTGTTAGCTAATCTTTTACAAGTATGAGTTGAAGGTAATGTTGGAGGGGCTAATCTTGTAGTTCGGTTGTATATAACTATGCTAAGCTGAGCCGAGACTACATCAGTCTTGGTGGAAAGCCATTTCTTGGATCAGAGGATGCTGTCGAAGTAGAGAATTGGCTTTTGAATTGTGAAAGGACTTTTACAGACTTAGGCTTGAATATGGTGAGACGAGAAGGCTAGCCTCTAGATAGTTGCAAGGGTTAGTGCTTCATTGGTAGAACAATGTGACGACAGGAGTGCCAGAGGAAGAGTTGATGTGGGCTGATTTCAAGAGGAGGTTCGAGTAGAGGTTCTTGTCTGAGGTTGCCATGTCGGCATTGATGAGGAAGTTCATGGATCTTTTTCAAGGACAGATGTCTGTGATCAAGTATGCTGCTAAGTTTAAGAGCTATCCCGATATGGGTATGCTCTGGTTGACATGGATGTTAGGAGGAATGAGCGTTTCATTAGAGGATTGAGGCCATAGTTAGGTTAGACGGCTATGACTCATATTAGAGAAACATATCATCTGATGGTGGAGATGACCGTCCGCCATGAGGGGATACTTGATGTTTCAGCTAGTGATAAGTCAGTTGAGTTCCAGGGTTCTTAGGGAATAAAAAGGAAATTCTTTAAGAAGAAAGGAGCCCAGAAGAGGGAGGCTGGTAAGAAGGAAAAGGCCGATTTAGTGTGTTATAAGTGTTATAAGAAGGGCCATTTTGCCCGTGAGTGTAGAATTGGAAAAATAAATAAGCCTGTAGAGAAGAAGAATGTGAAATGCTTTAATTGTGACCAAGTTGGGAGCTATAAGAATAGGCGTCGAGTGCCAATCAGGGCGGACAGAGGGAAGGTGTTTGCTATTGACCACCATCTTCTTCTAAACCCACTGTAGGAGAGAAAGGGAAAATTATGATGGAAGCTACGCCTTTGATTCAGAGTATACCTGTTAGGGTACTTATTGATACCGGTGCATCACATTTATTTATATCATGGTATTTGGTTGATAGGTTATGTATAGAACCCACATACCTAGTTACTTCCTTAGGGTTTGCGAATATAATAGGAGGGTATGCAACTCTTGGGATGAGATGTGAGTAGTTAGAACTTTATTTGTTAGGACATAAGTTTGCATGAAGTTTGTATGTCTTTGATTTCTTAGATTTCGGGGTCATCTTAGATATGGATTATTTGGGTAAGTATGTGGCTAGGTTATTTTGCTAGGATCGAAAAATATCGTTGAGGCACCTAGATAGTCATAACCGAATCATTTTCTCAGTGGAGAATTCCGGTAAGAGCGTTTATGCTTATGGAATGCCATGGAGGTAGGAGATGAGCTTAGTCAGGTTCGTGTAATAAGAGAATTTGTAGATGTATTTGAGTTGGTCACTGGATTACCACCGAAAAGAACTGTTGAGTTTCAGATGGACCTTGTGCTGGGAGCCGAATGTGTTAGTAGACCACCTCACAGAATGACACCGACAGTGATGAAGGAATTGAAAGTGCAACTAGTGAATCTTGAGGGAAGGAATTTTATCAAACCAAGTAGTTTGCCTTGAGAAGAAGTTGCGGTGTTTGTGAAGAAACCAGATGGATCATTAAGGATGTGCATCGACTATCGTAAGTTGAACAAAAGAACGATCAAGAATAGGTACCCCCTGTAGAGGATAGATGACTGATTTGATAATTTGAGTGGAGCCAGAGTGTTTTCCCAATTGGATTTGGCGACAGGGTTCCATCAGTTGCGAGTGGCGGAGGATAGCATTCCTTTGACGGAATTTCAGACTAGGTATGATTCATATGAGTGGTTAATAATGCCATTCTGATTGGTGAATGCACCTGCTTTCTTCGTTGATTTGATGAACAGGGTTTTCAGAGAGCATTTGGATAGGTTTGTGTTGGTGTTCATAGATGACATTTTGGTGTACTCTAAAGATGAAAGAGAGCATAAGATTCATCTTAGAGTGGCATTGGAGACACTGAGGCAGAATCAACTGAAGGCGAAGTTTTTCAAGTCTCATTTCTGGAAGAGAGAAGTTAAGTTTCTTGGTTATATGGTTTCAAAGAAGAGATTGTCGGTCGATCCAGACAAGATCGAAGCTATGAACAATTGGAAGAGACCGAAAACGGTGGCCGAGATTAGAAGTTTTCTTGGACTTGTTGGCTATTACCAGAGATTCATCAAGGATTTCTTGCGGATAGCAGCGCCTTTGACTAAGTGACCAAGAAGGATGTGAGGTTTGTTTGGTCCGACAAATGTAAGGAAGCATTTTTTTAACCAATGTGCCAGTGTTAGTAGTTCACGATGGTAACCAAGGATTGGTAGTATACATTGATGCATGTGGGACTGGGTTAGGAGCAGTATTGATGTAGAAGGGCAAAGTTATTGCTTATGCATCTAAGCATCTTATACCGCACGAGGTAAGGTATCTTACTCACGAATTGGAGTTAGCTGCGGTGATTTTTGCCTTGAAGATTTGGAGGCATTACCTTTTGGGAAAGAGATTTGAGTTGTATACTGATCATAAGTCATTAAAGTACTTATTCTCTCAGAAGGAGTTGAAATGAGACAACAGAGGTAACTGGAGTTTTTAGCTGCTTTTGATTTCGTTATAGAGTATACTTTCGAAAAAGGAAATAGCAGATGATCTTAATAAAAAACATTAGAATGCGGTGTTAGCAATGTTGGCAGAATGGAAGGATCTAGTAGCTTTAGCCAGTTGTGGTGTGTAGTTGAGATATACTGCTAGTTCTAGTCAAAGTACTACCATGTTAGCTTGTTTTGGAGTGCGACCAGCACTGATCGAGAGGATAGCTTCTAAGCAAAGAGAAGATATAGTTATAGCTGAGAGGATTAGAAGGCTTGAGATAGGATCAGAGATTGATGACCTAAAGGATTTTAGTCTTGATTAAAGAGGACGGTTGAGAAATAAAGGAAGATTGTGCATTCCGAATGTAGAGAACTTGAGGAGGAATGTTTTAGAGGAATATTATCAATTGAAGTTTACGATTCATCTTGGGAGGAACCAAGATATGAAGTGGAGCTTATATTGGGAAGGCATGAAGAAGGATGTTGTCTTGTAGGTTAGGTAGTGTATTAACTGTCAACAAGTGAAGGTTGAACATCAGAAGCCAAGTGGGTTTCTACAGCCTTTAGATATTCTAGTTTGGAAATATGACTTAATATCAATGGATTTTATAGATGGGATGCCAAGGTCAAGTAGAGGAAATGAAAGTATATGGGTTATAGTGGATAGGTTGACCAAGAGTGTCCATTTCATTTCGGTAAAGTCAAACAGGACGACACCTATTTTAGCAAAGTTTTTCATGGAGAACATAGTTAGACTTCATGGGATTCCTAATAGCATATTTAACGATAGAGATGCATTATTCACTCGCAAAATTTGGAGGAGTCTACAAGAGGTATTAGGTACCAAGCTCAAGATGAGTACAACATATCACCCACAGCCGGACGACATATAGAGATAGTCATCAAGGTACTTGAGGATTTATTAAGAGCTTGTGTGTTGGACCTTGGTGGATCTTAGGAGGATCACCTACATCTAATTGAGTTTTCCTATAATAGTAGTTATCAGGCTAGTATAGGAGTGGAGTCTTTTGAAGCTTTGTATGGCAGACCATGCAAATCGCCAGCATGTTGGTTAGAGATTGGAGACAGATTTTTCTTAGGTTCAGATTTGGTTAGAGAGGCATCAAAGAAGATCAAGTTAATCCGATGGCGGATGAAGGAAGCTCAATCCAGGCAGAAGAGTTATGTAGATAAGAGACATAAAGACTTAGAGTGCTCAACGGGAGATAAGTTTTTCATTAAAGTATCACCGATGAAGGGTGTGGTACGATTTGGAAAGTCGAGAAAGTTAGCCCCAAGGTATGTCCATTTCAGATTATAGAAAGAATTGGAAATCTCGCGTATAAAGTAGAGTTGCCGAGCAGTTTGGCAGCTGTTCATAATGTATTCCATGTGTCTTAGCTTCATAAGTATGTGCATGACCTAGAGTCTACCATCCCTCAGACTGAGTGGGAGGATTTGATAGTAGAGCCTGATTTAACTTTTGCTAGACAACCAGTTCGAGTTGTAGCAAGGGATGAGAGGATATTAAGGACCAAGACAGTTAAGTTGGTGAAAGTTCAGTGGAGCAACAACGATAAAGACTGTACTTAGGAGACAAAAGATAGGATTCGAGAGGATTATCCTGATCTACTTTGATGGTATGTTTATATTATATTTATATTGATTATGATAGTCAGGTAGACTAGTATGGTTGTTAGGAGATGTTACAGATGATTGCTATGTTTGCTAGTTAGTCCTTGCTGTATTTCAAGGACAAAATCTTTAAGGAGGGGAGCCTATAACACTACAGATTTATTGGCATTATTCAGGAGATTAATTAGAATAAATTAAATATAATGTAGATAAGAAGATTGAGGTTGACTAATAAACTAGGTGGCCGTGCTTATTTAAATTCTACCGAACTTATGTAAATGGTTAGAATATTAAACATAAGGGCATTAGGGTAAATAACCATACTTCCAACCCTTATACTATTCTCATTATGTTATACATGTCCATTTTGCTTAAAATAAAAATTTATAACTGTGAGAAGCAAGCAAGGCCGGCCATTACGAAGAAGAGATGAGAATATTAGCTTAAAACTTAGGATTCAAGTTAGAAGGAATCAATCTCAATCAAACTTCAATTTCCTTATCCAATCTAAGATGAATAATAATTTCTACATCTTTATTTTAGCTTTATGATCATATGGTTTCGAAATTTAGTGTAAATCTATTCTTATGGTATAATTGAATGATGGTATGCATGGTTTGTGATTTAAATAGATTAAAGAAGGTTGTTTAAAAGGAGATATACACGGTTTTAGGGTAAAACCAAAATGAAATGATTTCTAAATGCCATCGGAAAATTATATGTTGTAGAAAACATGATTTTGGAGATGGACTTTGATTTCCATAATTTTCTGAATTAACGTGGATTTTATATTAAATTTCGAGTGAGAAAAATGATTTATTTGGTTATAAATTATTTACGGCTAAAATAGTAATTTTGGGTTTGAAATTTTTATATGATGGAAAATAGATTTTCTAGGATTTTTCCAAACTTTTCCTAAGTTATTTGATGAATATATAAAATTATTTACGGTATGGGCTTAAATGTTTTATATATTTAATTAAGGAGAAGGGCATTTTATAAAATAAATTTATTATTTAATTTTGAAAATAGTGGAAGCATTATTCTGAAAAGTATTTGTTAACCAATAAGAATTTGACAAACAAATGCAGGTTAGTCGAAAAGTTATCCTTTTTAAGTTAAAAACAAAGAAATCATACTTTTAGCATGTTTCAGCCAATTCTGGCATTAAACCTTCCGACCCGGACCTTTCGATAAGGTCGAGAGGTTCATAGCTTTCGACAAGGTCAAACCGATGCATATGGTATCAAGTTTCTTGGTACATAATGAATTGGATAGAGTCGAAGGATTCTAAGTCGAAAGGTTGGTTGCCAAAGAGGTTGAAATGTATTTGTTTTATAAACCAAAGATAGCATGCTTTGCTTTTGAATAGGAGCATTTGATTTGATTGCCTTTGACCAGGTCAAATATTTTAAATAAAGGTTTTAAACCTTTTGACATAGTCGAAAGGTTACTACTGTTTTTTCACTATTTTATTTTGAAAACTTTCGACACAGTTGAAAGGTTACTACTGCTTTTGTTTTGTTTTGATTTGAACCATCCAACAAAGTCAAAAGGCTTACTTGTTTTATAATTAGTAGATTCTCCATGCTTTCAAAGTAAAGCTTTCGACTTAGGTGATTTACCCTTGTTTGATAAATGAAGTATAACCAAAGCATTCGAAGCAGAGCTTTCGACAAAGTCGAAAGGTTGCTTCCAATGAAGTCGAAAGGTTTTGAAAGAAGGTTTTCCACTTGTTCTAAATTGAACTCAGTAAGTCTTTGAAAGGTTTATTCAATGGTTTGTCTATATCAGATTTATATTGATTATGATAGTCAGGTAGACTAGTATGGTTGTTAGGAGATGTTACAGATGATTGCTATGTTTGCTAGTTAGTCCTTGCTGTATTTCAAGGACAAAATTCTTTAAGGAGGGGAGCCTGTAACACTACAGATTTTATTGGCATTATTCAGGAGATTTAATTAGAATAAATTAAATATAATATTGTAGATAATGAGATTAAGGTTGATTAATAAACTAGGTGGCCGTGCTTATTCAAATTCTACCGAACTTATATAAATGGTTAAGATATTAAACATAAGCGCATTAGGATAAATAATCATACTTCCAACAATTATACTATCCTCATTAGGTTAAACATGTTCATTTTGCTTAAAACAAAAATTTATAACCGTGAGAAGCAAGCAAGGCCGACCATTAGGAAGAAGAGAAGAGAATATTAGCTTAAAACTTAGGATTCAAGTTAGAAGGAATCAATCTCAATCAAATTTCAATTTCCTTATCCAATCTAAGGTGAATAATAATTTCTACCTTTTCATTTTAACTTTATGATCATATGATTTTGGATTTTATTGTAAATCTATTTTTATGATATCATTGAATGATGATATGCTTGGTTTGTAATTTAAATGGATTGAACAAGGTTGTTTAAAAGGAGATATACATGGTTTTAGGGTAAAACCAAGATGAAATGATTTTCAAATGCCACGGGAAAAATTTATGTTGCAGAAAGCATGATTTTGGAGATGAGTTTCAATTCCATAATTTTATGAATTAATGTAGATTTTATATTAATTTTCTAGTGAGGAAAATGATTTATCTAGTTATAAATTATTTACGGCTAAAATAATGACTATTTGGGTTTGAAATTTTTATGTGTTGGAAAAGATATTAAAATAGATTTTTTGTGATTTTTCCAGGATGATGAATATATAAAATTATTTAAGGCATGAGACTTGAATGTTTTATATATTTAATCAAGGAGAAGAGGCATTTTATAAAATAAATTTATTTTTTAATTTTGAAAATAGTGATGGCATTATTCTGAAAAATATTTGTTAACCAATAAGAATTTGGCAAACAAAGATAGGTTAATTGAAAGTTATCCTTTTTAAGTTAAAAAAAAAGAAATCATACTTTTATCATGTTTCAGCCAATTCTAGCATTAAACCTTCCGACCCAGACCTTTCGACAAGGTTGAGAGTTTCATAGCTTCGACAAGGTCAAACTGATGCATATGGTATCAATTTTCTTGGTACGTAATGAATTAAACAAATTCGAAGGGTTCTAAGTCGAAAGGTTGGTTGCCAAAGAAGTTGAAGTGTGTTTATTTAATTAACCAAAGATAGCCTGCTTTGCTTTCGAATAGAAGCTTTCGACTTGATTACTTTCGCCTAGGTCAAATATTTAAAATAAAGGTTTCAAACCTTTTGACGCAGTCGAAAGGTTACTGCTGTTTTATCACTATTTTGTTTTGAAACCTTTCAACACAGTCGAAAGGTTAGTGCCGCTTTTGTTTTGTTTTGATTTGAACCTTCAGACAAAGTCAAAAGGTTTACTTGATTTAAAATTAGCCGCTTCTCCATGCCTTTAAAGCAACTTTTGACTTAGGTGATTTACCCTTTTTTTTAATGAAGAATAACCAAAGCTTTCGAAGTAAAGCTTTCGACAAAGTTGAAAGGTTGCTTCCAATGAAGTCGAAAGGTTTTGAAATAAGGTTTTCCACTTGTTCTAAATTGAACTCAGTAAGTCTTTGAAAGGTTTATTCAGTGGTTTTGAAAGGTTTAGTTCAATGATTACGAAAGGTTTGTTCATAATATGGTTTCGAAAGGTTTGAGTTTCATTGGTTTCGAAAGTTTCTACTCTTATATATAGTAATACATTATCAAAGTCGAAAGGTTTCGAAGGAACTGTTTGAAGTGTTAAAGGGGCTGGAGCCTATTGTTTTATAAGAAAACGATCTATGCTTTCGAAGGGTTTAAAAGTAAAAGCTTTCGACATTGTCGAATGTTTTGAAAACCCATACTCAAATTTTTAAAGGAAAAACCCACGGCTTATATAAAGGAGTTGTAATGGTTATAAGTATGAAATTTTGAAGAACCATTGCCTCGATAAAAATATAAGTTAGAACTGTTGACTATGTTTTATGAAATATATTTCAACAACCTTAGGTCCACAGGAGCGGTATAGTTAAACTTGCTGTCTTACTTCTTTAAATAGGAATATATTCACATGATAGCCCATAACTGTATTTTGGGGAAAAAAGGGGGAGAAGAACCAGCTAGGTTAACTCAATAGTGAATATAAATGGCTTAAACTCCCGAATGAGTAGAATTCTATCCAAGGAGTCAGGGTGACATAAGTATAGGATGCCTAAGCTTTGTAGTTATTGATGGTAACCAAAAGGTTCATAGTAAACCCATGAAAATTATGATAAAGTAGTTATTTTTGCAATCCAAAAGGTTCATAGTAAACCCATGAAAACAATGACTAAGTAATTATTGGTGGAAACCAACAGGTTCATAGTCAATCCATGAAATCTATGTATTAAGGACAGTTGGCAAGGCTAATTGGTTTGTAGTGAGCCCATGAAAGCTATTTCCAAATAAAGAATTGAATCCGTCAATAGGTTCCTAGTGAACCCATGAAAACTAGTCAAAGAGAGTGCCTAATGGAAGCATTAGTAGGTTCCTAGTCAACCCATGAAAACTAGGATGTGAAGTAAGTACGGGATAAATCCATAGTTTCCTAGTAAACCCATGAAAACTAGGCTAAGGTGATTGGTCATTGGAACGACTAATAGCTTCAAGTGAACCCATGAATTGATTAAGTTAACTGGCAGGGGCCTATAGGTTCTTAGTGATCCCATGAAAACTTTAAACAGGACAGGGTGTCTATTAGGTATAACAAGGTAATTAGTAATCGCATGGAAACTAAAAAGGTTAAGAATTATCCTAGAAATTCAATTATGATAGCGCGCCAAATTAAACTGGGAATGAGAAATCTTAATTATTTTCAAGTATGCATATTATCAAAATATTTTGAAAATGTATGTTTTAACCATTACGGGAGTAAGAGCACAGTATATGGCTTTATAAAGGTTTTAGGATACTAGTGAGGGGAAAACTTGTTCCGCTAAGCAGTATGGTCTCACTAAATATCTAAAAAGGATTGAGATGTTAGATTATTATTCATACCAGGCTTTATATCCGACTCAAAAATTTTCTTTTCCCCTTAAACTCTCGGGTACTCAATTGATTTGAGTAGTTTGAGGTTTAGGGTTTTTTAGGTTCTCTTCTTAGACGAATAAAGCTTCTAGAGGTGTACATGAGACAGATAGTTATTTAGAGTTTTCTTTTTACAATGTAAATTTGTTTGCAAAGGCAGGTTATTAGCCTTACTATATACTCTGATCAACCATGGGAGAACCTTCATATGTCGCTCTTGGCATATTTGTAATAATTATATCTTGTTGAACATGGTTAACGTAATTTGGGTTTATGTAATGAACATGAAATGTTTTGATTTGAATGTCGAAATATGTTTTTGAATTGTTATTTTTTTCCCATATTTCTATGATCTATGTATCAATGTATCTTGCACCACCGTATTTGGTCGTTGAAGATTAATAACTAGATGACTGCATCATCCGTAGCCATTAGTTTTAGGCCTCTAAGTAGGGGGATGTTACAACCATGCCGATAAACATAGAATGAGTTTTTAGCTCACGAGAACAACATCCGTAGACGAAAGAATGAAAATAAGTCATAACAAAATCAAACTTGGAAGAACGGAAACAAATAGTTAACATTGACAAGAGCCCCAGCCACATCTCGATGAAATTAAGAAAAACAATTCAAAGATTTGAATCCAATAAGGAAAATGAATTTCCAACAATGACTAGAAGGGTGCGCCCCCTTACCGAAAGTATACCTATATGAAATATACTCGTGGGGTCATTTACTCTGTGTCTCCCTTGGAAATTTAAAATCTGGACCCCATCAACCTTAACTAGAGTCCAAGTATCCCACATCTCCGCACACGTACAACCGAATCCAATCAAGAGCAGTTGTAAATACTTTAATTGGAGCAAACCCACATAGCTTGACGTCCACTCGCATTTTGGTTTTAGTCATTTATGGAAAAGGATATTAATGCTCAAATGAGTAGCAAATCGTCGTAAATTAACGAAACTCAAAGAAGTTAATAGAATTGATAGTCAGTAAATCAACTATCAGTCATAACAAAATGATCATATATGAAAATTAAATCCGTTACAACATTCGAGTCACATTTGTGCTTAATTGTCACATCACAGATATTTGCAAAATACTTTTTAAAATATTCCTTTCGAAGAGAAAATTATATTTCTAAGTGTATTAAAAAGAAGGGTCAAAACAAATGTTACTTCTATAAATCCAAAACAATTCGCACTTGGCTTTATTTCAGACATTCCTTTTTAAAGATTTCCTTATTTATAAATTATCATTTATAACTTTTTAAACAATGTTCTGTTGTCTCAGAAAATAATAAATCAATTAAAGTACTTTTATAAATTTTAAACAATGTTAATCCTCAAAGGAATTTAATATAAAACAATATTAAAATACATTTATAATGCTTTTACAAAACTCCAAACAACATAAATTACCCTGAGAGATAATTAATTAAATTTATAATCTCTTTATAAATTTAAAATAACATTAATCATCTCAAAAGATAATTAATCAAATTTATAACCTTTTTATATTATTAAAATAAAATTTATTATCCCGAAGGAAAATAAGTCAAATTTATAAACTTTTTATAAATTTAAAAAGACATCAATTATCCTAAAATAAATTTTTAATCAAATTTATAATATTTTTATTATAGTTTTAAAACAACATTAGTTATCTAGAAAGATAATTAGTAAGATTTATAATTTTTTTATATTTAAAAAAACATTAATTATCCCAAAAAATAATTAATCAAATTTATATTCTTTTTATAAATTTAAAATAAGTATAATTATCCCAAAAAGATAATTAATCAAATTTATAATACCTTTTATAAATTTTAAACAACACTTATCCTTTATTTCAAAATCCTTAAACAAACTCGAAAGTATGCTTTAAACAACTTTCAAAGTGCAAAAACACGGCTAAACATTTATTTTGTAAAAATACAAGATAAAGTTCAACACACACCAGGGTTTAACTAGATGATATTTTATAAGTGATGGTATAGTGATATAAACCAAATAGCATGTTACAAATATTTCAACCAAACTAAATATAAATATAAGCAATATAAGAATTGAGTAAGATGCATATAACGTTAGTTCCTGAGATGATAGTTTTGATGACAACAACCTTAGGACTTGTTATAAAATATAAATACTAATATTCTTGTCTAGATATATATATGTATATGCAGGATATATATACAGGTACTGAAGAATGAAGAATGTACAGTATAAAGATTTAAGGCTGACTATAGAGATTCAAGACTGACAAATTCAAGCTTGAAGAAACCAAGACTGAAGACTCATGAGTATCAAGAGTTCAAGATTTCAAGAGTTCAAGATATCAAGATAAGTAATAGTGTCTATCATGTTAAAACTTCATAATGGCACTAAAATCTTTATTCGGATTTTAATTGTGGAATGGAATCCACCTTTTCGCTATAATAGTGGGATGGAACTCATGACCTCTTTAGTGGGATAAAACCCACGACCTTCTCTAGTGGAATGGAATCTATGAAATTTCAAAATGATTTATTTTAAATATTTTTTTAAAAACCTTTTAAAAGTCATCTCTCTCAGTTTAATATTTTAGCCTTAAACTATTTTTATTATCCTTTATATTTGATTTCAAAATCATCTCTTGTTTTTAAACTACCTCCTTGTTTAATATTATACGCTTAAATCTCAAAAATATATTCTGTACTTAGTTTTAATATTACTTTTATATTATAGATATTAATTTTTATGATTAATTTTAAAATCTCTTTTATAAGTTTAAACTATATTCAAAATGGTTTATAAAGTTTAGAAATTATTTTGACAAGTTTTAGAATCGAAATCATTTTAAAAACAAAACCAATTTTCAAAATACACATAGGCATGTCAACATCCCCCATCCCCCCATGTCGGCATAATAGCCGTAAAATTCGAACTTCAAATTTTCAAATGAAGTGTCTACTCGTCATAACCTTTCGAAAATGGACATGACTGTTGTTCTTTTATAAACACCAGTTGTTTTCAACTAATTTTAAGTTAGCTTTTCTTCATTTCTTCACTCCTTCTTCTCCACACAAATATTCTCTTATATTTTAACAAAACTCTACCAAAATCCTAAGTGAATCAAACTCGATCATCTCTAGTTTGATTCTCTGCCGCTCTCTCCCAAAGATCTCATGCTATTCAGAGTTATAGGATCATTTGTGATCAAAGATCAAAAGATCGAAGTGTATCGAGTCTCTCCCTATCAAAGTGTGATTGGAAACTGTGTGACTGTGGCCTCTAAATCAATTGGGTGTGATTGTAGACCGTAAATTAATTAGGTGATCTTGTAGCCTAGTTAGATCAAGAGAGTTTGCCCTGGACTCGAAGACATGAGGGTGTATCTCGTGGCCTTGAAATCGAGGTTGTAACATCGACGTTATATTTGAAAAGAAATCTGCACAAGAAATTGTGTGGGACTGGATGTAAGGTAACTCTGAACTAGTATAAAACTCTGGTGTGTTCTTTCCTTTACTGCTTTTATTTTCTATTTGCATATGTGTCTGATTCTTTGATTGTTTCTGTGTTTGTAAATTGCATCTGTTTGTGTTTAATTTCAAAAGATTTCAAAAATTCCATAAAATCAGTTAAACACTATTCATCCCGCTTTAGTATTAATCCAGCCTTAAGATCCATAATCCACATTTCCAAAATTTGGTATCAGAGCATTGGTTTTCAAAATTTTCATAATCGAATTTTTGAAAAGTTTTCATATGGATGCCAACACTGGAATGTCAACACTATCACTAGTTCATTTGTAAAAGGTCATTCTACTGCAAACCACCACTTTTTAATGGCAATAACTATGCATATAGGGAATGTAGGATTAAAATCTACTTACAATCAGTATGATTAGACACTTTGAATATCACACAAACTAAATACATTGAACCCACAACAAATTTTGCATGGTGGGCCGCTGAGGAAAAGGCTGTTGCACAAAACAATTACAAAGCTATGAATATTCTATTCTGTTCACTTAATAGGAACGAGTTTAATAGAGTGTCTGTTTGTAAGTCAGTATATATAATTTGGGAAACTTTACAAGTTACTCATGAAAGAACAAGCAAAGCTAAACGGACCAAAATACTATCTTGACCAATCAGTTTCAGTTATTCAAGATGAATCCAAATGAGTCCATTTCAGACATGTACAGTAGGTTTCAAGACATTATGCACTCATTATTTGCATCAGGAAAGAACTTTTCCAAAGAAGATCAAGTTAGAAAAATTCTGAATTCACTCACTAGGGAATGGGATCAAAAGGCACTAGCAATTGAAGAGGCTAATGATATCAGTACGTTGAAAATTAAAGAATTAATTGGGAATTTGATGTTGTTTGAAGTACAAATGCAAGTGAGAAGAGAAAGTAATGCCTCAAAAAAGAAGTCAATAGCATTTAATGCAATAAAAAATGGTTCAGACTCAAACAGTGACAATGATGAAGAAATAGCCTCGATGACAAGAAATTTTATAAAGTTTCTGAAATACAGAAAGATGAACAACTTCAAGAGAAACGATCACAATAATTCTGGAAATAATAATGAGACTCTCAACAACATCAGATGCTACAATTGTGATGAGCTAGACCACTTAAAAAGAGATTGTCCACATCCAGGTAAGCAAAAATTTCCTCCAAGCAATGATTCGTCAAAGAAAAGGAAGAGAGCATATACTGCTACACTAGATGTAATAACCCACATATTTTACGATTGTATATTTAAATATTTTATTTAAATATAGCATCGTTAATCGGATTTTAGTCCGAAATGCTACCTTTTGCAAACAGTCGAATTAGGGCTCGAGACCACTTTCATTGAGTTCAAAATGGCGTTTGCGACCTTTTTGAGTATAAACATCCATATGTTTGGAGTTGATTAGTATTTTGACGTTTTCTTTTAGGGCTTTGGGTTTGGGTTTCATCCCATTAACCCAACATATGAACCCAATTCCACTCCACTCCTCTGCAATCCTTCATAATATTTTCTAATACTCAAGCGTTAGTAAAAATGGAGCAAGAGAAAAGAAATTTGGAATTCCTAAGCCCTACTTCTCCTAGGAATTATCAACTCCAAGCTAGAAATCAAAGAGAAGCTTTGGTAAGCATTCTCTTCATCTTCTCCATCTCAATTCCTCTTTAATTTTAGAAATTACCTAAACCCTAACTTAGGAAATGTCTTTCTTGTGAGCTTAAATTGAAGCTTCTTGGGTTAAAATTGAAGAGTGGTTGTTCTTATCTTGCCTTATAGCTTCTCACTTGTGTTTTTGAGAAAAAGGTGAGTTTTTGAACTCACATCTATGTCTATAGATTTCATTGTTGTTAGGTATGAATTCCTAACATCTACTCATGTTCATTTGCTTTTGATTTCAATGATTTGGTGAATTTTCCAATTTTTTATTCTTGTTGTCCAATTTATGAAAATCCTACTATGCATGTTTGGACATATTTTTGGGGTGTGTCGAAGAGCCTATAAGGCTGGGTTGTCGTGTGGCATAAATCCCTAGTCGTCATTGCTCGTCCGATCGCTTCCGGTTGGTTTTCGCCTTTTATTGGGGCTAGGCTGAAAATATGAAAATTCCAATTCAGTTGACTGACCACCCAGGGTCAGTGGACTGAGCCTGGAAACCGAAAGTTTCCTGGCATGTTTCAGTCTACTGACCACTCTGGCTCAGTCGACTAAACATGAAAACAAAAAGTTTCCACAAATTGTGTCAGTCGACTGACCACCTTGGTCCAGTCGACTGACCACCTTGGTCCAGTCGACTGAATCTGCTGTCTCAGCCAATTTCATCTTTTTGTGTGGATTTCCAATTTATAAACGATTAGTGATGGTCTGATTTGTTGTTATCACCTTTGTTGACTTGATAACTTCTTTTTTAGGATTTTTGGGAACATCGATTTTGATGGAATTCGGTATCGATTTCTATGGATTTGATTCACGACTTAATATGTGAATTTTTGGTGATTGATTGTTTTTACAATCAATTTTGCGATTTGCCACTTTAAAATGCAAATGTTTCTATACTAGTAGTAAATATAAAAAATCTTTCATCAAAACGATTTCAACACTATTTTAATACAAAGCTTGTTTATTAAAACCGTTTCCAACCTATTAGTATATACAAACCTTTACCTCGTTCATATAAGAAATCTAATTAAACAACTTAGCAAAACAAGTGGTATGAAACGCTTGCGTTTACTTCGTCGGTTAATTTTTGGACTTGTTCGATTGAAATTCTTGTGATAATTTTCGAGTGGAGATCTACAGTTGGTTTGTAAATATTTAGTTAAGCCAGTGGTTATGGGACGTGAAGCTAAACTCATTTATGTACTAGCTTAGTGTAATTCACACTTTTTATTGATCAATGATGATCATTTTGTGACTTAGACTAGTGATATGCTATGTCTCTTTGTCAACGTGAGGGACTGTACCTTGTTTTATTGAGTTTCGTCTCATTTCTTTTATAGGCCGATGACCTATAGATTCTTTGGAGTTTGGATTCATTTTTGTGGGCTAGCGACCCACGTTCTTTTGTGTAGTTTGGTTCATCGGACTTACCGTTATACTACGTCATTGTACCGGCTTATCAGGTTCATCGGGCATACCATTGTACTACGTCGTTGTTCCAAATTATTTGAGTTTCAGGTTCCTCGGGTGTACCGTTATTGTACTACGTCGTTGCACCGGCTCTACGGTTAGCGACCATGGGTTAGCGACCTGTTTGTGATGCACGTGTTGGTGAGTTTTCATGCTGCCGTTTGTGATAGGCCTCTCCCTTTGTGATTTCTGGATTTTTAATTGATGATTTCTAGAATTTGTGTTTCACCAATTTTGCGATTGGCATTGATATATGTGTCAATATTTATGGTTTGGTGAATAAAATAAAGGATATGATATTCTTTTTGATCTCTGATATTCTTGAGATATTGTATGATTTTTGTTGTCGTTAAATGTATACTTTTCATAGTATAGCATTATTGTTATCATACGTTTTTGTTATATCTCTTACCCTATCTCATTTTATCTGATATTTATAGCTAGACTGATCCGTTTATTATTTTCTTATTAAATAATACTCGGGTCAGACCGACGTGTTACAGGTGCTTGACTCCTTATCTGGGACCATCATGTGACTTTTGTCTAACTACTTTAGATTCGGTAGTTTTTGTTGTTATACATTCGAGATATAAACTACTTGATGTATACTTATTCTTTTGTCTAGCACTTGTACCTATTCTTTTGTGATGTAGTGGATCTTGTATGACCACTACTTTGATGTACACTTTTATGTGATATATTCATATATGTTTCCGCCTTTGTGATATGGACATCTGTGACTAATTTGTGTTACGCTTGTTTTTATATTTGTTTTCGAAGACCACATAGCCACTGTGTAGTATCTTTGAGTTTGTATTTGATATGTTGGATTTCCTCTTGAAATGAAATGTATGTTATACTATCTGACATATTGGTACTTGCACAAAGCAATTACACGGATGGTCGCTCCTCAACAGCCTTATTCTTCGTGCTAGTTAATGGCATTACCTCGTAGTGTCCTTGGCTAGCGTGAGTATAGAGGTGGGGCGTCACAGCTTGGTATCAGAGCTAAACTCCGGAACAATGTAGAATAATCTAGCAAGAATCATTGTCCTAAGTCCTTCTTAGGAGTCGTGCCTTAGGATTTATTCGAGTCTTATGACCCGTTCTATCCTAAATTCTTTTATGATGCTTTGTTTTATCAATCATGATTGTTTGATATTCATTCTAAGATTAATCTTTTTCTTCTTTCTTTCTTTCTTTCTTAAGGAAGAGAAATGGTTAGACTAGGCCATCCCAGCGTCGGTCAATCCAGTGCTACTCCTCAGGATGGAGTATTTATGTCTGCCCAACTGCTTCTAGATCTTTTAAAGAATGCTCAAGCTGTTGAACCTGTTCCAGTGCCTACTCACCCTAATCTAGGTTTGCATGCTTGTGCAGTGATTATATGAATTTGGAAGGATAGCCATTCAAGGGTTTCGAAAGTGTTATAGAAGTTCAAGCTTGGCTTAGAACATGCGATCGCATCTTTTCTCGCATGAACCTTATTGATTTGCATCGTGTCCAAGTGGCTTCTAGTATGCTTCAAGAAAGAGCATTAGATTGGTACGAGCTTCTGATTTCTGAAATTATTGAAGCGAATCTTACTTGGGAGCAATTCCGAGAAAGATTTGAATTGAAGTTTGTGCCAGAAGCCGAAAAGGTAAATTTAGCTCGGCGCTTTATTGACCTTGTTCAAGGTGAATCTTATGCGACAGATTACGTCGCATCTTTTGAATCCCTCTCTAAATATGGGGTCGAGTATATTAATACCCCATTGAAGAAAAATCATAGGTTTGTCTATGGCTTGAATAAGAATCTCAAAAATCCATTACTTCTGAAATTAGAAGTTTCTTTCGATCATCTTATTGATATCGCTCTTCGACCCGAAAAGGCCGATAAAGAAGATGATGTTGAAGTTGTGGATCCCAAACCGAACTTCAACAACAACAAGAAAAGGCCTATTAAGTTCAAAGGTCCTAATCCCAATAAGAAAGGGAAACAAGCAACTCCGGTAGCAAAGACTACTACCTCTAATCATGGGCAATGCTACAATTGTGGTTCTAAGGACCATTTCGCTAATAGATGTTCGAAACCAATCTTTTGTCGTCATTGCAAAAGTTTGGGTCATCTCTTATCTTCTTGTCCCAAACTTCAAAGCAAGAATGAGGGAAAGCTAAATGTTGTGCAAGCCCCTAGTAACACTTCTCGTAGTCAAGGTATTTCTCATTCTATCCTTGATGGCATCATTATGTTTCGTGATCATCCTATTCGAGTTCTTTTTGATACGGGTGCATCCCATTCTTTTATATCAAAAGAACTTATTGATACTTTTTCTTTAAGTGTTATGGCTTTGATGACTTATTTGAGAACTGCGAATCCGATTGGTGGATCCGCAACCCTCAGTTTGTTTTGTAAAGATGTCAAGATTATTTTATGTGATTATGCTTTCCAAGCCGATTTGCATGTTATGCGTTCCTTAGGCTTCAGAATGATTTTGGGGATGGATTGGCTTAACTGTTATGAAGCCCATATCCTATATCCCGAGAGAACTACTCATCTTCGACATCCTCAATCTGTTAAGCAAATTTCTATTGTTCTCAAAGATTCGGATTCTAAATTGGCAGCATCCTTGTATTCTCTAAACCCTCATGATGACGATAATGATGATGAGGAAGATGTCATTTCCCTCATTCACGTTGCTCGTGAATTTTCTGACATATTTGAACCTGTCTTAGGATTACCCCCTAAGTGATGAATTGAGTTCAGAATTAACCTAATCTCTGGAGCTCTACTTATAACTCATCCTCCTTATCGTATGTCCAATAAGGAAAATGAGGAGATGCGTAAACAATTATTCGAATTGGAAGGGAAGCAATTTATTCGTTCTAGTTCCTCTCCTGGGGAGCTTCAGCTACTTTTTGTGAAGAAATCTGATGGTACAATTAGGCTTTTTGTTGACTACGCAAGCTTAATGATCTTACCATTAAGAATAAGTACCATTTACCTCGGATTAATGATCTGTTCGATCAACTTAGTGGTACTAGAGTCTTTTCACGGTTAGACTTAGCAACCGGTTTTTATCAGCTTCGTATTGCGGAGGATAGCATTCCCTTGACATCGTTCCGTACTCGTTATGGATCTTATGAATGGCTTGTTATGTCATTTGGTTTAATGAATGCTCCAGCTTATTTCGTTGACCTTATGAATTGAGTTTTCAAAGACTTCCTCGATCGATTTATTCTCATCTTTATAGATGATATTCTTGTTTATTCTAAAACCGAGGAAGAGCATGATAAACATCTTCGGATTGTGTTGGAAACACTTAGGACCAATCAATTGAAAGCAAAATTTTCTAAGTGTCATTTTTGGCAATCTCATGTGAAATTTATCGCGCATATTATTTCTGAATCCGGAATTTTTATGGATCCTTCAAAGATTGAAGCGACTCAAAATTGGAAGAGACCGGAGAGTGTGACGAAAATCCGTAGCTTTCTTGGATTGGCGGGTTATTACCATCGGTTCATAAAAGACTTTTCTAAAATTTTCGTGCCTCTTACTAGTTTGACAAAGAAGGGAGTTAAATACATTTGGTCAGACAAATATGAAGCTTCTTTTCAGAGATTAAAAGAACTCCTTTCCGATGCCCCTATTCTTATGATTCCTGAAGGGAACCAAGACTTTATTGTTTATACCGATGCTAGTTGTGTTGGTTTGGGAGTCGTTCTCATGCAAAGGAAAACGTGTTATTGCTTATTCTTCTAGGCAATCAAAGCCTGCCGAGACTAGATATGCCACTCATGATTTAGAGCTCGCGGCTATTGTTTTCGCCCTTAGAATGTGGCGTCATTATCTTTGGGAGAGAAATTTGTTCTCTATCCGATCATAAATCTTTGAAGTATTTATTTTCTCAAAAGGAACTTAATTTGCATCAACAACGTTGGCTCGAGTTCCTTGCATCTTATGGTCTTGATATTCTTTATACTCTCGGAAAGGAAAACCGTGTTGCCGATGCCCTTAGTCGTAAGCAACAAGCAGTTGTTTCTATGATGATATCCGAATGGAATGATCTCAAGACTATATCCACTTGTGAGATCCGTGCGAATCCGATTAATTTTCATCACTTGTTCTATGTAGCCTTGAGGCTCATCCATCACTTTTAGACTGCATTCTTGAAGCTTAAAAGCTTGATCCCGAATTGATTCCTCTTAGCCAAAGTTGTCAGGATAGTAATATCGATGGTTTGACAGACTTTGATATCGATGCTCGTGGCGGTATTTGAAAATTTGGTAGACTTATCGTGCCAAATATTAGTGGTCTTCGTAAAGACATTTTAGAAGATTCTCATCGTTCTAAATTTATCATTCATCCCGGTAGTAGTAAAATGTACGCGGATATGAAGTGACTTTATTGTTGAGATGGAATGAAATCTGATATTGCTAACTTCATTAAGTGTGGCATGACTTGCCAACTCATAAAGGCCGAGCATCAAATGCTCGGTGGGTTATTGAAACCTTTGGACATTCCAATTTGAAAGTGGGATCAAGTTTCCATGAACTTTATTGACGGACTTTCCCGTTCTCATTTGGGCCATGACAGTTTATGGGTGACTGTGGGTAGACTTTCAAAATCTGCCCATTTTATTCCCGTTCGGTCCAATCGGACCGTACCACTCTTGGCCAAACTCTATATTAGAGAAATTGTTAAATTGCTTGGAGTTTCTACTTCTATTGTTATCCATCGTGATCCATTGTTTACTGGTGGATTTTGGAAGAGTCTTCAAAGAGCTTTGGGAACGAAGCTTAATTTTAGCACCGCTTATCATCCTCAGTCCGATGGACAAACTGAGCCTGTGAATTAAACTCTTGAAGATCTTCTTCATGCATGTGATCTTGATTTTGGTGGAAGTTGGGAAGATCGTATTTCTCTTATTGAGTTTTCCCATAATAATAGCTTCCAGTCTAGTATTGGCATGCTCCTGTCAAGGCACTCTCTATGGAAGGCCATGCCGATCTCCTTCTTGTTGGCTTGAAGCCGGTGAGAAGCTGGTTCTAGGTCCAGATTTTATTCGTGATTCCATAGGAAAGATTGACCTTAGTCGCCATAGGATAAAAGAAGCTCAAAGTAGATAAAAATCCTATGCCGATAACCGAAGGAGAAAATTAGAATTTTCTGTGGGACATTTGGTGTTTATTCGTGTTTCACCTATGAAGGGTGTTGTGCGTTTCAGTCGATCGGGAAAATTAACGCCTTGATATATTGGTCCATTTCCCATCACCGAACGTATTGGTTCCGTGGCTTATCACCTTTTATTACCAGCTCAATTTTCTGTTATTCATGACGTGTTTCACATTTCTCAACTACGGAAATGCCTTAGGGATTCCGATTCTATTCTTGAGACCGGCGTTATTGAAGAAATTGAAGTTTCGCCTAATTTGACTTATGATCAACATCCGATTCGTGTTATTGATATGGAAGTAAAACGTTTCGAAATAAAGATGTTCTGCTTGTGAAAGTTCAGTGGTCCTCAAATCCTAAGGATTCTCTTGGGAATCTAGAGAATTCATCGAGCGAACCATCCGGACTTACTCTCCCGTGCTCTTTTAGGTGAACTTCTTATTTCAATTTTTGTTTTGTGTTGATATGCTTTTATGATTATTACTAATTATTTTCTTCTTAAATATTGTGAGGATGCGATTTCTTTAAGGAGGGGAGTCTGTAACAACCCGCATATTTTGCGATTGTATATTTAAATATTTTATTTAAATATAACATCGTTAGTTGGATTTTAGTTCGAAATGCTACCTTTTGCAAACAGTCGAATTAGGACTCGAGACCACTTCCATTAAGTTCAAAATGGCATTTGCGACCTTTTTGAGTATAAACATCGATATGTTTGGAGTTGATTAGTATTTTGACGTTTTCTTTTAGGGTTTTGGGTTTCATCCCATTAACCCAATATATGAACCCAATTCTACTCCACTCCTCTTTATTCCTTCATAATATTTCCTAATACTCAAGCTTTAGTAAAAATGGGGGAAGAAAAAAGAAATTAGGAATTCCTAAGCCCTACTTCTCTTAGGAATTATCAACTCCAAGTTAGAAATCAAGGAGAAGCTTTGGTAAGCATTCTCTTCATCTTTTCCATCTCAATTCCTCTTCAATTTCAGAAATTTCCTAAACCCTAACTTAGGAAATGTCTTTCTTATGAGCTTAGATTGAAGCTTCTTGGGTTAAAATTGAAGAGTGGTTGTTCTTGTCTTGTCTTATAGCTTATCACTTGTGTTTTTGAGAAAATGGTGAGTTTTTGAGCTCACATCTATGTCTATAGATTTCATTGTTTTTAGGTATGAATTCCTAACATCTATTCATGTTTATTTGTTTTTGATTTTAATGGATTTGGTGAATTTTCCAATTTTTGATTCTTGTTGTCCAATTTATGAAAATCCTACTATGAATGTTTGGATATGTTTTGGAGTGTGTTGAAGAGCCTATAAGGCTGGGTTGTCGTGTGGCATAAATACCTAGTCGTCATTGCTCGTTCGATCGCCTCCGGTTGGTTTTCGCCCTTCATTGGGGCTAGGCTGAAAATACTGAAAATTCCAGTTCAGTCGACTTACCACCCAGGGTCAGTCGACTAAGCCTGGAAAGCGAAAGTTTCCAGGCATGTTTCAGTCGACTGACCACTCTGATTCAGTCGACTGAACCTGAAAACAGAAAGTTTTCAGGAATTGTGTCGGTCGACTGACCACCCTAGTCCAGTCGACGGAATCTACTATCTTAGCCAATTTTGCCTTTTTGTGTGGATTTCCAATTTTTAAACGATTCGTGATGGTCCGATTTGTTGTTATCACCTTTGTTGACTTGATAACTTCTTTTTTGGGATTTTTGGGAATATCCATTTTGATGGAATTCAGTATCGATTTCTATGAATTTGATTCACGACTTCGTATGTGAATTTTTGGTGACTGATTGTTTTTACAATCGATTTTGTGATTTATCACTTTAAAATGCAAAGGTTTCTATACTAGTAGTAAATATCAAAACTCTTTCATCAAAATGATTTCAACACTATTTTAATACAAAGCTTGTTTATTAAACCGTTTTCCAACCTATTAGTATATACAAACCTTTACCTCGTTCGTATGAGAAAATCTAATTAAACGACTTAGCAAAACAAGTGGTATGAAACACTTGCGTTTACTTCGTCGGTTAATTTTTGGACTTGTTCGATTGAAACTCTTATGACAATTTTCGTGTGGAGATCTACAGTTGGTACGTAAAAATTTAAGTTAAGCCAGTGGTTATGGGACGTGAAGCTAAACTCATTTATTTACTAGCTTAGTGTAATTCACACTTTTTATTGATCAATGATGATCATTTTGTGACTTAGACTAGCGATATGCTATGTCTCTTTGTCCACGTGAGGGACTGTACCTCGTTTTATTGAGTTTTGTCTCATTTCTTTTATAGGCTAACAACCTATAGATTCTTTGGAGTTTTGACTTATTTTGTTGGGCTAGCGACCAACGTTCTTTTATGGAGTTCGGTTCATCGGACGTACCATTGTACTACGTCGTTGTACCGGCTTATTAGGTTCATCCGACGTACCGTTTTACTACGTCATTGTTTCGAATTATTCGAGTTTTAGGTTCCTCGGGCATACTGTTATTGTACTACGTCGTTGCACTGGCTCTATGGTTAGTGACCATAGGTTAGCGACTTGTTTGTGATGCACGTGTTGGTGAGTTTTCATGCTCCTGTTTGTGATAGGCCTCCCCCTTTGTGATTTCTGGATTTCCAATTGATGATGTGTTTCACCAATTTTGCGATTGGCATTGATATATATATATATATATATATATATATATATATCAATATTTCTGGTTTGGTGAATAAAATAAAGGATATGACATTCTTTTTTATCTCTGAGATTCTTGAGATATTGTATGATTTTGTTGTTGTTAAATGTATACTTTTCATAGTATGGCATTATTGTTATCATATGTTTTTGTTATATCTCTTACCCTATCTCATTTTATCTGATATTTATAGCTAGACTGATCCGCTTATTATTTTCTTATTAAATAATACTCGGGTCAGACCTAGATGTTACAGGTGCTTCTGCTTGACTCCTTATCTGGGACCATAATCTGACTTTTGTCTAACTACTTTAGATTTGGTAGTTTTTGTTGTTATACATTTGAGATAGAGACTACTTGATGTATACTTATTCTTTTGTCTAGCATTTGTACCTATTCTTTTGTGATGTAGTGGATCTTGTATGACCACTACTTTGATGTACACTTGAAATGAAATGTATGTTATACTCTCTGACATATCGGTACTCGCACAAAGCAATTACACGGATGGTCGCTCCTCAACAGCCTTATTCTTCGTGCTAGTTGACGGCATTACCTCATAGTGTCCTTTGCTAGTGTGAGTATAGAGGTGGGGCATCACAGTAGATGATTCAGGCTCATCCTCTAGCGATGAAGATCAGAAGACGGAAAATTCAAATATGTGCTTAACAACTATTCACGAATCTGATGACCTCTGGAATATGGATCTATAAATAGGTATGCATTTAATTATATTGGTTGAAATTGTTTGCTTTAATGTTTGAATGTTTGATTGTTTACATGTTTTAAAATTGCTTATTGTTTTAATTTAAAGTTTTTATTTTCAAAATAATATTATTTTAATATTATTTTAATATTAAAAAGTTATTACATTTATATTATTTCAAATAAATATAAATTAGATTGTAAGATATATGTATATAGACATTAAACATAAAAAAAAATTAGTCACATGTATTATAGGACCCATGTCGACATGGCACTACCCCTATGTCGACATCCCTACTAGAATTTTGAAATTCAAATTTGAATTCAAAATTTTGAATTTGCCTCCACCTTTTCACCAACTCCAAAGCTCTGAAAAGGTGTCTCTTGACCAGAGAACATGACTATTGAATATCAATTTATCTCCTTAACTTTATCCTATCTTTTCTCTTTCATTTCAAAATTCAAACTTTCTTTCAAACTCTCAAGCTCTCCACTCTCTTCAAAAATGGCTTCCTTAAACACCCCATCACCATTAGGCTGTCGAAAGCCATCAAAGAATTCCTCTACAATGACTCGAAAGCAATCTAGGCTTACATAAGCTATGTAAACTTTGGAAAAGTCCACACAGGAAAATTTGCAATCTTTAATGATTTTCTTTCTTATGAACTCAATATTCTTTTAAAAAAGAATCAAATTCTCAATTTAATTGATGATTCTCAAAATGATTTTGTTTGTTATTTAAATCTTATTAAAATTTTTTATACCAACTTGAATCGTGGTTTTATGATGGTAATGAAAGGGACGTTTGGAGCAGTGTTAAAGGAACACAAATTGATTTAAATAGCGAGATTTTGGAAAATGTTTTGGGTTGTATGTATACAGAAATGAATCTTTCATATTTTCAAATTGATGAAGATGATCGTGAGAAATTTCATCATATTTTTGAAGGAGATGATAACTTTGAATTTATAAATCGAAATTTCCGTCCGAAAGCAAGAATTATTAACCTTTTTTGCAATATATGATAACTCCTCAGGAAATTTCAATCACCCAACCTTAAAAGTTTGTAAGGCTCTTTTTGTTATTTATGGCACCATGACATTAATTGGGCACAAGTAATTTTGGATGATCTTCGTCCTAAAAATTTTACTTTAGGAGAAAACACTTTGTATCATGAGATTTATCTTACTCGGATTTTTAACTATTTTGGAGTTGATTGTAAGAGAGATGAGTTTATTTCTCGAGAAGTATTTAACCATGCAAAATACTCTCTTATGAAAATCCCACTTATGTTTCAACCATAGGAAACACTTACCAAAAAAGACGAAAGGTTGGCTCATGAAGAAATGGAAGAAGAAGAGGAGGTGGAGGAAGAAGAGGAGGAGATGGAGATTGAAGAAGAAGGAGAGGAGGAGGAAGAGACTTCTTTAGAAAGCATTGAATACCCTATCACTTCTAAATATCCATCCAACAAAACACTTCTTAAGAATCAAAAGATTATCATGGAAAACCAATGGATTCTCAAAATATCCGTGAGTAAAAAGTTGGACAAAATTTCCACTAAAACGAACAAGTTCTTTGGGAAAGTGAGTCGCAAACTTGAATTATCATCATTTTCATCATCCTCTATCGAATTCTAGTTTTCATTTCATGTTGTATTAGTTCGTATCTTTCGATTAGTTAATGTTATGTATTGTTTATGTAATGTTAACTAAAACTTATTTATGCAATTTATTTCTGCTCATTAGCTCTAAAATACCTCTAGAATGCTTGCTTTTATATTATATAATTTTTATATATAGACTTGTACATAATATAAAGAAACAAAGCAAATTGCCCAAATCAACAGGGGCATGTCGACATCCCCCTACTCCCCATGTCGACATACAATGGCCAAAAAGTGTTTTTTTTTGAAATTGAAATTGACATAACTACCTTGTGTCTATTTATTTCAAACGACTTTCTAATCCTATAAATACCCGTTTCTTCCAAAAAATGCATATTTTCAATTTTCCTTATTTTCTATTTAATTTCTTCATATTTTAACAAATAATGGCATCTCCTATTCATAATCTAAGTGAGAATTTTGAAGAAACTCTCAAATCCTTCAAGAACATACTTATTTTTATCCTTCGCAATCAACGTCACTTAGAATTAAGCCAAATGTAGATGATAAAGGAACAAGAAAGGCACTTCGATGCCATTCGATGGATGATTTTAGCCTTCAACAAAGAAGAAAGCGAAGTAAATCCAGAAGGAATTCTGAACAAAGATAATGAAGAATGAGATGCTATAATGTCAGATCCTATCTTCAGTGAAGAGGGATGGGTTGAAGTTCCAAGAAATGTTTAAACCGACTTGTATGGTTTGATTTACTTTAATTTGATTTGGTTTGATGTTGTTTTTATTGTTTGGTTTGAATTGACTTGATTTGAATTGTTTGAATTGATTTAAAAATGGTATGTAATATATGATTGAAATAGTGTGGTTTGATAAATATACCGATTGATTATGTTTGAAATTTTCTTATCTCTCACGTTTACCTTATTATATTATTATCTGTCTCATTTATATTCTACTATAATGTATTATTATCTTATATAATGCTATAGATTAAGGGGAAGTTATGTAATTTAGGATTAGTTTGGTTGATGAAAAAGGTAGAGAATTATAAAATAGGTTAGATAGGCTTAGATTAAGGGAGAGTTAGTAGATTAAGGGGAGCTGTTGGAATAAGGGGGAGTTAGAGCAAAATCAAAGTTTTGTGGAGTATATTTTATAAACATAGGTTGTCATCATAAATAAAGGGGAGATTTTTAGTTCCTGAGATGATGGTTTTGATGACAAAAACCTTAGGACTTGTTATAAAATATATATACTAATATTCTTGTCTAGATATATATGTAAATGCAGGATATATATGCAAGTAGCGAATAATGAAGACTACACAGTATAAAGATTCAAGACTGAGTATATAGATTCAAGACTGACAAATTCAAGATTGAAGAAACCAAGACAGAAGACTCATGAGTATCATGAGTTCAAGATATCAAGAGTTCAAGATTTCAAGAGTTCAAGAGTTCAAGACATCAAAATAAGTAATATTGTCAAGATTTATGTTAAAACTTCATAATAACACTAAAAATCTTTATTCTGATTTTAATTGTGGAATGGATTCCACCTTCTCGCTTTAATAGTAGGATGGAACCCATGACCTCTTTAGTGGGATGGAACCCACGAACTTCTCTAGTGGAATCAAGTCCACGAAAATTTCAAAATGATTTATTTTAATTAATTTTCCAAAAACCTTTTAAAAGTCATCTCTCTCAGTTTTACATTTTAGCCTTAAACTATTTTTATTATCTTTTATATCTTGATTTAAAAATCATCTCTTGTTTCTAAACTATCTCCTGGTTTTAATGTTATAAACTTTAAATCTTAAAAATATATTATATACTTAGTTTTTAATATTACTTTTATATTATAGATTATATATATTTTTATGATTATTTTTTAAATCTCTTTTATAAGTTTAAAAATGGTTTACAAAGTTTAGAAATTATTTTAACAAGTTTTAAAATAGATATCATTTTAAAAACATAATACCTTTTCAAAATACACATAGGCATGTCAACATCTTCCATCCCCCCATGTCGACATGATAGCTCTAGATATTCAAATTTCAAATTTTCAAATGAAGTGTCTATTCATCATAACCTTTCACAAATGGATATGACTGTTGTTCTTCTATAATACCAGCTGTTTTCAATGAATTTTATGTTAATTTTTCTTCATTTCTTCACTCCTTCTTATCCACTCAAATATTCTCTTATGTTTTAACAAAACTCTGCCGAAATCGTAAGTGAACCAAACTCGATCATCTCTAGTTTGATTCTCTGCCACTCTCTCTCAAAGATCTCAGTGCTATTCAGAGTTATAGGATCATTTGTAATCAAAGATCGAAAGATCGAAGTGTATCGAGTCTCTCTCTATCGAAGTGTGATTGGAAACAATGTGATTGTGGCCTGTAAATCAATGGGTGTGATTGTAGCCCGTAAATCAATTAGGTGATCTTGTAGCCTGGTTAAATCAATGGAGTTTGCCTTAGACTCGAAGACAGGAGGGTGTATCTCATGGCCTTGAAATCAAGGTTTGAATTTGTGTCTTTCCTTTAACTAAATTAATAATAATGTGAAATCCCTTAGGGTCTATCTACAAAAGTCCCCTACGAAAAAATGATTATTTATGCAATCCGCTTTTCAAGCGGGATTCAAATCCAAATAAACAATCAAACAATAATAAAAAACATATCATATCAACAATTAACAATCAATAACTATTGTATCATTTATTAAATAATCCATATATTAATGAACTTCAAAAATAATCTTTTTACTTTGCAAGCATAAAAGAGTAATTTATCCTGCTCGATACATGTCCATAATAATCCTTTCAATTTAATAATAGCAGAATAGTGTTTTTTTTGCTAAAAATATATCATAACGAAGTATAACTAATTTAGCTACATTAAATGTAATTAAGTTAAACCACTATAATTTTATCATTAATTTATAATTCACTAAAACTATCTATTATCGTGTAAGCATTCAATGATAATCTATAGCAACACGAATATCATATAATTTATTTAAAGGTCACCGAAATTCCAATTGATGCTTTCGCATTTTCGGTTTATTGGAAATCAAACAACATTCGATTCAGCTTAAAATTTAACTTGCTCCTAGTTTGACGAATCCAATACAATGTGAAGATAACGTTGATACGAGTCCAATGCAATAGACAACGTGTAAATTCAACCTCGTATGCAATAGTTATTGAATGTATAAGAATTCGATTTAATAAAATAATTAAATTTACTTTAACACTTAATTAAAATATTAATCAACCTTAAATACCTTTCTTCTCCAATTCTAATACACAGCGATACACACCCAAATATGCACATAGCCATGTATGCACGATTCAAATCATCTCCATACTCAATGAAATTGAAATCCGACAATTTCGACGTACTCCTTTCCTTCTCCCGCATCGGTCATCATCTATCGAAGCTTGATCAACTATAGAAGACTGCAACCTGAAGCTTTCTTAGACAAACCTAATTTGTCGCACCTCCCAAACATGAATTGCCCTCCTCCATTTCATGGCCACTGATGCTCTTTGACCAAACAAACTCAGATTTGAACCTTATTTTGCCAATTGATGATTCAATCTCACTAAAAATCAAAACCAAGCTTAGCCTCAGTAAGTCGATTGATACCAAACATGAATGCATGCTATCAAGCATATATAGATTTGTAAATCTTGCCTTAAAACAAAAGAAACTTGTTTTATATTTTCTTTTGAGCGGATGAATTGATTTTGATTTTTGAAGCTAGTGGCCATTTGTCCTTTTTTACAAGCAACTGAAGAAAGGTAGAGAGGGAAGAATGAAAAAGTGTGAAATAGTCAACTATGAGGAATTGTCTTGCTTGAGTTTGGTTTATTCAAATATTTCTAATACTTCGCTACATAGAATTTCGTTCCCGTATAGACCGCGAAAGACAAAATAAAATACGATCACACACGAAAATATATATGATCTCAAAATGATAATAAAATACATTGGTTAATTATTCTATTAAATTACAAAAATACCTTCATTTGCTATAGAATACTTCAAAATAAAATTGATATATTTTCCAAATTAAAAATCTTGGAAAAATCCTATAAATTCAATTAGAAATACTACAATAAAAATCAAGTCGTTTTATTGACAAATTTATTTTCTTGTTATTTATTCGAATAATTTAATATTGGAAATACATTTACAAATCGAGTTCATAATTATTATTTATTAAGTAAAGTAGTTAAATAAGGTTATTAAATCCAATTAATTAATATTTAATTTAGAATTCAAATATTTGAATAATACCTATATTTAAATATGTTATTAATTTTTTAAATATAAATATGTTCATAATTATTTTTGGGATGTTACAAATATGGTAAGAAAAATTGTTTAAGCAACAAATATTAATTTTTATAAACATATTAATTTTTTTACCTAGATAAAATAATAAATGACAATCAATTTTTGTACTTAAATACATAAAATATTACTATAATCTTAATAAAAACTAGATGGATAATTATCGGATATGAATATGTCCATATGCACATCTATATCCTTTTTTGAATATTGAATAATTTTTCATATTTCATTTTAGTCAAATTTTTCGCGTCAAAACACCAAACTAATTATGAACCAATTAAATGTTGTATGCTTCCATAATTCAAAATTAACAAATTTAAGTAGTATTAAGTTTGCATTAATGGTAGTATTGTTGTAAACTTACAAAATCATGTGGTTGCACATTAACTATTTGCTAAAATGTCAAGTTCAACTTATATCCAATGTAAGTGAAATCAAAGAGAACCTTGTATTGAATAGTAATGAATAAAAATGCAAAAAACTAAAGGATGTAGAATTTACTTGGTTGATTTTAAGAAATCCTATGTCCATGGGTTAATGCTTTTCTTATATTCTTCTTTTGCTACAAACTTTACTAGAAGAAAAGTACAAGTAGATTCAGTATGGAATTAAGAGAAATTGTCAAAAGTCCATTTCTCTGCTACAATACCCTTATATTTACAGTACTATGACATCATACAGATTATTAATTCCCTAATCTAATGTTTCTCCTTAGCCTTTCAGTCCTTCATTGCATTGCTTGTTATTTTTATGCATGGATGGATAACGTGGCTGGAGGTTTAGGCAACTTCTTTAGGTAGGAAGATTTGGCTAAAGGCGGGAGTTTTCAATTTAAAGTTAGGTGGGAAATTTGAATATTGATGCATGGGGTTAGCTTTTGGATTTGAGTTGTATGTCGTGCTTGACTTATGGTCCCTTAAGTATTTGTTAATCCATTGGTTATTGCATGATTTTCTCACAGCATTGTAGTGGGCCTCGGGCACTACCATATTACTACGGAATGGAATAGAGGTATATCCTTTGATAAAGACGTGATCTGATTTGGTATTGGTGCAGTTCCTTTGTAGATGTTGATGCAACTCATATGCAAGATATTGGTTCAAAGCTTAGGAATGTGGCAGCACAGACCCTAAAAAAGATGTCAGCGTAGATCCTAGGAAGGAGGCAATGCAGACCCTAAAACTTTGATGTGGTGGCACTACCCCTTGTATCCTTTTCGCATTTGGGTTTGTCTATGCTTGTACACAGTATTTAGTTTGTTGCTTTGTGAAGAGATGATCTGCTAACTTGCTCCTTGTTGTTACTATTACGACATTAGTGCAATTTGGTGTGTAGAGGTGATTTATTTTGCCTTTGATTTGAGTTGATCCTTGCAATCCCTTTGAATCGACTTCGTTTCCATGTCGTTGCTTGTGTATAAACTATAAAAATTTTAGTTATATTTGAACACTGTCTATCAAGCTTTATTTGTCATGCTTTATGCAGTTCCTTTTAATAAGGTTGTGTCCCATCTTGCCTTCTCATTTTACCTATGCAATATGTTTACTCTACAGCTTGAATTCTAGATCTACACCACATATGTTTATAGAAGAAAAATGAGTATAACAGTTGCGCCTAGGTCTACACTAATGTATATTTAGGTAAACTTGCCATATTCGTACTTGACTTTTCCAGTTGTTCGTTGAATCACTTCACATTTAATTCTCCTTATAGTTGACTCCTCGTGAACGACTACTTTTTATGATCATTTGCACATAAATCGTTCCGAATTCCGATAAATCCACTTTATTTTTCATATATTTTGGGTTGTCATTATTGATATCTAAGGTTTATTGATTATAGTGCCATTTGAATTTTAGGGCCGAGATTCTTTTGCCAAAACTATATAAATTTTCTTGTTTTCTTCCCGTTTCCCTTGTTACTCATTCAAAATTTTAATTTCAAGTCGTTGTGGTTTTCTGTAATGACCCGAAATTTTATCGCTTTGATTTGTGAATGTCTAATCTATTTTAAATATTCATTTGACAGTTTTAATAATTAAATAGGTCTTTTAGTTAATGACTAAATAGTTGAAAAATTCATTTTTGGATTCTGTTTACATAAATACGTAGTTTGTTGGAAAATAGAAAATGCGACAAAAACGTGTTCTTCGGATATTCAACCTTTTTATCGAAAAACAAGTTATAAACATTGTAATACCTTATGTAAACTTTATAACAACACTTAAATGTTTAAAATATTTTTATTTTGAAATTTGTAAATAAATAATAAAAATAAGGATTTATAGATATAAATATGTTCAAATTTCAAACAAAAATTAGACTTGAAAAAAAAAGATTCCTTAAGTGTGTGGATTTATGACGGTACGAGGATTACTATATTATCCAATATGCTTTCGTATGTAATGGTACTTGGGTGGCTTAGATTTGGTGTAAGAGTTGAATTTGTTACTTAAGGGCATTTCTTATTTATTTTATTTAACCTTACATATGTATATACTCTTATCATTTTTTATTCATCTTCATACTTTTAGATATCATCTTTTTTCCGCTTCCTCTAGTTTTTTATAAATTTTGAAAAAAAAATCCATCTTTAAGCTTAAATATTTTTACTTCTCTAAAATATTATAGCTTGGAGCATTTCAAACCATATGAAAGGTGCGATATTTCAAATCCTTGTTTAACGTTTTAATGAAATGATAATTGTGGAATAACTTGTTAACAACTTGTTTGAAAAATGAAAATCATAATTGACAATTTTTTTAAAATTCATATTTCTATTGATATTTGCTTTGAAATGAAAGAAAAGCTTGCTGTAAAAGAAAATGTAGAACATATACAGAGATGTACAAAGGCACTTTCTTCTTCTTGCTTTTTACTTCTTCTCGCTCTCTATTTTATATGAAAATAATCCCTACTTATTAATTCAAAAACCCATACCACTAAATCCGTACAAATGGATTATAGGTTGTTTGTATTAGTGTCTAGCTATTTTTAAAAATGGCCGGGAGTGGTTTCGTTGAATAGGGTAGGAAATATAGGTCTAAATCAGTAAATAGTTGAACATTGTCGGTTTTTCGTCAAGCTCAGATTGACGAATGGAGAGTACCAGTGTGTTCATCTTGGAAAATCAAGATTTTTAGAGCAATTTGTAGGATTTTAGGGTATTGGACGGTGATAGGGTGGCTAGATGATCGCATTACGATCAACTGTTTTATTCTAGTGATATAGGGGAGTTTAGATGGAGCGATGGGTTTTGGAGCAGCCTTAGCTCAACGCGGTAGTGTATTGGAATTCGTTGGACACACAGTGGTCGGAGGTGGACTGGAGAGCACGAGTTAGGTTTTAAGGAAGATGGGTTTTTTGGCTTGAATGCGATTTTTCTAGTGGTAGAAGGAGGCGTCGAGTGGTGTCGTAGTTGTCTTGGTGGCGAGGTAAAGGATCATGGTCGAAATGGTGTTGAAGTAATGGCAGTTAGTGGGTCAAGGCGGCGGTGGTTGGTGATTTATCAAACCTAGACGTATATTAAAATTTGACACATATTGAAATTGGAGGCGAATGATCAAAAATCCTTTAGAGGTGCTAGAGGGGACAATGATGGGTGTAGGCAAGCCATGTAAGGTGATTGGGTTTGTAGAGGCAGTCGACGAGGCGGTTGGAGGTCAGCGGTGGCATGCAATGTGCACGTGCACACGTTCGCGTATGATCATTTTTTTTTGCTCCAGTTTTTTTTTTTAATTTTGGAAATTGATCTGGTATTTTATTTTGGGAAATTGGATTGGGAAGAAGGAGCATTTGGGTATAGGTGGATGGGCCTTGGGCCAAGTGGTTTGGGAAATGTTTAGCAAATTTAAATTTTGATTAAATTGGTTTTAAAACTTTAAAGAGCTATAACGAACTCAATATAAATATATATGACCCATAAATTTCGAAGTTAGGCTCGATATTAGTAGATCACATCTGTATAAGCATTTTCCAGAATTATTGAAATGTAAAATATCAATGATTTAATAGTCATATAAGAAGTTACGTCATTTGGTAATTATATTTTATCACTGACTCCCCGGTAGCAGAATAAAACACCGCGTTCTATATTTAAATTGACTATATTACTTTTGGCATCTGTTTAGCAAAATAAATCCCCATTCTGCTATTAAGTTAATTTGGGCATTTAGTTTATGCCAGTTGATTTGTATGAGATAAATGAGACATTAACTACGGATGGTTAATTATGGATTTGATTTACATAAATGTTGCTTACGTAAATAACAACTATGCGACTTGAAAAGTCAAATTAAATTAAATGGTAACTTGTTTTGGTACCATTGGGGTCACTAAGCCTCTTTTCGAATTTATGAAGTCATGGATTCATAACATTAATTTTATTATAATTTATGATTAAGTATTTATTTAATTATGAATGATTTTTATTATTTTATAAATGATGTTTAAGCTAATGAATTGTTTTGTTAATGATGTTTTAAAGTAAGTTAATTAATAATATTTTTAACGTTGTTTAAAATTATTTAATTTTTAATATTGATTAAATTTATTAATTTATGTTATAATATTGTTTAAAGCTATTTAATTGTAATATTAATGTTGGTTTAAGTTAACCAACTAATTTAATTATGGGTTAAGTTTATTAATTATTATATTAATAATGTTTTAAAGTTAATTAGCTACTTTATTTATGTTGTTTAAAGGTAATTAATTAATTTAATAAAGGCGTTTCTAGATAAAAAATTGTGTTATAGAAGGAATTTGACTTAGTAAGAAGGATTTATTTTAAGGAAATTTATAAATGATATTTTGTAAAGGGGATTTAACATGATATTTTGTAGAGGATTTTTACAGTGATATTTTTAAAGACATTTATAAATGGTAATTTATAAACAAAACGTAGATTTATAAGTGATATTATTGAAGATAACGAAGATTTTAGTTAAATATATATAAGATTTATAAAAATGAGTTTTGGACTTATAAAAGGATTTTATAAAAGATTTCTATAAAGAAATTTTTAAAGGGAGAAATAGAAAAGAGTTTATTAACAGAAAAGAGTTTTGTAAATAGAAAGGAATTTTATAAATCATTTTAAGGATCTACAAAAGAAGTTTTATAAATTAATTTAGAGATTTATAAAAGGATATGCAAATATGAAATGAGCTCATAAAAAGTGATTTTTTTATAAAGGAGTGAGATTTGATTTTCATAATTAGTCCTTCTTAATTATGGTGGTATGGAAACATTCTTCCTATATTTAACACCGAAGGATGGGTGGTTTTTTTATAATAAGAAATGTTTTAAATGATATTTATTTTTGGCCAATTTAGATATGAATTTAGAAAAAGGAAATTTTCCATAAGTTCTGTTAATATACTTATACCATTGAGATAAATATATGAATATATTTTCCATGTTAAAAGTAAAATGTTTTTTCATATGCTTATACCAGTGAGATAAGCATATGAATATTTTTCTATATATTGAAAGGAAAATAAGGGGTTTCTGTATAATTATCTTCTGTGAAGGCATTTTGAATCAATAATTGAAAGAAGACTTAATTAATGAAAGATTTGTTAATATAGGCTTAGTTACTATCAAATCTTGACCAAAATATAACTCTGGAAATATCTAGGAGAAATACGGGGGTCATATGCATAATCTACTTCGATGATGTTGTACCGTGCGTAAAAATCTCGTTATGATATCCTAGGACAAACAATGAGAAAATCCGTTCACTTAAACGGTTAAGAGGTGATCTCTGCTCTTATGTATTGTTCAATTATTTTGAAAAGAACTAGGTTGAGTTTATCAGAACTATCGATCTGGTTTTGGATCGACTGATAAGCGGGGGAGCGTACTTATATGAGATTACTTGAAACTATAAACATTCCAAAACCGTATGAGCGTTCGATGCTTTAGAAAAGGTTCAAGGCTGGTTCGAGATGATTGAACACGGTGCTCTTTGAAGTGCAAGGGCTACTTGCTACTAGTCTTAAGGGTGATTCCAAAATGGATATAGTAAAAGTAGAGTCTTTGATTGCTCATATCCTTAACAACTTATATGTATGAATGTTGGCATTACATTGTTTTCTAGAAGGCAGTGTTAGCGTTCCAAGTGGCATTGCGGAGAGAGGAAAAACGTTGTCATGACCTCATAAACCTCATAGCCCAGTAATGACTAAAACATAGGATATCCAACAAAGCTATGTGGTTTGCTACCATAAATAGGAGTTATTACTTAATGTAGAATCTATATTTATTGATTTGGTATGCATGTGTGTGGAAAAAGTAGGGCCATGGATGGTGCATATTGTTTAGTAGTCTTGGTGCCTGGGGAATGATGTAATCCGACTTGTCATGTAAAAGGGGCAGGCCGGATTTGTGTTGGTATATGGTCCATTTGAGGCTCTCGATACAATTTTCTAAAGGTGTACTACGACAGCCAGTACCTTAGTAGCCTTGTAATTGAGGAAATCCGGTCTCTAATATGTTCCTCTATGGATTTAGTTGTCTACCTAATATGCTGGAATTTAATTAATGTAACAATTTCGGCTATGATTAATATTTATTTTGAACCCTAGGAATTATTATAACATCATTAGATTTTTTATAAAATGGTTTAGTTATCGTAAGGTAAAAACCTGTCTGCGTTTATGTGCGGTGTGGTCTTACGAGGTACCTTTATATTTCAAAGGTTTTTAATTTTTAATATTCATTTGATAGTGTTTCTCATGCTAGTTTTACCAGACCGATATGGGCATTTTTTTCTTATAATGCTCGGTTCAACCTAGGCATATTTTCCAGATTTAGTTGGACACTTTGAAGCTTCTAATGCTGCACTAGATTTTCCAAGTTGTATTTCTGTATTTTATATTTCGCTGTTTGTTCTTATTTGTTTTTATTAGCACCTGTAAGGATAGATTGTTATAATTGTCCAGGTTAATGATTTGTTAGTTACTCAGATTTTATGTATATATATATATATTAAAATTCAGTTTTCTTTTACAAAGACCATTGGTATATTATATATTACTCACCATGCTGTAAGATTTTGTTCTATCCTTTTTTTCTTCCAACCCAATAATCTGTCTTTTTGGTACTTAGATGTTCGAGACGTAATACCGTGGATGCATTAGTGTTGACTTTCGAGGATCGAAAATGCGAGTTACTATAGTTGGTATCAGAGCTGAAGGTTAAGGAGAACCTTGGCACTGGTAGCGTAAACTCACTAGAGATAGGGTTAGTACCTCCCTAGAATGAGTTTGAGTGTGTGGATATATAAGAGAGCATGTATTTGTCAGTGCTATAATTTTTTTCATATTGTGTTGATTGATCTGTTGAGTGGTTTATGGATTCTGGTCAATATGAGTAGTTAACGTTATTCTTAGGGATCTTTAAACAATTAAATATGGGGAACTGATACAGTATTGTTTTAAATGGGTAAACGGAATAATTTTACCTAGGAGCATATTTTTTATATAAGGAAATAATTTTTAAAGATAAATATAGTTATTTTGATGTGCTTATTTGTTAGGAAATGATAATACTCAATTATTTTTATTTATTATTTGATTAGTCATGCTCGTCCAGTTTTGGGCATTGACTATTGTTTGTTGATTTATCACTAATTTTCCTTTTAAAACCTATTTTGCATATATAGAAATTGTAGGAACATTGAAACGAACACCTTATGAATCAAGATTCATAATTTACTATAAGGCGTTCGAGGTTGATATTGAGCTAAAATTCGATTTTAATAAGAATTTTTTTTCATGAAAATTGGTTAATGATTTTATTAATGGGCTATGTGGCCCAAAGCTATAATATATCTGCAGTACATTCACATTACAACTACTACTTTAGTTCAAATGACATAATCTATCTAATCGAGCTACTTCCCCAATTTGCTAGAGTTGTTCTTTGAGATTATTGCGGCTTCTAGGTCACTGCTAGACTTCCTTGCTAATCAACCGTCAAGCTCTAATACTCCAATTGTTGTCTTTCTCGTTCCTCTGAGCTGGTACGCTTTTTGACTCTTCCTATTGTGACAGTGACATATCTTGCAATATTTTCAGAAAGTTCTAATTCTTGTTTTTGCTTATTTTCGAAAGTCCTTACGTTTTCGCCAGATGTGCTATACAGTAGTTGTCAATGCCATTTTGCTGACTTCCTTCATCAGGTCCGTGATATCTATCCTATTACTTAGGTGAATTACTTCTTCCCGTAAGCATTTCAGCCCTTCGGTCTGCAAGTTTTTTAATTTCTGTATTGCCCATACCCGTTTGCTGTATTTGCATTCGAAAAAGAGATGTTTCTATGTTTCGGTCTCCCTATTACACAATTTGCATGTTGCATCCTTGATAACACCCTAACTTTTTAATCTATCTTTGGTAGTCAGTCTATTGTTTATGTCCTTGTAAGTGGTGTGAGACATTTTAGGGCAGTTTGAATTGGCTTTTAGTATTGCTTTTCCACGCATCCTTAAGCTTCAATTTGCATGTTGCGTCCTTTATAACACCCCAAATTTTTAATCTATCTTTGCCACCGTACTTTTGGATGACGTTGTGTACAATCTTCCCATGCATCCTTCAGTTTAAATTGACTTTTAATATTGCTTTTCCACGTTGATTTATCTTTATTTCTTGCTATGAATAGTGACATGTCTTCAATCTCTTGTTTGAAGTTTCTAGTCATACTTTGTTTTTCTGTTGCCCATTTCTGATCCTGTATGATAGTTAAGACTTTGTAATCTGGTGTGTTATTTGCTAAACAGCTGTCCCAACCAAGTTTGCTTGCTAAGCTTCTATTGTTAATCTAAGGATCTTTCCATAAGTTAGTGCTTTGGTCACTTGCAATCTATCTTTCTATGATACTTTTTATTTGTTCCCCATATTTTAATGTGTTGTTCCATGTTGTTGATGCATCATTATCTATCTTAATTATCCAAAAGTTTTCTTTCAAATATCTTTCTCTCATTCATTTAGCCCATAGGTTATCTGATTCGAGGATTTTCCATGCAAATTTTAGACCATATGCTTTTTTAAGTTCAAATAGGTTCTTAAGACCCACTCCTCCTTCCTTTTCTTTTCTGCATAGGTCTTTGTATCTCACTTTATGAACTCCTTTCCAAATAAAATTAGCACAGACATCATTGATTTTTGCCATGGAATAGTCAGGAAGTCGAAATGTTTGTAGCCAAAACCTGACTTTAGAAGTTATGATGGTGTAAACTAGTTCAACTATACCTGCAAAAGATAATAGTTTTGACCTTCACCCTTGAAGTTTCTCTCTGATTTTGTCTGTTAACTTCCAACATTCTGCATCTGTTATAGTGTTATTTGACAAAAGCACACCAATATATTTAACTGACAATTCTCCCTTTATTACACCTAGCTGATATATAATTTCTGCCCTGTTTTTGCAGCTTTTATTCATATAACATTTTATGTTCAGCTAATTTACCTTTAGGCCTGCAAATATCTCCATCTGTTTAAATATTTCTTTAATTTTTTTAATAGCCAACGGATTTTCTTTAAACACCACCAAAAAGTCATCTGCATATATAAGATGATTAATTTCTTTTTGATGCTTGTATATAGGTTTGATCATTGACTGATGACTAGCTAGCTCCATTTGTAGTGAGAACCATTCCATAGCTACAGTAAATAGATAGGGGGATGGGGGTCTCCTTATCTGATCCCTCTATTGGACTGAATAAAACCTTTATGGGTGCCATTAATTATCACCGAGAAAGTTGGGGTGCATATACAATGGGTGATTAGTTTTAACAATTTAGTTGGAACTCCCATTTCATGTAGCATATATAGGATGAATTGCCTATTAACTTTGTCATACGCTTATGGAGGTTAATTTTCATACAAACCTTGTATGTTCCTTGTCGGTTAAATTCTCTCATAAGTTCGTATGCCATTAAGGAATTCTCCGATATAAGTCTCCCCTTTATACATGCACTTTGACACTGGGAAATAAGATCTAGAAGCACTTCGTTTAGTCACATACAGATGATTTTATTTAGAATTTTATATGTGACATTCCAACAAGCTATAGGTCTGTTTTCCTCTATTCTTTTTGATTTTCTTACTTTAGGAATGAGTATGATGAATGTATGATTAATTTCTTTGATGAACTCACCAGAATCTAATGCTTCTTGATAATATTTGATCATTTTCTTTCAGGTCTTCCCAGTGCATTTTGAAGAAAGCTGTTCCCATTCCATCTGGCCAGGACTGGAATCGTTGTGGATTGAGAAGATGGCTTGCTTTAGTTCCCTTTCAGTAATATCAGCCAAAATGTTAGCTCTTTCCTTGGAAATATGTCTTCTACATTGGAGATAAGGTATTTTTTGAGTATAATCCCCATTATATGCCCCTTTGAAATATGTTACAGCTTTATTCTCCAATTCATGTATGCTTTCTGTTGTGCCTCCCTGTTCATTCAAACAATTAAAAAGATTATTATGATTTCCTCTTTGGGACATTTTTGTACAGTTTTCTTTTGCATTCATCTCCCTCAGTCATCCACTTCTCTTTTTTCCTTTTGCCTCAGTTCCATAGCTTCTTTCTCCAGTTGAAATTTAAGTAATTTTTGATTTGCATAAAATTATGAATTAAGGCTTTCATTTTGAGGGTCTTCCTCTAAATGATATTGTATTTTCTCTAGATTTCTTTGCACTTCCAATATTTCATCTTCTGCTTTACGCCTTCTTTTGTTCCATTCCATAAGTCTGCATTTCATTTACTTGACTATCATAATATATTGATACATATGATTTCCTTCAGGAATATGCATTTTCATGAAATCCATTGCTTCTCTATATTAAGTACCAGTGATTGGCATATCTGAATGGTTTACCTTTTTGAATTTGCCTTTCATCATTAAACTATATGTATGGGGGGTAGTGATCACTTGTAGAACTAGGTAGAACTGTCACTTTTATATTTGGAATTTTATTAAATAGCTTAGCATTACCTAGAGCTCTGTCCAATCTAGAGTGTATTCTTTTGCATCACCACTTCACGTGTACTTCAGGCCCGTGTGGAGTGCTTCAGTTAATCCTGTTGCCAATACATAGTTGTCAAATTCAGTGACTTGGCAGACCTTTAATGTAAGTCCTCCTTGTTTTTCATTTATTCTTAGCACAACATTGAAATCCCCTGCCACCATCCATGGTTGGTGTATGATTTTTGAATTTTCAATTAATTTTTGCCGATGTTTATTTCTCTCATAGGTCAAATTGTTTGCATAGACAAATGTTGCAACTATGTCCATGCCTCCCACATTCTTCATATGTGTTATTGCTTATTATTCATCTATATTGATCAATGTGCATGTCCATATGTTTGTGTCCCAAAGCACCATGATTTTGTCTTTTATAATTCTAGTCTATTGTGTACGACATCCCAATGATTTCCCATTTGATATTTAAATGATTCCAGGCTATCTTCTGTAAATTTATTTTCCAATATGGCTAGTATTGTAGGTCTATATTTATTTCTAATATTATAGAGTTCTAGTTTTCTTGTATCTCCATTTACACCTCTATCATTCCAACATATAATTGATATTTAAAATTTTGTAGCTCTGCTCATTGTAATCGGAGCTGATACTACTGTAGCTTTTTACCAGCTTCATTGTTTTTATTCACTGAAAACACTTTTTCATAGTCTTCATCAATCTCAATGCATTCTCCAATGTCTGTTTCCTCTGGCTACTCTTCAGATGTTTCTATCTGAATATCTAATTTCTGTATTTCATTTAATGTTTCAGGAAGATGCTCTTCATCATAATCCATTATATTCTCCCTTTCCTGATTTAGTTGTGGTTGCTTATGATTTTCCTGGTTTGAACTACCCTCTTGTGAGCTCTGAGATTAACGAGCTACTACTTTCTCTACTCTAGATTCCTTTACATTAATATCATTCTGTATATGTATATAGTTTAGTTCTAGGGCACTTACAGCAGCTTTTTGTGGCTGCTTCATTTTTTGGGGTGTTAACCCAGATCCAGTTGTCATTTCATTAGTTAGGAGTTCTACTACACTAGTACCTATATTAGTGCTGGTTGATCCACTTATGGATAATTTTGGCACCCACACTTGTTTAGGCTTAGTTTGATCATTGCAGCACCATATGTTAGAATGTCCAAAGCACTTACACTCTCCACATCTTTGAGGTATGTAATCATATTCCACTTCCTGGATGTACACATTCCCATTTTTATCTATTGCTTTAACACTTTGCAGTTCTGCCTCTGCATTAATTTCCACTAGCACTCTAGCATAATTGATTCTTTTAACTTTCCTTGTGTTTTCATCTATATCAAGCGACTTGCCTATTATACTTGCCAATTTGCTAATGCACCTCATGTTCCATAAAGCCAGATTTAGATTGTTAAATTTCATCCATATAGGATAAGTAGTAAACATAGCTGTTTCAACATTGAAGTATGCCTCCTATCTTCTCATGAATATTAGTTTGTTGTCCATGAACCAGAGGCCTCCTTTTAGGATGCACTCATAATCCTCTTCTGTAACAACCATAATTTTCTAGCACTTTATTTCTTTTATTTATTAAACCTTGAAATTTATTGTAACATTTTTTTTATTTGATTGAATCATTTCCCAAAATTCTAAATATAGAATTTAAAGTTTTTTTTTTGAAAATTTTAATTTTGTTAAAGGACAACTCCAATTGGAATTTTAATAAAAAATTGAATATTGTATATAAAAAATTTATTTATAAATTCGTAGGAAATAATAAGTAAATACGAAGAATGTAAACGAATTTAATTTTTAGAAGTAATAACTTTTAAGGATTCAGCGTATTTATAGATCGTGAAATTTCGCATTTAAAAGGGCACAAATTTTAAATGGTATAAATAACGTATATAGGAAAACGTATTAATAATAAAAATTTCAACGCATTCAATTTGCTTTAAATTTGGTATAAATCTTTGTCTAATAAAACTTTACCGTTTCTTTATAAATCAATGCTATTTGTAAATCGATTGTCATTTCCTTTACCAAAAGCAATACGTGATATCCTCTTTACACTAAAAGTTCAAACTTATGAAATCAATGCTGGTTATAAATATTCAAATCCACGTACAACTTCATTTGGTTAATAGGTATATAATCAGTGATTTACATTTACCATTCAAAGAAGAATGATTCCTTGCCGTTTCATTCCAAATATAAATCACTCAGCCTATTAAAGACTCACGCAACCAATTAAATGAAAATTTTCAATGAAATCAAATAATTCCTTTAACGTTTTATCACCTGCCTTTTTGGCAATCAAGTGGGAAAATTTTGCCGTTCTTTATAAATCAACGCTATCTAAATATTTAGTGTTTGCCACTTTCTTTCCTTGAACCAACGTATTCACTCTCAATTTATTTTTAACGTACGTTATTCCTTGCAAAATTTATCACTTGATTTACGCACCTTTTTAATGCAGCGAAATTTGTTATTTCCTTTACTGTTTCAAAGTCTAATTTGCATGCAAATAACTAACATTTCACTTACCCCTCGCGTACAAATTGATTACATGCCGTTTTCCTTTCCGCTCAGTTAGCAACGCAAAATTTATTCCCTGCTCAATTATTCAACGTATAAAATATTTTTCCAAAATTCATTTCAAAGAAATAAAGGTACTTGCCGTTTCTTGTAGCAAATCACGCAACCAAGTGAATCAATTTAATTTTAATTCTTGCCTATCTTTTCTCTCCACAAATCACGCATCCCTGATTTATTTAAACCCGTACACCAACTAGTTCATTTGCATAGCAACCTTCTTTCAATTCTTCTCTCGTGCTCTTCAGGTATGGTTACTGATTTTCTTTTTCTCTATCTTCTCTCTTTTGATTTCTTTAAAAATTCACTTTATATTCTTCCATCGGCTAATACTGTGATCGGTTACTCCACTGCCCCACTCGAATGCTTGGCCTACACCTTATTCTCCCCTCCAGTACACAACCGCCTCTCACTCCATTTTATTGCCAAAACAATATTGATTAGGATAATGGTCATGCTGACTCGCGTGCATTTAGAATATAGGCATGACGAAGTGCTAGATCATGAAGAAATTAAATAGAGTAGGAAGCCGAGCATCTTTTTGCATTTTATCCTCCTGCATGTTTTGGGTCGTTAGTCTCTGCTATGGCGTGCATACTGCATGCGTCCTTTCAAATATATATATATATAAATAAATTTTTCACCACCTCTATGTTTCAGTTCCTCTGTTGGTTGCGTGTATGTTTGGGGTTTTAGTCCCTTCAGTTTTGAAGGAAGTTAGATGTTGAGTGCACAGTTCCCCACTTTTTTTATCACAGCCGATATTGCCTTTGAGTATCCCACTGTGAATCACGTGCATGTAAAAAAAAAAAGAGTAGCGTGCATAGGCCGAACGCAGTACTTTTGAACCAAATCAATATGATTTTGTTTGAGCATGATTCATTTTACATTGTTGAAAAATTAGATATATGGTGTGCGTGTGTACATTCATATAAAATTTGTCAGGCCGAGCTTCGATTGTTTTGATCGAGTCGGGTAGTGGAGTGGTGAGCCTACGGGTCTGTTGATCCCGTCGTCACTGTTTGTTTCTAAAATTTCGTGGTAAAAATTTTCTTAGTTTTGATTTTTATTAATTCGTTTCCTTTTCAAGAATAAAATCCGGTCGCAGCCTCCGCAACAAATTTGATCGTGGTTCTGTGCATTTTCTTTTTCAAAGTGTTATCATCATTTGAATCAAGTCTTCGACAGCATTAAGGTGAGTATTCCTCACCAGACAAACATACTTGTATATTTGTGAATTAATCACAAGTGTAATTGTAAACTTATTTTATTTAATTTTATCTGCCTGTGATATTAACTTATGATGTTAAACCCCATTATTTAATTGACACATCATCAGTTGTATTATTTATTGTATATTATTGCAGTTGTACTATTCATTTATTATTTACTGTTAATCACACTGCAAGTTCCCTGTAAAATTGAGATCGTTATAGGCTGAAATGATAGGCCTGAACGATATTTATTTATTTATTTATTTATTTATTTATTATTTAACTAGGGATTACGGGTTTGAAATGATAGAGCCTGGGTTTTTGTAAATTACGGATTGAAATGATATATATCCGTATCACTTGACCTTGGCTAGAAAACTATATACAGACCCGTGGTTTATATAATATTTTTCTGAAATGTTTAGAAATATTTTAAATGGAAAGTTTATAATATTCTGGGTTGAAATGTATTTAAAGGATTTTTAATGATTTTTTTTCAAAATGTTAAATAAATGAATGTTTATGTAAAATTTTGGAATATAACTTATTTTGGGAAATTCTGAATTTTTGTTAAAAGTGAGATTTTAGTTAAGAAAAATAATTGATAATAAGTTATATTTGGGAATTTAAAACTTAATTGTAAGTTAATAATCTATTACAGCACTTAAATGCTATCTTTTGTAAATGAACTGTTTAACCTATAACTTTAGCATTTTATAAGTGCTGCGGAAACTGAATTTTTGATTGTTTTAATAATATTAAATGGAAATAACCTTTGGGGAAAAGGCTTAAATTTTGGAATTTAATATGTAATTAATAAAAATAAGGAATTGACTTTAAATGGAAGAATTTAACTTTTAAATGTGAGTTGAAAGGCAATTAATTGCTAAATAAATTGAATAGATTTAAATGGTATTTTATATTAAATAAAATGACTGATATCTAAATAAATGATGGTTGAAATGATATTATGATATAAAAATGTATTTGAAATTTATTTTGATTTTAAAGGTATAAATACCATTTTAAAAGGTTGTAACCACGGGTTATAATAACGTTTGGTTGTTTTAAGAGACCGGGATCGGATATCTGACATACTCTCTGTCGATACCGAAAACCACTTTGACAAACGTGTACGCGGTGGAGATTCCAGAATGAAGTAGGATGGTGGTGACGTTTCCTTTGAGGTAAATACGTGGACCCGACTCCCGTGAGTTGGCATAAGGTGGCTAAAACAGGAGCGATCGACGGATTAATGAGGTAGCACCTCTGATCGGACGCACTTCTTCATATGCCATTCTATTACTTTTGTGATTGTTTTGGTGCGCACCTTTGATTTGGAAGTGTTGTTCGAGGTGGGCGGCAGTTGCGCGCTGCGCGTTTCCATCGGTCCGGAAGCGTAATTGGTATATCTACCCTGGCATTGCCTAGTTGTGCCGTGTCACCTACCCTAGCGCGCCTTCTACGAGTTTCTATTTGTGTCGTACCTATGGAGTATCCTCTGGTAGCCTCCTGATCAGGAGGTATTACGGTACTGTATAGACTATTGGCATTATTTGTGTTAAGGGCTATATGGGTAACCCCTTAACGCTATTTAAAAGTAAGTTTATTTTACTAATAGACACTATTATAATAGCGAGGTATTACTACATAGTAAATAGTTTAACGGATCCTTAGAGGATGGGCGGTCCCAAGCATCCTTTTTAAGTTACTTGCACTTAAATACAGTTCACTTGAATTAACTTACACTATATGAGTATGTATGTCCTGATTCGAGTGTTTGTGTTTATTTTCTTACGCTCGGGTCAGCCTGAGTTGCATTTCATCTTTCATCCCGGAGCTAGGACTTCTGTAGATTTTCAAGCTACCGGCAAACTTTCAGTCCGTTATCTTATTTATGTAATCAAGACTATGGGATATTTGGATTTTCTATTCATGTTTTAAACTATATTTGAGATTTAATACTATGTAATGTTTATTTGTGTGAGACTATTTTTAGTGGCTTCATGAACCACTAAGTATTTTAAATTCCGCTGCGAGTTTTCAGATATCTGTGTCTGGGATTCTGTGGTTTGATTTAATTTGCTCCTAATTTATTTACAATCTATTGTTTTGAACTATTCAAGCTTGACATGTTTTAAATTTATTGTCGAATTTGAATGGTACAAAATAGTGGGTCGTTACAGCTGGTATCAGAGCTTTGGTTTAACCATAGCCTAAGGAGCAAAAACTCATTAGAGATTGGGTAGCAATACCCAAGAATGAGTGAAGTCAAATTCTAGAATCCTTTCCTTGTGAGAGAGCGTATTTTAAAGTATAAAATGATTTTCAAAAAGGTTTCAAAGAAGTATTTTTATATAAAACCTTCCTGTTTTAAAAATAAAATTTTCCAACTATTTCTTTCCTTTTCTCCATCTTAATTAGAGCCTTTGTTAAGTGCTTGTTCAAGTTAAATTTTATCTTATCACTAGAATATCTTGACATCTATGTTTTTCCCTCTGTCCTTAAATTCATTCTTGATTTCTCAGGATGGATAGAGGAAATATCAGAGGTAGGGGACGAGCTGCTGCTCCAGCACCTCCACTCGCTGCCCCTGTTAGATTTACTAAGCTATGCAAAGATTATACTGAGCTTGATGGCACTAAGTTTTCGGGTTCTGAATCCATAATAGAAGCTCAGCAATGGTTGAGAGACTTGGAGAGAATCTTCTCCTGTCTCGAAATCACAAATGCCCAGCAGAGGCAATTGGCGGCCTGGCAGATGAAGGGAGCAGCTTTGAATTGGTGGCTGTCTGTTACTGCTCACACTAATTAGGCTGACATCACCTGGGAGCTATTTAGGGAGGCTTTTTTGGTCAAATGGATGCCCGAGGCGGGCAAGTCTCGGCTCTATCGAGACTTTATGGATTTGAAGCAGGGAGATATGTCCTTCACGGAATACGAGAGAAAATTTAATGAGCTATCGCAGTATGGCCTGAATTTGATAGACACCCCGCTTAAGAAGAACGAGAAATTTATCGCTGGTGCTCGCCCCGAGTTTTACGATCGGCTTATTACCCACGTGCATGGGACATTCACCGCTTTGATGGACATGGCTCTCCGGTATGAGAACCCTACCTCTAGGGCCGCTCCAGCTGCCCAATCTGCACCGTCTCAGTCTTTTGGAAATTCTAAGAAAAAGAAGTCCAACTTCTACCGGCATAAGAGGAATAGGATTCCAGGGCTTGGATCATCGTCTTCGTCATCCCTGAGGTAGCCTGTGGATCTATCTACCATTACTTGTTACCGATGCGACAAAAAGGGACACTACGCGAATAGTTGTCCTACCTTGGGTGCTGCGATTCCACCTCCTTCTCAGTTGGCTAGACGAGACCTCTGCCACATCTGTCTTCAGCCGGGACACTTCAAGAAAGATTTCCCTACCCAGAAGAAGCGCACGGCATCAGGAATCTTTGCGGTGACTTCTGCATCCTCCCCAGCCCCACAGCCCGCACCTGCACCTGCTCCAGCTCCTAGCGACTCTCAAGGTACACTTCAGGGTTCTTTTACTTTGTTTGAATCTCCTGTTCGTGTTTTATTCGATACCGGAGCTTTCCACAGCTTCATCTCGTCGGATCTCTGTAATAGATTTGTGCATCTTCTATCTCCCGAATTTTCCTCTGTACCCTTATGTGTTTCAAACCCCATAGGTGGCCCTGCGAACCTTAGTAAAGTTTGTAGGGATGTGAAACTCTTCTTAGGTAATTATCGTTTCACTGGCGACTTTTATGTTATGGGTTTTGACGCTTTCGATCTCCTGCTTGGAGATGACTGGTTGAATAAGCATGATGCCCATATTTCTTGTAGTTCCCGAACTGTTTCGCTTGTTGGTGATAAGGGTGATTATTTGGTGATCCAGTGTAAATTGCCTCAAGATTTGCTGGTAGCTTCATCTATTCTCTCGACACTTTCCCTGATGATATCCATTCGACCCCTGTAGTCAAACTTTTTCCCGACGTGTTCGGTGAAGTTGTTTCTTTACCTCCGAAAAGGAAAATTGATTTCCGGATCGATCTCATTCCTGGAGCACGACCTGTAGTTCTTCCACCCAGAAGAATGGCACCACAGGAGAAGATCGAATTAAGGAAGCAGATTCAAGTCCTGGCCTCTAAAGGTCTGATCAGACCTAGCTTCTCAAAATGGGGAGCAGTTGTAGTTTTTGTCACAAAATCAGATGGGTCCCCCCGGATGTGTGTTGATTATAGAGAGCTGAACAAGCTCATTATGAAAAACATATATCCTATTCCCCGCATCAATGATATGTTCGATCAACTTTATGGAGCGTCTGCTTTCTCTCAGCTTGATCTAGCCACAGGTTTTCACCAGCTTAGAGTTGCCGAGGAGAGCATTCCCAAAACTGCTTTCCGTACCGAGAATGGTTTCTTTGAATGGCTAGTTATGCCTTTTGGGCTGACTAACGCTCCTGCCTTCTTCGTCGACTTGATGAATCGTGTCTTCCGAGATGTGCTCAACAAATTTATTCTAGTCTTTATTGATGACATCCTTGTCTTCTCCAAGTCCGAGGAAGAACATAAAGTCCATTTGAGATATGTTTTAGAGACTCTTCGAAACCATCAATTAAAGGCTAAATTTTCGAAATGTCATTTCTGGAAAGAAGAAGTCTGATTCCTCGGACACATTGTCTCTAGTGAAGGAGTCATTGTTGATCCAGTCAAGATCGCTGCGATCAAAGATTGGGAAGAACCTAAGACTCCTACTGATATTCGCAGTTTTCTGGGCCTTGCCGGTTACTATCGGAGGTTCATTGAGAACTTTGCTCGGATTTCTGCACCTATGACTGCTCTGACTCGGAAGAATGCTAAGTTTATATGGAGCAATAAGTGTAAAGCTGCATTCCAAGAGTTAAAGGATAAGCTCACTTCCGCACCAGTGCTTACTGTACCAAATGGAAATGAGAGATTAAAGGTTTTCACCGATGCTTGTCGTGAGGGTTTGGGAGCAGTATTAATGCAAGACGGAAAGGTAATTGCATATGCTAGTCGTCAATTGAAGAACCATGAAGCAAATTATGCTGCCCACGATTTAGAATTGCTGGCTGTTGTCTTTGCTCTGAAACTGTGGAGACATCATCTTTTGGGGGCCAAGTTTGACCTCTTCACCGATCATCAGTCTTTGAAATATATCTTTACCCAGAAAGATTTGAATCAGAGACAAGTACGGTGGCTCGAGTTTCTTGCGTCTTATGATCTCGACATCAACTATACCCCGGGAAAAGCAAATGTCGTGGCGGATGCGTTGAGTAGAAAGAAGTCTTTGTTGTGCCAACTTATTGTTTCTTCTCCCCTTTTGGACCGGATCAAGGCTAAGCAGGATGAGGATAGGATCATCAGATTGATCAAGGAGAATGTTCGCAGCAGGGTTGGTGGTAGTAGTCTTGATGGTAGTGGAGCTCAGATTGATGATAAAGGGATTCTAAGGATTAATAATCGTATTTGTGTCCCGAACGTTGATGGTTTAAGGCAGGAGTTACTTCGGGAACATCATCAATCCAGACTTTCCATACATCCTGGTGTAGCAAAAATGTATCAGGACTTAAAGAAACTTTACTGGTGGAAGGGTATGAAGCGTGATGTCTCTATCTTTGTGAATAGGTGTGCGACTTGTCAGCAAGTCAAGCTGATCATCATAAGACGCCGGGTTTGTTGCAGCCTCTGGAGATTCCCAATTGGAAATGGGAGCAAGTTTCTATGGATTTTACCGATGGATTACCGAGATCTAGGAAGGGAAATGAGAGCATCTAGGTTATCATAGATAGACTGACTAAGTCAGCACACTTTATTCCAGTCAGGTCTACCCGTTCGGCTTCGAGCTTATCTGAAATTTATATGAGGAAAGTTGTTCGTCTCCATGGCGTTCCCCTTGGCATAGTTTGTGATCGAGACCCTATTTTCGCTAGTCATTTCTGGAAAGCATTCCAAAAATCCTTGGGTACTCGTTTGAATCCGAGCACTGCTTACCACCCACAAACTGACGGGCAAACTGAAAGGGTAAATCAGATTTTAGAAGATCTTCTCCGTGCTTGTATCTTGGATTATGGAGGATCTTGGGAAGATCATCTCCATCTTGTGGAATTCACCTATAACAATAGTTATCATGTATAAATTCCAACCCTCTGTTTTTATCTTATCTTATTCCCTATCTATCTCATTCTATCTTTTCAGGCTAGTCTTAAGATGTCCCCATTTGCTGCTCTGTACGGGAGACCGTGTAGATCCCCTTCTTGCTGGATTGAATTCGGTAATCGCTTAGTTCTTGGGCCCGGAATGATTTTGGAAGCCTCGGAAAAGGTTGAGGAGATTAAGAGAAGGTTAAAGATTGCTCAGGATAGGCAAAAGAAGTACGCTGATCGGCGTAGAAGGAGTTTAGAGTTTGCGGTGGGTAATTTGGTCTTTCTTAAAGTCTCTCCCTTAAGAAATGTGGTTCGGTTTGGACGGAGAGGGAAGCTTGCTCCTAGATTCATCGGTCCATTCCGCATCTTGGAAAGGATTGGATCTCTTACTTATCGACTGACTTTTCCCGAGAAATTTGCTGGAATACACAACGTGTTCCATGTATCCCACCTTCGTCGTTGTCTTCACGATCCATCTCTTATCATCCAGCCTACTGCTCTTAATGATTTGGACATCGAGCCTGACTTAACTATTGAAAGGAAGCCGCTTCGTATCGTTGATCAAGGTACGAAACAACTAAGAAGAAAATCTGTCCAACTGGTCAAGGTGCAATGGAGCACTGATGAACGAGATTGCACTTAGGAGACGGAGAAGAGCATTCATGCTTCGAATCCGGAATTATTCGTTTAAGGTACTTTGCTTTGCTATCTTATCTTCTTTTGTTTCCTTCTTTCGTTCCTTTTCGAGGACGAAAAGTTCTGAGTGGGGGAGAGTGTAACAACCATAATTTTCTAGCACTTTATTTCTTTTATTTATTAAACCTTGAAATTTATTGTAATATTTTTTTTATTTGATTGAATCATTTCCCAAAATTCTAAATATAGAATTTAAAGTTTTTTTTTGAAAATTTTAATTTCGTTAAAGGACAACTCCAATTGGAATTTTAATAAAAATTTGAATTTTGTATATAAAAAATTTATTTATAAATTCGTAGGAAATAATAAGTAAATACGAAGAATGTAAACGAATTTAATTTTTAGAAGTAATAACTTTTAAGGATTCAGTGTATTTATAGACCGTGAAATTTCACATTTAAAAGGGCACAAATTTTAAATGGTATAAATAACGTATATAGGAAAACGTATTAATAATAAAAATTTCAACACATTCAATTTGCTTTAAATTCGGTATAAATCTTTGTCTAATAAAACTTTACCGTTTGTTTATAAATCAATGCTATCTGTAAATCGATTGCCATTTCCTTTACCAAAAGCAATGCGTGATATCCTCTTTACACTAAAAGTTCAAACTTATGAAATCAATGCTGGTTATAAATATTCAAATCCACGTACAACTTCATTTGGTTAATAGGTATATAATCTGTGATTTCCATTTACCATTCAAAGAAGAATGATTCCTTCCTGTTTCATTCCAAATATAAATCACTCAGCCTATTAAAGACTCACGCAACCAATTAAATGAAAATTTTCAATGAAATCAAATAATTCCTTTAACGTTTTATCACCTGCCTTTTGGCAATCAAGTGGGAAATTTTTTCCGTTCTTTATAAATCAATGCTATCTAAATATTTAGTGTTTGCCACTTTCTTTCCTTGAACCAACGCATTCACTCTCAATTTATTTTTAACGTATGTTATTCCTTGCAAATTTTATCACTTGATTTACGCACCTTTTTAATGCAGCGAAATTTGTTATTTCCTTTACTGTTTCAAAGTCTAATTTGCATGCAAATAACTAACGTTTCACTTACCCCTCGCGTACAAATTGATTACATGCCGTTTTCTTTTCCCCTCAGTTAGCAACGCAAAATTTATTCCCTGCTCAATTATTCAACGTATAAAATATTTTTCCAAAATTCCCTTCAAAGAAATAAAGGTACTTGCCGTTTCTTGTAGCAAATCACGCAACCAAGTGAATCAATTTAATTTTAATTCTTGCCTATCTTTTCTCTCCACAAATCACGCATCCCTGATTTATTTAAACCCGTACACCAACTAGTTCATTTGCATAGCAACCTTCTTTCAATTCTTCTCTCGTGCTCTTCAGGTATGGTTACTCATTTTCTTTTTCTCTCTCTTTTCTCTTTTGATTTCTTTAAAAATTCACTTTATATTCTTCCATCGGCTAATACTGTGATCGGTTACTCCACTGCCCCACTCGAATGCTTGGCCTACACCTTATTCTCCCCTCCGGTACACAACCGCCTCTCACTCCATTTTATGGCCAAACCAATATTGATTAGGATAATGGTCATGCTGACTCGCGTGCATTTAGAATATAGGCAGGACGAAGTGCTAGATCATGAAGAAATTAAATAGAGTAGGGAGCCGAGCATCTTTTTGCATTTTATCCTCCTGCATGTTTTGGGTCGTTAGTCTCTGCTATGGCGTGCATACTGCATGCGTCCTTTCAAATATATAAATATATATATATATATATATAAATAAATAAATAAATAAATAAATAAATAAATAAAATTTTCACCACCTCTATGTTTCAGTTCCTCTGTTGGTTGCGTGTATGTTTGGGGTTTTAGTCCCTTCAGTTTTGAAGGAAGTTAGATGTTGAGTGCATAGTTCCCCACTTTTTTTTATCTCAGCCGATAATGCCTTTGAGTATCCCACTGTGAATCACGTGCATGTAAAAAAAAAGAGTAGCGTGCATAGGCCGAACGCAGTACTTTTGAACCAAATCAATATGATTTTGTTTGAGCATGATTCACTTTACATTGTTGAAAAATTAGATATATGGTGTGCGTGCGTACATTAATATTAAATTTGTCAGGCCGAGCTTCGTTTGTTTTGATCGAGTCGGGTAGTGGAGTGGTGAGCCTACGGGTCAGTTTATCCCGTCGTCACTGTTTGTTTCTAAAATTTCGTGGTAAAATTTTTCTTAGTTTTGATTTTTATTAATTCGTTTCCTTTTCAAGAATAAAATCCGGTCGCAGCCTCCGTAACAAATTTGGTCGTGGTTCTGTGCATTTTCTTTTTCAAAATGTTATCATCGTTTGAATCAAGTCTTCGACAGCATTAAGGTGAGTATTCCTCACCAGACAAACATACTTGTATATTTGTGAATTAATCACAAGTGTAATTGTAAACTTATTTTATTTAATTTTATCTGCCTGTGATATTAACTTATGATGTTAAACCCCATTATTTAATTGACACATCATCAGTTGTATTATTTATTGTATATTATTGCAGTTGTACTATTCATTTATTATTTACTGTTAATCACACTGCAAGTTCCCTGTAAAATTGAGATCGTTATAGGCTGAAATGATAGGCCTGAACGATAATTATTTAATTATTTAATTATTTATTATTTAACTTGGGATTGCGGGTTTGAAATGATAGTACTCGGGTTTTTGTTAATTACGGATTGAAATGATATATATCCGTATCACTTGACCTAGGCTAGAAAACTATATACAGACCCGTGGTTTATATAATTTTTTTTTGAAATGTTTAAAAATATTTTAAATGGAAAGTTTATAATATTCTGGGTTGAAATGTATTTAAAGGATTTTTAATGATTTTTTTCAAAATGTTAAATAAACGAATGTTTAAGTAAATTTTTGGAATATAACTTATTTTGGGAAATTCTGATTTTTTGTTAAAAGTGAGATTTTAGTTAAGAAAAATAATTGATAATAAATTATATTTGGGAATTTAAAACTTAATTGTAAGTTAATAATCTATTACAGCACTTAAATGCTGTCTTTTGTAAATGAACTGTTTAACCTATAACTTTAGGTAGCATTTTATAAGTGCTGCGGAAACTGAATTTTTGATTGTTTTAATAATATTAAATGGAAATAACCTTTGGGAAAAAGGCTTAAATTTTGGAATTTAATATGTAATTAATAAAAATAAGGAATTGACTTTAAATGGTTTTAAATGGAAGAATTTAACTTTTAAATGTGAGTTGAAAGGCAATTAATTCCTAAATAAATTGAATAGATTTAAATGGTATTTTATATTAAATAAAATGACTGATGTCTAAATAAATGATGGTTGAAATGATATTATGATATAAAAATGTATTTGAAATTTATTTTGATTTTAAAGGTATAAATACCATTTTAAAAGGTTGTAACCACGGGTTATAATAACGTTTGGTTGTTTTAAGAGACCGGGATCAGATATCTGGCATACTCTCTGTCGATACCGAAAACCACTTTGACAATCGTGTACGTGGTGGAGATTCCAGAATGAAGTAGGTTGGTGGTGACGTTTCCTTTGAGGTAAATACGTGGACCCGACTCCCGTGAGTTGGCATAAGGTGGCTAAAACAGGAGCGATCGACGGATTAATGAGGTAGCACCTCTGATCGGACGCACTTCTTCGTATGCCATTCTATTACTTTTGTGATTGTTTTGGTGCGCACCTTTGATTTGGGAGTGTTGTTCGAGGTGGGCAGCAGCTGCGCGCTGCGCGTTTCCATCGGTCCGGAAGCGTAATTCGTATATCTACCCTGGCATTGCCTAGTTGTGCCGTGTCACCTACCCTAGCGCGCCTTCTACGAGTTTCTATTTGTGTCGTACCTATGGAGTATCCTCTGGTAGCCTCCCGATCAGGAGGTATTACGGTACTGTATAGACTATTGGCATTATTTGTGTTAAGGGCTATATGGGTAACCCCTTAACGCTATTTAAAAGTAAGTTTATTTTACTAATAGACACTATTATAATAGCGAGGTATTACTACATAGTAAATAGTTTAACGGATCCTTAGAGGATGGGCGGTCCCAAGCATCCTTTAAATTACTTGCACTTAAATACAGTTCACTTGAATTAACTTACACTATATGAGTATGTATGTCCTGATTCGAGTGTTTGTGTTTATTTTCTTACGCTCAGGTCAGGCTGAGTTGCAGTTCAGCTTTCATCCCGGAGCTAGGACTTCTGTAGATTTTCAAGCTGCCGGCAAACTTTCAGTCCGTTATCTTATTTATGTAATCAAGACTATGGGATATTTGGATTTTCTATTTATTTTTTAAACTATATTTGAGATTTAAGACTATGTAATGTTTACTTGTGTGAGACTATTTTTAGTGGCTTCATGAACCACTAAGTATTTTAAATTCCGCTGCGAGTTTTCTGATATCCGTGTCTTGGATTCTGTGGTTTGATTTAATTTGCTCCTAATTTATTTACAATCTATTGTTTTGAACTATTCAAGCTTGACCTGTTTTAAATTTATTGTCGAATTTGAACGGTACAAAATAGTGGGTCGTTACATCTTCCTTCTCAACTTTTTATTAAATAAAACCCAATATCTCTGGGGAAAATATCACAAGATCCCTTAGGTTTCCATACCCTTTTAATATAGGCATTAAAATAGACAAAGTATGGTCTTTTCCCAACCATATTTGCACAAATAGAATTCCTCCACATCTGGTTGGATTCATCGTAGTCTTCCTCGTCTATAACTTGATAATATTCTTTGCTTTCTCTTATTTGTTCATAATAATCAATTTTTCCTTGGATTTTGATGTTGCTCTCCACTGCCTCCACCCACGGCTTAGGATTTTTTTCCAGTTTGCAATTCTCCAATGTAGATTTTTTCTCTACGATTTCTATGGACATCTGTTTCCCCTTCCTCTTTACCATTTTCTAGCCACCTCCGTTATCTTCTTCTAATTCGCTTAGGGTTTCGAGATTTTCTGCTGTCACCATTGAAATAATTTCTTTAAATTATTTTAAGATTTAATAAGAACATTTTAGAATAAATATTTGGAAATGGTTTTATCAAGAATGATTTTAGGAAATTTGGATTTCTAAAATATGTTTTATAAATAAAAGGAATTTTGATGATCCAAATCTCGAAGATTTGGAAAAATGATTTTAAATGATTTTTAGTAGTAACTTTAATTGAATATATTTTAAAATATAAATATTTTGAGAATAAATTGTTAATAGTACAATATTTTATTGGATAGTTCGTGGATAAGTCTCTTTTTGTTTTGTGATGATCTGAATAATCTTCTAAGTAACTATCATATGTTTTGCCTAGGAAAACATGGTAATGCATTTAGTAAATTATTCCTTTTATCATTGTATAATCGAAATGAGTACAAATCCGAGCGAATCCAAAGCAAGTTGGAAATTGAGATTTTGTTAAAACTAACTGTGTGGAAATATACACAGAAGCGTTTAGAAAAAGCATTTTGAAATAGAAGAAGTATTTTTATGTTAACTAGTTTGAGTGGCCTTAGAATAACTACAAATGGGAAAGAGATGTGTTTGGATGGTAAACACTTCTCTTAAGTATATCCTTCTTGGTAAGGGAATGTATGATACTATTTGGTAGTACCCTATTCCTTAGTATCGTTTTGGAGTTACTTGAGCTATATGTATCATTCTATGATCAAATATATAATATAATATCATTTCAGAAGGGATTTTGAAATAAAAACGAGTATTTGGATCTTGAGTTTACTTAGGGAAATAATTCCAAAATAAAAAGGTTTAAATCAGATAGTGGTATATACCCTTAGGATGCCGAGCGGTATTATACAAGTTTGTGAACTTAAGTAGGGTTTTTTGAAAATGTTTCCACAAAAATTATGGAAGTAAAATGGTTAAGTTTTATGCTAACTAATTTTCTTCTTTGTTTGTTTGAAATAAATTTTCGAGATTGAAATTCTTTTAATTTAAGAGAATGTAACGACCCAGAATTTTGTCTCTTAGGTCTGTGAATATTTAATTTATTTTAAATATTCAATTAATGATTTTGATAATTAAATAGCTCTTTTAATTAAAATGATAGAAAATTCATTTTTGAATTCTGTTTACATAAATATGTAGTTCAACAGAAAACTGAAAATGTGACCAAAACACACTTTTAAGATTTCAGCTTTTTTATCGACCAACAAGTTATAGAAGTTATATCACCCTTGTATAAACTTTAAAACAACATTTAAATGTCTAAAAAAATTATTTTGAAATGTGTAAATAAGATTATAAAAATAAGGATTTGTAAATATAAATATATTTAAATTTTAATTGAAAAGATGGATTTGAAAAATAAGATTCCTTAAATGTGTGGATTTGAACAGGTACAAGGTTTACTCTATTATCCAACGTGCTTACATATGTAACGGTACTTTAGTGGCTTAGATTTTATATAAGAGTTGAATTTGTGATTTATGGGCATTTCTATTTTATTTTTACTTTCATTTTCTTTAACCTTATATGTGCTCTTATAATTTTTATTCATTTTCGTACTTTTAGATATCACCTTTTTTACACTTCCTCTAACTTTTTATAAATTTTGAAAAATATCTCATCTTTAAGCTTAAGTATTTTTACTTCTCTCAAAGATCATAGCCTGGAGCATTTCAAACCATGGGAAATGTGAGATATTTCAAATCCTTGTTTAATATTTGGATGAAATGATGAGTGTGGAATAACTTATTAGTAGCTTGTTTGAAAAATGAAAATCATAATTAAGTAATTGTTTTAAAAATCATATTTTTACTGAAATTTGCTTTGAAGTGAAAGAAAAGCTTGCTGTAAAAGAAAATGTAAAACATATACAGAGATGTACAAACACACTTTCTTCTTCTGGCTTCTTCCTTCTCTATTTTGTGTGAAAATAATCTTCACTTCTTAATTTAAAAACCCATACCACTCAATCCATAAAACCTAGCTAGAGTGTTCAACTGATAGGTTGTCCATATCAGTGTCTAGCTATTTTTTAAAATAGTCTGGATTTTTTTCGTCGAATAGGGTAAGTGATATGGGTTTGAATTAGTAAATGGTTGAACATTGTCAGTTTTTCGTTAGCAAATCGAGATTTTAGAGCAAGTCATAGGATTTAGGGTGTTGGATAGCAATAGAGAGTTTAAATGATCGGATTTCAATTATTTTATTTCGGCGATCTAGAAAGAGTTTGGATGGAGCAATGGGTTATGGAGTGGCCTTAGGGTAGTAATATAGTGGAGGTCGCTTGGCACACAGTGGTCCGAGGCTGGCCAGAAAGCTCAAGTTAGGGTTTAAGGAAAAGGGTTTTCTTTGGCTCGAATGCGATTTTTCTAAAGGCAGGAAAAGGCACCGAGTGAGGCTGGAGTTGGCTGGGTCATGAGGCATTGGGACATGATTGTAATGGTATTGGAGTGGCGGTGGTTAGTGGGTCAAGGCGGTGGTGGTTGGTGATTTATCAAACCTAGATGCGTATTGTAATTGGGGGTGTACAATCAGAAATCGTTTTGAGGCACTAGAGGGGACGAAAATGGTTGCATATGAGTCACATGAGGTGATTAGGTTTGTAGGAACAGTTGGAGAGGTGGTTGGAGGTCGATGGTGGCATGCATCATGCATATGTGCACGTTCGTGCACGATCATTTTTTATGCTCCAGTTTTTATCTTTATAATTTTGGAAATTGATCTAGTATTTTATTTCAGGAAATGGGTTTGGGAAGAAGGAGCATTTGAGTATGGGTGGATGGGCCTTAGGCCAAGTGGTTAGGGATATGTTTGGCAAATTTAAATTTTGATTAAATTGGTTTTAAAACTTTGAAGAGCTATAACGAACTAAATATAGATCCGTTTGATCTGTGATTTTGACGTTAGGCTCATATTAATTAGTAGATCACATTTACACATGTATTTGCTAGAATTTTTTAAGTTTAAAATATCGATGAATTAATAGTCATAGAAAATAGTTACATTATTTGGTAATTATATTTTTTCACTGACATTTCGTTAGCAAAATAAAACATCATAATGCTATATTTAAATTGACCAGATTATTTTGGGTATTTGTGCAGCAGAATAAGTCCCTATTCTGCTAGTAAATTAATTTGGACAATTAATTTTATGCCTGTCGATTTATATGGGGTAAGTAAGACACTAACTATGGATGGTTAACTATGGATTTAATATATATACATGTTGTTTATGTAAATACTAGTTAACTTGAAAAGTTAAATTGAACTAAATGGTAACTTGATTTAGTACTATTGGGGTCGCTATACCTCTTTTCGAGTTTGTAATAATTTTATAACAATTTAAGGTTAAGTGTTTATCTAATTATGAATGATTTTTATTATTCTATAAATGATGTTTAAGTTAATTAATTATTTTGTTAATGACGTTTTAAAGTAAGTTAATTAATTTTATTTTCAATGCAATTTAAAATTATTTAATTGTTAATGTTGTTTAAAGTTAATTTACATTTTAGTATTAGTTAAAGCTATTTAATTATATTATTAATGATGGTTTAGGTTAATTAAATGATTTAATTATGGGTTAAGTTAATTAATTAATTTGTTAATAATTTTTTAAAGTTAATTAATTATTTTAGTTATGACGTGTAAAGGTAATTAATTAATTTAATAAAAGTGCTTATAAATAATAAATTGTGCTATAGGAGCAATTTTACTTAATAAAAAGGATTTATTTAAAGAAAATTTACAAATGATATTTTCTAAAGGAGATTTGATAAATGATATTGTGCAAAGGAGTTTTATAGCGATATTTGTGAAGAGATTTATAAATGGTGATTTATAAACAAAAGAATAGATTTATATGTGATGCTTTTAAAGATAACGAAGATTTGAGTTAAACATGTAGGATTTATAAAAATGAGTTTTGGATTTATAAAAGGATTTTCATAAGATTTTATAAAAGATTTCTATAAAGGAATTTTTAAATGGAGAAGTAGAAAAGAGTTTATTAATAGAAAAGAGTTTTGTAAGTAGAAAGGAATTTTATAAATTATTTTAGAGATGTATGAAAGAAGTTTTATAAATTAGTTTGGAGATTTATAAAAGGATTTATAAATATGAAACTGGCTTATAAAAAAGGAATTTCATAAAGGAATGAGATTTGATTTTCATAATTAATCCTTCTTAATTATGGTGGTTTGAAAACATTCTTTCCATACTTAACACAGTAGGATGAGTGGTTTTAGTAAGAAATGTTTTAAATAATATTTGTTTTTGGCGTAAATATGAATTTAGGAGTAGGAAATCTTCTTTAAGTTTTGTTAACATGCTTATATCATTGAGATAAATATACGGCTATATTTTCTAAGTATTAAAAGTAAAATATTTTTTCATATACTTACACCAATGAGATAAGTATACAAATGTTTTTCCAAATATTGAAAGGAATATAAGGGGTTTATGAATATATATCTTTTGTGGAGGCAATTTGAATCAAATAATTAAAAGAAGATTTAATTAGTGAAAGATTTATTAATCAAAGCTTAATGGATCCCATATGAAATTTAATCTATGATGATTGTTTGATTATTTGATAGTTGAATAAACAACTATCAAATCTTGGTCAAAATATAACTCTGAAAATATCTAGGAGAAATACATGAGTTATATGGCACAGTCATCTTCGATGATGTTGTACTGATCATATAAATTTCGTTTTATTCACCTAGGACAAATGATAAGGAAATTCGTCCACTTAAACGGTTAGGAGATGATCTCCACTCTTATGTATTGTTCGACTATTTCAAAAGAATCGGGGAAGAGTTTACTAAACTATCGATTTGTTATTGGAGCAACTGGTAAGCATGGGAGTGTACTTATATGAGATAACTCAAAAACGTAACCACTTCAAAACCAAATGCACATTAGATGCTTTAGAAGAGGTTTAAGACTGGTTCTAGATGATTGAAGATGGAGCTCTTTGAAGTGCATGGTTTAATGTTAGCATTACATTGTTGCCTGGAAGGCAGTGTTAGCATTCCAAATGAGACTGCTAAGGGAGGAAAAAGGTAACCATGACCTCACAAGCCTCACAACCCGGTAATGACCAAATTAAGTGATATGCAGTAGACCTATACGGTCTGCTACCATAGGAGCAATCATCCCTCGACCTAGAATTGGTATTTATGGATTTAGTATGCATGCGTACTGAAAAAGTAGGGGCCATGCCTGTGGCACATTGTTTAGTAGCCTTGGTGGCTGAGGAATGATGTAATCCGATTTGTCACTTTTAAGGGGTAGATTGGCTATATGTTGGCAAGGGTTCCATATGAGGCCCTCGGTATATTTTTCTAGAGGTGTACTGTGGTAGATAGTACTCCAGTACCCATGTTATTGATGGAAATCCAATATCAAATACGTGCCCCTATTGATTAGTTGCATACATATTATTTTGAAATTTAATTAGTGTAACAATTTCGATTATGATTAATATTTATTTTACACTCTAGAAATTATTATAATACCACAAGATTTTCTATAAAATGTTTTGGTTATTATAAGTTAAAAACTTTTCCGTATTTATGTGCGATGTGGTTTTACAAGATATCTTTACATTTGAAAGGTTTTTAAAATATCAAAAATCCGTTTGATTTTACCGGACTTATCCGAATGTTATTTTTCTTATAATGCTCAGGTTAGCCCAAGCGTATTTTCTAGATTTAGCTGAGCATTTTGGAGCTTCAGGAGACGAGCTAGTTCTCCCAGACATATTCTCATATTTTATCTTCCATTGTTTGTTCTTGTCTATATATCAGCAATTGTAAGGACATGTTGTTATAACTATCCAAGCCGATGATAGGTTAGGTACTCTAATTTTATGTACATATATTAAAGTTCAGTTTTCTTTTGTAAAGACCGTTGGCATATTATATATTACCCACCACATTATGAGATTATGTTCTATTTTTTCTTTTCTTTTAGCTCAATGATCTTCCTTTTCGGCATCTGGATGTTTGTAGCAACTCGTAGTTCTGTACCACTTGAGTTGATAATAATTCTTCCTTGCTCAATCCAAAGTAAACGAAAGAGCGAATAACTAGTGTAAAGAAGAAGAAAAGAGATAGAAGAAAAATAAACAACAACATAGAATCTCACAATAGCAGCGGAATAAAATATAGTATATAATAACGGATTTTTTGTACAAAAGAATCTATAACAGATTATATACTTACAATCATCAGAGTGCAACATTCAATACATCAATTTGGATAGTTATAATAACTTGTCCTCATACAGTGGAAATATAAATCAAGTACGGAGATGTCTCTACTCCTCTAGCTCGCCTCTTGAGCTCCATAGCATTCTATCCTGAATCTGTAATACTCAGTCTGACCCGAGCATTACAATAAAATAATACTAGAGTCAGTCTGAAAAACCAACGTGAGAAACACACTCAATTTGAATTATTAAAGTTATCAAAATCCTTTGAAAAACAAAGGTATTTCGTAAGACCAGGTCACACATAAACACGACGGGTTTTTACCTTACGATTACCAAAACAATTTTATAGATAATCTCGTAATATTATAATAGTGTCTAAATACAAATACTTATTCAAATAGCTGAAATTGTTATATTAATTAAATTCCAGCATACTAGGCTCTACAAACAAAACTGTAAGCTCGTATTGGAGAATGGATTACATACGAATGACGGGCCACTGGGGTACTTACCACAGTACACCTCTAGAACAATGTACCGAGGACCACGCCGGGATCCCCTGCTACACAAGACCGGCCTACCCCTAACCTGGATATACCGAATATGTTATCACCCCGAGTGTTCCCACCCTTACCCTCGAGCGCTCCTTCTTTCATGCACAACCATATCCATAATATATAGATTTTCGAGGACGTCTAGAAAAGTGACAGCATACCCTAATTGGGAGCGACCTACTTAGCCTTGCTACATCTCTTCTATTCTAGTCATTCCCGGTTGATGAGGCTCGAGGCTAAGCATTACCTTTCAAGAAATAATTCTTCTTAGAATGCTCATTGTCCTCCAATGAAGATGTTTTGATAACATTCATCCATACAAGTTGCCTTGGGTCTGGACAAACCAAATCACCGTCTACACCATCTTCACGGTATTCATTCGTTACGTTCAAACTGGATCAAAGTGGTTTTTTAGATAATTAAATCCGATCTTAGTCTCTTCAACACGATCAACAAAATTGACCAATATTGATAGTCGGTTATTTAACTATCAAATAAACATCAGTAAGCAATCACTAGGCCGTTATTCCAAATTGCTCATTTAAAAAATATCTTTAAAAAGACATACGTTTAGTACTTCAACATTTGAAAACAGTTTCAATTCCTTGTATTCTCAACGGAATATTTCCACCCATCCTAATACTTAGAATATTTTTTCCCATTCCATTTCATACTCACACTTAGGAAGTATTCCATATAGTTTCCACTTCCTATTTCTCAAAATCATTTACAATTTTATTTGTAAATTCCTTGACTAATTTATAACGAGTTCTATAAACTACGGAATTCTTTAATTAATTCCCTTTAATATTTACAAAGCCAATTATACTCGCTTATAATTTCAATTTCCCTTTGCACTTCTTTATGAATTCTATTTCATTTTTTAAAAAATTCACTTTTACTTAACTACTTCGAAAATTTCCTTACTTCACTTCCAATTCTATTTTAAGGTTTTTCTGCTAAATCCCATATACTTAATAACCTCATTTCCAGCCTTTCGAGAAAGTTTGTAAATAAATTTTAAAACATTTCAATAACTCTATATATATAATGATAAGTATATAAAAGAATAATAATAATTTAATTTTAAGGCATGTTAAAATAATTATCTAAAATATTGAAATACTCTTTATACATTACTTTTCTAAGTAGGTTTAAAAATTTAGGATTTATTTAAATAAATAGTAAGCATTTAAAAAATTAACTTATGAAGTATTTAAATACTAACCGACTTTAAATTACATAGGTTAATAAAATTTTCCTTTTTAGAGTTAAAACTTAACTTATAAATAAAAATATATCTTTAAATCTCAATAACCAAATTTCAATTTATAAATTCCCCTCGATTTCCAACACATCACTTCCATTTTGATCCCCTTAACCATTTTCGCTTCAAAAATAGTTTCCACTATTTTCTTCTCACCCTATTTCCATATTTAAATATAAACTCTCCCTGCAAATTTATATTTCTAATTTATCATCTGATATCAAATTCCCTTATTTATAAACATCATTTATAAATTTTATAATCCCTTTGGTTTTACCTGTTTATAAAACAAATCTTATTTATAAAATTCCATTATATAAATTCATTTCCTGTAATTCCATTTATACTTCCAATTTATTTTTAATATTGATTTACCCACTTTTCAATTTCAAAATACCATTCACAACTCCTTCATATAATTAATTTTTAAAATCTCTATTTAAAACCATTTACAAATAGTTACGTACAATCCAAACTCAATATGTATTATTTCTAATTCAATTTTCATAAAATTAATCCAATTTCCAATATATATATTTTTATATCGAAAATTTCCTTTTAATTTCCTTTGAAGTAAAAATAATAATTTATGGTAATTTAAGGCTCGTGCTACCATAGCATCCAAAAATTCAAATCATAGCAATAATCTATAACAGATTGTTCACACAAATCAGATATCATTTTATATGAAAATAAATCAACATTTTTGAGGAATCCAGTTGGATCCCTCCAATCTGTTTTCCTCATCCACAGATGTTAGTCAACAATAAAAATACCAATCCCACTTCGAGGGGGATAGCGTGGTATATAGGGTCATCCGTTATTATGTGGGACACATAGGGTCTCATCTGCTATAATCTGTGGGAATAACACTCCAATTACTAATAAATATACTACACACACACACAGATATATATATATATATATACACATATTTATAAAACCATCCAATAGATAATTATAAATTTATCAATTCAATCAAGCATCAATTAATTTAAATTTAAACATTTAAATATAAACATGGCAATCCTAAAGAGTGAGAAATTCTCACCTTGATTTTTATTTTGCAGTTTGATCCAAACCCGACTTGTTTCTCCATGATATTAGACCTCGTATAAACATTATACAGTTTATTAACATTTAAAATAATGGAATAAGTAATTATCATTTAATAAATTTGATTAACTAATTTTAAATAATAATTAAACTAACCTAATTTACATTTTTCTCTTTTTAATAAAAGTAACAAAATTTAATTACAGTGAAAAACTTGAGAAATTACCGTGTACATTTAAATTTCACAACTTAATCACCTTCAATGCAGTAAAGAATCCCAGTCGCGACATCCCCAGGTCACATCACGACCACCTCCAAGTCATCGAACAACCTCACCTTTATCACTGTCGAACACACAGGAAAGAAATCGCGACTCCCCAATCATGTCACAGTCCTCCGATCAGCTGCTCCACTTCTGCCCATCTCCTAGTGAGCCACCATGATTCTACCTCATATCCATCGCCTGCCCACTGCCCTTCGACCAGACTGCCGCTTACCCATTGCCAGAAACTCCACCATAGCGAGTGACCACCTCCTTACTCGTGTGCTCACGAGCGAATCAAAACCCTAGGCAAGCTACTAACCGTCGATCGCTCCTATGCCGCACCTCCTCCTTACACACATGCGTATAAGCGTCGCCATCAACCAACCCTAAATGCAACTGTTCGACTCAATCGTCGAGCTCCAGCTTCGTCCATCTTCAAGCTGCCTACGAATGAGAGATTCCAAATCCCCTCGTCCATCTCGAGAGTCGCGATTCACTCAAATATAATTTTTTTATATATGAATTGTTTTTCGTTTGAAAAGTATACACGATTTTAGATTGAGTGAGGAAGGTGGCTTCGAGTTTGACTTAGTTTATTTTTTTCTCTGAATGTTTTCGCATTGATTTCGTGATTTAAATTGAAGAGAAAGGGGGAAAGGAGACATGAAGAGAATGAATGGATGTGTATATGGCAGTAGCGTATTATAGGAGTGTGTGTGTATATATATACACATTGTTTTAAATTCAAAATATCTCGCTTAAAAAACAGCTGACAATATCGAAATCCTATCGAGGCATACCGCTAGGCCTTTATGATGTTATATCTCTATTTCGAACACAATGAAACTAGTTTCGAGGCCTAACTCGATCGTATGGAGAAGATAGCATTTTGAATCGACTTTTTAAATTAAATTCGATTAAATTATTTCTAGGTGTTTATATCCCATACGACCAAATGATAACTCCAAAAGTTACGAAATTTAAAATCCAATAATAATACACTAATACGGATCCAACGGAACTAATTTCATCGAATTCGCAGACTGTGTTCCGGATTGCTATTTTAACACGTCGATTAAATCGATGATTTTCGAAAATTCCGAAATTGCTTAAATTTTCAGTTTTAAAAATCTTACTAACAAATTATAATCCCAAATCCAATATTTAAACCATTTAAATATTCAAAATCCAACAACGAATAATCCAGGTCGTTACAATGTTCCACACGTATCGTGGATGTATTAGTGTCGATTTCTGAGGATCAAAAAGGTGATTTGTTACATTTTTCCTTCCTTTACATCAACTTCATGTTTCCGCCTTGTGATCCACCTTAAATTCTAAATTAAATATTTCTCTATAGTTTTCGTTTTTCTTTTCCCTTTTCACTTTTTTTATATGCTCTCCTTTTTCACTCCTTCTTGTCCATTGATATGCATATTCATGCCCTTAATGGGTTTGGTGAAGTGTTTATGTGGATCATTTGATTGAATTACCATCAAAATGATTTAGTTATTTTTTAGTTAGGTTGATTACTTCGTGAATTCGATGTCGAATATTTTCTATATTTAGGTTATTTATTTTAGAGCATCCTCCCATAATACTTCATTTTCGATTTTGGTTATTCATGGCTACTGATTTTTTTCCAGTTCTCTGGGTCAGAATCCAACCCTTTTTGTTGAATTGACTTTGACAGTCTTCAAAGAAAGCCAAGTAGAGGGGATTTTCAACCACTTTGGTGCATTTAGGATTCTTACCCTTCTAGTCGCATCCATCTTCCTCAAGTATGGTTCATTTCTATAATGTCCAAACACAACAGAAACGGGCTCTATCTTCCACTTTAACTCATTAGTAGAAAGTGGTAACCGTTGTAAATTTGTCTCCAATTCAACTGGCTCTCGTCTCTTGTTATCTGCTAATATGCACCTTCATCTTGTATGTCGAGCACTTAACGATGCCTACTTATCAAGAGTTTCTCTTTATTGTATATAGTTGGCGAAAATGACATTGTGGGCTGTGATGATTTCATTGCGTTCAATCTATGAAATCTATCTTTTCAGTTTCACCCTGCATGATCCAGAGGTGAGCGGACCAAATTTTCTATGTTTCTAATTGAGATAGTTTTATTTCTCCCAGTTAAACTTTGGATATTGTTTCCATTTTTTACTATGCTAGATTGCATATTCTCTCTTTTCCCTTTCCTTATAGTTAAACGTCCTAACTTTCTTAGTACAGATCAAAAATTATTTCCATATGTATAGCGGACACGCTCAGGTATAATAAAGACACTCACAAAGGTTCTAACATCTTTACTAATGTTTTTCTGCACAAGCATGGCTTATTATGTCAGCTTAATTTTTTTTCACATTTTATGTTCATTTATGTTTTTGACACATCTATGACACATCGTATATTATGTTTTTTAATGCAAACGTATCATTGCATATCTATTCTGATATGTGCATACTTTTATACATGTTTGGGTGACGATCGATCATATTTCAACCAGTACCACTCATTTATTGTTACGTGAGCACTTAAATGCATTGTTCTTTGAATTGCATAGGTACGATGTCTAAGTTTGTCATGCTTTCAAGCCAAAGAAGTCACATAAGAAGAGAAAGGACGATATTCCTATGCATGATAGTGGGAGCGAATTTCCTAGAGTTGATCTTCCTCCTCCTCTCGTGTCTTCTTCCAACACTCCTATATTTGTGCCTCCTCTTAACATGTTCTTAGCTTCTTAATGCTTCATGCCTCTCCCAGAAGATGATACTATGTCCACTGTAGCTAAGCAGATGGGTCGTCTTATGATTGATTTTGTCTCGTTTCTCATCTTTGCTTCTCCATCTCCTATGCCTCTTCCTACCTTAAAGCCACCCACCGAGGAGGTCTTCCACTTTATAGGAGCTAGTCTTAAGTACTGATTCAATTTGGCGTTATTAAAATTATAGTGAAATTTTATGTGTGGTATTTATTATGTGTATCTATTATTTATTATTGTTAAATGTTTATAAGGACATGCTCTAGACATGTAGTGATACCATCGAGTGGAAACTTCTAAACCTGCCTTCATTAGCATGCTAGTTGATGTATGAAGGCTAAAGGGAGAATTAAATGTTGTTGCAGTTGATATCAAAACTAAGCGTCAAAGAAAAGAGAGCCAAAAGGCACAGCTTGAAAAGCTCAATGAAAAATTGAAGGAGATGGAGTATCATGCAATAAAGGCAGAGGATACACATACGAAAGCAGAGAAAGGGCGAGGTAGTTGGATAAGAATTGGCTAAAGTGACAAAGGATCTTGAAGATACTGCTTACAACGTCCTTTATAAGATTTATGCACAAGTATGATTCTACATGCCTTATTTTGTATACTTTATTAATTTTTATTGTATTTTGAGGTTGTTGATCGCTAACACCAAATTGTTGTTTAACTCGACTTTTTATCCTTTGCTTCTTATTATCTTGAATACTCTTAAATGAGTAGACTAGATAATAGATGTAGGATGACACATAGAGTTATGCAGATGGACCAGCAAAAGGCCATGCTTTCATATATTTGTACTTGGCTTACTACCGCATATATTTTGTTGTGCAACACTTTAAGGATTTACCAGTGCTTACTTGTTGGTGGAGATAGTTTATCATTTGAGTTACTATTTGATGTATAAATATGTGATTTAGTTTGTATAACTATGTTGAGCATATGCTCTGATCTATGATGGCTGATATAGTTATATTTTCATCTCACATGTTTTGTTGCTGCATGGACTATTATACTTTACCTTTGGGCTATGAGATATATGACAAGTTATTATTATAATTTTATTATTCTACCACCTGATAATTATTCTACATCGTTCAGGTACCGTTATAGCGCACTATATATATATTGGATGCTAAAGGTGTAAGGTGATCGTCACATGCCGTAGAGTAGTACATGATAATTGCACAAAACAATCAATCATGACATAATAAATTCATTCAATGAATGCAATTTTCTACACACAAACACTATAGTAACATATACATTTCCGTGAACATGCAATCAAAATTATAACATGTAAAAATGAAACTCCATTAATAAAGAGTGAAACAATCCAAATCATATTTTCCTAAACTTCTGATGGATGTAACAACTTTCATCTTTGAACACATCAATTCAGTACTTAAAAAGCGGCGTTCAAACTTACATCATGCAAAGTGTGGATCGTTAGGTTTTTGATAATTTATCTGTTGCAAATATAAATGTAAACTTTAAATATTCTACACTTTCTGATCTCATAGTAGAATGATCAAAATATATGTAATTAAGTAAACCAAATTATCTTTGTTTCAAAACAATATTTATCCACACATGAAACATGTAGATAAAGTTATCGATAATATCCAACTTGAAACATAATAAACAATAAGCTGACAAATCTAATAAGATACATATGAATGACTATAAGTAGATTAGCTCCAAAGTGCATGGTTACCCCCTTCTCATATCTTACTCCTTTTATCATCTTACTCCTCTTATCACACTGCTCTTCTCCCTATTAGCATGTAAGTAGGTATAAACGAGGAAAATAGAGGGAAGTAGACAGAAGTATGATGAGTAATAAATATCACTAGTGGTATGCTATTTATGGAAAATTAAATTATTATTTGTAATCTACACAACCTAAGGGTGTTTCTTTGTATATGTATACGACATCAAACGAACTAGCTAATTGACATAATATGTGGTAGCAACTATATCCTGAAATCCGATAACAGCTCATGTAAATTTTCACCTGAAGGTTAGACATCCAGAAATTTGGTAAACCTAGTAATACATTAAGCATATAGTCTTGGCAGTAAATCGCCTATACAATATAAAACATCGAGTATACATTCCTGATGGTAAACCACGTAACTAAACAATGAGGATCAACCTCAGGGATAAAATGCTTAACTGGGATAAAAATCCAATTTTAAACACCTAAACAATACATTGGGCAAATTACCTCAACGGTAAACCTCTTAAGGCATATATCGAGTATACAATCCTAATAGCATATTGCATAAGGCACATACTGAGCGTACAATTTTGATTATAAACTTCCATCGGAACATTTATTATACAATCTAATGGTAATTGTATCTCATACCCTACATCATTCAGTTGACAACAAATAATGGTCAATAGACAATTTGACTTCTCGTGTAGGTATATCTTCCTGAAAGATGTGAACCTTACTAAAATGGATATTATACTCCCCGTATAATTGACGAAAAATATATATTAAGATAAATTAAATAATTAATAATAAGGATAAAAATGAAATTTGAGCAAACATCGGAATTTGACTATGAAAATTACACCATTGTATTTATGGCGATTTTTTTTAGCAACTTTCATATATAAAACTTTGCAATTAGAGTTAAAACGAAGAAGTTATCGACGTTTGAAGATTTTAGATCGAAAGTAATTAGAAAAGTTAAGGAAATAAATATTATATACCTAACATTAAAGAAATCATATAAATAGTTAATAATAAAACTTAAAGATTATGTAAGAGTTGATTACAATGGTTGGGACCATACTAGTCGACAGCCTTTAAGGGGCGATCAAAATCCAGCGATCGTCCACCCAATAAGGGATAGGTAATTTAGTGGGTGATTGACAGCTAGGATTTTGTTACGCCTGAATGGCTCGAATTTAATTATATTGATCCAATGATCATGGATTATTCGAGCAGCTGTAAATAAGGGCTTAAGCCTCCACTCTTCTCATTTATACAGTCTAGCCGTCAACTATATGTACAATTTTTTTTCTCTTTTAATATATCTCAGTCTCCTCTAAAATTCTAAACCAAAAAAATCAAACTAAAAGAAGGAAATCAGCTAATAGATAGGAAAGAGAGAAGAGGAGACGATTGAGGTTATGCTAGGAAGAGAGAAACTTCAAAGGGGTGAGTGGGTTAACATCTAAGATATGATGCTTCAAAGTAATCAAATTTATTTAATTTTTTACCTCATCAATAAGTGTATTCTAATTTGTGGTAAAAGTTTCTAATTCAATTTAAAATAAGTCAATTCCAACTATGTGGAGATATTGTGCTAAAATCTAAATTTTGTGTGCTATAATTTTAGGAAAGATAAACTAGATTACCTCATTCTAAATTAACTCTAAGTTGATTGAATATAAACCCTTATTTGATGAAATTTGAAGATGATTTAGAATAGATAAATAAAAGAAATCAGATACTGTTCTATTTCACCTTAAAGTGATCTTGAAGTTTGAATATATATATATATACATACATATATATACATACATACATATATATATATATATGACCTTAATTAGGATTAGAGCATTAAAAGATATAAATACTCGCACATCGTAATGTTGATAGGTTAAATCCATGTAAAAAGGATCAATTATGCATGAAAATCTACTTGATTTATAGACAAAGTAAATGACGAAAATGTAGTCAGAACAAAGGCTGAAACAAATCGACTTAGCTGATAATATGATTAACATTATAATATAATTAACATAACGCCTAGTGGAATTAAATTCCATTAGTCAATGGGTTACCTTAGTCGGACTACTGGTTAGTGAACGATATGCGTAGATTGAACCTCGACATATGGCCCGATTTTAATACAATGTCCTTATTGGAACCGAGCCATTCTGCAGTGGAATAAATGAGAGAATTCAAAAAATATTCTATCTTGAATCTTTATTAGACTTATGATGTCTTATTTATTTAGAACATTGCTAAATTTCCTTTTAAAATCATTATTTTATTTATATTTATAATATAGTCTGTATAATGTAATTGATATTATATATACTATATGATGATTACTGAGTTGGATTTCAAGAACACACAAGCATCCCTGTTGTTTTGTGAAATCAACAATCACATTTTTTATTTCTTTCTATTCGTAGCTAGTTCTCTGCTTCCTTCCTTATCCTCCATACCCTGGATATTAATGACCTCCACCGATTTGTGCCTTTTCCCATCCGGCGATATTGCCTTCCCCTCCTAGTGTCATCTCTAGCCCCTTCATCTTCGAATGTTTGCTTGAACGACAGCCAACAACCTTCGTCTCTCCATCCTTTTCGACTCTCATTATCCAATCGTTGACAACATTGCTGTAACGACCCGCAAATTTACCACTTTGATGAATTATATTTATTTTTAAAATTATTCAAATAAAAGGTTGGTAATACAAGCAATATTGTTTTGAGTGATAATAAGTTTTATTTTAAATAGATGTTTACAAAAATATTTTTCGAAGGATTTAAATCGATAAAATGACCGAAAACTGTTTTATCGATAACCAGCTCTATAATGGTAAAACATCATGCATAGAGCATGATACATGCACTTGTTTTTACAATTGAACAAAAATATAATGTAAAATCAATTTTTTCTATTTTTGGAAATTAAATGTATATATGACATCATTAGTGATGCCCTTATATTTAATCATCGATTTATTAAATTTAACTAATATTTAATGATTAAATACTTATTTTAATTATTAATGGTTTTAAATGATTATAATTTATTATAATTAGTTATGAAGTAATAATGAATGATTTATAATGGTTATATAAAGTTACAAAAGTAAGTTGAAATTATAAGGAAAATCGATATCGGTTTCTCAATATAATAATACTTTTTATAAATAACAGTTTAATATTTATTTATATGGTTTTATAATTCAAACATGGTCATTTTAATTTATCTAATATAATAAGAAAATATTTTTCAAATTTTATTTACAAATATATGTACGTTAACCACGAAGTGAAAATGTAACTGGTAATTGGTTTCCCGATTCTCAATGGTTTAACGAATGTAAGTTGTTTCAAATCATTGAAAACTTGTTTTGTGTCATATGCACATATACAACATGCACATCATACCTTAACATGCACATTATCATATATATAAACATACAAATATACATGTAAACATATATAAAAAATCTAATATATTTTATAAAAAAGACTTAACCCTTAAGCTCCCTAAAGTTAACTATCTTACACACTAAGGACATACACATGGCATAAAGTGAATGAAGTGATCGAAGCACATAGAGGGGGGCAATATGTAGAATATGATGGGAAAGAAGGAGGTGGATGCACATGGTTATGGTGATGGATAACGATGATGTTTTAGATATTTTCTTACAACTATAAGCCTACAAATACATGCACATACTTCTCACAATTCTTCACATTTCCTTTCAATCATTTTCTTCCTCTATAAAGCTCTTTCTAGTGGCTTCTTACCACAGGGAGATAATGGAAAAATATCTCAAACAAAAGAGGAAAACGTATGCACTAATTTGCAATGTCAATCCACTTCAAAAACAAGTCAAAACACTCCTTTCCACCCCGCTAACTCACAGCCATTCACCATCATCACCATGGCTATGGTCTCCCACCTCCAAAGTCATGGCCATGAGCATTATAAGGTGGGTCAATACTATTCAAGGTCAAAGAGTTCGGTTCCATAGAGTTTAAGGCCATCGCAGTGAATCTATAATAGATTTTAGGCTAGCATGTGGGAAAAATGAATGTGAGAACTCCTAAACTATAATATTATACGCTATTGGATGTTATATATTTTTGATTATGATTGTTGATGATGTTTTTTAAACAAAATGTTGAATATATATGCATGTCACGGAAATACACGTTGATAAGCACAAAGGAAATCACTTTCCTCTATTTTAATGAATTGATGTATATGGAAAGTTAAACCTCTTAAAAACGTTTTAAAACAAGTTTGAAATGTTTTCTAAACATATGAAAAATGTTTTGGTGAAGTTTGAATAAAAGTTGAAAATTGAGTCAAAAATAGGCGCGTCGCGTAATGGTAGTTCGTGATTTTACGCCATAAAAGGCAAACGAGCGTATAGAATGGAATTTAGCTTGGGATTCTTCGAAATAAGAATTTTTCTGAACTATTATATCCATTTTTTTCAAACAAATAAAGAAAATTGAAATTTCGATAAGTAGATTTTGAAATAGGAGTAAAACGAGTTTTTGGAAAAATCGCGAATTTGCTGTTCGAAACCCATGAAAGGATTTTTTTTAAATGATATTCTAATTTTTTTAAAAAAATATGAAATAAATTCTAAAAATCTTTTAGAATGCTTTAAAATTATTTGATTTATAAAAATGAATTCCCAAATGATAAAAAGTCATTTTGATCAATATAGCTTACTTTTCCGCAGCACTTTTTCTATAACTTTTAAAATATAATTTTAAATACAACCATTCTTTTTCAAATCTTTTGTAAATATTTTTAAATGATTAATAAAGTATTTTAAATTTAATTTGAAGGAATTATAAAATGGTTAAATGTTAAAAGATTTAGAGTCGATCAATTTACTTGACCACCTTATGGGTGTCAAAGAGATGAGTCTAGGCATGAGTTTGGAAAACCAGCTTCCTGCTCTCCCTAGTTATCCGAACTGGCCAGACTGAATGGATAGTAAATTTGATTTAACAGATCAAAACTTTGCAAAGTATAAAGGATATGATTTTCCAAATATAAATAACTTGGATTTTATGGGGATAATCTTATTATAGTCGGTGTTAAAGCTCGAAGAGGGAACTTATTCTATTTGTGGAATTTAAAAGATGATTTCATCATTATTTCGCCCATAGTATTTGTTGAATATGAAAATTGATATTAAGTAGAATTAGATGATTTTCATAGATTCTGCTCACTTTATATTTACTTGTTTGGGATTAACATCCTAGATAACATGTTTTAATTCAAACAAAATTTCAAGTTTTGAATTAAGAAATCTTTGTTAAGAATTAAATGAAATGATTTGGAAATATTTTCCTAAGAGAAAAATGAAATGATTTCAAATTATTCCAAGTATATTAAAAAAGTTTAAGTAATCCAATGATTTTATAAGAAAGGTTTAATGATTTTGTATATACCAGAAGGAATGTTTTAGAAATATATTTCTCCAAAGGATATTTTGATAAAAATAACTTAATCAATTAAAGAATGATTCCCTATTCACAGAACATCTTTTTGTCGATGATTGGTTCAAAGGTACTAGGATCGTTTTCTATCCGAAGACCACTTCGAACCAATTTACGTATTCAAAGTGAAGATGTCGATAGGATTTAGAAGATAGAGTGCAGAGCTACTTGTCACTGACCCTGGGGGAAAAATTCCCATATCATATTATGTGGCAGTAGTTCTTTATTTAAGATCTGCGATGCAAGGACTTCTTGCTACTAAATCTAGGGGCAACTCCTGACAAGATGTGGTAGGAGAGTACCTTCAGTTTGTCCTGTTCATGGACAACTTATATGGATGAATGTCTGACGTTGCATTTTTAATTACATTGATTGATCTCTCGAACATATCATCTATTGGTGGTGGAGAATGTTGAATCATAAGTTTTGATTCATGACAAAGAGCTTAAACAAATCAGTGATGAGACTATATGATCAAGCGACAAAAAAGAGAAAGAGATATGATACTAAAATTACAAAGGAGACAAGACTTCAAAACTGAGTATAGTATGTTTATTTGTTGAAGTTTTTTTAGTCTTAGAATTGTTAAAATCTATCCTCAAGTAGTTTACACAAAATCAAAGTTGTTTTAAATTCAAAATTCTTTAAAAAATGTATGAATTGTGCACTGACAACTAGGTCAGTCGACTGACCAAAAATGACCAGTTGACTGAACCTGTTCAGTTGCACAAATACACTCTATTTTACACTAACTATGAATATTCACTTGACTGGTCATTTTGGGTCAGTCAACTGAACTATTCTAACAACTATTTTTCTGAACATACACTTCCATTTGCCAAGAGATACAATCCAATTTGAAGAGTTGTGACTGCATCTTTTGATCAAAACTCTTCGTGAATAGTTGTAGCTGTTTATCTACTATATAAACACATGAGATTCACTTCTCAAATCATCGAATTTTCTTCTTCTGATCATACTCTCTACTATCTCTGCATTCTACAAGCAACCACAATTTATATATATTGCTTGAATCTCTAAATCAATTAACTTATTCTTCGATTCAAAGCAATATTTTCCTTTCTAAATCTTTACACACACAAAATATATACTTGAGGAAAAGATTATAGGAAGATTGTTCTATGAAAGACAAATTAGTGTTATTAAGAACACAAAGTGTCAAAAACAATTTTATTGAAACTGTTGAAGTCCTGTTTGGTTGTTCAGGCGGTAAAAGTCCTCTTTCGGTTGTTAGAAGCGAAAAAATCCTGATCGGTTGCTCAGTGTTGTTTACCTATTCCTTCGGCTTAAGTGAGGGGTTATTGTGAGAAATTCTAGAGGGAAGTCTGGGACTAGACGTAGAACGGGAAGTTTGAACCAGTATAAAAACTCCTGGTGTGTTTATTCTTGTTTACTTTACTATTATTATACGTTTCCGCATTTAGATTATAATACATTCCATATTACACGATCCTAAGTGATAACTAGCCACACGGTAGTCACTTTCATTTGGTATCAGAGCAAGACATTCTATAACCGTAACGTAGTTATTTGATAATTTATTTTGCTAATATGGAAAACAACACCAGCACAAGACTGTCATTAACGCTAGTTTTATTAAAGGTTAATCTACTGCATGACCTCCACTATTCAATGGCATGAATTATAATTATTGGTCAACAAGAATGAGAATATATATGCAAGCTAATGGTTTTGAAACCTGTAATATTACCCAAAATAAATGTACTATACCAACAGAAGATTTTTCAACTTGGACTACTGCCCAAAAACTGGTGCTACTTCAAATGCTAAAGCTACGAACATGTCATTTTGTGCATTAGATAAAAATGAGTTTAATAGAGTCAGTATGTGTACAACTGCTTATGAGATATGGAGAACTCTAAAAGTAACTTATGAAGGAACCAACAAAGTCAAAAAAAGCAAAATTCCTATGTTGAAAAATCGGTTCCAGAATTTCATAACGAAAACAAACGAAAATATAAATGACATGTACTCTTGATTTCAAGATATATATCACTCACTATTGGCACTAGGAGAAAAATTTTCTGACTTTGATATAGTTTAAAAAATACTAAACCCTTTAACGGATGAATGGGAAAGAAAGGCCTAGCTATTGAAGAAGCAAATGATCTTTCCACTATGAAACCAGAAGAGTTAATAGGAAATCTAATGTCATATGAAGTGAATTTGCAGGCAAAGAAAGTTCAAGCATAGGACAAGAAGAATCTAGCATTTCAAGCAGAAAAAGATGATTCCGACTCAAATGAAGAGGATATGACACTTATTGCTAAAAATTTCAAAATGTTTTTGAAATTCAAAAAGAATCAGGAGTCACAAAATAACTATAACAACAACAATAATAGCAATAAACCATCATCTTCTGTCATGGAGTGTTATGAATGTCATTAAAAGGGTCATATGAAGAAAGATTATCTAGATAAACAGAAAAATAAATTCAAGAAGAATAAATTCAAGAAGAAAGTATTTTCAGTAACATGGGATGATTCAGATTCTTCTTCATCATCAGAGAGTGATAGTGACAATGACACAGAGCAAGCAAATGTATGTTTCATGGCTACAAGTGATGATGTAAGTGAATTAAATTTTGATGATCTGGTTGAACTTAATTCAGAACTAGTGGATTTTGTAAAACAAACTAAAAGGTAGAATAAGGAGTTATAAGGAAAACTAAATAGATAAGAATTAGAAATTAGTATGAAGAAAATTCTGGAAGAAGAACTTCTCAAGAATCTAACTCTAATTTAACATCTCAACTTTCTTTGGTAACTCAAGAATTAGAAATTCAGAAAAATAAAAATGATGTTTTATTAGTTGAAATTAATGATTTAAAATCTAACACTAAAGTATTAAAGTTAGAAAAATCTAGTCTCAAAACTAAGTTAGATGATAATAATAAAAATATTTCTAACTTTAATAAAGGACAAGAAAATATTTCTAAAATAATAGAAATTTCTCTATCTACTTCAAATAAAATGGGACTAAGATATAAGAAAATTGAAAATCCAAAGGAATCTGAAAAGTTTAAAAATAAGTTTAAAAACAAAATTAAGAAAGATATCAAGAAAACAGTTTCTAAAGATTTTAAAACTATTAACATATGGATTCCTAAAACAAATAATAACTTAATTAGAAATGAACATATCAAAACAGTTATGGAAACTATTCATAAAAATATGAATTATATTTATAAAGGAAATTCTAAACCCTCTTGGGTTTGGTTTCCTAAGACCTAACTCTTAGGACCCTAAAAAGAAAAGTGGGTACCGTCTTAATCTTTATTTTTTGCAGGTACCGCTTAAAAAGAGAAAAATGGATTTTAGACAGCAGTTGCTCGAAACACATGACTGGTAATAAGGACATGTCAACAAACAATTGTCTACTCAAATGGATGATCGGTCACTTTTGGAGATAATTCAAAAGGTTATATCATCGGCAAAGGCGATGTGAGCAATAACAGTATCTCTAACTCACCGCTCATTACTGATGTTTTATTAGTTAAAAACTTAAAACGTAATTTATTAAGCATAAGTCAATTATGTGATAAAGGTTTTAATATATCCTTTTCAGAAAATAAATGTAATATTTCTGATAAAAATCAAAATTTATTTTTTGAAGGTATAAGAGATAGAAATATTTATATTTTAAATATGAATATAAATTATAGCATAAACATGTGTTTAGTAGCTACAGAGAATGATTCTTGGCTATGGAACAAAAGATTTTGTCATATAAATATTAATACAATTAATAAAATAGCTAAAAATAAACTTGCTAAAGGACTACCTAATATGAAATTCAAAGTTGGTAATATTTATGATGCATGTCAGTTAGGAAAATTAACAAAATCTTCTTTTAAATCTAAGAAAATCATATCTACAACACAACCACTTGAACTACTACATATGGACCTTTTTGGACCTACTCAAGTTCAATCTATTAATCACAATAAATATGTGTTTGTTATTGTAGATGATTTTTCAAGATATACATGGACTATTTTTATGAAACATAAAAGTGGTACTTTTGAGAATTTTAAATTTTTTTGTAAAATGAATTCAAAATATAAAGAATTTAAAAGTTAAATATATTAGAAGTGATCACGGAGATGAATTTGAAAATGAAGCTTTTGAACATATTTGTAACAAGAAAGGAACTAATCATAATTTCTCCTTTCCTAGAACACCACAACAAAATGGAGTTGTAGAAAGGAAAAACGGAACATTGCAAGAATGTGTAAAAACTTTATTAAATGGAAGCACTTTATCTAAGCATTTCTGGGCAGAAGCTATTGTAACTGCCTGTTATGTTTTGAATCGTGTTTCTATTCGATCGCTAACAAAACATACCCCATATGAACTTTTAAATGGTAGAAAACCTAATATATCATATTTCAACGTTTTTGGTTCAAAATATTTTGTACTTAAAACTAAAGATCAGCTTGGCAAGTTTGATCCAAATTCCGATGAAGGTTTATTCATAGGATATTCGGAAAGAAGCAAAGCTTATCGAGTTTTTAATATAAGAACTAAAATAATCGAAGAAACTCTTCATGTTTCATTCGATGAAAATGTCAAAATGTCTTCTAAAAATAAAAACTTGGAAAATAATTCAAATAAAATTCTAACAAATAATTCAGAAGATGATGTATTATTTTTCAAAATAATAACACCGTTAATACTAGAGAAAATGAAAGCATTGTTTATAATGAAAATGTAGTAAGATCTCCTCCAAGAATTGTTAGAGATCACCCTGTTCAAAATATAATTGGAGAAGTAAATTCAAATGTAAGAACAAAACATCAATTAAATGAAATGGGCCGTATAGCGTTTCTCTCTAATGTAGAACCTAAAAATATTAAGGAAGCCTCCATTGATGACTATTGGATTATAGCTATGCAAGAAGAGCTAAATCAATTTGAAAGAAATGAAGTTTGGGAATTAGTTCCTAGACCAAGTGATAAATCCATTATTGGTACAAATTTGGTTTTCAAAAACAAAACTGATGAACAAGGTAACATAACTAGAAATAAAGCTAGATTGTAGCACAAGGATATAATCAAGAAGAGGGAATAGACTATGAAGAAATGTTTGCTCCTGTCGCAAGATTAGAAGCTACACGTATTCTATTGGCTTTTGCATATTTTCATAACTTTAAATTTTATCAAATGGATGTTAAAAGTGCTTTTCTAAATGGATATATGAAAGAAAATGTCTATGTTGAACAACCTCCTCTTTTTACTCATGAAAAATTTCCAGATCACCTCTATAAACTTAAGAAAGCTTTATATGGTTTAAAACAGGCACCTCGTGCTTAGTACGACCGACTTAAAATCTATCTAATAGAATCTGGTTTTGAAGTTGGAAAAGTTGATCAAACTTGATTTATTAAGAAATCTAAAAAAGATATTTTAATTATACAAAAATAGTTTTTTTTGATATTATATTTGGTTCAACAAATGAAAAATTATGTCAGGAATTTTCGACTATCATGACAAATGAATTTGAAATGTCACATATGGGAGAACTATCATATTTTCTTGGACTAAAAATCAAGAAATTGCAAAATGACATTTTTATTAATCAAGAAAAGTACTATAATAATCTAATAAAACGTTTTGGTATGGAAAACACTTCTGCCAAGCCAACTCCTATGAGTACAACTATACATCTCGATAGAGATGAAAATGGTAAGAGTGTCGACCAAAAACTATATCGTAGAATGATTGGATCATTACTTTACTTGATTGCTAGTCGACCTGCCATTATGATGAGTGTTTGCTTATGTGCTCGATTTCAAGCAAATCCTAAAGTATCACATATATGAGCAGTAAAACGTATAATTCGTTATCTTCGCAAGACCAATGATTTAGGACTGTTTTATCCAATAGAATATCCTTTCGAATTAGTATCTTATAGTGATTCTGATTTTGGAGGAAGTCGGGCAAATAGAAAAAGTACAAGTGGAACTTGTTATTTCATTGGACAATCCTTAGTATCTTGGTTTAGCAAGAAACAAAACTGCTTTTCACTGTCGACATGTGAAGCAGAATATATATCTGCAGCTTTAGTATGTGCTCAAGTAATCTACATGCAACAAACATTGCAAGATTTTGATATAAAATTAAATAAATCTATAATATATTGTGATAACACCAATGCAATAAATTTATCTAAAAATCCTGTCAATCACTCACGAACTTAATACATTGACATTCATCATCCTTTCCTTTGGGATAATATTGAGAAGGATATAATAAATTTAGAATTTGTAAATTCTGAAAATCAGTTAGCTGATATTTTCACTAAACCACTCAATGAATATTGTTTTATAAAACTAAGACGGGAACTAGGTATAATTTCTTTAAAATAATTATAAAATTTCTATAATAAAGTTTTTAAATTTTTTTTACTCTGCTGGTACTTGAACTCAGCACCTCTTATTCGAAAATCGTATGTCGCTGCCATTTCACCATTTGTTGTTTCACAACTGATTCTATTATATTTTTTCCTTATCTATTTTCACTCTTTTCATGAACAATTTTCAGCCATGAAAATTGTGTTTTGTTTTCATCCTCTAATTACTTTTCAGGTTATCCGTTAATCCATCCATCTTAAACTATTTTTTTATATATACCTCAAAAAATTTCCGTTTATTCTTCCATCTAGTTTGCTTTAACCCTATAATATTTCTTTCTACTACAATGTCTTCACAAGAAAATTCCTCAAATGGCTCTGCATATTCCTTTGTCGATTTCTCGACACCTACATCTGGATCATCAAATTTACCTACACCTATACCATATCATGAACCGGCCAGACCATCAAACTATCATGCTGGCCATACTCCAGAAAAAAAGAAGGCATGTCTTTTTCTGTTTTTGGTTCTTCACAAACAAAGCAAAAGATTGATGATTTACATCATTTTCAAAGGGAATCAATAGCAATTCAACGTGAAATGTACTATGAGCAGAAGATGAATTCAAGACGACTTGGTTTTTTGGAGCAACTTGGATTGAAATTCTACGAGTCATCTTCATATGTTGTTCATCAACCTACAACCTCTTCCTCTTGGAATCCATGGGATCAATCACCACAACCTCCACCTGTGTCTCCAAATTCATGGAAGCGTGGAAATCGCTGGTCCCCATTAAAACCATATGAAGAGAAGACGAAGGTTGAACTAGAGAACTCCTAGTCTCCATCCACTTCTTCATCAAAATAATTTTTTTATTTTTTTATTTTCACTCTTATTCGTATGCATTATCCAATATATTGTATCTATATCTTTTTGCAAAATATACTAAAATGCTGAATATGAGAATTCAGTCGACTGAACAAATTTGACCAGTCGGCTGAATCTGAAAACATAGGGCTTTCAGACAGTATTCAGTCGAATGAACAAATTTGGCCAGTCGAATGAATCATGAAACAGAGAGTTTCGGGATATTGATCAGTCGACTGACCATATACGACCAGTCGCTGAATGACAAATCTGAGCATTTTACACTATTTCACCTACCTTTTTACACCTTTAACCCACCTTCTTCTTTTTCACTCTTCACTTTTACTTTCCCTCTTCAGATTTTCAAAACCCTAGCTATCAAATTTTTTAAATTCCTTTACTCTATTATAATTTCAAATGGCTCCAAGACAACCAAAAAGATCTAGACAAGCCTCTACCTCTTCCTTTGAGCCAATTGACACCCAAATTGCTCAATGGCTTTATGATGCTATTGCTGTCCAAAGATGGAACAAAATAAGGGAAGCATGATTTCTTAAAGGATCTTTTGTTGTGTTTCCAGACTTTGCTTCGTATAGAATTCAAGAGCTTGCAAGGAGAAGCCGTCTAGAATCTCTTCTTGAACACAATCAGAATAATCTCAAAATTAATCATATAATGGTAAAACTCTTTTATGCAAATTTAAATTTGGATAATCAAAATCCATGAAATCGTGATAATTGTGTATGGAGTTTAGTTTACGGTCAACAAATATTCTTGTCATTAGATAGAATTGGACACATTCTCCGCACATCAACTAATGGTATTCCGTTGGAAGATTTAAATGTTCCTATGGGCGAAAGAGATGAAGTAAGTCATAGTTTTTTGGAAGATGACATGACTGAACTAAAATCTATCGGCTCACGCCCTACAGCTTGAATTACGCATCGATCCTTAATGCATATAATTCTTCCTCGTATTGGTTCTTATGAGCTTGTATATTCGAAAAATTATAGGGCATTGTATGCTATCTGGGGAGATGTCCAAATCAATTGGATGAAGCTTATTCTTGATGAGTTCTTGTCTTTTAACCAACTTCGAATGAACATCATCTATTACGGCGAGTATATTATGCGGCTACTTATGAACCTACAAGTTCCTATTCCGGAATCCGATACTTCCATTCCTAAAACTATAAATAGCCGCACAATTAGTCTAATGAATTTGCCTCCTAGACCTCTCACTATCATGTCTTGGAAAGACTGGCAATCACGATCTCATAAACAAACTGCTCCTCCACAGTAGCAAAGAGATGAAATTCGTACACCAACTCCATCCCATAGCACCCTAGAATCCATTGTTCTAATTGTGTGAAATCAAGTCATTCTGAATTCTCACATCAAAAATCTTGATAAGAAGATCGACAAGAAATTTGATAAAATTAAAAGCTTTTTGGGGATTTTATGGGACGCAATCTCTTGTTCCTCTTCCACAACTACAAACACTTCACATCGTGATCCGGCTAAACATCCAGCTCCTTGATTTACTTGGTCTACATTCGAAGAACACACAAGTTCTGACACAAGCGAAAATGGAGGTGGCAGTCAATTTGTGGAAAGTTCTTCAAGAGGAAAAGGACCAATGCAAGTGGAAGAAGAAACAGAGTATGACTCTGATGAGTGATATTGATATTTCTTGATGGTAGTAAGTTAACTTCATTTATTTCAAACATTCTACTACTGTTTATTTTTTAATGAGCTTGTACAAATAGCTCAGTACAATTCAACACGTTATTTTGTGATTGTTATGTCATTATGTTCAATGATGCAATTATTGTTTATTTCCTTTTTGTCGATGACAAATGGGGAGAAATTTGTATGACTAACCATTTCTTGCAGGATTAGATATGTCGCCAGATATTCAGGGGGAGATATATATAACTTCCTTTATATATTTCTTAAAATATAGTATCATCTAAAACAGGTTGTCACTAATCAAAAAGGAGGAGAACGTTGAATCATAAGTTTCAATTCATGACAAAGAGCTTAAACAAATCAGTGATGAGACTATATGATCAAATTTACTGACTTTGATATAGTATCAAAAATCCTAAACTCTTTAATGGATGAATGGGAAAGAAAGGTTCTAGCTATTGAAGAAGCAAACGATCTTTCCACTATGAAATTAGAAGAGTTAATAGGAAATCTAATGTAATAGGAAGTAAATTTGCAGGCAAAGAATGTTCAAGCATTGGATAAGAAGAATCTAGCATTTAAAGCAGAAAAAGACGACTTTGACTCAAATGAAGAGGATATAGCACTTATTGCTAAAAATTTCATAATGTTTTTGAAATTCAATTCAAGAGTTACAAAATAACTCTAGCAACAACAATAATAGCAATAAACCATCATCTTTTATCATGGAGTGTTATGAATGTCATAAAAAGGATCATTGAAGAAAGATTGTCGAGACAAACATAAAAATAAATTCAAGAAGAAAGCATTTTTAGTAACATGGGATGATGTAGATTCTTCTTCATCATCAGAGAGTGACAGTGACACAGAGCAAGCAAATGTATGCTTCATGGCTACAAGTGACGATGTAAGTGAATTAAATGTTGATGATCTGGTTGAACTTAATTCAGAACTAATGGATTTTGTAAAACAAACTAAAAGGCAAAATAAGGAGTTACAAGGAAAACTAAATAGATCCGATTTAGAAATTAGTATGCTAAGAGATGAAAAGAAAATTCTAGAAGAACTTGAAAAATCTCAAGAATCTAACTCTAATTTAACATATCAACTTTCTATGGTAACTCAGGAATTAGAAATTCAACAAAATAAAAATGATGTTTTATCTGTTGAAATTAATGATTTAAAATCTAACACTAAAGTATCACAGTTAGAAAAATCTAGTCTCAAAACTAAGTTAGAAGATATTAATAAAAATATTTATGACTTTAATAATGAATGAGAAAATCTTTCTAAAATAATATAAAATTCTTAGTCTACTTCAAATAAAATGGGACTAGGATATATGAAAATTGAAAATCCAAAGGAATCTGGAAAGTTTAAAAATAAGTTTGAAAAAAAATTGAGAAAGATATTAAGAAAAAAGTTTCTAAAGGTTTTAAAACCATTAAAATATGGATTACTAAAACAAATAATAACTTAATCAGAAATAAACATATCAAAACATTTATGGAAACTGTTCATAAAAATAAGAATTATATTTATAAAGGGAATTCTGAACCCTCTTGGGTTTGGTTTCCTAAGACCTAACTCTTAGGACCCTAAAAATAAAAGTTGGTACCCCCTTAATATTTATATTTTGCCGGCACCACTTAAAAAGAGAGGAAAATGGATTTTAGACAGCGGTTGCTCGAAACACATGACTGGTAATAAGGACATGTTAACAAACATTGTCTACTCTAATGGAGGATCGATCAAAATCCGAGATAATTCAAAAGGTTATATCATCAGAAATGGTAATATGGACATGTTAACAAACACACTTTGTTTTCATACAAGGAATCCATGTCGGATTTCATTGCTCCAAACAAGAGTGTGGAGTCTTTACTCTATAGTGCTTATTGGAAAGATAGAGGAGTGTCATCATCTAAGACACAGTCCTCCTTCTCACCATCCATGAGATCTCTCTGGTGCACAAGATTCCCTACTAGACCTTCTAATAAGTTATGTTTTTTCATATACGAGTGAACCATGTTCTCGCACCGGTTCAGCCTTAGTGTTAACTTCTTGGATCTCATCCAAGTCTACAATTTTGATAGAAATTCCTTTTTTGAAAATACAACCTGTGAAGAAACAATAACCTTTTGTTCCTCGATATTGTAGAGAGTATATCTTATCGAGTTATTGGGATATCCTATAAATTTACACAGCATCAATCTTGCCTATGGTTTATTCGAACCAATATTCCTAACATGTAACAGCCCTAGTTTTTAGCTATTTATTTCTTTTAATTTTTTTGTTTTTAGGAATATAATTTATATAAATTGTGTTTACCAATATTGTTTAAATATTTAATTTAGAGAATTAAACTCGTTAATTTAATATGATTTTTGTAACTAAATTTAAGAAGAAGAAAAAAAAAGGAAATTTTTATAATGTATAATGAAGTGTGTGGTAACTAAATGTTTTGGATATTATCATAATATCTGTTGTTATACCCATTCCCTAAAAATAATGAAAAGGAGAAAATTTGTAACATATTAAAGTAGTTAATTAATTATGTTAATTTGGTAGGTTATGACATGCAAATCATGTTGGTGGAATATTCTCAATTTTGACATATTAATTATGTTAGCAGTGAACATTGTTAAGCAATTTAAAACAATGAAACTTACAATCAATTTATTTGATAAATCTACCTTATTCCTAGTTAGCAATTCAAAACTTGAATAAAGGCACATACGGATATTTTAAAATGGAGTTAATGACAATTAATAGATATTTCAAAAAGAAATTTATGACAATTAATAGAGAAATTAATTGTAAAATTTCAGTAGTTGACCAGAATTAATTTATTGAATAATTAATGCAAATTAATAAAATTGATGAAAGATAAATAAGTTAATTCTTTTGGTTAATGGCATGAGGACACGAGGTTAATCCCCATTTTGTAGGAGAAATCTGCCCGTGTAACCAGTCCGGCTACCAGTGCCTACAAAGCGGACGGATTAATGTGAGACGTCGCAGGATTGATAATTAACAAAAAGGGTTAATTAACTAATTAAGTTAGTAACCAAATTTGAGTATGTAATTAAAGGAGGATAATTAATTGGTAATATGGTAATTAATTGAAATCAATTAAGGAGGGTAATTAAAAGGGATAAGGTAATCAATTGAAATCAATTAAAGGCAATTAAAGGGGAATTAATTGATTAGAAGAATATGGAAATCAATTAGAGGGAATTAACTAATTTAAAAATTAAAAGTTTTGAAGTTTTAACTTTGTTAAAAGATAATTAAATTCGCAATATTAAAGTGAATATGGTATACATGTATATATGAAAACCAATTTAATTTTGTTAAGTAATAATGTTGAAGAATTTAGTAGGTTAATGAACTGTTAAAATTCGCGTTTAAAGGGCGCATAAATTTATGGTATAAGTAACGTAATAAACGTATAAATTAAAAACGTTATTTTTTTTATAAAAGTTGGGTGTTTTGTATTACGTCAGTTTGGCGTAGTTTAAAAATCATATTTAAATATCTATATGGATTAAAAATATCAGTCAGTAGTTTTATAGCAAACGTTACCTTTTTCCACAGCTTTCTATTGGGTTTCAAATTTTGATTCCAAAATCTTTGCCAATTCTTGCCGTTTCATTTAATTCAATCAAATTGGAAATCAAATTTGCCTTCCTTTGCGCGTGACACAAAATTTTATTCTTTTAACATTTTGACATTTGCCTCTTACCATTTGTTTCTTGAGCATGTCACTGTATTCATTTATTCACGCAGCCTTATCCACAAAAATATCAACTCTTCCAATTGCCATTTTTCCTCTCACCTAAATTAAATGCATTCAAAATTTAATCTTGCCTATCTTTGCAAATTTTCGCATACCCATTATATCTCTCTGTTTCCACTGCGTTTGTTTTGCAATAAATAAATTTTTCGAACCATTGATCAAGTAAATATTTATGTAAGCATTTATTACTTTTGCCTTTTCAGTTAAAAGCTTTTTCATTGCTTACCATAAATCACGCAAGAGCTCAAGTTTTGCTTCCTCAATCAAATCTGTTCAAATTTGCAGTAACGCATGCTTTAAATTTAGATTATAACTGGTATAAATCACGCAAGCTATCTAAAAAAAATAAAATCCAAAAGAGTGATATCGTTCAAACATAAAACTGGAAAGAGAAATCAACGCATGCATTTATCAAAATTTTCGTGTAGCGTTCAAACAAGAAGAACTGGAAATAAATCTCTTGCCTAAACGCATGCACTCAAAAATCAACGCTTGCATTTATTTCTTACGTTTTCAAACCTGCCTATTTATCTCCCCTTTTTATTTCGCAAGTTTATCTATAAATACTTTGCCTCATTCACATAAGTTTTCATATCTCCTTGTTTGTCCCTCTCTGGTACAAGCTTCTATCAGGTAAATAATTTGCATTGTTTATTTCTTTGCTTCTTCCAATTTTCCTTCCTCCTTCTTGTGTTCTCTGATTTCCTTGCTCGGCTACTTCCCCATCATGCCGTGCCATTTATAAATACATATAGAACTTTGTTAGTAGTAGGCTGGAAGAAATGATATAAATTGATTGTAGGAAGCTAGACTATGGAATTAGTGTAGTTATGATGTAGTTAGTGGTATTGTGGATTTGGATAAGTGCAGTTTGAAGAGGAAGGCATAGAAAGAAAAAAAAAAGAATTACAATTTAATAATGGAGAAGATAAATTGATAAGGAGAAAATGATATGAAATGTTGTTTAATTCAAATAAACAATATTGTATGAATAAATCTTGGGTGAATATAATAAAATGACATTTATTTCAATTTTTAATGGTTGAAATAAATTTAAGATGGTTAAAAATAAATTTAACTACTTATTTGAGAATTTGGGTGGATAAATATCAATGGATTGTATTTATTATGGTTAATAAAAGGATATTGGTGATGTATACCAATAATCACCTTTTAATGTTTAATAATAAAAGTAAAAGAAGAAATAATTTGCCTAAACATGATGAACATGTATGTGAAATAAAGTATTATTTAATGAATTCGAATGTAGTTAGTGGCTACATTTGATTAAATCGAATAATTTGAACAGTATTGTGTTTGTTGCCAATATTGTCATTTTATTTAAATAAATATATATGAGAATGAAAATAATTGATCATGATAAATATGATTAAAAATGTGAGAAATAATTTAATAATGTCTAAACATGTATTTGTTTTGTTTGGGTGCATAACATCTTTTTATTCAATCAATTGTATTAAATTTGCAATTTATTTTGCAATTTATTCAATTTATTTTATGCATGCGTACGGTTGAAGTATGGGCCTAGGATATGTTGAGACGGTTAGCGGGTTGTAGTAGTCTAGCAAGTTGAACTAAATTTCTTTTATTCTATTCGTTCCAGTTGTTCTGAAATTTTGCTTTGACCGTAATTTTTAAATTCGCATACTTGGTATTTGGATCTTATAGATTTAAGTCAAGGCTTTGCATCCGCCGAAGTTTGATCGTGCTTTCCGTTTTTTTTTCCGAAGTAGATACCGTGTTTGAGTTAGATCCACTGCAGCGTTTAAGGTGAGTATTCCTCACCAGACATATGTACATATATTTTGTGAATTATCGCAAGTGTATGTGTAAAAATTTTATTTAAATATTATCTGTCTGTAGTATAACGTAGAATGATGAATCCCATTTAAATTGACACCTCATCAGTTATTATCTGTTGTATTATTTCTGCAGTTATATTATATTATTGTTTATTTACTGCTTAAATCACCACTGCAAGTTCCCTGTTAAATTTAGATTGTTGTGGGCTGAAATGATAGGCCTAAATGATGATTACTGTGCTATTATTATGTTAACTGTTTAACTGTTAACTTGGGATTGCGGGTTTGAAATGATAGAACCCGGGGTTTGTAAATTACGGATTGAAATGATATAAATCCGTATCACTTGACCTAGGCTAGAAAACTATATACAGGCCCGTGGTCCTTATAATATTTTCTGAAATATTTAAAATTATTTTGGAAGTTAAATATTTGATTTAATATCTTTAAAGGATTTTATATTGATTTTGAATGAGTTATAAATGTTAATAAATAAATAAATAAATATTTGAATAAAATTTTGGAATATAACTTATTTTGGAAATTCTGGATTTTTGAAAGGATAAGATTTCAGTTAAGAAATATATATATAAGTTATATTTGGAAATATTTATTAAGTTAAACAATCTACTAAAGCATTTAAATGCTGTCTTTTGAAATTGGACTAGTTTTACCCGTAACTTTAGGTAGCATTTCCTAAGTGCTATAGAATCTGGAATTTGATTGTTTTGAAATTTAAGGAATTTGATAAATTATATTTATGTTTAAGTTTTGGAGACCTTTAAGATATGAGATTTATAACTGGATTTTTCTTAATAAATTTAAGATGAACATTCTAGTGTTAAGTAAATTTTGAAATTATTTAATGGCATAATTTTGGAGTTTTATCTATGGAATTTATGGGAATATTCAAGACGAAATAATAAACACTAATTTGTTGAAAGAAAAAAATATCCAACCTTAGTTTTGAATATTAATACTCCAATTGGATATATATATAGGAATTGAAATGGTCTTGGGAACATGAAGTGATATTTAAATTATGGTTTAAAATAAAGAAATATATTTGAAAAGCTATGTAAATTATCTTCTTTACAAAGTAACCATAAAGTTAAACCATTTATATCCAAACCATTTGTGTTTTGGGAGTTATGTTTTTTTTAAAGAAAAATTTCCAATATATTATGGTTTAAAGGTATAATTCAAATATTTGGTTTCCAGATATTATAAATTTTAAGCAGTATGGTTTTGGAAAAGAATTATATTTGAATATAACGATATCATGTTGTTTTGGGTTTTAAATGATATCGTATTTATAGTTTTGAAATGGAAATGTTTATACTGGTTTTAAAGTATAAATTGTTTTTAAATGACCACGGGTTATAATAACGATGGGTTGGCAAAGAGACCGGGATCGGATATGGACATACTCTCTGTCGATACCGAAAACCACTTTGACCAACCGTGTACGCGGTGGAGATTCCAGAATGAAGTAGGTCGGTGGTGGCGTTTCCTGTAAGGTAAATACGTGGACCCGACTCCCGTGAGTTGGCATAAGGTGGCTAAAACAGGAGCAATTCCAGGCCAATGAGGTCATTCCTCTGATCGGACGCTCCTCTTCGATATTATACTATGATTTTGGATTGATTCGGTGGCCACCTCTATATTTTGATTTTGGGGAGTTAGTCCGAGGTGGGCGGTAACTGCGGCTACGCGTTTCCACCAGCCTGGATAGCAATTGGTATATCTACCCTGGCATTGCCTAGTTGTGCCGTGTCATCTACCATACCGAGCCTTGTACGAGTTTAGATTTCTCCCATAGCCCGTGTGGTATCCTCTAGTTGCTTCCCGATCAGGAGGAGCTATGATATTGGATGGACTACTGGGACTATTACGTGTTAAGGTGGAAAATGTAAAGCCTTAATGCTATTTAAAAGTATGTTTATTTTATAAATAGACACTATTATAATAGCGCAATATACTACATAGTAAATAGTTTGACGGATCCTTAGAGGATGGGCGGTCCCAAGCATCCTTTAAGTTACTTGCTCTATATTACAGTACACTTGAATTAGCTTACATTATATAAGTATGTATGTCCTGACTCGAGTGTTATGTTTTATTTTTCGCTCGGGTCAGCCTAAGTTGCAGCTTCAAATTTCTTCTCCGTAGCTAGGACACTCAGTAGATCATTCGCGCTGCTGGAAGTTGTTTCAGCCTTTATCTTTTCTGGAATTCAAGACTTTGAAGACTCTATCTCTATTTATGTCTTAAAATTTGTATTGAGGATTATAGACAATGTAAGTTCTGTTTTGTTGAAGTTATATCAGTGGCTTCATGAACCACTAAATTTTTAATTTCCGCTGCGAGATTCTGATATCTGTGTATGTGATTCTGTGATCTATTTATTGTATATTCTGAGTTTTGCCAAATTTATTCTACAACGCAGTATTTTGAACAATTCAAGTCCGACAACGTGCGGATGCGAATGGTTGAAAATACTGGCCCGTTACATAACATACGTCAAACAATCCCACACGGGTTTCTTACATACCTCATTATATACCGCGTTTTAGGCATAGATTTAGTGGGAAACAAATTCAATATATACGCTGTGGTTTTTAGCGCATATCCTTGATATGACAAAGGTAACTCTGCCTTGCTCATTCATGAAACGAACCATATCTAATAGGTTCGATTTCTTCATTTCGATACACCATTGTGTTGCAGATTATAAGATGGAGTAATCTGAGAGATAATCCTATTATCATTAAAGTATTGTTAGATTCCTATCCAACATACTCACCTCCTCGATCTGATCGAAGAATCTTAATCATCGGGCCAGTTTTGTATTCTACTACATTTTTTATTAATACTCATAGACATTGTTATCCGGTGTCCTGACCTAACTATGTTGGGCCAATCGCAGGATAGGTTCGATTGTTGATAAGAAGAATGATCATAAGGAAATGGCTGAATGACCTAGATATAAAGTTTGGATAGTTATACAAAGTCCAGATGAGACAGGTTGATAGATGGGCAATACAGAAGGTTAGAAAGATGGAAGTTAGCTCATGTGGGATAAGGATCTGCATAGTGATTTGGAGGTATGAGCGAGTTGATATAGGGTTCGACATAGCATGAAGCGACCATATGGATTGGTAAGGTTACTTGGCTAGAGAGTTAACCTGGGTGGAAATGCGGAGGGTTCGGTATAAGAAGTGGTGCTTGATTCACTGTGGTTCAACAACACAAGATGGATTGGTGTAATGTGATGGATATATATGGGTCGGCATGATAAGATGAGTCGATAACGAACGTATGTGAGTATATGAATAGATCAACGTAATCTTACTTATGAGAAGATGGGTCGGCATAATGTGGCTCATGAGATATGGATTTGCATGATGTTGATCGTGAGATGTGGATCAACATTGTGTGCAACAAACAGATGGATTAGCTTACCACGCAATGGATGGTTCGACCTATCTTGGAACAACGAGAAGGTTCGGCACATCAGCGCATGGACAAATTGATATTCTTCACACTATCATGAAGCTGAGCTGAGGATTGAAGAAAAGTAGAAGCTCCACACATCCAAACACCTTGATATTTGAAGCATTATCTTGTTGGTGCATAAAGGAGCTACCATAGGGATCTCTAGCCCAAACCATACACATGGAGGGATCAGTACTGATCCTTATCCATTACGAGCAAGGCCTAAGCCTCCCTATGGTGGGCCTATATGGTAGAGAAGGTCCTATTGCCAAAGTTCCAATCAGATTAGAGGCTGCCTTCATCTATAAATACAAGCCTAGGGAGTCATTTTAGGGACTCTTACGATGTTGGTTAGATAACAACATTATTGTAATCAACTTCCTCCATTACTTTCTTATATCTTGATTTTTCTTACTGCTTTGAATTGTAATCATGTCAATTGAGAAGTAATAAAGAGAAGAGAATATCCGTAGTGGACGTAGGCAATCAACGCCGAACCACTATAAATCCTATTATTTATGCTTTCTGCTTTGGTCTTCTTGTTTTTGTGACTTTCCTCTATTTTCATCTAATTTCTTTATTTATTTCACTACTTAAATCTATTCCTGGGTGTTTATGACCAATTTGGTTGCAAACATTTTAATGCTTTCATCGATAGCTTGATTCTGAGCCTGTTAGGATCCCCTTTGTTGCAACTGGATTAAGGAAATGCCCCAAAGGAGATCCAAATTCATCTTTAGATTGTAGATAATACTTAGATTTACCAAAATCTAGACAAAGAAATCTAGAATGGTGAGGCACCTCAGATCTACTACCTAGAGTGTTGATGCAACCGAAACTGCCAACATCCAACAAGGAGCTCTAAGCAACCAACCCATTAATGTGAATGTGGAGCCTATTGAAGTCCAAAATACCGCTGGTTCCATAACTAGAGCTGAATTCAACAACCTGATAAAGGAGCCAATGGAGAGCTATATGCAGCTAAACGGGCAAATCCAAACTAATGCCGACTTGATGAACCGGATTGCTTAGTAGCAATGTCAAAGTGCCAGAAGGGATCTTGCTTCTTACTTGGGGTTGGATAGTTCAGCCTCATCGGACGAACATCGCAGTTGTCGCAGAGTTGAAATGGCGTAAACGGGTACATTAGAACAATGCTTAGTAGAACAATATGGTCTGCCAAGATTGGTAAAGGCCGATCCCTCTCTAAGGATCGGTATCGATACCTCAGCGGGAGGGGTTGTCTATCAAGTGCAATTTAGGAGCCATGTTGGAACTGGGATCAGAAACTTCGATGATGGAGTATGTTTGGATGTTGACCAACTACCACTTCAGAATGATGATGAGATGAATACTCATGATGCACGTCAGGAGGTTGACAAGCCAAGGAGGCATGAGATGGCCTGTTGACACTGATCCGAACATTTACGCGAGGTGGAGCATGACCGCCACTTGGCACCACCTATCCAGACATCAAACTTACCGGCGATGGTCAGACAGCTGATGAGGGAGAAATAGGGTTTTACTAATGATGTTTGGGGGATCTTGAGAAGCCACACCCCATTTACTGACAGTGTTTTATATGCGGCGTATCCTAGAAAGTTTAACATGCCCACGATGCCTGCCTATGATGGAAAAACCAACCCCGAGCATCACATCACATGGTATGAATGGTTGATGGACTCAGTGAGAGCGAACGATGCCATCAAATGTAGATGCTTTCCTATAACTCTCTCTGGGATCTCCACAAAGTGGTTCACAAGATTACCCCTACGACCAATCTTAAGATTTGATGAATTGGCAACAAGTTCTGTGGAGCAGTTCTAGATCCACGCTACTCGCCCTAAAGATGTGATGTCATTGTCCAGTGTAATCCAGGCTGTAGGGAAATCACTGAAATACTATTTGCATAGATTTCATATTTCTACCACTGAAGTCAGTAACCCAAATGACCACACGATACTCATGGCTGTGATGAGAGAGGTTGACCCGGATTCCAAATTCGACGACTGGCTAGTTGGAAAACTGTTGGCCATGCTTAAATATCTATTTGAAGGCGGTCCAATTTATGAGGAAGGAAGAAGTACGATTATCTAGAAATAGCAGTGATACAGGGCCAAGTAGGAAAGCGTGCAAAGCAACATCATAATAAAGTAGTCCGACGAGAGTTCTGAGAAGGTTTAGGTTAATGTTCAAAACAAGCTGAATCAACAGGAAAGAAGCAGTGAAGGGCATCGAGACCGGAAGGCCGAAGCCTAAGTTTCCTATGCATGAAATCTACATGCCTCTTAATGCATCTCCAGTGAATATTTACCTGTTTACCTATAATACTTCTCAATATATGAAGCCGCGTCCGAAGGAGTCAACAGAGACACAAAAGCAAACTGGGAAGCAATGTCGGTTCCATGAATGTTACGGGCATAACACAAACGAGTGCAGACATCTCCAGGATAATATTGAGAAATTTATTTAGGAGAAGAAGTTACAGCAGTTTGCAAAAAATCCGCAAGACGATGGACAAAGGACATTTGATCCTAATCGAGGCCAATCTCCGCATAGGGATGAGAAGCCTGTGCAGACGAGAGGAAGATTGGTGATAAACACGATAGTTGGTGGACCGTATCCCGTAGATAGAAGTGGGCAAGAAAAGGAGCGCTAAGCAGTGCGATGGGACATGTGGATTTTGAATGTTGTTCACATATGGAGGACGGAACTCCGACCATACAACAGCGGACGACGATTGATGATATATTGTCTAGCAGCAGGGATGCCGATAAAGTAAATCCCCCTACTATTGATTCGATGGTCATTTCAACCACGATTGGCCCTGCTCTAGTGAGGAGAATTTTGATTGATTATGGGTGTTCTGTAAACATTATCTTTAAGAAAGCTTATGATCAAATGAGGATGGAGGCTAAAGATTTAAAATCGGATATAGCTCGAATACACGGTTTAAATGGTGTGGCAACTGAGGCAATTAGTTATGTCGAATTGCCGATTGAGTTGGGGGAAGGTGAACATAGGAGGGTATGGATCTTACCGTTTATTTTTTTGGATGTTGAATCACCGTACAATGGTTTTCTAGGCCATCCAGCCCTGGCTAAATTTCAGGCAGCTCTTGCCTCATGGTTTTTGACGTTGAAATTCCTGACTGATAACAAAGTAGGTGTTGTGCACAGTGATCAAGCGACTAGACACGCCTGTTATGTGGCTGGATTGAAAGAAGCTCAGTGTAAAGAGAAGAGAAAGGGTATGGACAAGTATATCCACATCCAAATTACTGATGATTGACAAATGGCACCTAAGCCTTGGCTTGGGTGCCTTAGTCGGTTCTATAGAGATATAGATCTGAAGGATGATGAGGAGGATCCCAAGGAGACCAAGGCGGCGTCGGTTGAGATGATAATTAAAATAAAAATCAGCCATGATAACCCATCACGTGCCATGAAGATTGGACTGTAGCTCATCCCCTCCATGATGAGAGAACCTGCTGATTTTCTCCAAGCAAATTTAGATGTATTTGCTTGGACCCATTCCAACATGTGTGGGATCTCGCCTGCCATCGTGAGCCACGCATTGAATGTTGACCCAAAGTATGTTCTGGTGAAACAGAAGAGGCGAGGCACGGATCCGGAGAGGTCCGCTACTCTTAAAGAGGAGGTAGAAAAACCTAAAGTCAAAGAGTTTATTTGCGACGCCCTCTCTCTGATTGGATATCTAAGCCCGTGCTATTGAAGAAGGCAAACGAGAAGTGGAGAACGTGCATCGACTATTCTGACTTGAACTAGGCATGTCCTAAAGATAGTTTTCCCCTCTAAGGATTAATTACCTAGTTAATTTGACTGAAGGGCATGAATTGTTATCCTTTATGGATGCATACTCGGATATAACCTGATCCCGATGCATGTCCTCGATCAAGAATACACCAGGTTTGTGACGGATGTTGGGTTATACTGTTATGTGGTGATGTCGTTCGGATTAAAGAATGCCGAAGCAACCTATCAACCCCTAGTTAATCGGATGTTTAAAGATTAGATTGGAAGGACGATGGAAGTCCATGTGGATGATATGCTTGTGAAGTCATGATGATAAAATGACCACATTCGAGACTTGGCGGAGATGTTCGACATCCTTCGGTTCTATAATTTGAAAATAAACCCTTTTAAATTCTCATTTGGTGTTACGTTGGAGAATTTCTTGGGCTTTATCGTCAATGTTCGAGGAATTGAAGTCAATCCAGAAAAGATTCGTGCTATATGAGATATTCAGGAGCCACGAACCATTAAGCTAGTGCAAAGTTTGAATGGTAAGGTTGCTGCATTGAGTCGATTCATCTCCAAAGCAACTAATAAATGCATTCCTTTCTTTGAGATAAGGAAGGGAAAGAGGAATTTTGAATGGATGCAGGATTGTGAAGATGCTTTCCAAGCCTTGGTGAATTATTTGGAGAGACTCCTAGTCTTGTCAAAGCCTATTGATCATGAGAAGTTGTATGTTTACTTAGTTGTATCGTCGCATGCTATAATTGCCGCCTTGATTCGCACGGAGAATCGGATTCAGAGACCGGTGTATTACATCAGTAAGAAATCGATAGGTGCAGAAAGAAATTACCCAAAGATAGAGAAATTGGTGTACTGTTTTCTAATTGCATCATGCAAACTTCGCCCGTACTTCCAGGCACATCCAAACAACATTTAAACTGACCAGCCGTTACGATAGGTCCTACAACACCTTGAGGCATCTGGGAGGTTGCTTAAATGGAACAACGAGATAAACCAGTTTGACATTACATATCTACCACTAAGGGCTATCCATTGGAAAGCATTGGTGGAATTCATAGCAGAATTTACCATGCAAGACGAGACTCCAAAGAGCAGTGTGATTCCTACTGTGCGATGGAAGCTATACACCAATGGGGCATCTAATGATCATTGTTACAGAGTGGGGATTGTTCTTTTAACCCCTAAGAACTGATCAATTTGCTATGCTTTGAAGCTTGATTTTCCTGCTACAAAAAATAAAGCCGAGTATGAAGCGTTTATCGCTGGACTTAAACTTGCTAGAGAGCTTATAGTAAAGTCTCTTGAAATCTTTTGCGACTCAAAACTGATGGTGTATCAAGTTAGAGGAGACTATCAGGCTAAGGGACAATGACTTGCCCCGTATCTTACGTGAGTTTAAGAGCAGTTGATGGATATCGAATACTATGACATTTCACATATCCCCTACGAGCATAACAGAGAAGCCTATTAGTTGTCAAAGTTTGCTAGTACTAGCGATGCACAACTGATGGCTTGGTTCAAGCTGAGACATCGCATACCGCAAGCATAAATATGATAGAAGTTGATCCAGCACTAGAAGTGGAGCCCGAAAGGGAATCGTGGATGACTCCATTTAAAGACTACTTCTCACATGGAATCTTGCCTAAGAGGAGAAACGAAAGGCGGCAAGTCCTTCGTAAAGCTTTGCGATACATTATATAAGAAGGAACTATGTGTAGAAAGGGGTTTTCCGTTCCCTTTTTATGGTGTAACGCCCATGTAGAGATAAAGTGCATTTTGAAAGAAGTCCATGTGGGAGAATGCGGCAATAACAAGGGGGCAAACTTTAGCAATGAAGATACTTTGTCACGGATATTACAGGCCAATTGTAAACCGAGATGCTGCTGATTATGTGAGGTGATGCTACAAGTGCTAGATATATGCGAAAGTCCCAAGATCCCCATCGATAGAGATCACACAAATGGTCAGTCCATGGCCATTCACAATGTGGGGTGTGGACATCATCGGTTTTTTATCGAACACCAAAGGTGGCGTGAAATACGCGATTGTCGCGGTTGACTACTTCACCAAATAGGTTGAAGCGGAACCAATAGCCATGATCACAACCAAGAAATTTGTCAACTTTATTGTTCAAAACATCGTATGTCTCTTCGGTATTCCACGAATTATTATGATAGATAACGGGACTCAGTTCGATGGTGTTGAGTTTAAAGAATTTCGTCGGAGATATCATATTGAAAAGAGGTTTGTGGCAGTTGCTCATCCTCAGGAAAATAGATAGATTGAAGCGGTAAACAAGATTATCAAATCAATTCTGAAAAATAATTTGGAGAATGCTAGAGGCCAGGGGGTGGAAGAATTTGCTATGGCACTTTGGGCCTACAAGACCACCACAAGTTCACAACTGGCCATACTTCATTCGCTCTTGCTTATAGAGCCGAACAGTTATTCTAATAGAACTCGAAGTCCCTTGTCATCGAGTTACTTACTATGACCCTAAAATGAACCAAGATCTTCTCTTGGAATCTTTGGACTTTATCGACGATAAACGCGAGGAGGCCGATTTGAGAGTAGCCACACACCGACATTGAGTCGCCCGATATAACAACACTAAAGTACGGTCGAGAACTGTAATATCCCAGAATTTTTGACAATAACAATTTAATAATGTGTATTAAAAATTAAATTGATATTGATATTTTTTGTTAATAATAATTCAAATAGATTTAATAATCTTATTCAATAAATATTTAATTGGTTATTTTATCTTTTAGAAATAATAAATTGGTTTCTATTTATAATATAAATATATAGTTTATATTGTAAATAGATTAGCATTGTTTTAAATTTAATAAATAAAACATATTTTCTAATTCTAATATTTGTAGTAATTTGGAAATTTGTTTTTATTTAATATATAAGCTTTTCAAAGTTATTAAATAAATGGTCTTGGTTTAAACTTAGTAAATGAATCTTGATTTAAAATTCTAATATATACATTAATAATTTGGAAATTTTGATTTTAATTAAATATTAATTTTTAAAGCTATTTAATAAATATATGATTTTTATATTGTTAAGACAAATGTTTAAATGTTTAAAATAATTTTTGGCTTGAGTTTTCAATTTAAATTAAAGTAACAAATTTTTTTATAGCTTAATAAAATATGTAAATTATTAATAAAGAAATAATTTCATTTATAATTATTTCAATTTAATAATGAGGTATTTCTAAAGATAATATTAATAATGTATTGTTTTACAAATATGTTTTGAATAAAAATAGCAATTGTTATTTCAAAATTTAATTTGTATTCATAACTTGATTTGTAAATATTAGATTTTGAATTTAATTTGAATTTAAAATCCAAAGTATAGATTTTTAATTGTTTTAATTTTTATATGCATAAGTTTTATTTATAAACATGATTTGTTTTTATTTCTTTTATAAATTTATATACCTTTAATATTAACTAACAAATTAATTAGGCATATATACATGTTAACTTGTAAATTAAATATTAATTAGTCTAAATAGGACAAGTGTTAATTTCTTAAAATCTCATTAAAAAGTGTTATAAGATAAACATTTAAATTTACAAATGTTAGAAGATAAGCATTCAATTTGACAAATGTTGAAAATAGTACAAGTGTCATTTTGTTTTAAATTTTCTTTTATTTAAGAAAATCTGAAACATGAAACCCGAATTCAAGTTTTTTTCAAAAATCTATAAGTTCATGATCAAATGAAGATTTGCATATCTGCAATTGCATGCATCTTCAAAAGAACCAAAATCACTTTCCTATTCCAAAACCTGTAAAACACTCTTCAAAACAAAACCAAACTCAGAAATCATGTTTAATACCACATCAAAACTCCTCATATCAAAAGCAAGTTTGCATTATTTTTTCTTTTTGTAATCTGGAAATTTTTCTGCAAACAAACCTGCTTTCATTCATTTTTCAACTTGAGTATCAAAAGGAAGTCTGCAACCCAAGTTTTAAAATTCAAAAAAACAAGTTGAAATCTGGAAATCAAGTCTTCCTGCAAATGTCTTCGGCAAAGTTCAAAAGCAATTTTTTTTATGGGAGCTCTGTTCTACATCTCTTAAAATTTGTGAGTAACTTTTATAATTTAAAATCTAAAATTGGTTGCATGCTTATATGTTGAAATGAATAAACATTGTATGTGTTTATAGGTAAATGTCTGAAGTAGATAATATTTGAATGCATGCTGTATTCTGTTTGTCTTGATAACAGATTCAATTTTTTTTATAAAATCCTTACCTTTTGATCTAGTATGAAAGGCTCTAATTCACAAACAAATATTGTTTGTTTTAACATAAGGTAAGTGTGTAAAAATTAAAGATGTTAAAATTAAGACTGTTGTCTCTATAAACCAAAACAATCTTTGTGCATGTTAAAATTTAGTAATACTCAACCCTTCTAAATTGTAAATCCAGTATTATAAACTGAATACATAAATCAAAATATAATTTTTAAAACAAAAACTAAAATTTTTAGTAAAGAGGTTTTGGAGCAGATAAGAGATGAACTGAATATGAACAATTTGGATTCTCTGGTGATCTATGTATTTTGAGAACTTAGGTTTTCTTCATGTTGATGGAGGAGAGTTAGGAGTTGGGGGTGGGGGGGGGGGGAAATGCTAATTGGTGATGTAATTCATCAAAGTAGTTGCGATAGTGAAATTTTCTTTGGAACCCTAGTTTTTATCCAAGATTGAAGAATCGATCACCACGACAGATTTGGTTGATCAAGTTCATCTAGCTTTTGGGTAGTGGTAGCTGGGCGTAGTCGAAGACGATGCCGGAGTTGCAGATTGTCAAGTGGTCGAAATGTTGTAAGCGGGCCGTTGACAGGTTTGAAGGGGGAAATGATGGTTACTTCCAGGTTTGGGAATTTTGGGTTCGAATTTGATTTCGAGAATGGTAGCATGAACCAATGATTGTGGTGGGTTGCTGGGTCATTTTCTGGTTTGTTGGGATCATCACTGATGATCAACGGTGGCCATAGTCACCATGCATATGCACGGTGATGAGATGTATCTGTTGATGTTTGGTTAAGTTTTGAAGCAGAGGGGGTTGTTTGATTACTCGAAGTTGTGGGAAATATTGCTCGGGGAAGTTTGGTTTGGAACTCGAAGAATATTGGAAATGGTCTCGGGTTTTAAGGTTGTTACAGGTTTTTTTACAAAACCTGTTTCCTGTTTGTCTGAAAATTTTAAACCTGAAACTTGTAAGTGTGAAAGCTAAAGTTTAAATCTAGTTTTAAATTCAGAGTTTAACAATTTTAGAATCCAAGTCTCAGTTTTAAATAAATTTAAAAAAAATATAAATTTAAACTTGAAAATTGTTAAACTACTTTAAATAGTAAGTAGATTGAATGTTTTAAAAACTAAATTTTTTAAAATATGAGCAAGTTGAAAATTAAATTTAAATCTGGAAATCAAAAGTTAAATATGAACTTCAGTTTTGAAATTAAAAGAAGTTTTTTTTTTAAATTGAAAGATTTAAACAAAGTATAATTTAAGTTATTGAAATTTTGAAATCAATTTTAGTTTCAAAATTCTTATGAATTTCATTTTTTAAGACAAACACTTGTTTGTCTTGAAATTTAAAAACAAAAAAATTGTTTAAAAATTTGATTAAGTTTAAGTTATATTCATTTTAAATATTGTATTTAAAATGAAATTTAAAAGTAAGTCCAAAGGAAATTTGTTTTAAATCAATTTGTTTTTCTAAACATAATTAAGAAATGTTTTAACTTAAAATTATGTTAAAATTTAATGTTTTGAAATTAATTTATTAATGGAGTAATTAAGGAATAATTAATTAATTTAATTAATTATTTGATTAAGGTTTAATAAATATTGATTAAGGGTTAATAAAATTGAAATTAAAGATCATAAATTAGATTTTTAATCAATGATTAAAGTGTTTGCGTCAAAATTGACCACAAACACCCAATATCGTGAAAGCACCCGTTTATGATCGCAAACCAGCAACAATCAATTACAGAACTCAGATCTAAGCAATAACAATCACAATAATTCACAAATAACAATCACAAACACAGGATTTATAGTGGTTCGGCGATCTTGCCTACGTCCACTTTGAAGTTTATGTCTTTATTGATGTTTACTTGATGATTTCAATTGATTACAGCAGATTACAACTGATGATAGCTTTCAAATCTGATTATAACAGTGATGATGAAGTATGGAATTGAATCCGACAGAGCCTCGATGTTCAATGGCCGAAGATCCCCCTTTTCTAAAGGCTTCAGGGTGCTATTTATAAGCATTGGAGGCCCAGATCTCGCTCAAACTTCGGGAGACTTTTTCTGGCACGTGAGTGGGCCCACGCGACCGACCCCACCAAGTTTCGACTCGATCTGAGATCGATTCGAAGCGATTTCGAAACCAATAAAAAATGATCCAATCAAGCTGAAACTTGGCAGTGACAATCTTTACCTTGTATGGAAGCTACTGTGAAAATTTCATTGCATTTGGATTAGTGGTTTAGGAGATATGATCGATTCAAGTTGTGGTTTTTCGGGGGGGCTGTTGCGTTCGAACCCATCACTTCGAATCCATTCCCTTCGACTCGATCGGTCACGTGGATCCCTGGTGACGTGGCGCGCGTCCTTCGAGTCGATCCGGTCTTCTCTCCGGGTCGAACGCTTCGTCTCCTTGGATCTTGCCGACTTCGCATCGTGGAGTGACACGCCATCCAAGTTAGTTGACTTGGTGGATACGAGCAAGTGAGTGTTCGTGGATTCGAACGTGACCGATTCGAACTGAGGTACCCCAATGTGTTCGAACTCGACCGATACGAACAGGATCGGTTCGAAGTGATCAAGTCTTGATGGGTTCGAACCTGGTGGGTTTGAATGGAGCGAGGTGTTTGATAGATGCGAACTATATGGAGTCGAGTTGACACATGTGGATGGGTGCGAAGCTTGGCCACCTGATGGGTTCGAAGGTAGGCCATCGGGATGGATACGAAGGTGTCGACGTGAAGTCCATGGATTCGAAGTAGGAGGAACTCGATGGATTCGAAGGACTTCTAAGCATGATGGGTTCGAAGTGGATGGAGTCGAACCGATGGACGCGAGCATGACTTCTGGCCATGGATTCGAACTATGGGGTATCCTATGGATTCGAACCGAACAAGGGCTATCTCTCTCAAACTGAATCCATCATATCTTGAGCATACGAACTCGGATTGACTTGAAACTTGAAACATTGGCTCCCATGACTTTTATTTCCATGTTCTATCAATTGTAGTCTGATCTGGGTTCGGACAAAATTCATCGATATCCATAGCGAAGTGAAGTACAACCGATCTCTGAGACGAATTGTCTCTTGTTTTTGACCGATCTTTTGGTATCACGGCTTTGCCAAAAAGCGGGATAACATTTTGCCCCCCAAAATATGCCTTGCGGTAGGAAGGCGTGTTTTGTAATGCCATGATCTGGATGTTCATATCCTGTTGATGTCCTGCAAAGAAATTTACAGTTCTATGCGACCTCAAATAACGACCGTTCGGGATCGGGATATTTGAGATGAAGTGCGACCGTTCTTGGTCAAGCGCCTGACTTCAAATGACGATCTTTCGGGATCGAGCCATTTGAGGTGAAGTGCGACCGTGCGCGGTCAAGTAGCGGACCTCAAATGACGACCGTTCGCGATCGAGCCATTTGAAGTGAGATGAGTTGTGCCGTTCGGGGCGAGTCATGCCGTTCGAGGCAAATTGCGACCGTTCACGATTGTGTGCCGTTCGAGGCGAGTTGTGACTGTTCGAAGTCGGGTGCCGTTCGTGGCGACTTGTGATCGTTCGCGATCGTGTGCCGTTCGAGGCGAGTTGTGACTGTTCGAAGTCGGGTGTCGTTCGTGGAGAGTTGTGATCGTTCGCGATCGTGTGCCAGTCGAGGCGAGTTGTGACTGTTCGAAGTCGGGTGCCGTTCGTGGTGAGAAAGTGTGCCCAGGAGGGCTTGGTATTATCGATACCAGGCTCACGTTCGCGTGGGTCCCTGGATCGTTTGTCAGGGTGGTTTATCGCCATCTCAAAGCATACCTAAGGACCGTTCGCGACCTCGTACATGTGTAAGTAGTTTAGCCATTTCAGAATTATCAGAATCAAATATCTATTCGACAGATGAATTTTAAAACAGAAATATCCAAACAAACCAAGTTCAAATGTCCAAATCAACACGAAACAAAAGCAAAGCAAAGATGTCAAAGTGTAAGTTCCCACTACGAAACAGTCAATCATCATTCAGAGCATGCCTGGAGAACGTTCGCGATCTCGTACATGTGTAAATGATTTAATTGTGTTAGTGGAAGCTTACGACTTGTTCATCATTATTTTAATTAATTAGTAACCAAACGATGTCCTGATTCAGGGTCGCCCCTAGCTGATGTAGACGGTGGCCGCTCTGGCTCTACCGCTGGGGCTCGTCTCCTCACATACTGAAGCAGCATAGCATTCCTGATGTGTCCTTCTACCTCATCCTTTAGATGCCTACAGTCGTTGGTGTTATGATCGTTCAGCTCGTGGAATAAGCAATATCTGTCTGATTTTCTCTCGTCAGCAGTGGGTTCCCTTCGTATTAGCCTACGGTATGGAACTTGCCCTTGCGTATCTCTGTAGATTCGCTCCAAACTCTCATTTAGCTCTAAATAGGTGGTGAATTGCGGCTCCCTCCGTTGCCGCTTTGACCTGTCCCCGTCATTCTCAGTCTTTCTTTTACCTTTATCATTGTCTGAGTCCTTTTTGAGAGGCTTTTTGTCTTTAAGCGCATAAACTTCTATCTCCTCTCCTTCTTCTCTTTCTGCACTCGCATCCTCTAATCGTAAAAACTTTTCTGCCTCATGATAGAATTCTCCTAGATCCACGGGTGGATCCTTAGTTAATGAATTTTTGAACTCTGTTTCGTCAGCTATCCCGGACACAGCCGCCATCATAAACAAGGATGGATCTGGTCGATCCACCGAAGCTGCTGCCGCATTGAATCGCGTTAGGTAACTCCTCAAAGTCTCTCCGGCTTTCTGCTTTAAAGTTGCCAAAGTCATCAGATTCTTGGGTCTTGTAATGTGAACCCTGAATTGCCTCATAAATTTCTCAATTAAATCATTCCATGTTCTGATGGATCCATTCTCCAATTGTCTAAACCACAATACTGCAATATCCGCCAAGTACAATGGAAAGCACCGGGCCATAACCTCCTCTGATGCCCCCAGCACTTCCATATGCCTCATATACATCGTTAGATGAACCGTGGGATCCGTTCTCCCGTCATACATGTCCAACGATGGTAACTTGAAATCCGGTGGGTTCCTAGCTCGCCTGATTGCTGGAGTAAAAGGACTCCTATTAACATCCTCCAAATCTTTGTTTACCAAACCGCCTCTCATAGCTTTCCTAACCATCTCCGTCAATCTGTCATTGTCCCCGAGATGCAACCTTCGCTCATCACTTTCGACCTGCCCCCCGAGTCCACGAGGGAATTCTGGGACCTGCCCCCTTAACTGAGAGTTCACTCCTCTACTACTCCCGGGTTGTGCAGATGTTCCTCTTTCTCTCTCTGAAATTGGGTCAACATTCTCCATGGGTGTGCCTCCTAATCCAGGTGCTACGCCGGATGGTCCTGCTTCGTTCTGAACTCCATCATCTTCTCTATTCTGTGCTCCAAGTTGTCCTATCTGTTGAAACAAACTCTGTATCAACTCCTCTTGTTTCTTCATCATTGTCTCCATCTCGTCCCTAGTGATGAATACCGATGCTTGATTCGCTCCCGAAGAAGCCTCTTGACTTCCTTGGTGTTCACTTCTCTTCGGCCTTGGCCTTCTGCTCGATTGTCTCGTCATAATTTCTCAAATCTGAACTTCCAAACTTTCTGAATCAACTTCTAATTGGTAGAACTCCTGAGTTAGCGTTCTCAGTGAAAGCACCAAAATGTTTACGTCAAAATTGACCACAAACACCCAATATCGTGAAAGCACCCGTTTATGATCGCAAACCAGCAACAATCAATTACAAAACTCAGATCTAAGTAATAACAATCACAATAACTCACAAATAACAATCACAAACACAGGATTTATAGTGGTTCGACAATCTTGCCTATGTCCACTTTGAAGTTTATGTCTTTATTGATGTTCACTTGATGATTTCAATTGATTACAGCAGATTACAACTGATGATAGCTTTCAAATCTGATTACAACAGTGATGATGAAGTATGGAATTGAATCCGGCAGAGCCTCGATGTTCAATGGCCGAAGATCCCCCTTTTCTCAAGTCTTCAGGGTGCTATTTATAGGCGTTGGAGGCCCAGATCTCGCTCAAACTTTGGGAGACTTTTTCTGGCACGTGAGTGGGCCGACGCGACCGACCCCACCAAGTTTCGACTCGATCTGAGATCGATTCGAAGCAATTTCGAAACCATCAAAAAATGATCCAATCGAGTTGAAACTTGGCAGGGACAATCTTTACCTTGTATGGAAGCTACTGTGAAAATTTCATTGCATTTGAATTAGTGGTTTAGGAGATATGATCGATTCAATTTGTGGTTTTTCGTGAGGGCTGTTGCGTTCGAACCCATCACTTCGAATCCATTCCCTTCGACTCGATCGGTCACGTGGATCCCTGGTGACGTGGCGCGCGTCCTTCGAGTCGATCCGATCTTCTCTCCGGTTCGAACGCTTCGTCTCCTTGGATCTTGCCGACTTCGCATCGTGGAGTGACACGTCATCCAAGTTAGTTGACTTGGTGGATACGAGCAAGTGAGTTTTCGTGGATTCGAACGTGACCGATTCGAACTGAGGTACCCCAATGGGTTCGAACTCGATCGATACAAATAGGACCGGTTCGAAGTGATCAACTCTTGATGGGTTCGAAACTGGTGGGTTTGAATAGAGCGAGGTGTTTGATGGATGCAAACTATATGGAGTCGAGTTGAGACATGTGGATGGGTGCGAAGCTTGGCCACCTGATGGGTTCGAAGGTAGGCCATCGGGATGGATACGAAGGTGTCGACGTGAAGTCCATGGATTCGAAGTAGGAGGAACTTGATGGATTCGAAGGACTTACAAGCATGATGGGTTCGAAGTGGATGGAGTCGAACCGATGGACGCGAGCATGACTTCTGGCCATGGATTCGAACTATGGGGTATCCTATGGATTCGAACCGAACAAGGGCTATCTGTCTCAAACTGAATCCATCATATCTTGAGCATACGAACTCGGATTGACTTGAAACTTGAAACGTTGGCTCCTATGACTTTTCTTGCCATGTTCTATCAATTGTCGCCTGATCTGGGTTCGGACAAAATTCATCGATATCCATAGCGAAGTGATGTACAACCGATCTCTGAGACGAACTGTCTCTTGTTTTTGACCGATCTTTTGGTATCACGGCTTTGCCAAAAAGCGGGATAACATAAAGAATTATTAATGAAGTAATTAAGTTTTAATCAAGGTTAATTAATTAAATAATTAAGCATTAATTAAGTTTCAGTTAACTCTTAATTAATTAAATAATTAGAGTTTAATTAATGGATAATTAAAGATAATTTAATTATTGATTAATCTAAGTTAATTACTTAGTGAAAATAATTAAAGAATGGTTAATGAAGGTCATTAACCAGGATTATTTAATAATTAATTAATGTGGTTAATTTTAATAATTAATTAGATTAATTAATTTAATGATAATCATTTGTGAATGGTTTAAGTGTAATTACTTAATGAAGTAATTAAGAAATTAATTACTTAAGGTAATTAATTGTGTTAAATGTGATTGTTCAAATTGATTAATTTAGTTTAATTAATTTAAACACTTGATGTTTTAATGATAATTATTTATGAATTATTTAGTAAAGTAATCGATTGATTATTACAGGTTGTAATTTATAGAAGATGTTTAAAGTGTAAGTAATTTGGATTAAAGTACTTAGTAATTAATCAGGGGATTAATTAAGAAATTAATTAAGGAATAATTAATTTGTCGTAATAAAGTAATTAAGTTGGTTAATTACTGAATATAGTTAATCAAGAGTGATTAATAATTATGCGTTAATTACTTAAGGTAATTAATTTAAGAGGATAATTAATTAAATATAATTAAGGATCATTAATTAATACAATTAATGATGTAATTAACGCTGATTAATTATGATTAATTAATCAATGATTAGTGATTAAGGGTAATTAATTAATGTAATTAATTAAGGAATAATGTAATTAATTATAGTTAATTATATATTTAGTTTATATAAGTAATGATGGTTCTGGAAATTCATAATTTAAACTTGTTTCAACTTTAATTCAAGTTGAAAATATATTTAAGTACAATGTGGCTCTGATACCACAATGTAATGACCCGCCTTTCATACCACAGAAAGGCGCATCATTAAGAAGAAAGAAAGGGATAGAAAAGAGAAAAGATAGAAAAGAAAGAACAAAACAACATCAGAATCTCACAGCGGAACGAATAAATTATATTAATCAAGCAAAATATTACATAGTATCATATACATCAGAGTTATACAGCTAATACAAAAAAAACTACATAAACTAGACAGTTATAAACACCTATCTAGATATTACAACTCAAGTACATAACAGAAACAGAAACAACTCAAACGCAGTGGGACCACTATATATATATATCTACACGCTGAAGCCACCTGCTCCATATCTCCTCCAGAACACATCAAAGCAAACCTGAATCCCTCGACTACTCATACATAATATGAGTACCCAAGAGTTTAATAAAACAGAAAATAAACACTCGGGTCAGACAGGGGTCTTGTGTGAGTAAACGGTTAAAGGTTGCTTAACTTTAAAAATCCTTTGAAAACATAGGTATCACGTAAGACTCCCCACAAATAAACATGGGTAAGTTTTTACCTTACGCTAACCAAAACATTTGATAGAAAATCCAGTGATATTATAATAGGGTCTAGGGTTTTCAAAATAAATACAGAAATAGCTGGAATGCTTACATCTCACGTTCCAACATAGTTGGGCACAATCAAAATCGTACAGGCACTTATTGGATTTCGTATTCCATACAATGGCAGGGCTACTGGAATACCGCATGTCACAGTAAGTGGCCTAGATCACCATACCGAGGAGTACGCCCGCTCTCCTGCAACACAAGACTGGAACCATGCCTTACTGGACAGTCCCGAACAAGACCACCCGGCAGTTGTCATGATCAACCGCCCACACAGCCGAAAATAAAAAGGGACCTCTAGACAGGGGTAAATCTCGTCCTACTTGGGCATGACCCACTTAGCCTTGCTGCACCTCCCCTGTTTTAGCCATTCCCGGTTGATGAGGCTTGAGACTGCGATTACCTTTATAGGACACATTTATCTTAGAATGCTCATCGTCCACCTGACGATGTTCTGAAAGCATTCAATCCATACAAGTTCGTTCCGGGTTCGAACGAAACCGGAGGCACTATCTCGCTACACTCGTTTTGGAATCACCCTCAGAGTTAACGACAATAGCCCTTGCACTCTGAATCACCATCTCGAACCTGTAAGTACTATTTCCGTCAAACTCATCTCAGAATCACTCCCAGGTAAGGACTGTTCCTCAACCACTTCTAAAACTGCTTCAAGAGAAAACATCGTCGGAAATATCCATGGATACTGCATCTCATCACACAGTCATCAAGATACTCACTTCTGCACTTCCGACAAGACCCAAACTTACACTTCCAAGATAAACTCCGAATCTTTAAAAAGATTTCCTTCGGATATCAGAGAAATTCTTACTCCAAACTACAAATTTCTCACTCGAGACAGTATTGGGTCTACAGTCTCGACAAATATACTTCCAACCTCAAACATATGAACCTCTTCCATCAGTGGTAGTGTGTTACACACACACACACCACTATTCCAACTACCTCTAAAACTTATGTTGGAAAATCTGAACAGATAACCGAACAGATTAGGTAGATATATATATATATATAGTTATATATAAAAAAATTACAAGTACGCTCTCTCAAGAAAGACACCACTCCAGAGCCTAGGTATACACTCAACCTAATGCTCTAATACCACCAAAATCGCTTCTGGAACCAAAACAATATGGAACTCAACTCCAGATGCAGAAAAATTTCTGATTACATCAGTAGATTCTACTTCCACATGAGGAACCCTCAGTCTCAAACCAAAGATTGCCCAAGAAAAATTCCCAAACTAATCGCAAGTCACTTTTGTGATCCTGCCTAGTTCGGATTCCCAAGAAACTGTCCTCTCTTTACCAATTAGAACAGCTTTAAGCTTCTCCAAACAAGGTTAACCCTTCAAGAAAACTTTCACCATCTGCCCGGACTGCTAAAGAAGAACCACAAAGATTCCTGAACCATCGGAGAAATGAACACACTGCTGCTTCCAAACTCTACCTCGATGATACTGCAAAGCTAGAAAACCTTCTTGTCGGCACACCGAACACTTCGAGTTGCACTGTTACCACAGCTAACCAAAGACTTCTAATCCAAAGGCTTCTCGAAAACCAAACTATCAACAAACCACACAAAAGACCTCCAAGATAGCAGATATCCTCTTAAGAAATTCTGGCTCCAAACCCAGCATCAACATCTCGCTCTCCTTAAGGAATGACAAATGAGACCATGCCGAAGCGAAACAACTTATAGACCTTAGTCTCATAGTCCAAAACAACCAACCTCTTTGCTAAAGATCCAGATAGTTTTGTAAAGATTAATTCAAAAACTTCTATCTCTACTATTCTACTTTTAAATTATGAATTTACTGTGTATTTAGAAAAACAGATGCACCCAAACTTCGGTCCCATCAGTTGGAAATATATTTAATTCATAATTAATTCGTGGTATATGAACTTTTAATTCTGTCAATATATCTTAGTTGATAAATAATTTGATTCAAGAAAATCCTTGATAGAACCATGATGGTTCACGGCGTAAATCACTTAATTAATCTTAAGTTCATAGTAATTAATTAATTAGATATATATTATGAATTGTAATATCAAAGAAAATCCTTAACTAAATAATTTCCAGAACCATCATTACTTAATATATATAGTTTTAAATTTAAATGATTCCAAAACCATCATTACTTATATAAACTTACGACATCATAGTTCATTAAGGATTCATTGAATTCCTTCCATTTTCACAGTAGAGGTAAATGAACTTTTAATTCGAAATTTTTTTTAAACAAAAGGCTTTAATATTTGAATCAACAATTCAGGAATCAAACTGTAGGACAAAATTCATCTTAGAAAAGCACCATTCAACAATCAGTTCATAGTGTCAAAGCTTAAATCTTCTCAATTAAGGGCTGTTTCAAATCAAAAAGCTCTGTTTTCAATTTAATAGGTGAGTAAATTCTTATAATCGATATATCCTGGATTTTTATTAGATGATTTTTGAAGCATGATATGTGAGTAAACACTTAACTAAGTTTCTTAGGATAATAAATGTTAATTCATGTGAAATTCTTGATGATGATGGTGTTGCATGTTTATGTATTTATGTAACTCTGTATATAAATGTATGATTTTACTGTGTATTTAGAATATGCCTGTTTCTTCTCTCTGTTCTGCAACAGAATTGGGAATTTAACAAAAAGAATTCAATATATCTTCATTAAGGCACTGATAGGTTTAGAGTCTAAAACAAACAAGTGAGTTTAAACATAAATCAAAACTTAAAAATTTGTTTATGTAGGTTAGTGATTAGTTGCCTCTGAAATTTAGTTTTACAGGAATTTTTTTTTAACATATGTTAAATTCGAATGTCAGAAATTGTTAATTCAATTGCATAACTTGAATCATAATTTGAAAATAGGATTTTTAAGATGAAGTTGGTGATTTTTAGTTTTGTATGTAAAGAGCAGTTTTCAGTTGAACAGAAAGTGTGTTTTAATCAAATTCTGGCGACGGGAGTTATACTAGGTGCTGAGACTTGGCACGAAGCTAGCATGGCAGAAGGCGAAGTCAGGAAAAATGGTATCAGGTGTTTCAGATCGTCACAACATCAGCGATAAGTAAATTAAGTTTTAAACCCTAGTTTTAACTAGCTATCGGAATTTCTGGGTCGTTACACGTGCACGTGTCAGTGATCGTGCCAGTGTAGTTTTGGTTAGGGGTGACTCAGGTTAGTGTTCGAGCAGATTGGATTTTGGCTCGTGCTCGTGCAAGGGGAGACGTTGCTGTAATTGCTCGTGCAAGGAAGGGTTGTAGGAAGTGCATCAACCAGTAATAGGAGAGAAAAGACTGATAATGAAGCTGTTAATCCAGTACCGTCTCTAGTCAGTTTTGCTGCATTATGCAAGGACTTCGTTAATCTTGGAGGAAGACCATTTCGAGGGTCAGAAACTATAATAGAGGTCCAAGCATGGCTTCGCTCGTGTGAGAAAATCTTTAAGAGCATGAAATTATCAGATGAGCAGAAGAGAGTAATGGCTTCGTGGCAATTACAAGGTGGTGCCGCAGTCTGGTGGAATTCAGTGACTGCAAATGTCTCGGAGGACGACATGTCTTGGGAAGAGTTTAAGGAGTTGTTTGAGGAGAAGTTCATGCCTTCTGCAGGGAGAACTCGTCTTTATCAGGATTTTCTGAATCTAAAACAAGGAAACATGTCTATAGCTGAATACGAGACTAAATTCAACGAGTTATCTTGCTATGGTCCAGGACTTATAGACACCCCTCTTAAAAAGAATGAGATGTTTGTCCAAGGGAAAGGGAGGAACTAGTGAAGCAAACTCAAGATCTGTTGGAGAAGGGTTTGATTAGACCCAGTTTTTCTTGCAGGGGATCGGGAGTGGTCCTCGGTACGGTGATCTAGGCCTCGTACTGTGACGGGCGGTACCGCAGTAGCCCTACCATTGCATGGAATCCAATCTCCAATAAGTGCCTGTACGGTTTTGATTGTGCCCAACTATGTTGGAACGTGAGATGTAAGCATTCCATCTATTTTTGTATTTTATTTTGAAAACCCTAGACCCTATTATAATATCAATGGATTTCCTATCAAATGCTTTGGTCAGCGTAAGGTAAAAACTTACCCGTATTTATTTATGGGGAGTCTTACGTGATACCTTTTGTTTCAAATGATTTTAAAGTTAAACAACTTTAACTTATTTACTCACACCAGACCCATGTCTGACCCGAAGTTTATTTTTTTCCGTAAACTCTTGGGTACTCAAATTTTTATGAGTAGCCAAGTGATTAGGTTGGGATTGGCAAATGTTTTGGAAGCTGGAGCTGGAGTCCGGACGTACTTATCTATCTCTATCCGCTGTAGTGGCTTTTGATGTTGTATTTTGGGTTGTATGGTTTGGCAGACTCTTAAATGTCAAATGTAATGAAGTCGTATTATTTTGTGACCTCTGATATGTAAAATTATGTAATGAATATGTGTAATATTATATTTTGTTTCGTTCCGCTGTGAGATTCTAATGATTGTTGTTCTTTTCTTTCTATCTTTTCTATTTCTATCTCTTTCTTTTCCTATTGATGATACGTCTTTCTGGAAATTGAAAGACGGGTCATCACAGTTGGACTTTTTAATTAATTAAAGAGGTGTAATTACTTAGTGAAGTAATTAATGAATAATTACTGAATGTAATTAATTAAGGGAATTACTTGATGGATAGTAATTAAAGAGGTATAATTACTTAGGGAAGTAATTAAGGGATAATTACTCAGTGTAATTAAAGAATTGATTAATGTAATTAATCAAGGTGATGGTTTAATTAGTAAAGTAATTAAGGAAGTTAATTACTAATTATGATTAATCAGGTTTGATTAATAATTGTAATTAAGTTTATAATTTATAATTAAATGTAATTATGAGAACAATTGATTAATAAAGTAATTAGAAGGTCATCAATAAATGAATTAATGAATAATTAATTGTTTGATTAATCAATAAATATGATTAATTATAAGATAATTAATCAATGAAGTGAGAAAGAAGTAATAATTAATTAATGTAATTAATTAAGGATTTTTGTAATTAATTATTGTTAATTAATTGATTAGAAATTAATTAAGATTTATTTAATGATTAAAAATAAATTAATTTGTGTAATTAATTTAAAGGCTAATTACATAGTGTAATTAAAGAATAATTAATCTAAGTGATTAATTAAAAATATGATTAAAGGATAATTAATCTGTAATTGAAGATTAATTAATTGGATTATGATTAAAGAGTGATTAATTAATTAATTGTAATTAATTAATGATTGTTTAAGCATGATTAGTTGTTTAATTCTCAAGTAATTAATGTAATTTAAGACGATTAAATTAATTATAAGGAATTTATGATGCCTGTTTGTGTATGATTGTTTGTGGAATATCTGAATTGGTTGATATCTATTGGATGATATATTGTGATATTCTGTGATATGATATTTGAAATATCAATGACAAATGTGTGATATTTATCTGTGAATGATGCTGTGTAATTCAATGTTTAAATTGAATTAATTTGTTGAACTTAAATCACTTGGACATTAAGATGGCGTTTGGATACGATGAGACCGGGATCGGGTTTCCAAAATTTGGAATTCTGAAAACCACATCGATCCAAGTTAAACGTTAGGTCGTGAATCTCAAGTGAAGAGTGAAGACTCGAGGTGTAAGAACTATTCGTCAGTATAACTCTGGGGGTGATTCCGAGATGAGTTTGACGAAAATAGTACTTACAGGTTCGAGATGGTGATTCAGAGTGCAAGGGCGTACTCCTCGGTACGTGTTGCAGGGGAGCGGGCGTACTCCTCGGTACGGTGATCTAGGCCACGAACTATGACGGGCGGTACCCCAGTAGCCTTGCCATTGATGGAATCCAAAATCCAATAAGTGCCGTACGTATTAGTTGTGCCCAACTATGTTGGAACGTGAGATGTAAGCATTCCAGCTATTTCTGTATTTTATTTGAAAACCGTAGACACTATTATAATATCACTGGATTTCCTATCAAATGTTTTGGTTAGCGTAAGGTAAAAACTTTTCCATATTTATGTGTGGGAAGTCTTACGTGATCCTTTCTTTTCAAAAGGTTTTAAAAAGTTAAGAAACCTTAACCTGTTACTCACACCAGACCCATGTCTGACCTGGAGTTTATCTTCTGTTTTCTTAAACTCTTGGGTACTCAAATTTGTACGAATAGCCAAGGGATTCAGGTTAGCTTTGATGAATTGTGGAGGGGCAATGGAGCAGGAGGCTTCTGCATGTAGATATATATTTTCCGCTGTGTTGATTTCTCTGAGTAGTTTCTTGTTTTGTATTGAGTTGTATAACTAGACAGGTGTTTATAACTGTCTAGTATGTGTTGTACTATCTGTGTAACTCTGATGATGGTTGTAAACTATGTAATATTTATGTTGTTAATGTAATTTATTCGCTCCGCTGTTTAGATTCTGATGTTGTTTCCTCTTTCTCTTCTTTCTTTTCTCTTTTCTATCCCTTTCTTTCTTCAAGATGATGCGATTTTCTATGGTGAGAAAGTCGGGTCGTCTCAGTCAAATCAATTTAAAAACACACTTAACAATTCAGGTTATTTAAATCAAATTTAAAAATTTACTTTTAATTTCAAATCTGAAATACAACTTGAATCTTCATTCCAGATTCAAACTTCAATTTTAAAAACATTTCTTACATTTTACATCTTCATTTTAAAATTCAAAATTATTTAACCATTTCTAAAATAGTTTAAACAAAATAGATTTTAAAAAATTGATTTTATATAACCTGGAATGTTAAGTTTGTTTTTAAATTGATTTGAATTTAAATCCATAATGTAACGACCCGCCTTTCATTCCATAGAAAGACGCATCATTAAGAAGAAGGAAAGGGATAGAAAAGAGGAAAGAAAGAAAAGAAAGAAATAGACAACATCAGAATCTCACAGCGGAACGAATAAATTATATTATATCACATAAAACATTACATAGTATCATATACATCAGAGGTTTACAGCTAATACAACACAAACTAGACAGTTATAAACATCTGTCTAGCAATTACATTTCAAGTACATCAGAGAAAACAGATACAACTCAGACACAGCGGAATCACTATATATATCTACACGCTGAAGCCTCGTGCTCCATATCTCCTCCAGAACTCGTCAAAGCAGTCCTGAATCACTTGACTACTCATACATGATATGAGTACCCAAGAGTTTAATAAAACAGAAAATAAACACTCAGGTCAGACATGGGTATGGTGTGAGTAAACGGGTTTAAAAGTTGCTTAACTTTAGAAAATCTTTTGAAAACAAAAGGTATTACGTAAGACTTCCCACACATAAACATGGAAAAGTTTTTATCTTATGCTAACCAAAACATTTGGTAGGAAATCCAGTGATATTATAATAGTGTCTAGGGTTTTCAAAATAAAATACAGAAATAGCTGGATTGCTTACATCTCACGTTCCAACATAGTTGGGGACAATCAAAACCGTACATGCACTTATTGGATTATGGATTCCATCAATGGCAGGGCTACCGGGGTACCGCCCGTCACAGTACGTGGCCTAGATCACCGTACCGAAGAGTACGCCCGCTCCCCTGCAATACAAGACCGGAACCATTCCTTACTGAACAGTTCCGAACAAGACCACCCCGTAGATTGGCCGTCGCCAACTGCCACACAATCGAAATAAAAAGGGACCTCTAGACAGGGGTAAATCTCGTCCTACTTAGGCATGACCCACTTAGCCTTGCTGCACCTCCCCTGTTTTAGCCATTCCCAGTTGATGAGGCTTGAGGTTACGATTACCTTTATAGGACACATCAATCTTAGAATGCTCATCATCTACTTGACGATGTTCTGAAAGCATTCAATCAATACAAGTTCGTTCCGGGTTCGAACGTATCCGAAGGCATTATCTCGTTACACTCATTTTGGAATCACCTTCAGAGTTAAAGATGATAACCCTTGCACTCTGAATCACCATCTTCACTTGAGATTCACGACCTAACATTTAATTTGGATCGATGTGGTTTTTGGAATTCCAAATTTGGAAATCCGATCCCGGTCTCATCGAAATCCAAACGCCATCTTAATGTCCAAGTGAATTTAGTTTGAATAATTAATTCAATTCATGATTATCTATTACACACAGATAGATAATTCACATATCACAATAGATTATCACATTTCATCATAAACAGATAACCCGTATCATCCACAAACTGATAATCATCACAACCAGATAATCCATATTATCATACTTTATCTAAGCATCCATATCATATAGATACTACTCATCTCATTACTGAGATCACAACCATTCAAAGAAATATCAATATCATCCATAAGCAAAGATTTATTGACCACTATCTATAATTAATTTAAAATGAATTAAATTAATTACTTCTATTTCTAATTAATTTAAAATAAATTAAATTAATTACCACATCTATAAATCCTGCTTATATCCATTGATTAATTAACCTAGTTAATTAATCATTCTCTAAGTATTCAACTTGATTAAACACATCTGATTAATCATTCTCTAATTACAATAGTAATTAGTCTTTAATTAATTTCACTAATTAATTAACCTTAATCATAAGTAATTAACATTTAATTACTTCATTTACTAATTAACCATAATTAATTACATTTATCCTTGATTAATTACAATAATTAATCACTTAATTATTAATTATTCCTTAATTAAACAATTCTTACTTACATCATTAATTATATTAATTAATGATCTTTAATTTATATTTAAATTAATTACTTTATTTAAAATTAATTACATTTAGTAATTAATCTAACATTTAAAAATACAATTATTAATCACCCTTGATTAATATTCAATCCAGTAATTAAATACTCTTAATTACTCATTAAAAATTAATTATCCCATAATTAATTATCTTCATTAATTAATCCCTTGATTAATTACAAAAGTAATTATCCAAATCACTTTATTAAAAATCATCTTTACTAATTACATTCCAGTAATTATCATTTATTACTTCTATAAGTAATAATGCTTCATTAATTACATTAAGTAATTACTCTTATTAAATCATCAAATGATTTCTTAAATTAATTAAACCTAATTAATTAATTTAAACTAATCACACTATCATAATTAATTACAATAAGTAATTAATTCCTTAATTACTTTTATCAAGTAATTATGCTTAACAATTTAAAATTTATTATCTTCAATTAGTTAATCTAATTAATTATCAGAATTAATCACATTAATTAATTACTTAATTATCCTTAGATAATTATCTTTATTAATTAACAACATTTTCTTGAATTATTTACTTAAGAAATTTATCTTAGGTTAATTATCATTAATCAACTCTAATTAAAAATTTATCTAAATCATTATTTTAAAATCAAATAAATTAGTAAATTCTTAATTTTCTTAATTATTTCTAAAACAATTCATTTACTTTATTAACGATTTCCTTAACATTCAAATGTATTTAAAACAATACATTTCTAAATTTAATTCAAATTCCATTTTAAAATTTAATTCAAAATATTTAACTATTTAAACACATTTATCCAAATTTTAAAAAAATTTATAAACCTTAAAATAAAAATAAAGTACATTCATAACTTATATAAGATACTTATATAAGAAAAGTTCAAAAACTAAATTATTTAATTTATTTAAGAAAATCAAGTTTAAATATGGTTTTCAAGTTTTCTATGAATTCGGAATTTTTAATTTAAAAACAATTTGTAAATTTAAATATTGAACAAGTTTAAATGTTTTAAAGTAGATTTTAAAAATGAATTTGATTTCAAATAAATGGTTAAAACTTGATAAAATTCTTTTCTTTAATATTGAATAAAAGTTATGATGTGTTAACTTAAATTTGAAAAGTTAAATAATCAATTCATTTTCTAAACAAAATAACAGGACAGTCAAATAAATAAAACAGCATGCACACAATCAACATTTACCTATAACACAAGCAATACTATTCTACTTCAATATACTAGCATGCAACCTATTTTTTAAAGTCTAGATCTTTAGCATGGAGGTTGGCTGTTTTGGAATATGAGACTAAGGTCAATAAGTTGTTTCGCTTCGGCATGGTCTCTTTTGTCATTCCTTAAGGAGAGTGAGATGTTGATGCTTGGTTTGGAGCCCGAATTTCTTGAGAAGTTGTCTGCCATCTCGAAGGTCCATTGTGTGGTTTGTTGATGGTTTTGGTTTTCGAGAGCCTTTGGATTTGAAGTCTTTGGTTAGCTGTGGTAGCAGCGCAGCTCGAAGTGTTCGGTGTGCTGACAAGATGGTCTTTTGGCTTTGCAGTATCATCGAGGTAGAGTTTGGAAATAGCAGTGTGGTCGTTTCTCCGATAGTTCAGGATTCTTGGTGGTTCTTCTTTTAGCAGTCCGGGCAGATGGTGGATGTTTTCTTGGAAGGTTAACCTTGTTTGGAAAAGCTTAAGGCTGTTCTAATTGGTAAAGAGAGGACGGTTTCTTTGGAATCCGAACTAGGTAGGATCGCAAAAGTGACTTGCGATTAATTTGGAAATTTTTCTTGGGAAATCTTTTGTTTGGGACTGACGATTCTCATGTGGAAGTAGGAGCTACCGATGTAATCAGAAGGTTGTATGCATCTGGAATTGAGTTCCATATTGTTTTGGTTCCAGAAGCGATTCTGGTAATTAGTCTGGTAGTAGGATGGTTCTTGGAGAAGGAAGAGTTGGTGTAGCAGCTCAGGAATTTTTAGAGTTTGGATTGGTCAGATCAAGATTTTGAGTTGGATTCTGCTGTAAGGTTGTAACCGAGTCATATGGGTCGTCACAGGTGGTATCAGAGCATTAGGTTGAGTGAATACCTAGGCTCTGGAGTGGTGTCTTTCTTCAGAGAGCATACTTGTAATTTTTTTTTATATAACTGTATATATATCTATATCTACCTAATCTGTTCGGTTATCTGTTCGGATTTTCCAACATAAGTTTTAGAGGTAGATGGAGTGGTGGTGTGTATGTAACACGACTACCGCTGATGGAAGAGGTCCATATGTTTGAGGTTGGAAGTATTTGTCGAGACTGTAGACCTAATACCGTCTCGAGTGAGATTTGTAGTTTGGAGTAAGGATTTCTCTGATCTCCGAAGGAAATCTTTTTTAAAGATTCGGAGTTCATCTTTTAAGTGTAAGTTTGGATCTATCGGAAGTGCAGAAGTAAATGATAGAAACGAGAAAAGAAAGAAAGAAGAGAAAGAAGAAAAACCATCAGAATCTAAACAGCGGAACGAATAAATTATATTAATAACATAAATATTACATAGTTTACAACCATTATCAGAGTTACACAGATAGTACAACACATACTAGACAGTTATAAACACCTGTCTAGATATACAACTCAATGCAATACAAGAAACTATTCAGGGAAATCAACACAGCGGAAAATATATATCTATACCCAGAAGCCTCCTGCTCCATTGCTCCTCCATAATTCGTCAAAGCTAACCTAAATCCCTTGGCTACTCGTAAAAATTTGAGTACCCAAGAGTTTAAGAAAACAGAAGATAAACTCCGGGTCAGACATGAGTCTGGTGTGAGTAACAGGTTAAGGTTGCTTAACTTTCAAAAACCTTTTGAAAAGAAAGGTATCACGTAAGACTTCCCACACATAAACATGGAAAAGTTTTTACCTTATGCTAACCAAAACATTTGATAGGAAATCCGGTGGTATTATAATAGTGTCTAGGGTTTTCAAGTAAAATAAGGAAATAGCTGGAATGCTTACATCTCACGTTCTAACATAGTTGGGCACAACTAATACGTACGACATATTGGATTTTGGATTCCATCAATGGCAGGGCTACCGGGGTACCGTCCGTCACAGTACGGGGCCTAGATCAGCGTACCGAGGATCACTCCCAATCCCCTGCAACACAAAGTCGGAACCATCTCTTACTGGACAGTCCCGAACAAGACAACCCCGATAGTTGGCGCTCACAACTGTCCACACAGCCGAAATAAAAGGGACCTCTAGACAGGGGAAAATCTTGTCCTACTTCGGCATGACCCACCTAGCCTTGCTGCACCTCCCCTGTTTTAGCCATTCCCGGTTGATGAAGCTTGAGGCTATGATTACCTTTAGTGAACACATCACTTAGAATGCTCATCATCCACCTGACGATGTTCTGAAGGCATTCAATCCATACAAGTTCGTTCCGGGTTCGAATGAAACCGAAGGCATTATCTCATTACACTCATTTTGGAATCACCCTCAGAGTTAACGACAATAACCCTTGCACTCTGAATCTTCATCTTCACTTGAGATTCACGACCTATCGTTAATTTACATCGATGTGGTTTTTGGATATCCAAATATGGAAACCTGATCCCGGTCTCATCGAAATCCAATACGTGTCTTTTAGTTCCAAGTTGTTTAAGGTTAAACAATTCAATTATCTATATACACACAGATAGATAACTCACAAATCACAATTGATAATCAACATTATCATAATAAACAGATGATCCATATTATCATCAAAATAGGTAATCCATATCACCATCACAATAGATAATCTATATTATCGTCACAATGCAACCAAGCATTCATACCACACAACATTACTTATCTCATTTCTGAGATCACATCTATTCAAGGCAATCAATGTTACCTATTCATACAAAAGCAATGATTTATTTCATCACAATATAATTAATTTAAAATGAATTAAATTAACTATCTCTATCTCTAATTAATTTAAAGTGAATTAAATTAATTACTTCATCTTAAATTAATTTAAAATAAATTAAATTAATTACTTCACCAATATAAATCTTGCTTACTTAACCATTTAATTGATTTATAATCAATTGATTAATCATTCAAATTAATCACCTTAATTAATCAACCTTGATTAATTATCCTTTAATTACATTCAATTAATTATTCTTAATTAATTTCCAAATGTATCGACCCGGAAATTTCGATCTCGAAAATTCCAGATAGTTAGAAAAGAAAAAGAAAAAGAAAGAAGAAGAAACATGAACAAGACATAGAAACCTCTATTTCTATCTCGATTGGGTATTTAACCAATAATAGTTTGAACTCCGATCAGTTTATTTAGAAAATAGCTTGAAAAATTTAAAAATAGATAAGTAGTTGGAAAATAATTACTAGTTTGTAAAATAGGTGTAAAATATTTAGAAAATAGTTAAAACAATTATAGAAATTTTAATTAATTGCAAAATAGTGGTAAGCTAGTAATTAGTTTTGTAAAATAGTTTAAATATAGTAATTAGTTTATAAAATAGTTGGAAAATTGTTAAACAGTTCCAAAAACAATTGTAAGACAAATATAAGATAGTTTGGCTTTCAAAAGAAAGGTTGTATATATAATAAATAGCTTGGAAAAATAGGTTTATATTAAAACAATTTATATTAAAAATAGTCCAGAGTCAAAACTGTTCAATTCCCAATCTTCATTCTCAACAATCCAATTTAAATTTCTAGTTCCATTTAAATTGGCCCAATTTCAATTTTAAATAACTCCAATTTCCCTTGGACTTAATTTATTCCCAATTCAAGTTGAATTAATTCTCAATTCCTTTTCAAATTTAAATCAAATTCCATTTGATTTTAAACATATTCAACTTTAATTACAATCCCAAGTTATTCCAATCACTTTGGACTAATATCCATTCAATTGAACCCACTTCAATTTCAATCATTTCAATTCCTGTTTGAATAAATCCTAATTCCTATTTGAATTTGATCTTATTCAACTTCACAAGTCGTTATAGCCATCAGTTATTCCACACATCAATTTTTTTAAGTGCCAAACTTAGATTGAATGGTCCAATTCACATAAGTCATCCCACTTCATCCTATTGGTTTCACATATCAAATTATAAAAGATCGAAGTGGTTTTCAGGTATTTACTAATACCCGAATCCCATCTCTTCGAATCCAATGTCATCTTAACTCAAATTATCCAAGTGATTAAATTCAACTACTGGATGTCACAGTTTACACAGCAATAACATAGATAAACATCACCCATTCATCATTGATATAACCAATACCATATCAATAGAATGTCACAGCATATCATCCAATAGACATCATTCAATTTATTCAACAACAACCATCCATAAGCAAGCACTATCAATTCATATCATAATTAATCATCCAATCCATTTTCAACACCCAGTGAAAATACTTCGTAAAATAATTTTATTGAAAATATAGAAAGCATTTTGAAATTGAGAAAATATCTTAGTGAGAATGCTCTGGAAATCATCACCCCCATCCATGGTCACAGTTACATTCCAGGGTTACGTTGCCATCGCAGCAAAAGTCCATGTAACTGCAGGCTCTCCACGGCCTCTCGATTTTCGCTGCCAAAATGAAACTTCTCCACTCCAACATAGGTCGCAGTCTACCGATATAAAATCAAACGCAGACTGTTGGCTCTCAGCGGCACACACGACTTTCGCTATGGTATACTCTGCTCATAATTCCCAGGAACTAGTTTTTTCCGGACTCCTCACAGTATCAACTTTAGAACCCCCCTTGGGCTCAAGGCAGCACCACCCGGTGGCACTCCTGAGAAGTTCATTTTAAGGGAGCGCCTCTTTTCCCAGAGTCATCATCAAAATATTTTATACTATACACATATAATATCTTCAAATCATACACCTAGTATGATCTCATACAAAGTTCCTTTACACAAAATCGATTATTCCAAAATCGATAATTCTCAAACTAGGCTTTCCAAATTCTCATACTGATTTTACCCAAAAATCAAAAGCCTTTCCAAATCCAAAGGTTCCCAAAACCTTTTCTAAAATCCTCATAAGATTCTTTTTATATATATATATATATACAGATATATATAATTTTCAAAACTTTGGATCATTTCAAACTTGTATAAAACTCCTTTTATACTTCAAACATTTTCAAAAACCCTTTTCTTCTGGCAATAGATTCAACCAGGGGAAATTTATCTTATATAACAAATTACATATGTTATCTTATTGTAACGACCCACCTTTCATACCACAGAAAGGCGCATCATTAAGAAGAAAGAAAGGGATAGAAAAGAGAAAAGATAGAAAAGAAAGAACAAAACAACATCAGAATCTCACAGCGGAACGAATAAATTATATTAATCAAACAAAATATTACATAGTATCATATACATTAGAGTTATACAGCTAATACAAAACAAACTACACAAACTAGACATTATAAACAGCTGTCTAGATATTACAACTCAAGTACATAACAGAAACAGAAACAACTCAAACACAACGGAACCACTATATATATATATATATATATATATATATATATATATATATATATATATATATATATATATATCTACACGCTGAAGCCACCTGCTCCATATCTCCTCCAGAACTCGTCAAAGCAAACCTGAATCCCTCGACTACTCATACATAATATGAGTACCCAAGAGTTCAATAAAACAGAAAATAAACACTCGGGTCGGACAAGGGTCTGGTGTGAGTAAACGGTTAAAGGTTGCTTAACTTTAAAAATCCTTTGAAAACAAAGGTATCACGTAAGACTCCCCAAAAATAAACATGGGTAAGCTTTTACCTTATGCTAACCAAAACATTTGATAGGAAATCCAGTGATATTAAAATAGGGTCTAGGGTTTTCAAAATAAAATACAGAAATAGCTGGAATGCTTACATCTCACGTTCAAACATAGTTGGGCACAATCAAAACCGTACAGGAACTTATTGGATTTTGGATTCCATACAATGGCAGGGCTACTGGGTATCGCCCGTCACAATACGTGGCCTAGATCACCGTACTGAGGAGTACGCCCGCTCCCTGCAACACAAGACCGGAACCATCCCTTACTGGACAGTCCCGAACAAGACCACCCCGACAGTTGTCATGATCAACCGCCCACACAGCCGAAAATAAAAAGGGACCTCTAGACAGGGGTAAATCTCGTCCTACTTGAGCATGACCCACTTAGCCTTGCTGCACCTCCCTTGTTTTAGGCATTCTCGGTTGATGAGGCTTAAGGCTGCGATTACCTTTACACGACACATTTATCTTAGAATTCTCATCATCCATCTGACGATGTTCTGAAAGCATTCAATCCATACAAGTTCGTTCCGGGTTCGAACGAAACCGAACGCACTATCTCGCTACACTCGTTTTGGAATCACCCTCTGAGTTAACGACAATAGCCCTTGCACTCTGAATCACCATCTCGAACCTGTAAGTACTATTTCCGTCAAACCCATCTCGAAATCACCCCCAGAGTTATACTGACGAATAGTTCTTACACCTCGAGTCCTCACTCTTCACTTGAGATTCACGACCTAACGTTTAACTTGGATCGATGTGGTTTTCGGAATTCCAAATTTGGAAACCCGACACCGGTCTCATCGAATCCAAACGCCATCTTAATGTCCAAGTGATTTAAGTTTAACAAATTAATTCAATTTAAACATTGAATTCACACAGCATCATTCATAGATAAATATCACACATTTATCATTGATATATCAAATATCATATCACAGAATATCACAACATATCATCCAATAGATACCAGCCAACCTAGATATTCACAACAGCCATACATAAACAGGCATAATAAATTCCTTATAATTAATTTAATCACCTTAAATTAAATTAAATTAAATTAAATTAATTACTTGAGAATTAAACAACTAATCCTGCTTAAAGAGTGATTAATTAATTAATTGTAATTAATTAATGATTGTTAGTTAATATTAAATATGTATATAAATTTATAAAATAAATAAAAATAAATCATGTTTATAAATAAAACTTATGCATATAAAAATTAAAAAAATTAAAAATATATACTTTGGATTTTAAATTCAAATTAAATTCAAAATCTAATATTTACAAATCAAGTTATGAATACAAATTAAATTTTGAAATAACAATTGCTATTTTTATTCAAAACCTATTTGTAAAACAATACATTATTAATATTATCTTTAGAAATACCTCATTATTAAATTGAAATAATTATAAAAGAAATTATTTCTTTATTAATAAATTACCTATTTTATTAAGCTATAAAACTTTTTGTTAATTTAATTTAAATTTAAAACTCAAGCCAAAAATTATTTTAAACAATTAAACATTTGTCTTAACAATATAAAAATCATATATTTATTTATTAAATAGCTTTGAAACTTAATATTTAATTAAAATCAAAATTTCCAAATTATTAATTTATATATTAGAATTTTAAATCAAGATTTATTTACTATGTTTAAACCAAGATCATTCATTTAATAACTTTGAAAAGCTTATATATTAAATAAAAACAAATTTCCAAATTACTACAAATATTAGAATTAGAAAATATGTTTTATTTATTAAATCTAAAGCAATGCTAATCTATTTACAATATAAACTATATATTTATATTATAAATAGAAACCAATTTATTATTTCTAAAAGATAAAATAACCAATTAAATGTTTATTGAAGAAGATTATTAAATCTATTTGAATTATTATTAACAAAAAATATCAATATCAATTTAATTTTTAATACAGATTATTAAATTGTTATTGTCAAAAATTCCAGGATATTACAATCCTCCCTCCTTAAAAGAATTTCGTCCCCGAAATTTTAAAACAAAGGTAATTTAATAATCTCATTAAAGATTTTAATTTTAAAACATAAGCATATATCAAACATATGCTAACAACCAAAACAACCAAAACAACCAATTCACCCAATCAAACAAATCTAATTATCTAGACAAAATTTCGGGATAAAATTTTCTTGAGTTTTCCCCAAGTGTATATATATACCGGGATACTCGCCCTACCGAATCCAAACAATCAATACTACTAAACTACAAAGCTCTTATTCTTCTATATCTACAACACTAGGCAAGAAATCAGACTACAAACGAGTCTGACTCAACAACCAAAACTCCCAAACTGCTGGTTCCACAACCAGAGATAGATAAAACACGTATTAAACTCATCGAATTCCAGTTATCCAAACTGGCAATTCAATCATGTAGATCAAACACTTATACACAAAAAAGATCCAAAACACTTCAGAGCTAACTTCTTAGACTTACCCAATCTTATAGCTCCCTTTAGATCGGAGAAAACTTATCCAAAATCAAATCTCCGACTTCGGAATCCAAATTCCTTTGTCTCTTATCCACAAAAATCTTCGGGCGATCCTGGGCTGCCCACAACCTTACTGATCAACTCAACCCTTGCCGATGTCTCAAGAAACAAACAAAACCAATCAACTCAACAAAATGATCTCCTCAAGATCAACCAAGATCAAACCCTACTCCTAAAACATCAGAAGACAACAACTTCTCCTATCCGGAAAAGAAAAGCAGATTCACTTCCAAACTGCTTCCGCTGCACAACTCTGATCCGAAGTAGATGAAAATGCTGAAGAAGAACACGAGCCCAACTAGACAACATAACTCAAAAATATGGTTCATCAGATCCATAAAGAAAACTCAGAAGCCCTACTAAAATCTGAATTGCTTCATCAAACTCTATCTCTAGGAATAATCCTTCTACTAAGCTGAACCACCGGTAGCACTCTTGGAATTCTAGCTGATAAGAAAACTCAACTATCGCAAGTCACTTTTGCGATCAATCCAGATCAATCCAAATAAAAAACTGTTCTCCCTTTACCAAACAGAATAGCTTACACTTAACTAACCAATCCATCGAAGAAACGAGTCCACTCTGCTGCTTCTGAACTCCTCCTTTAGAAAAACTGCTAAGCCAGAAGACTTCCCGTCGACACAGAGAACACTCCAAGCTGCACTGCTGATACAGATGCCAAAGAATTTCTAATCTAAAGCTCTTCGAGAAACTCGGACTTCAAACCAAACAGAAACACCATGCCGAACACAGCCACATCATTGAAGCAGACTCACTTCCTTAAACTTGTTTCCAAAGAAAACATCTTCGAGAACATCCATAGTCACTGCATCTCATCACGTAGCTACTACTTCCCGAGGTATCTAAAATACCATCACTCGCTTCTGCCAACTAACAGATCCAAACTCTACTCATCCAACTTCAAAATTAGACTCCGAACCTTAACAAGTTTCCTTCAGAGATCGATGAAATCCTTCATCACATCAAAATTCACTCGAGACGGTATTAGGGCAACAGTCTCGACAAATACAGTTCCAACCCCAAACATTCAAACTCCAACCAATGGTAGTCGTGTTACACACACTACTACCCTATCCACCTTTATAACTTATATTGGAAAACCCAAACAGGTAACCCAACAGATAGGTAGAAATAAATATATTTAGATATATACATTTAAAATTATAAATACGCTCTCTCAAGATAGACACCACTCCAGAGCCTAGGTATTCACTCAACCTAATGCTCTGATACCAAATGAGATGACCCGACTTTCACACCACATAAAATCGTATCATCTTGAAGAAAGAAAGGGATAGAAATGAGAAAAGAAAGAAGAGAAAGAAGAAACAACATCAGAATCTAAACAGCGGAACGAATAAATTATATTAATAACATAAATATTACATAGTTTACAACCATTATCAGAGTAACACAGATAGTACAACACATACTAGACAGTTATAAACACCTGTCTAGGTATACAACTCAATACAATACAAGAAACTACTCAGGGAAATCAACACAGCGGAATTCTATATATCTACACGCAGAAGCCTCCTGCTCCATTGCTCCTCCACAATTTGTCAAAGCTAACCTGAATCCCTTGGCTACTCGTAAAAATTTGAGTACCCAAGAGTTTAAGAATACAGAAGATAAACTCAGGGTCAGACATGGGTCTGGTGTGAGTAATAGGTTAAGGTTGCTTAACTTTCAAAAACCTTTTGAAAAGAAAGGTATCATGTAAGACTTCCCACACATAAACATGGAAAAGTTTTTACCTTACGCTAACCAAAACATTTGATAGGAATTCCTTCCAAATCTGTTTAAAATTTTTGGTAAAAATCACATACACTGATATTACAAAGTTTATCAACCTTCCTGATCAACCAAATGAGACTACCCGACTTTCACACCACAGAAAATTGTATCATCTTGAAGAAAGAAAGGGATAGAAACGAGAAAAGAAAGAAGAGAAAGAAGAAACAACATCAGAATCTAAATAGCGGAACGAATAAATTATATTAATAACATAAATATTACATAGTTTACAACCATTATTAGAGTTACACAGATAGTACAACACATACTAGATAGTTATAAACACCTGTCTAGATATACAACTCAATACAATACAAGAAACTACTCAGTGAAATCAACACAGCGGAATTCTATATATCTACACGCAGAAGCCTCCAGCTCCATTGCTCCTCCACAATTCGTCAACACTAACCTGAATCCCTTGGCTACTCGTAAAAATTTGAGTATCCAAGTTTAAGAAAACAGAAGATAAACTCTGGGTCAGACATGGGTCTGGTGTGAGTAACAGGTTAAGGTTGCTTAACTTTCAAAAACCTTTTGAAAAGAAAGGTATCACGTAAGACTTCCCACACCTAAACATGGAAAAGTTTTTACCTTACGCTAACCAAAACATTTGATAGGAAATCCTGTGGTATTATAATAGTGTCTAGGGTTTTCAAGTAAAATACAGAAATAGATGGAATGCTGACATCTCACGTTCCAACATAGTTGGGCACAACTAATACGTACGACACTTATTGGATTTTGGATTTCATCAATGGCAGGGATACCGGGGTACCGCCCGTCACAGTACGTGGCCTAGATCAGCATATCGAGGATCACTCCCAATCCCCTGACACACAAAGCCGAAACCATCCCTTATTGGACAGTCCCGAACAAGACAACCCCGACAGTTGGAGCTCACAACCGTCCACACAGCCGAAATAAAAGGGACCTCTAGACAGGGGAAAATCTCGTCCTACTTGGACATGACCCACTTAGCCTTGCGGCACCTCCCCTGTTTTATCCATTCACGGTTGATGAGGCTTAAGGCTACGATTACCTTTAGTGAACACATCACTTAGAATGCTCATCGTCCACCTAACGATGTTCTGAAAGCATTCAATCCATACAAGTTCATTCCGGGTTCGAACGAAACCGAAGGCATTATCCCGTTACACTCATTCTGGAATCACCCTCAGAGTTAATGACAATAACCCTTGCACTCTGAATCTTCATCTTCACTTGAGATTCACGACCTATCATTAATTTGGATCGATGTGGTTTTCGGATATCCAAATATGGAAACCTGATCCCGGTCTCATCGAAATCCAAAACGTGTCTTTTAGGTCCAAGTTATTTAAGGTTAAACAATTCAATTATCTATATACACACAGATAGATAACTCACAAATCACAATTGATAGTCAACATTATCATAATAAACAGATGATCCATATTATCATCAAAATAGGTAATCCATATCCCCATCACAATAGATAATCTATATTATCATCACAATGTAACCAAGCATTCATACCACACAACATTACTTATCTCATTTCTGAGATCACATCTATTCAAGGCAACCAATGTTACCTATTCATACATAAGCAATGATTTATTTCATCACAATATAATTAATTTAAAATGAATTAAATTAACCATCTCTATCTCTAATTAATTTAAAGTGAATTAAATTAATTACTTCATCTTAAATTAATTTAAAATAAATTAAATTAATTACTTCACCAATATAAATCTTGCTTACTTAACCATTTAATTGATTTACAACCAATTGATTAATCATTCAAATTAATCACCTTAATTAATCAACCTTGATTAATTATCCTTTAATTACATTCAAGTAATTATTCTTAATTAATTGCACAAATTAATTATCCTCAACCAAAAATATTAATTAAAATTTAATTACTTCAATTAATTAATTAACTATAATTAATTACATTATTCCTTAATTAATTACATTAATTAATTACCCTTAATCACTAATCATTGATTTATTAATCATAATTAATCAACATTAGTTACATCATTAATTGTATTAATTAATGATCCTTAATTATATTTAATTAATTATCCTCTTAAATTAATTACCTTAAGTAATTAACCCATAATTATTAATCATTCTTGATTAACTATATTCAGTAATTAACTAACTTAATTACTTTATTAAAACAACTTAATTATTCCTTAATTAATTTCTTAATTAATCCCCTAATTAATTACTAAGTAATTTAATCCAAATTACTTACACTTTAAACATCTTCTATAAATTACAACCTGTAATAATCAATAAATTACTTTACTAAGTAATTCATAAATAATTATCATTAAAACATCAAGTGTTTAAAATTAATTAAACTTAATTAACCAATTTAAACAATCACATTTAACACAATTAATTACCTTAAGTAATTAATTTCTTAATTACTTCATTAAGTAATTACACTTAAACCATTCACAAATGATTATCATTAAATTAATTAATCTAATTAATTATTAAAATTAACCACATTAATTAATTATTAAATAATCCTGGTTAATGACCTTCATTAACCATTCTTTAATTATTTTCATTAAGTAATTAACTTAGATTAATCAATAATTAAATTATCTTTAATTATCCATTAATTAAATTCTAATTATTTAATTAAGTAAGAGTTAACTGAAACTTAATTAATCCTTAATTATTCAATTAATTAACCTTGATTAAAACTTAATTACTTAATTAATAATTCTTTAATCATTAATTAAAAATTTAATTTATGATCTTTAATTTCAATTTTATTAACCCTTAATCAATATTTATTAAACCTTAATCAATCAATTAATTAAATTAATTAATTATTCCTTAATTACTCCATTAATAAATTAATTTCAAAACATTAAATTTTAACTTAATTTTAAGTTAAAACATTTCTTAGTTATGTTTAAAAAACAAATTTATTTAAAACAAATTTCCTTTGGACTTACTTTTGAATTTCATTTTGAAATACAAGATTTAAAATGAATATAATTTAAACTTAATCAAATTTTTAAACAATTTAAAACTTTTTTTTAATTTCAAGACAAATAAGTGTTTGTCTTAAAAAATGAAATTCATAACAATTTTGAAACTAAAATTCATTTCAAAATTTCAATAACTTAAATTATACTTTGTTTAAATCTTTCAATTTAAAAAAAACATCTTTTAATTTCAAAACTGAAGTTCATATTTAACTTTTGATTTCCAGATGTAAATTTAATTTCCAACTTGCTCATATTTAAAAAATCTAGTTTTTAAAACATTCAATCTACTTACTATTTAAAGTAGTTTAACAATTTTCAAGTTTAAATTTATATTTTTTTAAAATTTATTTAAAGCTGAGACTTGGATTCTAAAATTGTTAAACTCTGAATTTAAAACTAGATTTAAACTTTAGCTTTCACACTTACAAGCTTCAGGTTAAAAAATTTTAGATAAACAGGAAACAGGTTTTGTAAAAAAACCTGTAACAACCTTAAAACCCGAGTTCATTTCCAATATTCTTCGAGTTCCAAACCAAACTTCCCCGAGCAATCTTTCCCACAACTTCGAGTAATCAATCAACCCCCTCTGCTTCAAAACTTAACCAAACATCAACAGATACATCTCATCACCGTGCATATACACGGTGACTACGGCCACCGTTGATCATCAGTGATGATCTCAACAAACCAGAAAATGACCCAGCAACCTACCACAATCATTGATTCATGCTACCATTCTCGAAATCAAATTCGAACCCAAAATTCCCAAACTTGGAAGCAACCATCAGTTCCCCCCTTCAAACCTGTCAATGGCCCGCTTACAACATTCCGACCACTTGACAATCTACAACTCCGGCATCGTCTTCGACTACGGCCCAGCTACCACTACCCAAAAGCTAGATGAACTCGATCAACCAAATCTGTCGTGGTGATCGATTCTTCAATCTTGGTTAAAAACTAGGGTTCCAAAGAAAATTTCGCTACCGCAACTACTCTGATGAATTACATCACCAATTAGCATTTTCCCCCCAACTCCTAACTCTCCTCCATCAACATGAAGAAAACCCAAGTTCTCAAAATACATAGATCACCAGAGAATCCAAATTGTTCATATTCAGTTCATCTCTTATCTGCTCCTAGACCTCTTTACTAAAAAATTTAGTTTTTGTTTTAAAAATCATATTTTGATTTATGTATTCAGTTTATAATACTGGATTTACAATTTAAAAGGGTTGAGTATTACTAAATTTTAACATGCACAAAGATTTTTTTGGTTTATAGAGACAACAGTCTTAATTTTAACGTCTTAAATTTTTACAAGCTTACCCTATGTTAAAACAAACAATATTTGTTTGTGAATTAGAGCCTATCATACTAGATCAAAAGGTAACGATTTTATAAAAAAAATTGATCCTGCTATCAAGACAAACAGAATACAGCATGCATTCAAATATTATCTACTTCAGACATTTACCTATAAACACATACAATGTTTATTCATTTCAACATATAAGCATGCAACCAATTTTAGATTTTAAATTCTAAAAGTTACTCACAAATTTTAAGAGATGCAGAACAGAGCTCCCATAAAAAAATTGCTTTTGAACTATGCTGAAGACATTTGGAGGAAGACTTGATTTCCAGATTTCAACTTGTTTTTTTGAATTTAAAACTTGGGTTGCAGACTTCCTTTTGATACTCAAGTTGAAAAGTGAATGAAGGCAGGTTTGTTTGCAGAAAAATTTCCAGATTATAGAAAGAAAAAATGATGCAAACTTGCTTTTGATATGAGGAGTTTTGATGTGGTATTAAACATGATTTCTGAGTTTGGTTTTGTTTTGAAGAGTGTTTTACAGGTTTTGGAATAGGAAAGTGATTTTGGTTCTTTTGAAGATGCATGTAATCGCAGATTTGCAGATCTGCATTTGATCATGAACTTATAGATTTTTGAAAAAAACTTGAATTTGGGTATCATGTTTCAGATTTTCTTAAATAAAAGAAACTTTAAAACAAAATGACACTTGTACTATTTTCAACATTTGTCAAATCGAATGCTTATCTTCTAACATTTGTAAATTTAAATGTTTATCTTATAACACTTGTTTAATGAGATTTTAAGAAATTAACAATTGTCCTATTTAGAGTAATTAGTATTTAATTTACAAGTTAATATGTATATATGCCTAATTAATTTGTTAGTTAATATTAAATATGTATACAAATTTATAAAAGAAATAAAAACAAATCATGTTTATAAATAAAACTTATGCATATAAAAATTAAAACAATTAAAAATCTATACTTTGGATTTTAAATTCAAATTAAATTCAAAATCTAATATTTACAAATCAAGTTATGAATACAAATTAAATTTTGAAATAACAATTGCTATTTTTATTCAAAATCTATTTATAAAACAATACATTATTAATATTATCTTTAGAAATACCTTATTATTAAATTGAAATAATTATAAAAGAAATTATTTCTTTATTAATAAATTACCTATTTTATTAAGCTATAAAACTTTTTGTTAATTTAATTTAAATTTAAAACTCAAGCCAAAAATTATTTTAAACATTTAAACATTTGTCTTAACAATATAAAAATCATATATTTATTTATTAAATAGCTTTGAAACTTAATATTTAATTAAAATCAAAATTTCTAAATTATTAATGTATATATTAGAATTTTAAATCAAGATTCATTTACTAAGTTTAAACCAAGATCATTTATTTAATAACTTTGAAAAGCTTATATATTAAATAAAAACAAATTTCCAAATTACTACAAATATTAGAATTAGAAAATATGTTTTATTTATTAAATTTAAAACAATGCTAATCTATTTACAATATAAACTATATATTTATATTATAAATAAAAACCAATTTATTATTTCTAAAAGATAAAATAACCAATTAAATATTTATTGAAGAAGATTATTAAATCTATATGAATTATTATTAACAAAAAATATCAATATCAATTTAATTTTTAATACAGATTATTAAATTGTTATTGTCAAAAATTTTGGGATATTACAATCCTCCCCCCTTAAAAGAATTTCGTCCCCAAAATTTTAAAACAAAGGTTATTTAATAATCTCATTAAAGATTTTAATTTTAAAACATAAGCATATATCAAACATATGCTAATAACCAAAACAACCAATTCATCCAATCAAAAAAATCTAATTATCCAGACAAAATTCTAGATAAAATTTTCTCGAGTTTTCCCCAAGTGTGTGTGTGTGTGTGTGTGTATATACCGGGATACTCGCCCTACCGAATCCAAACAATCAAGACTACTAAACTACAGAGTTCTTATTCTTCTATATCTACAACACTTGGCAAGAAATCAGACTACAGACGAGTCTTACTCAACAACCAGAGCTCCCAAACTGCTGGTTCCACAACCAGAGATAGATAAAACACGTACTCACTCAGAGATACGTGAAACTCATCGAATTCCAATTCTCTAAATTGGCAATTCAATCATATAGATCAAACACTTATAGACAGAAAAGATCCAAAACGCTTCAGAGCTAACTTCTCAGACTTACCCAATCTTATAGCTCCCTTTAGATCGGAGAAAACTTATCCAAAATCAAATCTCCGACTCCGGAATCCAAATTCCTTTGTTTCTTATCCAAAAAAATCTTCGGACGATCCTGGGCTGCCCACAACCTTACTGATCAGCTCAACCCTTGCCGATGTCTCAAGAAACAAACAAAACCAATCAACTCAACAAAATGATCTCCTCAAGATCAACCAAGATCAAACCCTACTCCTCAAACATCAGAAGACAACAACTTCTCCTATTTGGAAAAGAAAAGCAGATTCACTTCCAAACTGCTTCCGCTGCACAACTCTGACCCGAAGTAGATGAAAATGCTAATGAAGAACACGAGCCCAACTAGACAACATAACTCAGAAATATGGTTCATCAGATCCATAAAGAAAGCTCAGAAGCCTTACTAAAATCTGAGCTGCTTCATCAAACTCTATCTCTAGGAATCATCCTTCTACTAAGCTGAGCCACCGGTAGCACTCTTGGAATTCTAGCTGATAAGAAAACTCAACTATCGCAAGTCACTTTTGCGATCAATCCAGACCAATCCAAAGAAAAAACTGTTCTCCCTTTACCAAACAGAATAGCTTACACTTAACTAACCAATCCATCGAAGAAACGAGTCGACTCTGCTGCTTCTGAACTCCTCCTTTAGAAAAACTGCTAAGTCAGAAGACTTCCTGCCGACACAGTGAACACTCCAAGCTGCACTGCTAACACACATGCCAAAAAATTTATAATCCAAAGCTCTTCGAGAAACTCGGACTTCAAACCAAACAGAAACACCATGCTGAACATAGCCACATCACTGAAGCAGACTCACTTCCTTAAACTTGTTTCCAAAGAAAACATCTTCGGGAACATCCATAGTCACTGCATCTCATCACGCAGCTACTACTTCTCAAGGTATCTAAAATACCATCACTCGCTTCTACCAACTAACAGATCCAAACTCTACTCATCCAACTTCAAAAATAGACTCCGAACCTTAACAGGTTTCCTTCAGAGATCGATGAAATCCTTTATCATAGCAAAATTCACTCGAGACGGTATTAGGGCTACAGTCTCGACAAATACACTTCCAACCCCAAACATTCAAACTCCAACCAATGGTAGTCGTGTTACACGCACTACTACCCCATCTACCTTTATAACTTATATTGGAAAACCCGAACAGGTAACCCAACAGATAGGTAGAAATAAATATATTTAGATATATACATTTAAAATTACAAATACTCTCTCTCAAGATAGACACCACTCCAGAGCCTAGGTATTCACTCAACCTAATGCTCTGATACCAAATGAGATGACTCGACTTTCACACCATAGAAAATCGTATCATCTTGAAGAAAGAAAGGGATAGAAACGAGAAAAGAAAGAAGAGAAAGAAGAAACAACATCAGAATCTAAACAGCGGAATGAATAAATTATATTAATAACATAAATATTACATAGTTTACAACCATTATCAGAGTTACACAGATAGTACAACACATACTAGACAGTTATAAACACCTGTCTAGATATACAACTCAATACAATACAAGAAACTTCTCAGGGAAATCAACACAGCGGAATTCTATATATCTACACGCAGAAGACTCCTGCTCCATTGCTCCTCCACAATTCGTCAAAGCTAACCTGAATCCCTTGGCTACTCGTAAAAATTTGAGTACCCAAGAGTTTAAGAAAACAAAAGATAAACTCCGGGTCAAACATGGGTCTGGTGTGAGTAACAGGTTAAGGTTGCTTAACTTTCAAAAACCTTTTGAAAAGAAAGGTATCACGTAAGACTTCCCACACATAAACATGGAAAAGTTTTTACCTTACGCTAACCAAAACATTTGATAGGAATTCCTTCCAAATCTGTTTAAAATTTTTGGTAAAAATCACATGCACTGATATTACAAAGTTTATCAACCTTCCTGGTCAACCAAATGAGTTTGCATCTGGATTGTCATCTGCTTCTTCATTTAAAAAGCGAGTAAATTTCTATTTTAAAAACAGTTCTTCCTTTTAAAATAAAAGCTGAACAAAATTTTCAGAACTCAAGTTCTAATTCAAACTGTTTTTCAAACAAGAAAATCAAAACTGTGGTAAATAAAAACTGCTCTGTCTTTTCTTTTTTTAGTGAGGTACCTCACAATTGAAAAGTTGCTTAAATTTATCTGGTGCATATGGATTAAAAGGAATAAGTATGTTTGTGTGATTGCATTGTGATGTATATTCTGTGTATACATATATGAATATGTATATATATGTTGCTGTTGTCAGGAACCTGCATGCCTGTTTCTGTTTTTTTAGAAAAAAACTAAGATTTTAAATAGAAAACCTTTATCTCTGGATTTAATTCTCTGTTAGGATTGGTATGTAAACAAAAGGTGTTTGATTAGTATAGATTTAGGTTTATAAATTATAATTTAGTTTAAATAAAATATGTTGCCTCTGAAAAACCATAATATCAGTCATCATTGAAAATAAAACAAATATCAAACATCTTAAAATATTAAAACTGGTTCATAACTGGAATGCATATATGAAATCATGAATTTCAAAACAAAAATCACAACTTTTAGTTAATTAATGTGTGAGCATTTCTGGAACAGTTCCGAACTGAACAGTTCTTACTGAACAGTTCCGAACAAGACAACCCCGCGGTTGTAGCTAGCAACCACCCACATAGCCGAATAAAAAGGGACCTCTAGACAGGGGAAAATCTCATCCTACTTGGGCATGACCCACTTAACCTTGCTGCACCTCCTCTGTTTTAGCATTCCCGGTTGATGAGGCTTGAGGCTACAATTACCTTTAGTGAACACATCACTTAGAATGCTCATCGTCCACCTGACGATGTTCTGAAAGCATTCAATCCATACAAGTTCGCTTCGGGTTCGAACGAAACCAAAGGCATTATCTCGTTACACTCATTTTGGAAACATACTCAAGTTAACGACAATAACCCTTGCACTCTGAATCTTCATCTTCACTTGAGATTCACGACCTATCGTTAATTTGGATCGATGAGGTTTTCGGATACCCAAATATGGAAACCCGATCCCGGTCTCATCGAAATCTTATATAAACTTCTATCCCTTTCTTTCTTCAATATACTAGCTCTAATAATTGTAATATCCCAGAATTTTTAACAATATCAATTTAATAATCTATTAAAATTAAATTGGTATTGATATTTTTGTAAATAATAATTCAGATTGATTTAATAATCTTCTTCAATAAATATTTAATTGGTTATTTTATCTTTTAAAAATAATAAATTGGTTTTTATTTATAATATAAATATATGGTTTATATTGTAAAAAGATTAGCTTTGTTTTAAATTTAATAAATAAAATATATTTTCTAATTCTAATATTTTTAATAATTTGGAAATTTGTTTTTATTTAATATATAAGCTTTTCAAAGTATTAAATAAATAAATCTAGGTTTAAATTTAATTAATGAATCATGATTTAAAATTCAAATATATACATTAATAAATTGGAAATTTTGATTTTAATTTAATATTAAGTTTTCAAAACTATTTAAATAAATAAATATATGATTTTTAAATTGTTAAGAAAAATATTTAAATGTTTAAAATAGTTTTGGCTTGAGTTTTAAATTTAATTGAATTAGCAAAAAGTTTTATAGCTTAATTAAATAAGAAATTTATTAATAAAGATATAATTTCTTTTATAATTATTTTAATTTAAAAATGAGTCATTTCTAAAAATAATATTAATAATATATTGTTTTACAAATAGATTTTGAATAAAAATAGCTATTGTTATTTCAAATTTAATTTGTATTCATAACTTGATTTTTAAAGTATTAGATTTTGAATTTGATTTGAATTTAAAATCCAAAGTATAGATTTTTGACTGTTTTAATTTTTATATGCATAAGCTTTATTTATAAATATAGTTTGTTTTTATTTCTTTTATAATTTTATATACATATTTAATATTAACTAACAAATTAAAATTAGGCTTAATACACATATTAACTTGTATATTAATATGCAAAGACATGTGTTGTATTCTTAAAGCCTCATTAAACAAGTGTTCAAAGATTAACCATTTAATTTAAAAAATGTTGAATTTTTTTACAAGTGGCCTCTTCTAAATTAGTTTTCCTTTTATTTTATAAAATCTGAAATTTAGCCTATATAAACATACATCCTTCATTCTTACTTGCTTTTTCTCATTTCCCAATCAAAGTTAAGAAATTCAAAAGCTTAAACTATATGCAAATCTGAAAAACATGGAAACCTATTTTTAGATTCAAAATCAAATCTTCAAAACCCATAATCAGCAAACTCCTCATTATCAAATGCAAGTTAAATTCCTCATACCAAAATCCTGAATCATGTTCATTTGCCATTTTCAAAATCTACTCATATCAAAAGCATATGCACATCATCAAACAAATCTGCACATCTTCAAAAATAGAAAAGGTCTGCATTCTTATTTCTGCAATCTGGAAAAAAATGAAGTCCGCAAGCAACTACATTTCTTCCTCTGGAATCAAACTTGCATTCCATTTCAACCTGAAATCAATTGTTGCAAGATCAAAGCATGCATGCAAGTAGTTTTGGTCAGGAAATATAAGCATTCCAGTTTCAACAGCATGCAAACAGTTTTACAATCTGCAAATTCAAAAAAAGCATATCATCAGAGGCTCTGCTTCTTTTTAAAAACTGTGAGTAACTTTTTAAATTTAAAAGTTTAAAAATAGGTTGCATGCTAGTATATTGAAGTAGAATAGTATTGCTTGTGTTATAGGTAAATGTTGATTGTGTGCATGCTGTTTTATTTATTTGCCTGTCCTGTTTTGATTTTCCAGGCACCAAAATTTTATAAAAATACTTATCTTTAATTAGTTTTCTGATATGATGAAATTTATAAAGTAAAGTTGTTTGACTGTCTGAAGTTAATAATTAAAACTTTAAGTAAGTTAAAACACAAGATGTTGTCTCTGGAACACAGGAAAACATCAGTGCATGTTATTTTTACCAAAATCCAAATATGTTAATTTTGTAATTTAGTTTCATAAATTAATAGCATTAACTGGAACATGATTTTTAAATCAAAAATTAGGATTTTTAGATATAAGTTGAAGGTGCGGTTTTGTTTTGAACTGAAATAGAATTTTAAGCAAATTCTGGTGATCTTTGGATTGAGGAGGCTTGGGTTTCTTCTGGGAGATGGAGAAGGATTAGGGGAAGCTAGGAAAAATCATTAATGGTGACGAAATTTATGGTGGAAGGTGCAGATTTGGTTATTCATTTTTAAACCCTAGTTTTAATGGGTTTTAAAGAATCGGTCATTTCGATTTGTACAATTAATCGAGTGATATGACCTTTTGGGAATCCGTAGATGGTGCGTGGTTGAAGTTGAGGCCGGAGGGGCTGACCTCTAGGTGGTCGGAGCGGCGAGAGTTTGCCGTTGACAGGTTTGAGGGGAAACCTGTTTTTCTGTTTCCAGGTTTTGTAAGTGGGTGGTCGTTTTTGATTTCGAGGATGGTTGTTCGAATTGATGGTTGTGGGTGGTTGCTGGATTTGTTTCTGGTGAGCAGCGATCATCTCTGTTGATCGGTGGTGGCCGGAGTCGCCGTGCATATGCACGGTGATGAGATTTTCTGATGATTGTTTTGGTTAGTTTGGTAGCAGGGGAGTTGTTTAGGTTGCTTGAAGTAATTGGGTTGTTGGCTCGGAGAAGATCGGCATTAGACTCGAAGCAGATTTGGTTTATATCGGGTATCCTTTTGTTTACAGGTTTCCTCAAAAACCTGTACTGTTTGTTTAGGAATTTTAAAATCTGAAGCTTTGAATGAAAAGAAGGTTTTAAACTCGATTTTAAATTCAATTTTGAATTTTAGAATTCAAGTTTAAATTTAAAAATCTCAGTTTTAAATAAAAATAAAGTTTTAAAACTTAAACTTATTTAATTACTTTATTTTTGTAAAGTAGTTTGAACTTTTAGAAAATGAAGTTTTTAAAAATATGAGCAAGATTTGAAATTAATTTTAAATCTGGAAATCTAAATCAAATATGAATTTCAGATTTTGAAATTAAAAGAAGATTTCAATTTGAAAGATTTAAACAAAATGTAAATTTAAATTATTGAATTTAGTTTCAAAATTCTTATGAATCTCAATTTTAAGACAAGCACTTGTTATCTTGTAATTTTAAAAGGTTTTAAATTGTTTAAAACTTTGTTAAGTTTAAAGTATATTCATTTTAAATCTTGTATTTGAAATGAAATTTAAAGGTAAATCCAAAGTAATTAGTTTCAAATAAATTTGTTTTTAAAACATAATTAAGAAATGTTTTAGCTTAAAATTAAGTTAAGATTAATGTTTTGAAATTTATTTTTTTTAATGAGGTAATTAAGAAGTAATTAGTTAATTTATTTAATTAATTAATTATGGTTTAATAAATATTGATTAAGGGTTAACCAATTTGAAATTTAAGATCATTAATTAGATTATTAATTAATAATAAAAAGATTTATTAATTAAGTAATTAAGTTTTAATCAAGGTTAATTAATTAAATAATTAGACTTTAATTAATGGATAATTAAAGATAATTTAATTTGTGATTAATCTAAGTTAATTACTTAATGAAATCATTAGAGAATGGTTAATGAAGGTCATTAACCAGGATTATTTAATAATTAATTAATGTGGTTAATTTTTAATAATTAATTAGATTAATTAATTTAATAATAATCATTTGTGAATTGTTGAGTATAATTACTAAATGAAGTAATTAAGAAATTAATTACTTAAGGTAATTAATTGTGTTAAATGTGATTGTTTAATTTAATTAATCAAGTTTAATTAATTTTTAACACTTGAGATTTTAAAGATAATTACTTAATGTAATTTATGGATCGAAAATTACTTGGTGAAGTAATTGATTGATAATTACAGGTTGTAATTAATTGAAGATGTTTAAGAATGAAGTAATTTGGAGTATAATTACTTCGTAATTAATCAAGGGACTAATTAAGAAATTAATTAAGGAATAATTAATTTGTTTTAATAAGGTAATTAAGTTAGTTAATTACTGAATATGGTTAATAAAGAAGGATTAATGATTATGGGTTAATTACTTAAGGTAATTAATTTAAGAAGATAATTAATTAAATATAATTAAGGATCATTAATTAATATAATTAATGATGTAGTTAAAGTTGATTAATTAAGATTAATTAATCAATGTTAAGTGATTAAAGGTAATTAATTATTGTAATTAATTAAGAATTAACGTTATTAATTATAGTTAATTAATTGATTGAAGTAATTAAAGGTTAATTACTATTTTGGTTGAGAATAATTAATTTGTGAAATTAATTAAGGATAATTACTTGAATGTAATTAAAGGATAATTAATCAAGGGTGATTAATTAAGGTGATTAATTTGAACGATTAATTAATTGACTGTAATCAATTAAATGGTTGAGTAAGCAAGATTTTTATTGATGAAATAATTAATTTAATTTAATTTAAATTAATTAAAGATGAAGTAATTAATTTAATTCACTTTAAATTAATTAGAGATGGAGATAGTTAATTTAATTCATTTTAAATTAATTATATTGTGATTAAGTAAATCATTGCTTATGTATGAATGTGTGATATTGTTTGCCTTGAATGGATGTGATCTCAAAAATGAGATAAGTAATGTTTTGTGGTATGAATGCTTGGTTGCATTGTGATGATAATATAGATTATCAATTGTGATGATGATATGGATTACCTATTTAGATGTGGATCATCTGTTTATTTTGATAATGTTGATTATCTATTATGATTTGTGAGTTATCTATCTGTGTATATATAGATAATTGAATTGTTTTAAACTTTAAAACAACTTGGACCTAAAAGATGGCGTATTGGATTTCGATGAGACCGGGATCGGGTTTCCATATTTGGGTATCCGAAAACCACATCGATCCAAATTAACGATAGGTCGTGAATCTCAAGTGAAGATGAAGATTCAGAGTGCAAGGGTTATTGTCATTAACTCTAAGGGTGATTCCAAAATGAGTGTAACGAGATAATGCCTTCGTTTCGTTCGAACCCGGAAAGAACTTGTATGGATTGAATGCTTTCAGAACATCGTCAGGTGGACGATGAGCATTCTAAGTGATGATTTCACTAAAGGTAATCGTAGCCTCAAGCCTCATCAACCGGGAATGGCTAAAACAGGCGAGGTGCAGCAAGGTTAGGTGGGTCATGCCCAAGTAGGACAAGATTTTCCCCTGTCTAGAGGTCCCTTTTTATTCGGCTGTGTGGGCGGTTGGGGTTGTCTTGTTTGGAACTGTTCAGTAAGGAATGGTTCCGGCCTTGTGTTGTAGAGGATTGGGAGTGATCCTCGGTACGTTGATCTAGGCCACGTACTGTGACGGACGGTACCCCTGCCATTAATGGATTCCAAAATCCAATAAGTGCCGTACGTATTAGTTGTGCCCAACTATGTTGGTACATGAGATGTAAGCATTCCAGCTATTTCTGTATTTTATTTGAAAACCCTAGACACTATTATAATATCACCGGATTTCCTATCTAATGTTTTGGTTAGCGTAAGGTAAAAACTTTTCCATGTTTATGTGTGGTAAGTCTTACGTGATACCTTTCTTTTCAAAAGGTTTTTAAAAGTTAAGCAACCTTAACCTGTTACTCACACCAGACCTATGTCTGACCCGGAGTTTATCTTCTGTTTTCTTAAACTCTTGGGTACTCAAATTTTTACGAGTAGCCAAGGGATTCAGGTTAGCTTTGACGAATTGTGGAGGAGCAATGGAGCAGGAGGCTTTTGCGTGTAGATATATAGTTTTCCGCTGTGTTGATTTCTCTGAGTTGTTCTTGTATTGTATTGAGTTGTATAACTAGACAGGTGTTTATAACTGTCTAGTATTTGATGAATATGTGTAACTCTGATAATGGTTGTAAACTATGTATTATTTATGTTATTAATATAATTTATTCGTTCCGTTGTTTAGATTCTGATGTTATTTCTTCTTTCTCTTCTTTCTTCTCTCTTTTTTGTCCCTTTCTTTCTTCAAGATGATGCGATTTTTTGTGGTAAGAAAGTCGGGTCGTCTCAGTTGGCATCAGAGCATTTGGTTGAGTGTATACCTAGGCTCTAGAGTGGTGTCTTTCTTGAGAGAGCGTATTTGTAATTTTAAATATATATATATATATATATATATATATATATATATATATATTCTACCTATCTGTTGGTTTACCTGTTCAGGTTTTCCAATATAAGTTATAAAAGTAGATGGGGTAGTGGTGTGTGTAACACGACTATCACTGGTTGGAGTTTGAATGTTTGAGGTGTATTTGTCGAGACTGTAGACCCAATACCGTCTCGAGTGAGTTCTCTATTGAGGAAGGATTTCATCGATCTCTGTAGGAAACTTGTTAGGTTCGGAGTCCATCTTTGAAGTTGAGTTCGGATCTGTCGATTGTGCAAAAGCGAGTGATGGTATTTTGATACTTCAGGAAGTAGTAGCTGCGTGATGAGATGCATTGACTGTGGATGTTCCTGAAGATGTTTTCTTTGGAACAAGTTTAAGGAAGTGAGTCTGCTTCGATGTTGTCGCTGTGTTCAGCATGGTGTTTCTGTTTGCTTTGAGGTCTGAGTTTCTCGAAGAGCTTTGATTTGGAAGTCTTTGGCATCTGTGACAGCAGTGTAGCTCGGAGTGTTCTGTGTGTTGGCAGGAGATCTTCTGGCTTAGCAGTTTCTAGAGGTGGAGTTCAGAAGCAGCAGAGTGGACCCGTTTCTTCGATGGGTTGGCTAGTTATGTGTAAGCTGTTCTGTTTGGTAAAGGGAGAACGGTTTTCCTTGGATTTGGTTTGGATTGATCGCAAAAGTGACTTGCGATTGTTTGAGTGTTCTCATGGGTTATCAGAGTTTTTATGGATGTCTTCTGAGAAGTCAGAGTTTTGTTCGCATCTAGAGATTGAGTTTTCCTTGTCGACTAGAATTCCAGGAGTGCTACCGGTGGTTCAGTTTAGTGGAAGAATGATTTTAAGAGATAGAGTTTGGTGAAACAGCTTAGGTTTTGATGAAGTTTTTGAGTTTCTTATGGATCTGATGAACCGTATTTCTAGGGTGTGTTGTCCAGTTTGTGCTCGTGTTCTTCTTCAGCATTCCCTTCTACTTCGGATCAGAGTTGTGCAGCGGAAGCAGTTTGGAAGTGTATCTGCTTTTCTTTTTCCGGATAGAATAAGTTGTTGTCTTCTGATGTTTGAGGAGTAGGGTTTGATCTTGGTTGATCTGGAAGAGATCATTTTGTTGAGATGATTGGTTTTGTTTGTTTCTAAAGGCATCAGCAAAGGTTGAGCTGATCAGTAAGGTTGTAGGCAACCCAGGATCGTCCAAAGATTTTTGTGGATAAGAGACGGAGGATTTTAGATGCTGAAGTCGGAGATTTGATTTGGATAAGTTTTCTCCGATCGGAAAGGAGCTATAAGATTGAGTAAGGCTGGAAGGCTAGCTCTGAAGAGTTTTGGATCTTTTCTGTGTTCTTGTGAGAATAAGTGATTGATCTACAGGATTGGATTGCCAGTTTGGATAACTGGAATTCGATGAGTTTCACGTATCTCTGAGGGAATACGTGTATGATCTATCTCTGGTTGTGGACCAGTAGTTCTGGAGTTTTGGTTGAGAAGTTAGACTCATCTGTAGTCTGAAATCTTGTTTAGTGTTATAGATATAGTTGAATAGGAGCTCTGTAGCTTAGTAGTATTGATTGTTTGGATTCTATAGAGAGAGTATCCCGGTATATATACTTGGGGAAACTCGAAGAAATTCTATCCAGAATTTTATCTGGATAGTGAGATTTGTTTGATTGGATGAGTTGGTTGCTATGGTTGTTAGAATATGTTTGATATATGCTTGTGTTTTAAAATTAAATCTTTAATAAGATTATTAAATTACCTTTGTTTTAAATTTCGGGAACGAAATTCTTTTAAGGGGGAAGGATTGTAATATCCCAGAATTTTTAACAATATCAATTTAATAATCTATTAAAATTAAATTGATATTGATATTTTTGTTAATAATAATTCAGATTGATTTAATAATCTTATTCAATAAATATTTAATTGGTTATTTTATCTTTTAAAAATAATAATTTGGTTTCTATTTATAATATAAATATATGGTTTATATTGTAAAAAGATTAGCTTTGTTTTAAATTTAATAAATAAAACATATTTTCTAATTCTAATATTTTTAGTAATTTGGAAATTTGTTTTTATTTAATATATAAGCTTTTCAAAGTATTAAATAAATAAATCTAAGTTTAAATTTAATTAATGAATCATGATGTAAAATTCAAATATATACATTAATAAATTGGAAATTTTGATTTTAATTTAATATTAAGTTTTCAAAACTATTTAAATAAATAAATATATGATTTTTAAATTGTTAAGAAAAAAATTTAAATGTTTAAAATAGTTTTGGCTTGAGTTTTAAATTTAATTGAATTAGCAAAAAGTTTTATAGCTTAATTAAATAAGTAATTTATTAATAAAGATATAATTTCTTTTATAATTATTTTAGATTAACAATGAGTCATTTCTAAAAATAATATTAATAATGTATTGTTTTACAAATAGATTTTGAATAAAAATAGCTATTGTTATTTCAAATTTAATTTGTATTCATAACTTGATTTTTAAAATATTAGATTTTGAATTTGATTTGAATTTAAAATCCAAAGTATAGATTTTTGATTGTTTTAATTTTTATAAGCATAAGCTTTATTTATAAGTATAGTTTGTTTTTATTCTTTTATAAATTTATATACATATTTAATATTAACTAACAAATTAAAATTAGGCTTAATACACATATTAACTTGTAAATTAATATACAAAGACATGTGTTGTATTCTTAAAGCGTCATTAAACAAGTGTTCAAAGATTAACCATTTAATTTGACAAATGTTGATTTTTTTTACAAGTGGCCTCTTTTAAATTAGTTTTTCTATTATTTTATAAAATCTGAAATTTTGCCTATATAAACATACATCCTTCACTCTTACTTGCTTTTTCTCATTTCCTAATCAAAGTTAAGAAATTCAAAATCTTAAACTATACACAAATCTAAAAACATGGAAACCTACTTTCAGATTCAAAATCAAATCTTCAAAACCCAAAATCAGCAAACTCCTCATTATCAAATGCAAGTTAAATTCCTCATACCAAAATCCTGAATCATGTTCATTTGCCATTTTCAAAATCTCCTCATATCAAAAGCATATGCACATCTTCAAACAAACCTGCACATCTTCAAAAATCAAAAAGGTCTGCATTCTTATTTCTACAATCTGGAAAAAAATGAAGTCCGCAAGCAACTACATTTCTTCCTCTAGAATCAAACTTGCATTCCATTTCAACCTGAAATCAATTGTTGCAAGATCAAAGCATGCATGCAAGTAGTTTTGGTTAGAAAACATAAGCATTCCAGTTTCAACAGCATGCAAACAGTTTTACAATCTGCAAATTAAAAAAAAACATATCATTAGAGGCTCTGCTTCTTTTTAAAAACTGTGGGTAACTTTTTAAATTTAAAAGTTTAAAAATAGGTTGCATGCTAGTATATTGAAGTAGAATAGTATTGCTTGTGTTATAGGTAAATGTTGATTGTGTGCATGCTGTTTATTTATTTGCCTGTCCTGTTTTGATTTTCCAGGCACCAAAATTTTATAAAAATACTTATCTTTAATTAGTTTTCTGATATGATGAAATTTATAAAGTAAAGTTGTTTGACTGTCTGAAGTTAATAATTAAAACTTTAAGTAAGTTAAAACACAAGATGTTGTCTCTGGAACACAGGAAAACATTAGTGCATGTGATTTTTACCAAAATCCAAATATGTTAATTTTGTAATTCAGTTTCATAAATTAATAGCATTAACTGGAACATGATTTTTAAATCAAAAATTAGAATTTTTAGATATAAGTTGAAGGTGCAGTTTTGTTTTGAACTGAAATAGAATTTTAAGCAAATTCTGGTGATCTTTGGATTGAGGAGGCTTGGGTTTCTTCTGGGAGATGGAGAAGGATTAGGGGAAGCTAGGAAAAATCATTAATGGCGATGAAATTTACGGTGGAAGGTGCAGATTTGGTTATTCATTTTTAAACCCTAGTTTTAATGGGTTTTAAAGAATCAGTCATTTTGATTTGTACAATTGATCGAGTGATATGATCCTTTAGGAATCGGTAGATGGTGCATGGTTGAAGTTGAGGCCGGAGGGCTGACCTCCAGGTGGTCGGAGCGGCGAGAGTTTGCCGTTGACATGTTTGAGGGGAAACCTATTTTTCTGTTTCCAGGTTTTGTAAGTGGGTGGTCGTTTTTGATTTTGAGGATGGTTGTTCGAATTGATGGTTGTGGGTGGTTGCTGGATTTGTTTCTGGTGAGCAGCGATCATCTCTGTTGATCGGTGGTGGTCGGAGTCGTCGTGCATATGCACAGTGATGAGAATTTCTGATGATTGTTTTGGTTAGTTTGGTAGCAGGGGAGTTGTTTAGGTTGCTTGAAGTAATTGGGTTGTTGGCTCAGAGAAGATCAGCATTAGACTCAAAGCAGATTTGGTCTGTATCGGGTATCCTTTTGTTTACAGGTTCCCTCAAAAACCTGTACTGTTTGTTTAGGAATTTTAAAATCTGAAGCTTTGAATGAAAAGAAGGTTTTAAACTTGATTTTAAATTCAAGTTTGAATTTTTGAATTCAAGTTTAAATTTAAAAATCTCAGTTTTAAATAAAAATAAAGTTTTAAAACTTGAACTTATTTAATTACTTTATTTTCGTAAAGTAGTTTGAACTTTTTAGAAAATGAAGTTTTTAAAAATATGAGGAAGATTTGAAATTAAATTTAAATCTGGAAATCTAAAATCAAATATGAATTTCAGATTTTGAAATTAAAAGTAGATTTAAATTTGAAACATTGAAACAAAATGTAAATTTAAATTATTGAATTGAATTTAGTTTCAAAATTATTATGAATCTCAATTCTAAGACAAGCACTTGTTGTCTTGTAATTTTAAAAGGTTTTAAATTGTTTAAAACTTTGTTAAGTTTAAAGTATATTCATTTTAAACCTTGTATTTGAAATGAAATTTAAAGGTAAATCCAAAGTAATTAGTTTCAAATAAATTTGTTTTCAAAACATAATTAAGAAATGTTTTATCTTAAAATTTAGTTAAGGTTAATGTTTTGAAATTTATTTGTTTTAATGAGGTAATTAAGAAGTAATTAGTTAATTTATTTAATTAATTGATTAAGGTTTAATAGATATTGATTAAGGGTTAATCAATTTGAAAATTAAGATCATTAATTAGATTATTAATTAATAATAAAAAGATTTATTAATTAAGTAATTAAGTTTTAATCAAGGTTAATTAATTAAATAATTAGACTTCAATTAATGGATAATTATAGATAATTTAATTTGTGATTAATCTAAGTTAATTACTTAATGAAATCATTAGAGAATGGTAATGAAGGTCATTAACCAGGATTATTTAATAATTAATTAATGTGGTTAATTTTTCATAATTAATTCGATTAATTGATTTAATAATAATCATTTGTGAATTGTTGAGTATAATTACTAAATGAAGTAATTAAGAAATTAATTACTTAAGGTAATTAATTGTTTTAAATGTGATTGTTTAATTTAACTAATTAAGTTTAATTAATTTTAAACACTTGAGGTTTTAAAGATAATCACTTAATGTAATTTATGGATTGAAAATTTCTTGGTGAAGTAATTGATTGATAATTACAGGTTGTAATTAATTGAAGATGTTTAAGAATGAAGTAATTTGGAGTATAATTACTTAGTAATTAATCAAGGGATTAATTAAGAAATCAATTAAGGAATAATTAATTTGTTTTAATAAGGTAATTATGTCAGTTAATTACTGAATATGGTTAATAAAGAAGGATTAATGATTATGGGTTAATTATTTAAGGTAATTAATTTAAGAAGATAATTAATTAAATATAATTAAGGATCATAATTAATATAATTAATGATGTAATTAAAGTTGATTGATTAAGATTAATTAATCAATGTTAAGTGATTAAAGGTAATTAATTAATGTAATTAATTAAGAATTAAGGTAATTAATTATAGTTAATTAATTAATTGAAGCAATTAAAGGTTAATTACTGTTTTTGGTTAAGAATAATTAATTTGTGAAATTAATTAAGGATAATTACTTGAATGTAATTAAAGGATAATTAATCCAGGGTGATTAATTAAGGTGAGTAATTTGAATGATTAATTAATTGATTGTAATCAATTAAATGGTTGAGTAAGCAAGATTTTTATTGATGAAATAATTAATTTAATTTATTTCAAATTAATTAAAGATGAAGTAATTAATTTAATTCACTTTAAATTAATTATAGATTGAGATAGTTAATTTAATTCATTTTAAATTAATTATATTGTGATTAAGTAAATCATTGCTTATGTATGAATGGGTGATATTGTTTGCCTTGAATGGATGTGATCTCAGAAATGAGATAAGTAATGTTGTGTGGTATGAATGCTTGGTTGCATTGTGATGATAATATAGATTATCTATTGTGATGATGATATGGATTACCTATTTTGATATGGATCATCTGTTTGTTATGATAATGTTGATTATCTATTGTGATTTGTGAGTTATCTATCTGTGTATATATAGATAATTGAATTGTTTTAAACTTTAAAACAACTTGGACCTAAAAGATGGCGTATTGGATTTCGATGAGACCGGGATCGGGTTTCCATATTTGGGTATCCGAAAACCACATCGATCCAAATTAACGATAGGTCGTGAATCTCAAGTGAAGATGAAGATTCAGAGTGCAAGGGTTATTGTCGTTAACTCTGAGGGTGAATCCAAAATGAATGTAACGAGATAATGCCTTCGGTTTGGTTCGAATCCGAAACGAACTTGTATGGATTGAATGCTTTCAGAACATCGTCAGGTGGACGATGAGCATTCTAAGTGATGTGTTCACTAAAGGTAATCGTAGCCTCAGGCCTCATCAACCGAGAATGGCTAAAACAGGGAAGGTGCAACAAGGTTAAGTGGGTCATGCCCAAGTAGGACGAGATTTTCCTCTGTCTAGAGGTCCCTTTTTATTCGGCTGTTTGGGCGGTTGCTAGCTACAACCGCGAGGTTTTCTTGTTCGGAACTGTTCAGTAAGGAATGGTTTCGGCCTTGTGTTGTAGGGGATTGGGAGTGATCCTCGGTACGTTGATCTAGGCCACGTACTGTGACGGGCAGTACCCCGGTAGCCCTGCCATTGATGGAATCCAAAATCCAATAAGTGTTGTACGTATTAGTTGTGCCCAACTATGTTGGAACGTGAGATGTAAGCATTCCAGCTATTTCTGTATTTTATTTGAAAACCCTAGACACTATTATAATATCACCGGATTTTCTACAAAATGTTTTGGTTAGCGTAAGGTAAAAACTTTTCCATGTTTATGTGTGGGAAGTCTTACGTGATACCTTTCTTTTCAAAAGGTTTTTAAAAGTTAAGCAACCTTAACTTGTTACTCACACCAAACCCAAGTCTGACCCGGAGTTTATCTTCTGTTTTCTTAAACTCTTGGGTACTCAAATTTTTACGAGTAGCCAAGGGATTCAGGTTAGCTTTGACGAATTGTGGAGGAGCAATGGAGCAGGAGGCTTCTGCGTGTAGATATATAGTTTTCCGCTGTGTTGATTTCTCTGAGTTGTTCTTGTATTGTATTGAGTTGTATAACTAGACAGGTGTTTATAACTGTCTAGTATGTGATGAATATCTGTGTAACTCTGACAATGGTTGTAAACTATGTATTATTTATGTTATTAATATAATTTATTTGTTCCGCTGTTTAGATTCTGATGTTGTTTCTTCTTTCTCATCTTTCTTTTCTCTTTTCTATCCCTTTCTTTCTTCAAGATGATGCGATTTTCTGTGGTGAGAAAGTCAGGTCGTCTCAGTACCACGTGTGATGACCCGGCTTTTTCTCCGTAGAAAAAGTCGCATCATCATGAAGAAAGAAAGGGATAGAAAAGAGAAAAGAAAGAGAAGAAAGAAGAAACAACAACAGAATCTCAACAGAGGAATGAATAAATTATATTAATAACATAATATTACATAGTATACAACACTAATCCGAGTTACACAGAATTTACATCACATACTAGACAGTTGTAAACACTTGTCTAGTTATACAACTCAATACAATACAAGAAAGAGATACCAACAAAGAGAACACACAGCGAAAACTATATATCTAACGCCGAAGCCTCCTGCTCCATTGCTCCTCCATAATTCGTCAAAGCTAACCTGAATCCCTTGGCTACTCGTAAAAATTTGAGTACCCAAGAGTTTATGAAAACAGAAGATAAACTTTGGGTCAGACATGGGTCTGGTGTGAGTAACAGGTTAAAGTTGCTTAACTTTGAAAAAACCTTTTAAAAGAAAGGCATCACGTAAGACTTCCTACACGTAAACATGGAAAAGTTTTTACCTTACTCTAACCAAAACATTGATGGAATCCAAAATCCAATAAGTGTCGTACGTCTCAAGAACCTTTGAAGTTGGCGATCTTGTCTTGTAAATAACTTTGCTCGAATGAATCTGGAAACAAAGCTGCCATATATCCACCCTTAAGATACTTGGATCCAATGATATACTATAACGATGAATGCCAATGCCCACTCGTGTCCATTTGTTCGTTCCTTGTAACATTTGACCAGGTACTGTTCCATCGCACATGAGTCTGACATAGGAAGGACATTATGTCATTGAACAGATGCTTAAAGAAGGAACTTTTGAAGCTAGCGACTGTTGATGGTGCGACACTTCCAAGAGCGTGGAGTAGCGAACATTTACAACACTATTTCTCCTAGAATATTTCCTTTCAATTTCAGTACTGGTTACTTTGGGCATTTGCTTTAGTATTTGATCTTTTGGATGTGAAATGAGACAAGTTAGTTTATTCCTTTTCATGTGACGAATAAAATCTTGAACTTCCATTGCTTAAATGACTGTTACACATTTTATGCTAAGTGTAAATGAAAATGATTAATATTGATATGTGTGAACAGATTCGTGAAGTTTGAAACTGATAAATCGTTCCAAACCACGATGGGATAGAACAAGATAAGCTCCGTAAATTTGCTCGGTTAATGACTCCCGTGGACGAACCAAAGGGCGGTACTCGCAAGAAGGAACAAAGGTCATCGGCAATTTGGAGATTGAAAAATAATTCGGGTGGAAAAACAACCACTCTGGGTGAATGCACGATAGCCAACGAGAAAACTCTAAGTCCCAGTGTGTGGACAGGAGTGTAGACAAGCCGAGCGGAAAAACAACTTCCCCAGGTGGATACACGACTACCAACGAGAAAACTCTATGTCCTCAGATTGTGGACTGGAGTGTAGATAATCCGAGTGAAAAACGACTACTTCGGGCGGATACACGACTGTCCACGAGAAAACTCTAAGCCCCTAGATTGCGGACTGGAGTGTAGACAATCCTAACGAAAAGATGATTTCCCCGGGTGGATACATGAATACCTATGAGAAAACTCTATGTCTTTAGAGTGCGCATTGGAGTGCAGACAATCCGAGCGAAAAATGACTACTCCGACCGGATACAGATTTGCCCATGAGAAAGCTCTAAGTCCCCAAAGTGTGGACTGGAGTGTTGACAATCCGAGCGGAAAACAACTGCCCCAAGAAGATACATGACTACCCATAAGAAAACTCTAAGTCCCCAGAGTGCAGACTAGAATGTAGAGAATCCGGGAAGAAAAATAGCTACCCTGGGTAGATAAACGACTTCCCATGAGAAAACTCTGTCCCTAGAGTGCGAACTGCAGTGTAGATAATCCGGGTGGTAAAAGACTACCTTGGACGGATACACGACTGCCCACGAAAACCTTTAAGTCCTCATAGTGCGGACTGGAGTGTTGACAATCCAGATGGAAAAAAAAGACTTCCTTGGGTAGATACACGACTACCTACAAAAAAATTCTATGTCCCTGGAGTGTGGACTGATGTAAAATCCTAAGTTGAGCGTGAACAGGCCCCTCGCGAAGTAGCTCTAAGTCCCTAAAGCACAGACTGACTTGTAAACTCATTGGGTGGACGGATGGATTTCTACTATTATCTATCCCATGAATTCCGACCTCAAATCGATGGAAGAAATTCTAGTTGCTAAAGGCAGGATGTGGTAGCTCATTATAGTTCTAATTTAGCACTCTATGACTTAAGACAATTACTACAGAGAGGTGTTGAGATGGAGATAGTGTATTATTAATGAGACTTGCAAAAATTATTACAGGTACACGGAATGGAAAGTAATTATTCAACCATTGAAGTAATGATTTGCATGATGGCTAATCAAAAAACGAAAACTTTTATTCACTAGTCTCAAAAATCCGTTACAAGTTATTCCAAAAGTTCAGGATTCGTGCCCATACACTTACTACTAAAAAACACAAAACACACATTCAAATTATTCAAGCTATGTACAACGACACAAAGTGGTAACTATTTTTTCAACCTTTTCTCCTTCTTCGGTTTCTCAGTAGTAGAATAAGTTGAGCATCTTTTTCGGGACCCTTTACTGCTCTTAGTTGGAACACTTGAAGAAGTAAGAGGAATTTCACCGAGGATCGACCCATCCTGTGGAATGACCTGTAGAGGTACAAGATTGGGATCTCCAACTACTAGCTTAAGGGGCTTGCCTTTGACTTCGCGCTTCGCTTTCTCCTCCTGTTCCATCTGATTCTTCATGTTGATTTTGGCAGTGTGCTCTGAAGCATTCGTGATCATTAGGTCATCAAGTTCCTCAGCAAGAGACGAGTCTTCAGGCTTGTGTTCGTCAAGTGCCCTAATGACTTGAGCATCGGGCCCCAAAATATCTGCTGCGGTCGGAATTTCTACCGCTCTCTCCTGTTGCTCCGTGGCGACATCGCTGCTAGGAGTTTGTTCAAGACTAGAATGACCTACAAAAACTTGTTAAAACATGAACTTTAGTTGAAGGTCATTCCGTGTTAATAAAAACAATCTTGTAAATATGAAAAATTAAGTACAATACCGGCATCCAATTGACTCTCAGTAGTTAAGGAAGTGTTTCCTTCAAGAATGGAGGACATTATCGGCGAATCAAGGCCGGGTTTGTATGGATCATACCCAATATTTTGCTTCGAAGTGTGAAAAGATGATGGTCCAGCCACTTGGGTAGGAGAAGGACCCTTAGTATTGGTTTCAAAAGATTCAACAATATCCTCTCTTTCCTTAGCTGGTGCAGGAGCCTTAAAGATTAGAAGTTTGGCGGTGGCTAGATTGGACGGCTCATTCCCTCGAAGCACTTCTTGCGCAAGTGTTTCTTCATTCAAATCTGATTCTCCCAATTCTTCCTTCTTGATTTTGACAATGAGCTCCCAAGCTTCAGCGAGTGATTAAAGATAAACTTCGCCAAGAAAGGTCAAGTCACGGTGAAGAAGAACTTTCGCATTATATTCAATGATAAGCGGGTTAAAGAAGTTCTTGATCTCATTCCTGCCGGACTCGGTAGCAGCTGCTACCCAAGAATTAGCCTCATCAAGCACTTCCTTTCTCCCCTCCTCGCGGGCCTCTTCCTTCAAAGTTTCGATTTTGGCAAATTGTTTGTCGAGCTTTTCTCTTAAGCTTCTTGCCTCAATGATCTCTTCGCATTATCTCTGCGACTCTTCTTGCACCTCAATCTTTTCCTCCCTCTTCTTATTTGATAATTTTTCAAGCTCTTCAACGTGGCAAGCTAGGGTATCTTTCTCCTTTTGTAAGGAGTCCTTTTCTAGAGCAAGAGTGCTGCTGCGATGAAGTGTCGCGTCAAGTTCCTTTTTGTGCGAAGTCTCTAGGCAATTTACTACCTTTGCTGTTTCTTTTGCATTCTTCTCTGATTCTGCATGTTGGGTCTATACTCAAGCAGCTCAGCGTCCTGGTGCTTCATGATGTCCTTGTCATAAATTGCCTCCAACTTGAGGTGGTCAATTTCATGTTGGTGCTCAATGAAGACTTCAGAGATTTTCTCCGCCAAGTGAATAAATGATTCATGCTAGACATATACGTCGTTCATGCATGCTAGTTAGCTATCCTTAGCACTTTCGAGAACAACATGTACTTAAGGAAGGAACTTAAGTTCATTAAAGGGGATTCATGAAAAAGTAGCTTTAAGTTCGACTAGATTCTCCACTGTTGTAGAGTCATGAGCGGGAATCGATGAAGGCGGATCAGAAGTAACAAGTATGTGTTTGTCGAAACAGTGTTTGCGTGATTGCTTCAAAATTGACGACCCAGAATGTTGGTCATGAGGCAAGGCAGCATGAGAGCCCAGATATGAAGACTTATCTCTAATATGAGGGGGAAGGTTTGGGTAATCATCATGACGAGGAGCGTGTGGTTGAGTCATTTGTTTGGATGAGGAAGAAGACTCTCATGAATAATAATCTTTGCTTCACCAATTGTATTTTTCTCTACGTCTCCTAAAGTAGGAATCTTGCCACGAGCGATAATAACTAGAAGAACCCCAAAGACAGTCAAAGGCATATGGGACTATGACATTGCAACTATGAAAAATCAAATAAGAGCACAATGAAAGCTGTCAAATAAAGAACTAATAACGTGTGTAGAGTGGAGTGCAAGTGTTTGTGTGTGTTCTGGTGCTCCTCCCGATGGACTGGTAACGTTGGTTTTAGTAATCGGAGCCTTCGCCCCTCTGTTGGAAGTACCGATGCCTTCGCCGCTTCTGGTGGGGGAGTTGAGCCCTTCGATGTTGGTGTTAGGAAAGTCATAAATTAGTCTATCGTCTGCAATTGGAAGGTCAGAGAGTCCCTTCAACGAGCTTTCCATTTGTTGGAAAGACGACTCCTTTTTACGCGGAGTAATGATGAATTCCGGATTGCCATGGCTTTATTCTTTCGCAGCTTGTACACTAACATTTTTTTCCTCTTCAGGGGTGTTTTCATTTGACCAACCTACGACATTTCAACTACTGGCACTTTTCCAAGGCATATATCTTCATTTCTCAACCTAACATCTTGAGATTCTTTGATCTTCCCCCCTTCGGTGCTTCCCGAGTTTCTTCGGTAGGGGGCACGATGGGGTCACTTGTTTCTACTCTTTCTTCGGCAACAATCTTCAGGGCTGCTTTGCTCCTAGGAAGTCCAATTTGTGTCCCCTTCCAACAACCCAAATAATGAATGCAGCTCATTAGTGATGAGGAGTTTAATGTCCGGATCCTCGACGGGAGTGGCATAAATAACACCGACGACTCTAGAGTACTCGACACCTTCAGGTCGAGGATGAACATCTAAAAGAACTTGGGATGTTAGTATATCTAAAGGAGAAGTTATGGTGTGAATCATTGAACTAAAGGTGAAGGCAGGATTAACATTTATGCCCTTCTAACCATATCCTTATAAAGCCAGGAGGACACCGAATATAAAACCACTCATGCCTGAATAGGGAGAGCTTGTTCCATGCACCCGTCAAGTACTGGCATTCGAGTGTTCAAGGAAGACATATAAGGGACACCCTGACCATCTTTTGAAGTTGTATATATATCTGATGTCTTCAGGAGTCGGCGGACGGAACAGAACGTTCATAAAGAGGTGGAAAGTCGCATGGATGAGGGCATAGTTGTTGGGATGCTACTGGGTAAGAGCGATCCCCAAGTACCTCAACTACTAAATGAAGGAGTTGAAGGTGGCACACATCCAGCCTAGCACATAAACTTGTTGCAAGTAGTATATCCATTTGAGGCAAGCGAGGTCTGTCTTGCATCATTGGAACTAAAACATCTTCAAACGGGATTCCATATATAAAGCATAATCGATTAAGGGCGGGTGCGCCGATTCTAGAAGCCTGTGAGTTGATAGGGTTATCTAGAATGACGGCACCCTCGATGACATCAGGTGTTAAACTGATAGTTTCTATAGGTAGGACCGGTGTATCGAAAAAGAGATCCATTTGTGGGTTAGACGCCTCTGCTTGTTCTACATGGTGGCTCGAAAAAGGTTTTTTAGATATGGTAGCGGAACTTGATCTTTACTCTTAACTGATGTGAATTGCAGCTGATTCACAAGACATTGTGATTAAGAACTACATGCAATGTGTGAATTAGTGCAATGTAGTGTGAAGTAAATATGAACAGTTCAGAATCATAAAAACAAGAATGAAATGGCAAGACTTAGAATTTCATCCGAAGAGACGGTCATCGCTGACTGTCTCAATCAAAAAGGAGGTTGATTGATAATGAAAGCTTTAGGATTGGTTGTCGACATATTGAGGTACGAAGTTTTTCATCCAAGTTTTTTAATTGGTTCATCATTTTGTTCATGTCAAGAAGTCTTGAGATATGTTTATTTAAACTTAAGTCCAACAGTTCAAGTCACTTTATGTTTGGGCAAGGCAGTGTGTAGTTCAGTGTTTAAATGACTTAAGTTGAGTTGGCATTTGTTATCAAAACCGATCCCTTAACTCCTGTACCGATCCCTTTCCTTTAACCTCTATGTTGATCCCTATACTTTGACTTTTATACCGATCCCTATGTTTCAGCCTTCATGCCAATCCCTATAACTTATCTACGAGCACCGACCCCTACACTCATTCTTGATACAAGCTCCTAACGATCCCTTGTATAGCCTCTTCCTACACCGATCCCTAACATTAACTCCTCTTCATCCCATCACCAAAATACCGAACCCTCTCTACGACGCTACCTCTCACTGACCCTTACACCAAAGTGACCTACATCGATCCCTCCTCAACTAGAAAGTACCGAACTCTTACCTAGCCTAATTTCGGCTTCTTAAACCTTAAAGGCTAACTCTCCTCCATCCCTTTCAAGATACCAACCGAACCCTTCCTCCTCCGTCTTCTTCCCCATACCCTTCCTTCACCTCCTCGATCTCATTTCCTATTGCAATGTAATAAATCACTGACCTGGAAAACACTACAACTCACACAAACTCGAAATTTGCAACTCAATGGCACAATTAAAGGGGAAGGGTTCATACCTATATGTATGGTAGATTTAATAAAAGAAAGGGGAGAGATCTCACTAGAGAATTGAAAGATTATGGAGGGGTGAATGTGAAGAGGCTGCTCGAATTCACGTCCGATGTTAAGGTCTCGAATTTGAGGAATTTGATTTTTGGCAAGGGGTTGGTGATATTATGGGTTTGGTGAAAGGGAAGCTCAAAAATGCAAGTACAGATGAAAATAGTAAAGGTTGTGAGAGTAGAAAAGTGAAGGGAGGGGATAAGGGGAATGTGCTTATATGTGTGCATTTGTATAGGGAAGTCAAACTGGTTATCAAGGGTGACCAAGTCCAAAGGAAAAAAGAAAAGGAAAAGAGTCGACACCAGGAAAGGCCAACCCTACCTACATGTCCCTAATGATGGATTGGTAAGTGGGATATCGGTCCCTCCAAAAAAAATAAAGAAATGTGAATGATGGGTTTGAATGGAATCAAAAATGAAGATAGAGAAAGTTACGGGGAAGTAGTGGATGATAGTCACAGGAAAGATTTAGTTGTAAACATAAGTGTACAAGACACTGTTAAACTTGGAAACGAGCTGCGAACGTGCGAACACATCCATTATCCAACAACAAGAATGTGTATGCGAATGTGCATGCAAATGATTTATTCAACCTCTTGAAATTAACTAAAATTGCGGTTTAGCCTGAAACAGTCAAGTCTGAGATTGTATTAGAAGAAAGCCTATAAGTCCTACATGAACAAATTTGCATATGCTAATGGAGTACGACATTAAATTTGCATTATTAAAGATTGATAAGGGAACAAAAATCAACAAAAAGTTAGATGGATTCCTTTCTGGCAATCCAGACCTTTTTCAATTCAAAGCACGTCATGTTACTCACAAGACGTACTTCGGGGGGGGGGGGGCAAATGTTACCTGGTGCCTTGAGCTGGTTATACTGAGCTGATCTCATAGGACAGGTTCGACTGCTGATAAGAAGAATGATCATAAGGAAACGACTACTCGACCTAGATATAAAGTCCGTACAGTTATAGGAAGCCTAGTTGGGATAGGGTTTATAGATGGATAATGTAGGATGTCAGAAAGATGGAATTTATCTCATGTGAGATACGGATCAACATAGTGGTTTGGAGATACGGGCGAGATGATATATGGTTCGGCATAGCGTGAAGAGACAATAAGGATCAGTATGGTTACTTGGCTAGGGAGTCAACCTGGGTGGAAATGCAGAGGGTTCGGTATAAGATGTGGTGCTTGGTTCAACATGGTTTAACGACGTAAGACTGATCGGTGTAATTTGGTCGGCATGGTAAGCCGAGTCTATAGTGAATGTATGTATGCGAAGGGATCAACATAATGTTGCTTATGAGAGGATGGGTCGGCATAATGTGGCTCATAAGATATGGATCGAAATGATGTTGATCGTGAGATATGGATCGACACTTTGCGCAATGGAAGGAGGGATCATCTTAGCACGTAATGGTTGGTTGGCTTATCTTGGAACAATGAGAAGGTTCGACATGTTAGCGCATGGACGAATCTACATTCTTTAGGCTATCATTAGCCGAGCTAAGGATTGAAGAAAAGCAGAAGCTCCACACATCCGAACATCGTGATATTTGAAGCACCATCATGTTGAAGCATAAGGGAGCTACCATAGGGATCGCTAGCCCAAACTCAATACATGGAGCGATCGATACCGATCCCTTTTTATTAAAAGTTGGGCCAAGCTATCCTTATGGTGGGCCCATATGGTTGAAAAGGTCCTGTTGTCTTCCAGTCAAATTGGAGGCCGCCTTCATTTATGAATACAGACCTAGGGAGTCATTCTAGGGACTCTTACGCTGTTGCTTAGATAACACCAACACCATTATTATAATCAATTTCCTCCATTACTTTCTTATTTATTACTGTTTCTTGCTGTTTTGAATTGTAATCAAGTCAACTGAAAAGCAAAAAAGAGAATATTCGAAATGGACGCAGGCAATCAGCTCTGGACCACTATAAATCCTGTTGTTTCTTCCTTTTGCTGTGTTTTTCTTGTTATTTTGTGATTTTCCTCTATTTTCATTTAATTTCTTCATTTACTTCACTACTTGAATATATTCTTGGGTGTTTGTGGCCAATTTGGTTGCAAATAGACATCATATTTGTTCATCATAATATACACATATCCTAGTCTTGAGAAATCACCAGTGAAGGTAAAAAAAAGTAAGAGCTACCATCTTTAGTGAGTATAGGCATCTTGCCGCATACATTACTACGAACCAACTATAATGACTTATTTTTTAATGATTGGATATTTAAATATTTTACTGAAATGATGGCCCAAGAATATGATTTTTCGCATACGGCCGAATGAGGACTCGACACCAGTTCTGCTTAGTTTACATTGACGTTGCGAAATAAAATGAGTATATGGATTGCCATGTTAGGAGACTGAATGATTCGATGGCTGAAATGATCTTGAAATGCGTAAAATTAGCATTCTGGGGCATAGTCTTGGACAGCGACAAGATTTATACCGTTATATTTTAAAAACTAAGGAAATATGCATAGACGAGTTTCGTGGCAATCGAATGCATCGTTTGATCATATGGGCTTGAAATGAACGACCACTTATTTTGAGAAATCATATAAACAAAGAATATAATTTAATATAAATTAAATCATGTTTTTCCCACCCTCTCTCTCTATTTTTTGCATTATCTATTTACTATTCCATTCACCCCAAAGAAAAAGAATGGTCGCCTCCCTCTTGACATTCAAAATTCAAAATCTCAATATCCGTTCAATGAAAAATCTTAAAACTAGATCCAATAAGCTCATATCAATGAGAGCTTCAAGATGTGTACGATTGTGATTGGTGAATGTCGATGTCAAAGGCCATGGCTAGGGTTTCAAATTAGGGCTGATTTGTGGTGAATTAGGTGAAACAGAGATCGACATTGATTTTCTCTCGTCGATATCTACCTTAACCATGATTTTTAGGTTGATCGATCATAGTTTAATCATCGCGACTTGTGTGGAATTAGAGATCACGATTTATGCAAAGCCATCAGGGTCTGTGATCTTAGAATCGATGGATCGAGCATTCGAAGAGGAGACTGAAGGCATAGACGACACATAATTTCGTGGAGCGTAGCTTCATGTCATTGCAAGATCGTGCACGTTAGATGGGTTTCGAAATGTTTTGCATGCAAGAAGGTTGTTGAAGGAGAAGAAGAATTTCATTAAGTAAAGTAACCAACTATTTAATTAGTGAATTTCATATTTAATTAACTCGAATCGTATTTGATCCATATCTTTTGCATATGAGGTCCATTTTGGATGTGGTTTCTTGCGTTGCACTCGTGATGGAGAGATCTACGCTTTGGAGCTAGTTTGGATATATTTTATTAAGGTGAGTGAAATTATCTCTCACGATACTATGACTGATTGTATACCATTAGATCGGCGTTCTAGAATAATTTTTTGCTTTAAAATATGATATTCCTATACTTACACACCTACTAGATCTTTATAATAGAGAGTAAAGGTTTTTTGATTTATATTGAATATCATGTATTTTCCATCGACATGCCATTTTTAGGAAATTATTAGATTTGGGCTATTTTTTATATGATTTCCTTACTGGTTGATATGGATTTTATACATGTTGTATGCATGCTATTTAGGATGTATGTTTGGTTGTTGGTTGTATGTTTCGTTGTTTGGCTTGTTTGGCTGTTTTGGTTGAAAATGCCGAATAGCGATGATCGAGTATTTAAAATACTTATGCGTTGGGGTTTTTTTACGTGCGAAGACCTAATGAACAAGATAAGTTGTAAAGGAGGGTTAGGAAACATGCGATTGATCTAAAGGTAGAAGACGAGGCTTCGAACTTTATGACGGATGTAGGATGTTTCCATTTGGTTTGTACTTATTCGTTTTAGTTAAATACATGACCAAAGTGGTTGGTATTGACCACCGTAGAGTCAATGTCCATCACTATTGTTGGTTGGTGATTTGAGTGATCTTTGGCTTAGATGTCGAGGAGATTTCATAATGCATGATTTGATGATTTATTCGTGCGACCGATTTATGGTCTTGATGTTATCGTTCTAGGACGAGCAATTTCAATGGTGAGACAATGATATAGCACTTTGAAATGTAAGTTAGTACTTTGGATTACGACTCGATGATGTATAGAGAATGTTTCAAGGTTAGTAGATTCAGGACTATGTAGATCTTGTTGGAGGTATTGGTTCACATCATATAAGGTGGCGATGTACAACATGATTAAAAGCCTTAGATCTTTAGTTTATGAATCGTGGAGGTGGTAGGTACCAAAGAATAGACACGTTGTTTCTTTGGTTTGTGACTCGAAAAGGGAGTAGGTACAAAAGAGGCTCATGGTAGGAGACATGCAGCGGAGGAACGTGATGGGTTCCAAATAGTTTAAATTGTATTGAGTGAGTAGGGCTCAAATGGATGTGCATGCGAAAAAGGATTATTAATGACTTAGAGTGTTTTCTGTTGTACTCAAAGTAGGAGTATTGTATAGTGGGATGCCTATGGATTGGTGGCAAGGATCTGTATACCCTAGACTTATGGATTTAGGTCTGGTATCAGATTTAGGCTACGAGGACCTGTATACCCAAGACCTATGGCTTTAGCACTACGCCATAGATGGCCTTCTGCAACAGATTTGCAAGGTGTTGCCAGCTAAAATGTTGCGATAGGTATGCTGATTTTTGTCTATTGCAACACACTCTTTAAGGTGTTAGCATAGATATCAGCAAAATGTTGCAGTAGCTATATCTGTATTCAAATTAAAAAATTAATAAAATTAGCAATCCGCGTGAATACGATCCAACGATCTATATTTAATCCGACTGTTAAAATGGATCACCTCTGCACTTTTTACCAAATTTTCGTTTTCCCGCGTATGTTGTTGTAGATCCCCTTTCAGTTTTCAATTCATAATTCTCAAATCAAAAAGCAAATTCACGAAATCCAGCAAATTCATACTTCCAATTCGCGATTAGAATCAATTCATAATTCTCAAATCAATTCGCGTGGAGATGGAAGATGATTTCAGGCGATTAGAATAAATCAAGTATTAAGTTCCAATTCGCGATTCATCTTCTTTGGGGATCCGCAAGTCTGACTGATGAAGTCGCCTGCTGCTTCATGTTGCGTTCGGTGCTTGGAAAGTTTGCTGAAGATTGCCGAGATAGAGGCTTGGATACTACTGAGATTACGATGCCACTGGCCGGTGATGCTATGTTTCAGATCCATAGTGGCTCGCAGTGCCATCGTTCGGTCTAGAAGCGAAATTAACAACAGACAACGAATGTTGTGTTTCAGATCTAGAAGCAAAATCAAGGGCGTCATCTTCAAATTCAGTATCTCAGACTCAAGCATCTTCTCAGCAGCAATCTGTTTTGCATATGAAGGCTTCTGGTTTGTTTTTTAATATTATTTGTGCTTTTTGATGATTTCTTCTTCAGTTTTTGAAGCTTGGGAATATGTTAGCTTATTAAATTTGGATGTTTTGTAGCTCCTAAGAGAAAAATTCATTTTATAAAATATGTATCCAAATGAGTTTAGATTCTTGATGGATACTAGTTTTGTTGTACAGTCAAATTTGGTATTCAGGCTCAACTTATATATTTAGTTTGTTAGATATATTTAGTAAATTTTAACTGAAATGTAAGATACATGTCGAACTTCAAAAGCTGGGGTGATTTTGTATGTACTTTGATGGAACTCTATTTTGTCAACAGATGTAGCCAAACAGTCGAATTTGAATGAAAATGAAAATTCTTTTTCCCTAACAGCATCTACTTACCTCTATTATTGTATATCTACAAGGTTGAAGTATGTGGAACAAGAATTGGCAAAAAAGAGAGGTAAGAATGTTGAGTCAGGAAATAAAGAGGACAATGATCCGGTGGATGAATTATATGTTGTACCTGAGCATCTTAAGGTTAGCTTTTGAGTGTGATTGTGAAGTGTAAACTGCTACTCCATTCTCGACTGGTAGCTTAGCAGTTTGCATTTTTAGAATTTTTAGAATTTCATAGGATGTACTGATGATTGTAATTTCTAAATACCTGGTAGCCTAGCAGTTTGCATTTCATAGAATGTATTCATGAGGCAAATGTGGTAAATCTTTCTTGACTGGAAACCAATGATTAGAAATGACCATAATGTTGATTAACAGGTTGTGGCATTTGTCGTTTGAAATATTTGATGTTGATTAACAGGTTTGGTTTCTTAAGAATACAAACCATATTTTGATTGTGTTCCATACATCAGTGTACAAGTGAATGGTAGTTAGCCTCTGGTATTTAGATATTGACCCACTCGCCCATGTGCTATAAAGAAAAGAAAATGTAGGCAGACTTTTCTATGGCAGGATTCTACAGCGAACTAACTGAAATCACTTCCTCCGCATGTTACTTTCAGGTATGCACCAGATTCTTTTTTTTCCTCAGCTTCTCTTGTCTATCATATTTTAAACCATGCATTATTCCACAACCAGGCGGTGTTGCTTCTAGATTCAAACATGCTGAAGTTAATGAGGATGAGCATGAAACATGGCTATTTGTTTGTAGGGGAAAGCTCATGGTCCATGTCGAGGAGGTAACTTTTATCATGTTGCCCTGGTAGACTTTGTGTTATTTTTATTGCAAAAACTTATTGCATTAGAGCCGTTGTTCTTAGGTTCCTTTTGCTAGAACTTCTCTGGGACATGACGACATATATATTTTGGATACAAAGACTAAGATATTTCAGTTCAATGGTTCGAAATCTTCTATACAAGAAAGAGCAAAAGCTCTCGAAGTCGTGCAATACATAAAAGATACGTATCATGATGGAAAATGTGATGTTGCAGCTGTTGGTGTCTGTATTTGTCAGCGTCGGTGTACGTATAAATTGAAACTTCATATGTAATGAGTGAACTGAGTGATGTAGTGAGTAATATCTGTATATGTGAATATCAGTGTTATATATCATTGAATTGTAAAATAGTGGAGTCAGGAATTTGTACTATTTCAAATGTTGAAATAAAATATTTATTTAAATAAATTACTGTTTAAATATCAAATTCTGTGCAATAGCATTTTATTAAATAAATATTTATTTCTATTAAAAAATCAAATATGCTCTACATTGTGGGCTCCACAACTTCAGAAAGTTAATATCTATAGCAACAATTTTGGAATGTTGCTACAGATACCTATGGGTGTTGCCATAGACCCAAATAGGGTTCTATTGCAACAATATTACTTATGTTGCCTTAGATAGTCAAAATGTTGCCTTTGAGGTCTAAGGCAACGACAAAAATTGCATCACCCTAAAAGTGTTGCCATAGACCTATGGCAACATTTTTCGGGCCTGAGCCAACATTTTTTTTGTGTTGCAAAAGGCCATTTATGGCGTAGTGTAGGTTGAGTATCTAGATTTAGGCTATGAGACATGTATCCTGATTTGGGCTATGAGATACATGGGTATGCCGAAGAACCGAGATTTCCATTAGTCTCTGATATAAGGTTCATACGAGTTATCATATATCTAAAGCACACTGGGTGATAGTTAGTATTTTTTGATGGATGTTATGTTTGTTATGGTTGCTTCACTAGCTACCTGTCGCCATAGGGATGTCAACAAGGTGGGTATTGTGCATAGGGATATCTAGACACCCTGACTTTATTTAGTATGGAGTAAGTATTATGGATGGAGACACCTAGGCACCCCGACAGTTTACTTAGTACGGAGTACCCCCTTTATGATGCTATAGAGTAGCATATTACCATGTTATGTGTTGACTCTTTGCTTGCAGGGATAGGTTAGGCATGATTCGTATACCCTCTATTTCGTATACTATATTGACTTTTATTGTATTTTGTGATTGTTTTTCACACACACCAGACTGTTGTCTGACCCAAGGTCTTATGCTTTGCTTCTTTTTATCTCACTCATAAACGAGTAGATTAGAGAGTAGGTGTGGATGACCTATTGTGTTCTGCAGATGTACTAGTTGGAGGTGACGTTTACTCATACTTATATTTGAGTTTGTTATTGTATATTCTGATGTATGATACCGTGAAGCCTTGACAATGCTTGATGTGCTATTATTAGAGACATTTTGTCAATTGAGTTTATGTATCAATTGTATAAACTCTAATATTATGTTGTAAAACTCTATGGATCCAATATTCTGATGATTAGTTCACCTTGTTACCACTATCTCGAGTGTTTTATATCTGTGCGGAATATTATACTTTATTTGATGCGATGTGAGATATACGATAGGTTATGTGGTTATTTAATGTTTCCTTTTCTCCTTCTCCATTCTCTCTCTTCTATTCCCTCTTCTTTACTTCTTTTCATTCTAATGTAACATATTTTAGTCTTAAGAAATAATTAATAATGGTAAAAATATAAGAGCAATCATCTTAGGTGACTATAGGCATCGTGCCACGTATATTACTATGTATTAACCCTAAAAGTTCATCGGCTCTTTCATTGGTCGCACTAAAAGGGTGTTTGGTCATTTCACCTTTGAGATGTGACTGACATATATCAGATGATTCAGAATCAAGTGGTAGGAGAAAATCTTTAAATTTTAGTTTATGTAGTCGATTCTTACTAATATAACTATGCCTACTATGATAACGATAACTACATTTATATTGTTAGAACAATTATTCACAAAACATATATAATTAGTATTTATCATATGCCACTTTCAGGAATACCATATCACGTAATTGAGTTCCATTCAAGATAATGTTCATAACGTTATTTTCATAATGATATATATATATATATATATATATCTGGTCTAACATAATCTAGAAACAAAAATAATCCCACAAATAAAGTCTTTTATAAAACAGAACCTATTTAATACAAAAACTTCTTCTACTACCATTACATATACTATAGATCCATCAACAACTTAGAGCCTCGCCTATCCTTTTGCCATGCAGTGTTAGTTCCTAAGCCATTGTAACAAATTACATATATGAGTCCTAGATTTAGTGTCTAAGATCTGAGACATTTTATTGATTACAAAAAAAAAAATTAAACCATAAACGTACCCGATAGAGCTGCAGAACCATTCTACTTTTTATCTTTAATAATCTTGAAGTAATCAGGACAGTCCCTTTTCAAGTGACCTTTCTTATGACGGTTGTGACATTCACCCTTGTCATCGGTCTTCTTATTTTTCTTATTCTTCTTACCCTCCCTTTATCGCTTCTTCAAACCTTTCGAAGATGATGCACCATACTTTGTAACAAGCATGGTCCCTTAATCGTTAGATTTAGACTCGGCCGACCTCAACATGTTGATGAGCTCCACGAGTTCAATTGGTTTATATTATAATTCAGTATAAAATGTTCATATAGAGGTATAAGAGAACCAAGAATCAAATTAATTTGTAAGTCATTGCTTATATGTACGTCCGATTGCGAAAATCTATCAATATAGCCCTTCATCATGAACACGTAATCATCCAGTTACCGTCCTTTTGTCATTTTGATATTGAAAAACTTCTTCGTAAGCTCATATCTTGCGAAATGCGACTGATATTTTCAAGCTGCCTTTATAATGGCTTATCTAACGCAGACAGCATGAAAACATAGGAGATCTCTAGGTCTGAGACCCATTTATCATAAGCAAGTCAAGTTTAAAGTTCTCATCATCAGTAGGTTGTTCTTTTGGTTCGTATGTAATAACCAAACAAAGTCGCTCGTAAGTCAATGCCATCACAATTTCTCTTAGCCAACTAGTCTAGTTAGGTTTGGTAAGCTTTTCGTTATCTGAAATAGTTTGGAGTTGACATTTTTCTAAAATTTTTAATTGGTAGAGTATTAAGACAATATCAAAGTAGATGCTCTTATAATATTACTAAGATTAAAATTTATGTTCATTTTACTAATAAGCTCTAACTAGTCTTTTATATTTCGCCAAACCTTAGGTCGAAACATAGAAGTCTTTCGATTTTATAAGTGGGTATTAGGGCTCATCTATCTTGGAATTCTGTAGTTGAGTTTGCTCAACAAGTCATAGCTCCATAGACGATGGATTACTTCTTGTCAGTTGTATCATATATAACTCATAACCTTGGTAGCTTGTCATAATTTCACTTTGACCTTGACTTTTCTCAACAAATCGAAATGAAATTATTCACCCTTACCTACCATATCGTGACGACCTAAGTACGGTATATGTACCTTGAGTTTTCTCAATAAATAGATACAATTATCTTATGTTGTCTATGTAATATATTAATAATTGTATACATAACATCCCTAGCTTGAGTTTGCTCAACAACCAAAGAGTATGTAAGTAATTATTAATAAATATATATGGTAGAGGATAACATTATATTGAAGATTCACCGTCTTCAGCATATTATATTAAGTGATATTGACTTATATTTTTAATTTTCAGTAAATTTTGAAAATCAGCGCAAGGCCCAATTTAAACTGGGAATTTTTTTACTAGGGGCACCTTTAGGCTCACATATTTGTTCGGGACAGTCCGATAGCTAGGTAGAGTAGAGTACTTCATTACCTAACCTCCGTCCTTTAACACTACCTTTCAAGACATCCTACTACCGGGATTGTGTTCTTAATTAGTTAACCTTAACACGACCAATTTACACCATAGGCTATTGGACTCCGATACCATTGTGGGAACTGGACCAACTTATAGTGAAGAAATGGATGAGTTTCAAGAAGAAAAACAAAATTCCATTTTGGATCTTTTTTGGGCCTACGAAGTTTAGATTATTTAGAACATTTCTAAATTTCCTTTTAAATAAAATTATTTTTTTATTTATATTTATAATATAGTTTGTATAATGTAATTAATATTATATTGTACGTACACACACACACACACACACACACACATATATATATATATATTTGTGTGTATGTCATATACGCATACATACATACATACATACATACATACATACATACATACATACATACATACATACATACATATATATTATGTATATATATGCGTGTGTGTGTGTCGATGTGTAACATAACAATTGTGCAAGGTTTAAATGCCCAATTATAGGTATACACTACTACATACATGTTAACTCATCTAATATACAAATATATCGTCCAAATATATGCTTATATGTTTTAATTTATGCATACAAAATATTGCATATATATAAATTTATATTTTATTTTAAATAATTATAAATGAATAAATATACATATACATGGAATTTATAATATACAAACATACATGTAATTATGCGTGCATGTGTGTGTATATATAATTGAATTTAATTATTTATTTTATTGTAAAAACAAAGGCAAAATTAATTTTTTTATACGTATAAAAATAAAATATGAATGTATACAAATATACTTATAAATAGTTTAATAATATATATGTATGAATGAATAATATATAAAAATATAGATATATAAATATACATATATAAATATATTGATCTAAAAATGTTCATGGAAAAATTGATTAATTTTAAAATTATAAATGTTTTTGAAATTATTATTTGTGTTTCAATATATTTGTAAAGAACCTAGATGATATTTTCGCATTTGAGTATTTCAAAATATATTTTGTAATTTAAAGTCAATTTTAAATTTTAATTTTAATTTTGGCATTTATATTAATATTTAATTAATATATATATATATATATACATATAATTATTGTTTTTTTACCGTCGAAAGTTTGTCAGATGTGAAATTAATATTATAAAATTTGATTATATTTTATGATATATTTATTTATTTTATATATTTGTTTAAGAATTAAATAATTTTATGTATATTGAAAATTTATTTTTTATACTGTAAAATATATGCTATTTGTATGTAATTTTTAAGCCATATTTTTAAAAATAACATTTTTTTGGGTGTGAGAATTAAGGCATGTATTTTTCATATTTTTTTAGATATATATATAAGCGTAAAAACATATAACCATTCTGAATGTGACGATATATCTGGAATCATCACCTTACTAGCAAAACAATGTATGATATATAAATTATCTAAATATTAGTATACAATCATAGATCAAATAACTACCTTTCATCAATGCCAAAGAACCATACCTTGAAGCATTGAAATAAACTCCTGAATCAAATTCCAATTCTAAAGGTGTTATCTTTTGAATTATAGACCATTGACTATCAAATATTGTTTATTTTAATATGATTTGAGCTTGGAAATGGAGGAGTGCAGGGGATAAATTTTGGCTAAAGTTAGTGCTAGTGGAGGCTTTAAAAATTAGAAAAAGAATATGGGTTATGATCTATTTATAGAGGATGGACTATAGAGAAAAGTTAGGATCCATATCTACTTTTCTCTCTTACCCATTCTCTTCCTTTATCCTAACAAAACCCTAGCCCATTCCATATGTCAAAGCACCCCCTACCTAGTCTAACTATGATAGAACTCATAAGCCTCGATATGGGCTTCAAACCCATTTAAAGCTAGTACAATATTCATCGTAATTTAAATCCAATTTAATGCGTATCAATATCATATATCGATTGATGTATTTATAACTATAATAAATATATTTAGAAATATTATTTAACAAATAAAAATAAAATTTTGTAATGAATATTTCATAAGTATTAGTTAATTTATTTATAACTATTATTATAAATTAATTAAGTTATTTGGTCAAAAGAGTATTCAATGATTCGGTTGTGCTACTCTTTAGATGTAAATTTGGTCAGCGATTAATATCCAACTATTCGAATATTAATGTTCACAAGTCACTTAATAGGTATGCCATTTTGGCTAAATTTATCACTACATTGGTTATTGTAAAATCAAATTTTACCTTGTTAAGCGTTATGCGATCGTGATAACTATTTACACTAATTCTCTTTATCAAACATCACTTCGAACTTACAAAATTTAGTAATGGTCAAAATTCCAATATCATCTATGTTCAACTCTATATTCCAAACATAAAGTCCTTGATTCAATATTAACAATTATTACTAACTGGCCAGAGATTTTGACTTTGAGTTGACTTGAGTTGATCATGATACTAACCCCATAAAAATCAAAGAGAGGAATCCTCTCTTGAATAGTGTTTCACTTCCAATACTTCCACTCAACCCAACTATTGTCACTCGGTGGATGTTATACCATGTTTGGCTATAATCAAACTGGAGCTTTCATATTGAAGATCAATAGTACTCTCAAGTCGAGAGAACAGTGTAAATTAATCACATTGATATTATCTGTTTGACCTTAGTTATATTAACCAATAAAAAACAATCGATCAAGTCATTCCATCCTTATCCCAATAGTTATTAGGACGCCCCTTGGAGCCCCGGTAGTTGAGTAATACCACCCAACATTTGAAAAGTGTTATATACTCTAGTCTCAACGGATACATTGATATCCAATCTTGATTAGGAATATTTTAACATGACGTGTTTATTATATTGTGATATAATACTCATGATTATAATTATTTGTAACTACTATCACAAACACATCATTTATGGATTTTTATTAAATGCATTTTGATTAAATATTTAATTACTTATAACACAGTATAATAAATATATAATAGTAAGAGAAACACATTTATTACGAATGAGAATTAATTACAAAGTCAATTAATTTAACAATAAATTATAGAATTTTCTTTAGGGCGTACTCCTAACTCTACCAATCCTAGGTTTACATTTTACAAAATCCTAAGGCATATCGTTTAACATGATGGTAATTTTATCGTGAATGTGTGCTTCAGCACACGACACTAATGGGAGGTTACTCGATGTTATTGGGCAATTAGGCCTAGATATTGTTTGTATATGCCTGGTGTGCTAGAACTTCCAATTTGTGTTCAATGGTCACGACTATACAATCATATACATATATATACCTTATCAAGATTGCAAGTATATGCTACAAGAAGACACTATGCTTGAAGATATTGAGACTCAAAGAGAAACGCAGATTGATTGACCATCATAAGGTTATTCAACTATAAAAGAGTCCTTGATATAATATTGTCAATGTCTCCTTGAGTATATACGCATACACGAGCACATACAATTTCATGTACATCAAAATTAAGGTGAAAAACTATTTTTACATCTCACAAAAGTCTGTGATAAAGCCATAGACGTCTGTGACGATTCTCGGGTTAAAATTTTAAAAGTCACAAACGTTTGAGGATTTTACTACATACGTTATCATGGGCTAAAATTGTCAATTTTGAATAAACACTTCTTTTTTTAAAAAGGAAATCACCTTTCAATGAAAGGTTGTAGCCAAAATAGTAACAACTCTTCGTCCGCACCTTTCTTAATCTATAAATACCACTTAATTGAGATGTAGAAATCATCTAACTTGAATTAATATATTCTTTACTCCTTGATTTCTAAACACTCTCTTGCATACACATTGTTCATATACTCTCAATCTACTATAACCAAAATAGAATTTTGGTTAAATCACTTCCTACAACTTAAAGCACCCAATTCATGTACTAAAAAGGAGATCATAGGAAGATTTGTACTATAAGACAAAAACTGCGTTATTTGGAACATAAGATTGTCAGAGATGTTTTTTGTATTAGACTATTCCTTCAGGCGAAGTGAGGGTAATTTGTTTAAAGGAAATACCAAGAGGGAGCTTCGGGACTGGACGTAGGACGAGCGGTCCGAACCTGTATAAAAACTCTGGTTTGCACACTTTTTATATTTTACTATTTATTGCCTCCATTGCATTAAATTATACACTTGCATATTATACACAAGTTAGATAATATACGATCCACAAGACTTTCAATTGGTATCTGAGCAAGGTTATTTCAATCTACAGTAACACATAATTGAAATCATTAAAATGGAAAGTACATTTCAAGAAGGTCAATCAATTGCTCGTCCCCCACTATTTACTGGTTCTAATTATGCCTATTGGTCAAATGCACGTACAAAATTTATGGAAGCAAATGGATTAGAAATATGGCAGTAATTCAAAACAAAATATGAAGCATATAATATTGATACTGGCATATGGACCAGTGCACAAAAAGCAGAAGCATCTAACAATGCCATAGCTATGAATATTTTATTTTGCTCAGTCGATAAAAATGAATTTTCATGCATCATGCTTTGCACTACTGCTTATGATATATGGGATACATTACAAATTACCCGTGAAGGCACAAACAAAGTTAAGCAAACAAAAATTTCTATTCTACCAAATCAATTTTCGTTTTTAAAATGAAATCAAATGAGTCAATTATTGAAACATATGCTAGATTTCAAACTATACAACACGTTCTTATGGCACTAGGATTTAAACTCACTGATTTTTATTTAGTCACACAAATTTTGAACTCTTTGACAAACGAATGGGAAAGAAAAATTTTAACCATCGAAGAAGCTAATGATCTTCCCCAACTCAAAGTCGAAGAGTTAATTGGAAATCTAATGTTGTATGGAGCTAATTTACAAGCAAGAAAAGAAGAAAATCAAGAAAGGAAAAACATCGCATTTCAAGCAAGTAATGACAACTTCGACTTGGAAGAGGATGAGATTGTTTTCATAGCCAAAAATTACAACAAGTTTAAGAAATTCAAAAAGATTTCAAAACAACAATAACACAAATTCCTCAAATCAAACATCAATGAAGTGCTTCGAATATGATAAATTTGCCATATGAAGAAAGATTGTCCACTACTCAGTAATGATAAAAGGAAAAACATATTTGAAAATTTCAAGAAAAAGAGAAGAGCATTTCAAGTAACATGGGATGACTCCGACACTTTCTCATCATCCTATAGCGATAGTGACTCAAAACATGTAAATATTTGCTTCATGGTTAACACAAATGAGGTACGCCTTTGAATTAACATATGATGAAATTCTTGAAATTAGTATAGAATTAGATGACAAGTATAGAGAATTAAAAAAATTAAGTAAAGAAAATGTGGAAAAATTAAATAAAGTTGAATTAGAAATTTAATTGTTAAAAGATGAGAAAACTATTTTAGAAGAAGAACTAGAATTAGCACAAAAAGAATATAGAAAATTATCATCTCAAAATGCTACTTTAACACATGATATAGAGAATAACAAAATAGATATTTATAAACTTAACAAAGAAAAAATGAATTAATTTTTTTTGGAATTAGCTAATTTAGAAATTTCTGATCTCAAAAATAAATTAGATAAAATTACTAATAATGTTTCAAAATTTAATAAGGGAAGGCAAAATCTGGATAATTTGGTAAAGATTTCAAAATCATCAGGAAATAGGAAAGGATTTGGATTTAACGTAAAAATTCATAAACATTCTAGGAATAACTTGGTCAGTACTAATAATCAAAGATTTAAGAAGTATAGTACATTATATACAAATTTTAGAAAAACAAAATCTAAATATGAAAATAAGGAAACAAAAATGATTAAAATATGATTCCTACAACAAATAACAAATTGATTAGACAAAAACATATAGATGTATATCTAAAAGATAATAGGACGGGAAATGCACACATGTTATCAAACATCACTTTCATGGACGGTGGCACAACCACTTTTGGGGATAATTCCAAAGGATATGTTATCGGTATTAGAAAAGTCATCGATGTCGGTATATCTACTTCGCCTACTATTTCAAATGTTTTGTTAGTTAGAAACTTAAAACATAATTTACTTAGTATAAGCAAATTATGCGCTAAGGGATTTAAAATCGATTTTGTAAAATATAAGTGCAATATCTACGATCAAAATAAAACTTTAATTTTTAAAGGAATAAGAAATCAAAATATTTATATTCTAACATGAATATTAATCATATAAATGATTTATGCTTAACCGTAAATCATGATGATCTATGAATATGGCATAAAAAATTTTGTCATATAAATTTCATAAATATAAGCAAATTAGCTAAAATCAATTTGGTAAGAGGATTACCCAAAATAAACATCAAAGTTAAAAATCTATACAATGCATGTCAACTTGGAAAATTAAAGAAAAGCTCGTTTAAATCTAAAAAATAAATCTCTACTAAACAATCTCTTGAATTACTTCATGTGGACTTATTTGGTCCAACTCAAGTACGTTCGATAAATCACAATAAATATGTCTTTATAATTCTAGATGATTTTTCAAGATATACTTGGATGCTATTTTTAAAACATAAAAGCGATACATTTGAAATGTTTAAATTTTTTTCTAAATGAATTAAGACTCTAATGGATTTAAAAAATAACAAGTAGAAGAAGTGATCATTGTGGAGAATTTGAAAATGAATTATTTAAAAAAATTGTAATAAAAAGGGAATTACATATAATTTTTCATTTCCATAAACACCACAAAAAAATGGAGTAGTTGAAAGAACAAAATTGCACCTTGTAAGAATATGCTCGAACTGTTCTAAATGGAAATGGCTTACCAAAGAATTTTTCAGCCGAAGCAGTTGCTACTGCATATTACGTATTAAATCGTGCAACTCTTAGACCTATTGTGAAGACCCGGAATTTCTAGCAATTTAAATTTGAATAGTTAATTGATTTTTTTAAAATATTTAAAAGTTAATTTTTAACTTGAATTCAAGATATCAATATTTACTTGATAATTAAATTATTGGATTATATAGTTTAAATATTGAATCATATAATTTGAAAGTGGGTAAAACGCTGAATCTGGAGTTTTAAGCCTGTTAATAATAATTTGAAGGCTTATAAAATTTATATTGATAGCACTGAGGATAATAGAATAATTGAAATTTAATTTAAAAGTAATTTTTCAATTTTAATAATATATCGTTCAAAGTGGAATTTAAAAATAGCCTTCCGAGGCACAGTCTCGGAATTTGACGAAATCAGTTTCATTGGATCCGTAATAGTTAGTTATTATCGGATTTCAATTTTTGTAGCAGTTGGAGTTGTCTTTTGACCCTGGCAGCTCAAAACGCTTGGAAACTATTGCAATCAATTTGATTTAAAATTGTTCGTTTACTTCCGTAACCCGCGAATACAATCAAATTAGCCTTCGAAACACGTTCCATTATGTTCGAAACGTGGGTAAAACCTTATAGACGCCTGTCGGCATGTTTGATTCGGGGTTCGGAATTTCGCGTTATGCTTAATGAGACTTTTTGGAAATTTTATAATATAATTTAATTTAAAAGTAAATTAGCAAGATATTTTCATTACGACGCGTATTCAGGAAGCTATCCCCAACCTTATATTTCATCCCCGTTCTCCTCCTTAGTCTCGAAGCCACCCTTAAGAAATATCTTCTCGTTTTCTCAGATAAGAAAATGAAACCGAAATTGAAGAAAAAAAGGCGCCTCGTCCTCTTAATCTCATCGCCGATCGAATTCGTTCCTTTCCGCTCCCTCATTTTCTATCCAAATACCAACCGCAACCGAGTCTCCTTCAATTTCGAAATCAAATCGAGTTTCATAAAAAAAAACGAAAAGAATAAAAATCAAAAATGGCTGCGCGAAGGGGAGGCGACATCGATTTGGGAATCTTGAGCCGAGGCAGCTCGAGCTCGCTAGCAAAGCCGCGACTGTTTTCCCGTTGAGGAAGGGTTATCGCTGCGGCTATGGGGTTGCGAGGGTTTTGGCATGGCGCGGTTTAGGGCGTCGCTGCGCAAGGTGTAAGAGTGGGTTTCGAAGCGATGTGATGCAGAGGCGATGGGCAGTGGTTCAATGTCGAGGTGAGTAATCTATGACCCGTATAATTGAGTTGCTGTTTGAATTTGAAAGAAAACAAAGTTTAAGTTTAAATGAATTTGAAAGGAACATTTTAAATGTGTTTGGGAATGATCGGTAAATCAGTTATTATTATGAATTGTAATTAAATAAGTTTAAATTGTCAATCGATGAGTAAGAATTGGTTATTCGAGTAATTAAAGATAAATTTAGTTAAGGTCTGTGAATCGATGATGTAATTAGAAGTTAAATAGTTTGTAATTAAGAATTAATTAACAAATTAACTTGTAACTAAGTGATTAAGTTAAGTTAAGTACTTAGAGAAGTACTTTAAGGATTGGTTAACGAATATAGCTAATGAAAGATCAATGATTAAGGGTTATTAAATGATTTATTGATGTGATTAATTGAAGGTAATTAATTCTATTAATTAATTAAGGATAATCAATTATGGAATTTAATATGTATAAATACTTAATGTAATTTATAAAGTAAGGTTATATTGTGAGGTAATTAGTGATACTTGAAATTACTGGATGTAATAAATTAATGGATGGATAATTAATGGAAATAAGTCGGATTTAAATTACTTGGTGAAAAAGATGAGAAGGGTAAGTACTTAGTAGAAGCAATTGAAGGAAAATTTGTCAGGAGGTTAATTAGAGAAATTAACTATCCTTTAAAACAAGTACATAGGTGATAAATTTAAGATGGATATTTAGGGAATGATAAGTTACTGGAGTGTAACTAATTATTAGTAAGTAAGCAAGATTTCATGATTAAAATTGTGGGAATTAATATAATTAAATTAGATATTTAATGATGAAATCAAAGACCGATTAATTAAGATTGATTAATCCAAAACAAATGACTTGTAAGAAATTAATTAATGTAAGTAATTAAGGATTAATATAATTGAAATAGTTAAGTAATTCATGAAGTAATTAAGATTTCTTGTTGATCTGGTTAAGAATAATTAATATCGTGAATTTAAAAAAAACAAATATTTACTTGAAGATAAGTGGTAGATTAATTAAACCAGGGTGATTAATCAAGATGAATTATGAAGGGATGATTGATTAATTGTTTTGGGATTAATTAATATTGAATGAAGGAATCTAAGTGTTTGAGGTTAGAAATTCAATTAGAATCAATTGAATTGATCTGTATGTGATTAAGTTCTGCTTATGGGTGATTGAATGGTATATGATGCTTGAATGAGTTGATATCTCTGGTATGAAACGTTGTGTATTTCATTTGGATAACTTGGGTTAGGATGACATGAATTTTAAAGAGACCGGGGTCGGGTATAGGGAAATACCTGAAACCACTTCGAATTTTTGTAAATTGATTTGTGGAATAAATAGGCTGAAATGACATGTTTTAAGTAAATTGGATTAATTTGCCTAAGCTTGGAATTTAGAAATTGATGTTTGGAATAAGTGTTGTCTATAGCAAATTGCGAATTTGTTAAATTAATATGAGTTACCCCGGGTTATATAAGTTGTTTGCTTTGTATTCCATGTTAGATGGGTTTACTCACGCTGGTTTCCAGCCTGACCCGGGTGTTACTTTGGTGTAATGCTCGGGTCAGACCGAGTATTACTGATTTTCAGGTTAGAACGTTCTGGAGCTCAGGAGGCGAGTTGGATGGCAATAGCGTACAGAGTATTTCTGCTGTATAGTATTGTTCCTAATCTGGAACATGATAATTGTATATATTCAGTGATTGTATATATATGTGAAACTCTGACGTATATTAAATGTAATCGATAGATATAGTATTCTTTTGTAAACTATTATTATTTTTATTATATTTTATTCGCTGCGAATGTGAGATGTTTGGTGTTTCTGTTCTTCTTCTTCTTCTATCTCTTTCTTCTTTTTCATAACTTTCTGGAATTTTCGAGTGTGAAAATTTCGGGTCGTTACATTTGGTATCAGAGCTGAAAGGTTAAGCGAGAACCTTGGCTCTGGTGGGAGTTACTCATTAAATAGAGACCGTAGTACTCTAGAATGAGTTGAGATGTGTGTGTGTGTGTGTATGAGAGCGTACTTGTTATTTTCTTTTATAAATTTTTAAAATGATTTTAAATAAAAGTATATTTTGGTATATAAAGGAATATTTCATTCTGATAAATATTAAGACGATTGGTTGTTGAATTATTGAAATAAAAATTAAGAAGTAATATAATACAACCAAATTGAAGTCTTAGATTGGAATTAAATTAAGTACAAATGGAAATACAACCAAATTTAATTTAATTGATTTAAAAATGAAATTCTAAATCTGGTCCCAAAATTTGGAAATTTTGTTTCAAAGTAATGAAAATAATAAATAAGTATTATTTGGATAACTGGGATTTGATGCAAACAATGGGTTGTTTGAAAATTTATTTGAATTTAAAACCAAGGGTGGTTTAAATTTTTTTAAAACATGGCTGGGAGGGCCAAGAAATAAATATGTACATATGTATGGATATACATGGTATCAAAGATATTTTGAAATAAACTCTAAGAGGTTGAGTTTTGATTTTTCCCTAAGTGTGATGTAACAACCTAAAGTGATATAAGTTTTGAACATATAAGAGGGAAAGAATTTTGAAATTTGAAGTGGGAATTCGAATTTGAGTGGAGTTGACTGGATTAAGTAAATTGAAATTTAACTTTGGAGAACTTAAATAAGTTTGAATGAACACTTAAATTGAAAATTTCAAGATGAAATTGGATTTAACTTGGGAAGTTAAATGGTTAACTTGAATTGGAAGTTTGTGTGATCTCAAAATGGGTTTGAGATCTGGAAATTGAAAATGGATGGATGTTTTAAATAAAGGGGATGATATCATCCTATTTTGTTAAATAAAAAAATAAATAAAATAAATTTGAATAATTGAATTGTAAATTAAAATTGTTTAAGAACTGGCCTCAAACTGGAAGATAAAATTTAATAATAAATTAATTTTTTTAAATAAAATTGTGTCGAATTCTTATTTGAACTTTGAAATACATAAGTAAAGATAATTTAAAATGGAATTTTGAGAATTGGACTCAGAAATTAAATTGTTTAAAAGCTTTTAATAAAAGTTAATTTGGTATAAAAAGAGTTGAACCAACTTTTGAGGATTTAACTCGAATTTAAATAATTCGAGATGGGTTAAAGTTGAAATTTAAATTCCATTAGTACAAATTGGATTGGATTATATTGAAATGATTTGAATTTGGAATGGGTTCAATTAGCAATAATTCACATTGATTGGAATAATTTGAAATTATAATATAAGTTGAACATGATTAAAATTTAAATGGAATTAGTTGGGGAATTGAATAGTTTGACTCATGACTATTTTCAATATGAATCGTTTTAATATAAACTTATTTTTCTAAGCTATTTAATATATACAACTTTTCTTTCTTAAAGCTAACTTATTTTATATTTGTTTTACCATTATTTTTGGAGCTATTTAACCATCTTTCAATTGTTTTCTAAACTAATTACTATTTTTCAACTATTTTATAAATAAATTATCAATTTCCAACTATTTTGCAATTATCTAAAATTTATGAAACTATTTAGCTATTTCTCAACTATTTTACAGTTAGTTACCTATTTTATAGCTATTTTGCAAACTAATATTTATTTTTCAACTAATTATCTATATTTTTAAAATTTTCAAGCTATTTCCTAAATATAAACTGGTCGGAGTTCAAACTATTATGGATTTAATACCCAACCGAGATAAGAATTGAAGTGATAATCCAAATGGGGATGAAGGCAATTGTAAATAAGTAAAGGGAATTTAAGGAAATGTGAATAGAAAGGAAATTGATTTGGCTGATAATCAATGGAAATAAATACGTAGGATGTGTTCGTATATTATTCTATTCGCGTAGTGATTTGATCCAGATTCGAGCACAGAATTTCGAGATGGTTATATCGATCCGAGTGGGATTTTTCACTCGATTTTCGACGGCGAACCTGGATATGGATTGCCGATTGGTTCTGGATGTTCTCTATCATAGTTATAGCTATGCAAGGAGAATGACGGTTTCTGATCAAGAAACCAGATCAGTGTCCGCACTAGGAAGTCGGATGGACGATACTAGTTCGGAAGTGAAATTGTGTGATCGAGCGAGCGATCAGATTTGTATAGCCTACGGATGATAGATGTGCATCGTACAGTTTTGAATGAAATTGATATTGGAAAGATTAATCAGATTTGAATATTTGATTTTGAATAAACAAAGTTATATATCTATGTTATATAAGATAAATCTTTTCTTGTTAAATCTATTGCCGGAAGAAAAGGATTTTTGAAAGTGTTTGTAGTATAAAAGGAATGTTATACAAGTTTGAAATGATCCAAAGTTTTAAAAATTATATATATCTGTATATATATAAAGGATCTTATGAGGAATTTGGAAAAAGGTTTTGAGAACCTTTGGATTTGGAAAGGCTTTTGATTTTTGGGTAAAATCAATATGAGAATTTGGAAAGCCTAGTTTGAGAATTATCGATTTTGGAATAATCGATTTTGTATAAATGAGCTTTGTATTAGATCATACTAGGTGTATGATTTGAAGATACTATATGTATAGTATAATTTTTTTGATGATGGCTCTGGGGAAAAAGGCGCTCCCTTGAAATGAACTTCTCAGGAGTGCCACCGGGTGGTGCTGCCTTAAGCCCCAAGGGGGGTTCTAAAGTTGATCATGTGAGGAGTCCGAACAAAACTAGTTCTTGAGGATTATTGGGTAGCGAAAGTCGAGGGCGTTGATGCCTACAGAGGCATTTGGGTTATGCTGTAACGACAGTGTAACTCGATGTCGCTGCAATCTACTGTGGGGACCATAGCGAAATCGTATGGAGGATGAGTGCCAACAGTCTACACTTGATTTTGTCGGGAAGGCAACGCAACATCGGTAGACTGCGATCTATGGTCAAGTGGAGTAGAAAAGTTTCATTTTTGCAGCGAAATTCGATGGCGCTGATGCCTACAGTTATATGGGTTTTTGCTGTGATAGCTACGTAACCCCAGTTGTAGCTGCGATCTGTCGTGAGTTCCATGGTGTAATCGAGGGGGGCAGAAGCCTACAGTTATCTATGGATTTTTTCGGGATGGCAACGTAACCATCGGGTTAACTGCGACCATGGATGGGAGTAATGATTCTCAGAGCATCCTCACTAAAAACATTTCCTCTATTTTCAAAAACTGTTTTCTATATTTCAATAAAATTATTTTCCAAGTATTTTCACTGGGTGTTGAAAACGGGTTTACAAGTACTTATAGATTTTCAGTCCTACGCCTGATCAACGTATGCCTGAATTTCTGTGAGAACGAGGATGTACTGGTTGAGACATCGAGTTATACGAAATATTTTGATAAAAAGCTATTTTAATAGTATGATATAAATTTAAAAGCACTTCTAAATTTTTTAAATAAAAGTGTTGGAACTTTTGGAAATAAAAAGGAAATCCAAACTATAATTTTAATGAAGTGATTTTGTAATTAAAATCGAATATTGAATTAAAAGTTGGAAGTAAGTTAATAAATAATTATTTGTAGAGTATGTTAATGAAAATTTAACTTGGTTAAACAAATGGATTGTAAATTAATAATAGAGTTTGAAAAGTGAATTAGAATTGTAAATAGAATTCAACTTAGATTTGATAATGAATTGAATAAGTGAAGATCCTATAAAATGGAAATAAAATAGAGTTGGATTGAAAATGTGATGGTTGAATTACAAATAAAATTCAAAGGTGATTTGAATAATATTTAATGAAATTTTCAAGTAAATTGGATATAAGAGAAGTGATTATAATATAAATGGTTGAGTTGCAAAACAAAACCCAAGAGAACAGAAATAAATTGAGGATGACCTTATGTTAATAAAATAAATTCGATAACGAATTAAGTAAGGAAAAAAAACTTTAAATTGGGTTGATTGAGTTAAATAATAAATGGATGAAGTCTAATTGAATAAACTGAATCAAAGTTGTGATTGGAATTGGATTATCAAACTGAACTTAAATTGGGTGGCATATTAATTTGAAGTATAAATGAATTAAGTATGTGCTTGGATATTATTTTGATAAATTGAGAAGGTGGATTTAAAAATTTAAAATGAATGGGCTAACTGAATTTAATGGAAGTTGCTTAAATGAGAATCAAATAGAAGCAAACTTAAGTTTGATGTTGGAATAAACTAAAGTAAATTCACTTAAGTTTAAAATTTATGGAAGTTTGGTTTTGAATAAAAGTGAAAGCCCATTAAATAAAAGCCTGGATTGAATTAATTTGGGAATGGTTAGAAGTATACAAGAATGGAATGCGATGAGCTAAATAAATGGTTGGGTAATAAATCAGAAATGAAATGGAATTAAATTTTGAGTGAGTTGAAATTAATTTAAAGTAGTTATGAATTGAAATAGATACTCTATTAAACGAATATCGTCGAAATTGCATAAAAATGGTTGACGTTCGACGTAAATGAAAGTAATTAAAATGCTATGAGTCAATAGAGATTAAATAAAATTGGTTCTGAATCGTTTGAAGTGAATATGAGCTTGTTTGGGGTTAAAAATCAATGGAATGTAATAAATTGAGTTTCAAACCATTAAAATTGAATAAAATGGCTTATGAATTGGTTGAAAGCAATTGTGTTAGCTTTAAAAATTATATAAATCGCTTATGGAAAGCATTTGGTACTTCTTGTTTATGTAATGCGTATGTTTAGCTATTGAAAGTAAGTGGAATGCTAATAAATTCTCTATATATGGCACTTACATATTTAAGTTGAGTAAGTACAGGTACCTGAAGGCCGTTTGGCTGGATTTGGATTGCATTAATTGCTAAAATAAATAAGCTGCATGCTTAAAATGCTAAATAAGGTACGCCTACGCAATAAAAATAGAAAATATGAACTGTTTTGCTTTTTCCGACCATGTGGGTCGATGTATACATATTTATATCTCTTGTCAAATTGCAAAAGCTCCTCCGTACAAAGGAGACTCTGCCAAAAAATTTCCAAAATTTTGGGAGTTAGAAATTTTTTGGGAAAAATTATGTTAATGACAAAACAATTTCAAATTGGAAATTTAAAGTAAATTTGTAGGTGAACTAATATGAATCAATTATACATGGAAAATAGAATTTAATATTCAAAATTAAAAATAAATTGAGTTCATACTAAAACGGGAAAAACAATTTGAATAGAAGTAAATATGGAAACCTATATAAGAGAATGTATAAAATGATTTGTAAGTTACGATTGAATATTGTGGCTAAAAAAGATATGCAGGTATTAAAAAAGGGAAAAGGAAGGTTGGATTTGATTCCAAAAGATAAATATGAATTGCCCGACAAAAAGGTATGTATTTTAATTTCTGTATGAATTGGTTTGGGTTTTTGATCTAGCCACTTGGCTTTCTGTTTTCTTTTTGGAATTTGGGAGCCCATAGAGGCCTTTTGTAGTTGTACCGAGCTAGCCGCGCAAAGGAGACGCTGGCAAAAAATTTCGAAAATTTAGAGAGTTACAAAAAAAGTTGAGAAATTTTTTGATAATTCAAAATTTGACTTTAAATTGAAATCTGAATGGTTGAACAAAAGGGACTGTTTGAAAACTATGGGAGAGTTTGGTAAGTTGGTAAAAATGATAAGGGGTCTTTAATAAAAGATAGTTGGTAGGATATTGAATTGTGGGTTTTAGGAAAAAGGGTAAACAGGAATTAGCCCATTCTTCCTAACTAGTAATTTCGGGGACGAAATTCTTTTAAGGGGGGAGGAATGTGACGACCCGGAATTTCTAGCAATTTAAATTTGATTAGTTAATTGATTTTTTTAAAATATTTAAAAGCTAATTTTTAACTTGAATTCAAGATATCAATATTTACTTGATAATTAAATTATTGAATTATATAGTTTAAATATTGAATCATATAATTTGAAAGTGGGTAAAACGCTGAATCTGGAGTTTTAAGCCTGTTAATAATAATTTGAAGGCTTATAAAATTTATATTGATAGCACTGAAGATAATAGAATAATTGAAATTTAATTTAAAAGTAATTTGTTCAATTTTAATAATATATCGTTTAAAGTGGAATTTAAAAATAGCCTTCCGAGGCACAGTCTCGGAATTTGTTGAAACCAGTTTCATTGGATCCGTAATAGTTAGTTATTATCGGATTTCAATTTTTGTAGCAGTTGGAGTTGTCGTTTGCCCTGGCAGCTCAAAACGCTTGGAAACTATTTCAATCGATTTGATTTAAAATTGATCGTTTACTTCCGTAACCCGCGAATACGATCAAATTAGCCTCCGAAACACGTTCCATTATGTTCGGAACGTGGGTAAAACCTTATAGACGCCTGTCGGCATGTCTGATTCGGGGTTCGGAATTTCGCGTTATGCTTAATGAGACGTTTTGGAAATTTTATAATATAATTTAATTTAAAAGTAAATTAGCAAGATATTTTCATTACGACGCGTATTCAGGAAGTTATCCCCAACCTTATATTTCATCCCCGTTCTCCTCCTTAGTCTCGAAGCCACCCTTAAGAAATATCTTCTCGTTTTCTCAGATAAGAAAATGAAACCGAAATTGAAGAAAAAAAGGCGCCTCGTCATCTTAATCTCATCGCCGATCGAATTCGTTCCTTTCCGCTCCCTCATTTTCTATCCAAATACCAACCGCAACCGAGTCTCCTTCAATTTCGAAATCAAATCGAGTTTCATAAAAAAAATCGAAAAGAATAAAAATCAAAAATGGCCGCGCGAAGGGGAGGCGACATCGATTTGGGAATCTTGAGCCGAGGCAGCTCGAGCTTGCTAGCAAAGCCGCGACTATTTTCGCGGGGAGGAAGGGTTATCGCTGCGGTTATGGGGTTGCGAGGGTTTTGGCATGGCGCGGTTTAGGGCGTCGTTGCGCAAGGTGTGAGAGTGGGTTTCGAAGCGATGTGATGCAGAGGCGATGGGCAGTGGTTCGATGTCGAGGTGAGTAATCTCTGACCCGTATAATTGAGTTGCTGTTTGAATTTGAAAGAAAACAAAGTTTAAGTTTAAATGAATTTGAAAGGAACATTTTAAATGTGTTTGGGAATGATCAGTAAATCAGTTATTATTATGAATTGTAATTAAATAAGTTTAAATTGTTAATCGATGAGTAAGAATTGGTTATTCGAGTAATTAAAGATAAATTTAGTAAGGTCTGTGAATCGATGATGTAATTAGAAGTTAAATAGTTTTTAATTAAGAATTAATTAACAAATTAACTTGTAACTAAGTGATTAAGTTAAGTTAAGTACTTAGAGAAGTACTTTAAGGATTGGTTAACGAATATAGCTAATGAAAGATCAATGATTAAGGGTTATTAAATGATTTATTGATGTGATTAATTGAAGGTAATTAATTCTATTAATTAATTAAGGATAATCAATTGTGGAATTTAATATGTATAATTACTTAATGTAATTTATAAAGTAAGGTTATATTGTGAAGTAATTAGTGATACTTGAAATTACTGGATGTAATAAATTAATGGATGGATAATTAATGGAAATAAGTCAGATTTAAATTACTCGGTGAAATAGATGAGAAGGGTAAGTACTTAGTAGAAGCAATTGAAGGAAAATTTGTCAGGAGGTTAATTAGAGAAATTAACTATCCTTTGAAACAAGTACACAGGTGATAAATTTAAGATGGATATTTAGGGAATGATAAGTTACTGGAGTGTAACTAATTATTAGTAAGTAAGCAAGATTTCATGATTAAAATTGTGGGTTTAATTAATATAATTAAATTAAATGTTTAATGATGAAATCAAAGACCGATTAATTAAGATTGATTAATCCAAAACAAATGACTTGTAAGAAATTAATTAATGTAAGTAATTAAGGATTAATATAATTGAAATAGTTAAGTAATTCATGAAGTAATTAAGATTTCTTATTGATCTGGTTAAGAATAATTAATATCGTGAATTTAAAAAAAAAACATTTACTTGAAGATAAGTGGAAGATTAATTAAACCAGGGTGATTAATCAAGATGAATTATGATGGGATGATTGATTAATTGTTTTGGAATTAATTAATATTAAATGAAGGAATCTAAGTGTTTGAGGTTAGAAATTCAATTAGAATCAATTGAATTGATCTGTATGTGATTAAGCTCTGCTTATGGGTGATTGAATGGTATTAGATGCTTGAATGAGTTGATATCTCTGGTATGAAATGTTGTGTATTTCATTTGGATAACTTGGGTTAGGATGACATGAATTTTGAAGAGACCGGGGTCGGGTATAGGGAAATACCTGAAACCACTTCGAATTTTTGTAAATTTATTTGTGGAATAAATAGGCTGAAATGACATGTTTTAAGTAAATTGGATTAATTTGCCTAAGTTTGGAATTTAGAAATTGATGTTTGGAATAAGTGTTGTCTATAGCAAATTGCGAATTTGTTAAATTAATATGAGTTACCCCGGGTTATATAAGTTGTTTGCTTTGTATTCCATGTTAGATGGGTTTACTCACGCTGGTTTCCAGCCTGACCCGGGTGTTACTTTGGTGTAATGCTCGGGTCAGACCGAGTATTACTGATTTTCAGGTTAGAACGTTCTGGAGCTCAGGAGGCGAGTTGGATGGCAATAGCGTATAGAGTATTTCTGCTGTATAGTATTGTTGCTAATCTGGGACATGATAATTGTATATATTCAGTGATTGTATATATATGTGAAACTATGACGTATATTAAATGTAATCGATAGATATATTATTCTTTTGTAAACTATTATTATTTATTATTATATTTTATCCGCTGCGAATGTGAGATGTTTGGTGTTTCTGTTCTTCTTTTTCTTCTATCTCTTTCTTCTTTTTCATAACTTTCTGGAATTTTCGAGTGTCAAAATTTTGGGTCGTTCACCTATGAATAAAAATACATGTTATGAAATGTTCTACAAAAAGAAACCAAAAGTATAACATTTTTTAATATTTGGATCAAATTGCTTCGTTCTAAATAGAAGAGATAATTTTGGTAAATTTGACTCAAAAGTAGGTGAAGGAATTTTTGTTGGATATTCTAATTAAAGTAAAGCTTGCAGAATTTTTAACAAATAAACATATGTTATAGAGGAAAGTCTTCATGTCTCATTCGGTGAAAACTTTAAAAAATATAAATAAAGACGAGAAGAAAATTTTGGCACTAATAAAAATAAAGCATTGAAATTATGTTGAAAATAATAGTAATAATCAAAATAACAGCGATTCAAAATCACCACCCTGTAGTCTAAAAGATCATCCTATTGATAACATAATTGGATATCTAGATAACAAAGTCTTGACTAGAAGACAAATAAATCAAATGAGTAATGTAGCATTTATACCTAATTTTGAACAAAAAATTATACGGAAGCATCAAATGGTGATTTCTGAATTTTAGCAATGCAAGAAGAACTTAATCAATTTGAACGAAATAATGTCTAGGAACTACTACCAGGGCCAAACGATCAATCAGTAACTAGAACAAAATGGTTTATTAAAAACATAGCCGACGAAAATGGAAATATTATACGTAATAAAGCAAGATTATTGGCATAGGGATAGAATCAAGAAGAAGGAATTGATTATGAAGAAACTTTTGCACCTATGGCACATCTTCAAGTCATAAAAATATTACTTGCTTTTGCATTTCATCATAACTTTAAGCTATTTCAAATGGATGTTAAAAGTGCTTTCTTAAATGTTTTTGTAAAAGAAAATGTTTGTAGAACAACCACCACTATTTATTCATGAAAAATATCCAAATCATGTTTCTAAACTTAAAAAATCATTATATGGTTTAAAACAAGCACCTCGGGCTTGGTATGAGCGATTAAAATCACATTTAATTAATTTTGGTTTTCAAATTGGTAAAATAGATATAACATTATTTATTAAAAGAAGACAGAAGGATATATTAATTGTTCAAATTTATGTTGATTATATTATATTTGGATCTACTAGCGAAAATTTATGTAATGAATTTTCTACAAAAATGACAAATGAATTCGTAATGTCTCATATGGGTGGATTGAATTTCTTTTTAGGATTACAAATAAAACAATTAACTAATGGAATTTATATAGATCAAGAAAAATACTGTAAAGAATTACTAAAATGTTTTGGAATGGATAATACATCAAGTAAACCCTCTCCAATGAGTACTACTACTCATTTAGACAATGATTTTTAACATGGTAAAGAGTTCGACCAAAAACTATATCGAAGCATGATAGGATTCGTACTATACTTAACCGTTAGTTGACCAAATGTTGTGATGAGTGTTTATTTATGCGCAAGATTTCAAACATAACCTAAAGAATCAGATCATCAGGTAGTTAAATGGATTTTATGATATTTAACCAAAACTAAAGATTATGGTCTATTTTATCTAAACGGCGGTACGTTTGAACTTTTATCTTACAGTGATGTAGACTTTGGTGGATATAAATCAAATAGAAAACGTACAAGTAGCATATGTCACCTTGTTGGTCAATCATTAGTTTCGTGGTTTAGTAAAAAGAAAAATTGTGTTTCTCTTTCAACATATGAAGCCGAATATATTTCTATTGCCTAAGCTTGCACTCAAGTAATATATATGCAAAGAACACCTAAAGACTGTAGAAAATAATAAACAAATCTCCAATATTGCAATAACAATAGTGCTACAAATTTATCTAAAATCCAATTAATCATTCACTAACAAAACATATAGATATTCGCCACCATTTTCCGAGAGATAATGTTGAAAAAGAAATAATAACTCTAGAATTTGTTGATGCCGAAAATAAAATAGCTAATATTTTTACAAAATCATCAAGTTGACTAACTTTTATTAAGTTAAGATGGGATTTAGGAATTTGTTCGTTCAATGAATTGATTAACTAAAGTTATGGAAATAATGTTTCATTCACTTAAATTTGTAATAGCTTATATGCAATTTCAACTGAATAATTAATTTTATAACTTAGAATTAACAAAAACCACATAAATTATTCTGAAATAACAACCATTTAAAAACAAACTAATATCTATTTAATTCCTTTGTCTTGACTCGTTTTCCTCAACTAATTTTCTAAATATACAAAATTTTATCTTATAAATTCAGATTATATCCTACTTAAACATAAATAAACATAAATAAAATTTTAAAGCAAATAATACAGTGTCTTTCGATCAAGACTCCACCTATTCAACTATCGTCATATTGCATTACGTAGCACCAACTAAATCCACACCTATATCAACTCCTTCAGTTTCTCTAAACATTTTTGCATCACCAACATATCACACCGGCTTTTTTCCTAAAGGAAAGAAAGCCAAATGTTTAATTGATCTGAAATCAACATCTCTCACCGACAAAGTCGATGAGATATATCACTATCAACAAGAAATGATCGGTGTTCAACGTGAAATGTATTACAGGCAACGACGTCAAGGATCTTATCTAAATTTTCTTGAAGAGTGTATTCTAGCAATTTTTGGTCATTCACCAACAAAAAATTGCATACAATAGAAGTCTCCACGATTACAAGAAACTCCTGCAAAACGCAAAACATTACTTTAAGAAATTTGTGCAAACCGGGACCATCAAACCAAGCTTGGATTGGCACTGCAGTTCATCCAAGTTGGTCTCCACTAAAGCCATTACTTGACGATACAAAAGTTGAACCATATTCGTGGGATACATAACAAATCAATAATTCTGAATTCTCCAACAAAAACTAAAACTCATGTTGCACATCATATAAATTATGTTTTTTTTGTATGTATACCGTTTTTATATTAAAATTTTAATAAAGTTTTCATTCATATTAAAATTTTACTCTAGGTGTCAGAAATTACATATCACAGACGTATATGAATATAGCACAGACTCTATCACCAGTAATGAGAAAATTTTCCCTATAACCACAGATGTCCGTGGAAACCTCCCAAACGTCTGTCATGACTCTCTATTTAAATCTTCTATAGCCACAGATGTTGGTGGAACCATCACAGACGTCTATCGAAACTCTTTGCTTCAATTTACTAAAGCAAAAGACATCTGTGACTACCTCATGGACATATGTCGCTGCTCTGGCAACAATTTTCCAATAGCCGTATATAAAGAACTTTACCTTCATTTCAACTCCTAATTCCTAAATTCCTAGCTCTCAAAACATTAAAATTCTTCAATCATTGGCTCCCAAGAAGGTTACCATCTCTCAAAAGCAAAAGCAAGGCTAATCTTCCTCCTTCTCTCAAGCCCTGGTCATATGAGCTCACATTAACAAATGGCTCCATAACAATCCTAATGCAATCAATTGATTCGAGGCACTTTCTCAAAAGAAGATCCACGCTGGTCCTTTTTATCTCCTTGGCAATGTGATGGAATATGAAATTTTAGGAATTACTACGAACGTCGGTTGTTGCAACTTTATGATACAAATAAGGTAATCATGGATCCTTTAACTATTTACTTGTTCTACTCCAATCTATGTAGTTTGAAGATTTGGAATCCGGAGAATGATGATGATCGGTTGTGGTCAAGTGTTTACAGAAAAGAAGTTAAAATTGATGTGTATACCTTTGGTCATATTTTAGGATGTTCTTATCAGGGGATTGATTTAACCGATATACCAGTTCATAGTCTTCTACCTAAGGATGAAGTTACCCATCAAATAAGGGAAGATGGAATGCCACAATGGAAACCCATTTACCTTCGACCATTTACTAGACTATTAAACCAAATGATAATTAATACCATCATTCCTTTTCTAGGTAGCCATGAACAAATTTATCTCAATGACCTTTGTATGCAATATTTGGTCGCTTATGGGTTAATTGGGAAAAAATTATTCATGACCAAATTAAAGGATTTTGTCTCAGCATCATCGTCCCATTGTTTATGCTCCGTATATAATGCGCATCTTGTAAAATCTTGGAGTTCCTTCGTACATGTCACAATACGAAGAAATTCCAACAAAAGATAGAGGACCACAATATCTATCGCTAATGCATCTTCCAAAAAGTCCAACTCGTATCAGCCCCTTCAACCAATGTACTCGGCAGCAACAACAACAAGAACATCTTGGTCCTCCTCAAACTAGCGCTCCTCATCATACCTACTCTCCTCATCCTTTTCGACAACCACCTTCTTCTAGTCATGGTACTTAATATTATTCAAACTTCGAAATACAAGCACTCGCATTGAACCAATGCCGAATGAATCTCTTTGTGATTTGGCAATCAAAAACCAAAAAATAATCATGGCCAATCAACGAGCTTTAAATAGCAAAATCACTGGATTGGAACATTCTTTCTCCACCAGGATGACAAAGATGGAGAAGATTTTGGACAAAGTGGTCTCCACTTTAGGCATAGTGATGCAAAAAGTACGTGGCCAATCTTCCTTACGCTCATCATCTTCGCCTTCCCAAACACCTCCACCTTGGGTTAAAACACCAGTTTATCGCTCTCAAGCCTCGCTCGAAGATACATCTCATGATAGAGGTAACCGATGAAAGACTTCTATTCACTCACAACATTAGGAAGAGGAGGAGACAGTGATGAAGTGTTTGATAGTCCACATTTTTAACAACCATCATACATGGCATTTCAAGGTCTTTCAATTCACGAAGATGAGGAGTACAATGACCGAACACAATGGCCCTGTACATATGAGCAAGATCCATCCTCTTACTGGGAGTATTATGGGAACTACGCAGGCTTTTCTTATTCTCAAAATCAGTACAATTAGAGTTTTCTTTTATTTTGCAACTCTTATACTTGTTTGTTTTCCTATTTATAACTTTTGATATAATTGCTTCTAATTTTTTTAACTTTCATATTTGATTTTCCATGATCAAAAGTTATAATATGCTAAGACTATTTAATATTTCCGTATCTTATATCATTTCCCTCCATTTTGATAATGACAACGGGGAGAGACACATATACATAGGGGAGACAAACTTGATAATAATTCCATTCTATAGTTGATACTTGAATGTATAGTTGATTTTGATTATATACTTGTTATCGTCAAAATGGTGGAGATTGTTAAAACATCCAATTTATGTTTCAATGATAATAACCATACAATCATATACATATATAGACCTTATCAAGATTGTAGGTATATGCTACAAGAAGACACCATGCTCGAAGATATTGAGACTCGGAGAGAAACGAAGATTTATTGACCATACTAAGATTATTCCACTATAAATGAGTCCTAGATATAATATTGTTAAGGTCTCCTTGAGTATGTATGCGTACATGAGCACACACAATTTCGTGTACATCAAAAATAAAGTGAAAAACTGTTTTTACATCTCAAAGACGTCTGCAATAAGACCACGGACATTTATGATAATTCTCGGGTTAAAAATTAAACAAGTCACAGATGTCTAAGGATTTTACCACAGACGTCTGTCATGGGCTAAAACTGTCAATTCTGAATAGACATTTCTATTTTGAAACAAAATGATATCACCTTTCAACGAAAGGTTGCAGCCATTAAAATGAATAGCCTTTGTCAAATCGTAAAAACTCTTCATCTACACCATTTTAAATATATAAATACCACTTTGATTAAGAAGTAGAAATCATCTAATTTGAATTAATCAATTCTTTACTCTCTTGATTTCTAAACACTCTCTTGCATATACATTGTTCGTATACTCTCAATCTACTATAACCAAAAAAGAATTTTGGTTAAATCACTTTCTACAACTCAAAGCATCCATATTCATATACTCAAAAGGAGATCATAGGAAGATTTGTCCTGTAAGTCAAAAACTGTTTCATTTGGACCACAAGATTGTCAGCGATATTTTTTGTATTAGCCAATTCCTCCGGGCGAAGCGATGGTAATTTTTTTAAAGGAAATACCTATGGGGAGCTTTGAGACTGGACATAAGACAGAAGCTCCAAACCAGTATAAAATCTCTGGTTTGCATGCTTTATATATTTTACTATTTATTGCCTACTATTGCATTAACTTATATACTTGTATATTATACACAAGTTAGATAACATACGATCCACAAGACTTTTATGCCGTGGTGCATAATTACCGGCACTAACGGGAGGTTACTTGATGTTATTGGGAAATAAGGTTGTTTGCACCAAAAATTGGCATAAACACCTAATATAAGTTTTGAAGAGGAATAAATGACGAATATAAAATTTAACAGAGGATAATAGCAAAGATACGGCAGTAGATTGAAAGAATAACAGGCATACAATGATTTAAAGTGGTTTGGCAATGTTTGCCTTTGTCCACTTTGAATAAATTGCTTTATTAATCACTCATAATCGGAGTATAATAGGAATCGAATAAAAATCCTCAGTTTCAAAAGAATATAAAGCAACTAGCAACGTAAGGGTCCTGGAAATGAATAACCTAGCCTGTATTTATATACCAAGATGGCCAAATATCTCTCTAAAAACTTGATAGAAGGAACCTCGGAGCTATATAGTCCCACAAGAGGGATCTCATAGCCTAATTCTCAAATTAGAGGGATCAATACCTTTACCTTATTTATTTGAACTTTTTGAAGTGATCCCTATGGTGGCTTGCTCATTCTAAAATATGCTTAGCCTCCAAATTTTATGCTAATTGGATCAGTAAATCTTAAGATATTGCTTGTTCTTTGTTCCTTCATGGTTTATTTGCTGATTTCTGTTGTTCCCTACCAAGGGAAGAATACTGATCCTTCCAACTTCATCTCCTTGAAGTGGAATCCCTAGAGTAGGCTCCTTAGGGCCCCAGTGTCTTACTCATAAAATTTGATATGCATTGGACTTATGAATCTTGAGAAATTAAATGTTTTCTATAGGAATGCTCTCATAGCTTGAAACATGTCGATCCCTATTATTGGAGCTAATTTATGCCAATCCTTCCTATGATTTGAACCATATTTCATGCTTCTAACATTCTACCTTGCATATCATCAAGTCCATTCAACTTTATCTTTGTGTTACCATCTGTACTTGACTTCTAGGCCATACAATCATCACTTTGGTGTCATCGTCCTCGATGGAAGTCGAATCTAACTTGTGCAATTTGTTCAATATAACCAGGTTAAAATGCCGAATAACACTTGTCTTCCAAAGTACGTCTTATGATGAACATGACATGCTTTGTATCGAAGCAAGTTAGAATCATCGAAAAGAAATCCATGCAGTTTTCTAAATTATGGCTATACCTCCGTCAGACTATTTTCCTAAAGTGTTGCATCTCATTTTGATCATCACGACGCTTGGTCAATTTTCGATAGTATAAATCCAGGGTTGTATCCTTTCAGTTGATATATGAGTCCAGGTTCATGAGACTAATAAGCTTTGGTTATCTAGTTTAGCCTCGAACCTGAAAGCATCAGGTTTGATTTCAATTTCTGCCAATTTCATAAATTGAACCTATATGTCACATAAGTGCAGGTATTTATGCACGTTCTTGTTGTTAGCCTCTGGACGTGTTCATATGCTCACGGGTGATCGCCAATTTTCATTGCATTTTATATGTTCATGCTTTGAATATTTCCATTGCTAAGTTTATTCACGTGCATGTTCATAGCTAATCCCTTTTCTAAGTGTTTGCATGGATCGGAATATGTTTAGCTGATCCCTCTTCTCCCTTTCCTTTTGTTTACATGGATCAGTACCTTTTATGCCGAACCATCTCTCCTTACTTCGAGTGCCAACTCCTTTTCCCTTATATAAGCTAACATCCCTCCTTCCCATCCTTTACATATCCAACATTTCTAACCCTCCTTTACCTCCTAAAAACCCAAATCCTTTCTTCCCTTACTTAAACATTGCCTTTGTCCACACATTAATTTTTGATTTATCTTTAGATTGTCACGTCACCTCCCCTTCGAACCATAATCCAACCATTCTCCCCAAATTTCTCGTTTTAGGTTTATTCAGGTAGGTTACTCGCCTTTAATTTTAATTTTATGATGACATGTTGGATTCCATGCTGCCGGCGACAAAGGTGAAGTTCAGTGCAATGTTGAAACGTTGGTCGAGGTTGCTTGGAAGATGGGAGAAGTGGGATTTGATAGGGCTTGGTAAAGAAAAGAAGAGGAGGAAGAATAAGGGAGTGCATGACAAAGGGTTTGGTTGTGTAGGAAGAGAAGATGGCAAGTTGGGTAGAGGTGGGATCGGTGGAAACTTGATAGGAGGAAGGGACCAGTATAGTAGGCTAATGTGGGAGGATCAGTATTCAATGTTTAGTGGAAGGTCGAAAATAGTTAAGTGGAGGGATCGGTGGAAATGGTTAGTGTGGTGGGATTAGTATTTTTTGTAAAGGAAAGGGATCAGTATCTTTGTTTGGAGAGAGGGATCGGTTGTAATTCTCTAGGATAAGAGTTGGAAAATAGGGATCATCGTATAAGGGTCGGTACATAAGGATCGACATATAAGGGTCGGTAATCGGCATGTACTTAGCTAATTCTTAAGCTTTGAATTAAAATCGTAAACCTATCCAGAATCGCTCGTTTGAGCAATCGAAACCAGTCCCATCTCAATGGACTTAAACATATGAAACGATGAATAACAGGACTTGCATGTTCGCTATTGAACTCAAAGTTGAATGAATCAAATCCATGGGACTTAGAACACGGAGTAAAAATTAACATATGGACTTGGATAATGGATTTTACACTTTGGTTTGCCGATAGTCGATTCCAAAGCATATACAATAGATCAATCTCTTTACCAATTGAGACGATCGGTAATGACGGTCACTTTGGTCGGAATCCAAATTCTTGTTTTATAACTCCGCTTTCTAATTTTAAGCTGCTTATTTCTGCATACACAACGCAACACCACACTAGCTTACACTTAGCATGGGGGATAGGTAAACTTTTCTAATCTCGATCACTTGCTGAGTATAGTTGACATGGACTTCAGACTTTCAGAGCGTTTAGCTGCAATGTCTTTTGGACCAACCTCGCAACATAGTAATACTGAAGCGGAGTTGAGTTCTTCAACCATATCTAGCAGGCTTTCCCTTGGTCATCAAATTGAACAGACGAAAGTTTTCATCCCGTTAACTAACCTTTTTCTGATGTTCCTATCCTGCTACTAGAAGATATAAGTCCTACCCCCCGATGCTGTGGAAGGTGCTATACTCTTAGATAACCCGATAGATTCTCAAGCCTCTAGAATTAGTTTGGCCACCCTTTGCAGACTATGTTCCAAACATGGAATTCCATTCGAAGTCCTGGCTCCTTCCAACAAATAATAGGGCTAACTATCGCCTAGAGGGGTACCGGCATGCAATAAATTCATGTGCTGGGTCGGATGCATGTCGCCCTTTAATTTTTTCATCCGGGAGATGCTAAAATATCTTGGAATAGTCCCACTCAGCTTCATCCGAACAACTATGCTTTTTCTCCATGACACTTTCTTATCATTCATAAACATTCTGTTCCACCCGCCAACTCTTGATGACATAAGGTTTATTTACAACTTTGAACGATAGCCAAGAAGTACTTCTTATGTTTTCCTCGAGCCTTCACCCAACTATCAAGCCTTAACGGGTTCTTGCAACAAACTCACCCTTTTTAAAAACAAATGGTTCTACGTTCGATATCTGTCTGGCTTTGCAAGGAAATGGTTGGAAGGGCGTAAGTATCCTCTTCGATTTATTCTCAAATTCCTTAATCCAAGTCATATTCTATATCAACTAACATTCTGAATATCTACAGGTATCCGCCCACGTCCAGAGGGTGATATTTTTTAAGAGCAATTTTTGCTATTCGCGCCACCCCATTCAAAAACTGTGACATTAGTCTCCTCATAACCATTGAGTGGTTATCTCTATTTAGGCTACTAGAAGAAGGCCGCAACATCGAACTTCCTGGAAGTGCTACACTACTAATAAACGTTATAGAATAAGAAGGGGATATCAATAACCCTATCATGTCTCTAGTTGAGTGGACTCAGGATAACCCTGAAGAAGGCAAAATTAGGGGTGCCCTGAGAGGACCCATTTTTTCGACTTCCAGAAATAGACACTAATACATCCTCGATATTCACGTACCGTAAATCCAAGTGCCGGATAAGCATATTCTCAAGCATAAGAAAGAAAATAAAGACAAAACAGAATCTCACATATATTATTTCAATAAATAGTCTTTACAGGTGAAATTAAATTTCATTTATCAGAGTTAACATAGATAGTTATAAATTTCTATCCTTATAAATGCAGAATACTATAGTACAAGATGTGATGGAAATAGATCAAAATCTTCACAAAAGTTTCCAACTCCATGCTTCGAGCTCCATCCAGATTTCTTCTAAACTGAACCTGACTATTAGATTGTCCGATAAAATTAGGGCACGTAGAGTTTAAGAAAAAGGGAAAATAAACTCTGTCAGTTATGGGACTGGTGTGAGAACTAAAAATATGCATTTTGAAAACAAAAAGGTATCTCATAAGACCACGCTGCACATAAACACGGAATGATTTTTACCTTATGATAACCAATACATTTAATGTCAAAATACTTGATATTACGTTTATGAAATATATTTGAAAACATTTGCAAGTAAACTTATTAATCTTAGTCGAAATTGTTACATTGATTAAATTCTAGCAATACTAGCCATAAACGCGGGTTCTACAAACGAACTGGCAGGAACCTATTGGAGAATGCATTCCATACAAATGACTAGGTGAAGGGACTATCTTTTGACTGTACATCTCTAAAGAAATGTACCAAGGTCCACAAAACATATGCACCTCTACCAACACAAGACCGACCTACCTTTCTCACTAGATAGTAGCATATATGTCATCACCCCGGTCATTATTGAATTATCCAAGGATCCTCGAAGAATACATCCACATTAATTTAAACCCGAACGTAATTGCGGGTGGAAATATATCTAGAATGGGATGATCATACCATAGTGGTTGTGAACCACATAGCCTTGCTGCATATACCATGTTTTGGCCATTTTTGGGTATGAGGCTTGAGGTAGAGATTACCTTTCTTGTTGCACATCATCTCTCTTTGAATGCCACACTGCCCTTCCATCGATCTCTCTTGACTTCTATAAACATACAACCTTCAAGCTCATACGTCTTAGAGAAAGGTGTTATGCTAAGAGAAGTTGCCTTCTCCATCACCAAACAGATGTATATTTGTAAAAGTCAATTATGAAATCTCAAAAATGCAATGTTAGACATCCATCCAAATGAGTTCATTTTAGGATTGATTAAAACTGAAGGCACTCTCCTACCACGTCCTATTTGGAATTATCCTTAGGATTAGTAGCGAAAAGTCCTTGTAACCCAAAAGATTAAGGGACCGCTGCTACTTAAGTATTTGGGAGCTAACTAGAGTTATCAACAAGCAGTCCTTTCATCCCGAAAATCTCCGGTCTTCATTTTCATTCTTTCCATTAAGTCTTTATCTTTCGAACGCATACATCGGTTCAAAGTGGTTTTCAGATAGATATTGCCCTAGATCCTACCAAGGTTCCTTCGAACTAATCATTGATAAAAAGAGGTTTTGTGAATAGAGAATCATTATTTAATTGATTAAGTTCATTTTATCAAAATCACTTTTGGAGATATATATATATATTTTTAAAACATTCTTTTTGGTATATACGGAAATATTAAACCTCTCTTATCAAAACCGTTGATTACTTAAAACTCTTTTAATTTGAATAATTCAAAATTATGTCATTTTACACTTAGGAAAACATTCCCAAAATCATTTCATTTGAATCTTAGCTAAGATTTCTCAATTCAGAACTCAAAATTTGATTGAGTTAAAACCATGTTATCTAGGATGTTACTCCAAAATCAGTAAATATTAAGTGAGTAGTATCTATAGAAATCATCTAATTCTACTCAATACCAATTCCCATATTAAACAAATACTATGGGAGGAATAACGAAAAAATCACCTTTAAATTCCACGAATAGTGCGAGTTCCCTCTTCGGGCTTTAACATCGAATAAAAGAAGATCATCTTTATAAAATTCAGGTTCCTTAAATCTTGAAAAATATTTTTCTTTATTTTTTTAAAATTTCGATCCAAGTAAATAAAATTTACTATCCCCTCAGTCGAGCCAGTACGGATAACCAGGGAAAGCAGAAATAGGTTTTCCAAACTCAAGCCTAGACACTATCTCTTTGACACCAAAAAGGCGGTTAAGTTATTTGACGGACTCTAAATCATTAAAATATTTGATCATTTCATAAATCCATCAAATTACCTTTAGTACACTTTATAAACCATTTAAAATATAAAATTTGTAAAATAATTATTAAGTTTAAAACTATATTTCAAAGGATATAGAAAAATGCTGCGGAAAGTGCCTTTTAAGCCTATTGATCAAAATGACTTTTTATTATTTTAAAATTAATTTTTATTACTCAAATAATTTTTAAAACATTTTAAGTTTATTACACAATTTTAAACATTTTAAAACATCAAAGAAATCCAGCTTTGGATTCCGAACTGCAAAATTGGGATTTTTCGAAAACTTGTTTTACTCATATTTCAAAATCATGTAATCAGAATTTGGATTTTTTTTCTTCATTGGAAAAATATGGATATAATAGTTTGTACAATTCTTATCCCAAAGAATTTCAAGCTAAATTCCAACTTTTATATTTGTTTTACTTTTATAGCGCGAAATCGCTAACTACCGTTACTCGACGCTCCTATTTTTAAGCAAAATTTTCATTTCTTTTCAAACTTCAACAAAACACTTTTGAATATTTATAAAACATTTAAAATACATGTTAAACCATTTTTAAGAGGTTTAAAAATTCCATATACACCATTTCATTGATTCAAGGAAAGTGATTTCCTTTATGCTTATCGACATGTATGTTCGTGACTTGCAAATAATTTCAACATTCATATGAAAACAACCAAACTTGATGATCAAAGCATATTAAACATCCATTTTCAACATCATATCATCATCCAACATATAGTATAATAGTTTTAGGAGTTCTCACCTTCATTTTCCCTTTAAGCAAATAGAAAAGTGGCTATATCTCCGTTACGATAGAGACAAGCAAATGAAACCAAGCCTATGACTCAGAGAGGAGCTTGTTATAGCCTTAGATGTTGTTTGGGGTGCATGGCCTAGGTGGTGTAGGGTAGTGGTCGTTGATTTTGGAAAGAAGTGGAGGAGTTTCAGACTAGTTTTGAAGTGGATTGATATTATAAACTATCATATATCTTTTTCTTCATTTATTTGTGTTATTTTTTTTCTAATTTTTATATTTTTTATGAATAAGAAGCCTAAGAGAGCTCTTAGAAAGATTGAAAAGATGAGGAAGAAGATATGAAATGGTATTAGGATTTTTGTGAGTAGAGAGGTGGTATTTATACGGAAAGGAAAAGTATAAAGGAAGACATGCAAACGTCACCTTTTGCACCACAATTTCAAAACTTCTTGAACACACCTCTCCTCCTCCAAAGCATAGCAAAATGCTTCCCCCCATGTGCTTATCATTTAATTCACTTCATATATGCATATGTTGACTTATATAAGCTTATGGAGGAAGCTTGCTTAAAATATCTTATGTATGTATTCTTAAGTGAATAAGTATGTATGTATATTTAAATATGTTCATGTGCATGCTAGTGGATGCATTTGTATGTTATATTTGTGTACATGACATATAAACGATGTTGCATTGATTTCGAATAACTTTCGTCCGACAAACCCTTGCCAATCGAAGAACCGATTCTCGGTCACATTTTCACTTATGTTTTAACGTACATATATTTGTAAACAAAATTCAAAAAATAAATTTCTTATCATTTTAAATGAATTAAAATTATAATATTTGAATTATAAAACCATATAAATTCATACATAAAATTATTTAAAAAATCGCTATTATACCGATAGAGCGATATCGATTTTTTTCTTATATGTTCAAATTAAATATATCCCTTTATAAAACTATTATAAATGATTCATTATCACTTTATAATTATTTAGAATGTATTATTATTATTTAAAATAATTATTTGGATAATTAAAATAATTATTAAACAATTAAATTTAAATTTAAATTAATTAAGTCAATGATTTAAATTCAATGTTATCTTATCGATATAAACTTCGAGCAAAATGTTTTTTAAATACTTATTCAAAATAAAATTACTATTACTTATTATCACTCAAAAAAATATTATTTGTATTATTAGCCTTTTATTTGAATAAATTTTAAAGTAAGTACAATTTATCAAAGTGATAAATTGGCGGGTCGTTATTGACTTCCCCCTCAAAAGAATTTCATCTCCGAAATTACCCAAAACAAAACCCAAAGGTTATCTCAAAAATATTTATTTTTAACTCACTTCCATACTATGTGTACAGATCATCGATACAGAATATATGATTTGATCTACTATTCGAATTCACAACTTCACTTCTAAACTAGTATTCATTCCCCGATCTTTTAGTGCGGATTTTGACTGGGCTTTCTGATCAGAACTTTAGTTCTCCTTGCATAGCTCCCAACTATGATTGAAAACTCAAGCATCTAACTATAAACCCTCGTCAATATTTGTCATCAAGAATCAAGTGATAAGTCCTCTTTCGGATAAATGTCAAAACACGTCAAAATTTTGTACTCGAATCATAGATTAAATCATGCGATGAAACAATCCATATACTTCATATAATCTTTTAGAAATTTTTTTATGAAAATGTTTCACAAACTTCTATTTCTTTTTTTCAATCTTTTATAAAATACTCCTTTATACAAAATAATTTTACATTTTTATTTCCAATCCTTTCTATTCTTTTCAAAAGATTACTATCTTTTTATTAATACATTTCTAAACATATCTTAGTGGTTTCTAGAAAACTTGTTTTCAAAATAATTCATTAAATTGATAAGTCACCATAAACTTCCTTTATCTAATACAAAATTTGAAAACATTCTTTATTTAGTTAAACTTACTTTATCAATTAACAATCCATTATTAATTAAAAATTCTTTTACACATATTTATTTCTTTACTTTTACAATTTCAATATATAAAAGTATCCATATAATTATTTAGTTCCTTTAAGTATATTCATAGTTTATTTAACATGCTTTACTTACTTTAAAATGTAATCAAAGAGATTAAAACAATTACTACCAAAACATTGTTATAATGAACTTCTCTTTTTTTATAACATGTTAATTATAATATTTTTCATCTTTTTTATAAAAGAATCTAATTCTTGTTAATATCTTTAAAATCCCATTATTAAAGATTTAAATATACTTATAAGATTTCTTCCAGAGTGTCATTCAAGGGTTTAAAAACAATTGTTGATAAAAGATCGTTTACTACAAATCCAAAACCATTTAACTTTAATTATTTACTTAAAGATCGGTGCTACTCGGGACAATCATCATTTTATAAATCTTCGCATTCTTTCATCATTTAAACCTTCCAATACTAGGGTCCATAAAAGAAGATTCCGCTCTCCCCTAAACTATTACAACTCAAAATACTACATCAAAAACAACCATTATACTCATACATACTCAACTCGTTATATCTTATTCCCATTCATCTGAGTCCAAAGATAAAGGTGGACTCCAACATCCAAAATCAATCATCACCTCCCCTTCTCCTACTTCTTCACTATCCAACTCATCATCGGCTCGTTTCCATCCTCCTCTTGTGCCTCTTCAATTCCTTGGGGTAACCATGGCTGATTCCATGGGACATGTCCCATGCCTACTGGTATTCCCGGTATAATTCCTTCTTCTTCCAACTCCTCCAATCCTTTCACATTTTCCTCCCATGGATTTTCAAATTCTCCGACTCTCTACCTTTTCTTCATCTTCTGTCGTCTCCTCATTGTTTCTTTTGATTGCGTTCCAGTCTATAGGTGAGTTGGATGATCCCTCCTACCATATAAAATTTCCTCGCTTATATTCCATATTACATTACTGTACTCGATTGACATGATAGCATTCGAGTCTTCCATCGACTCTGATTCCTCCTGTATTAGCTCTACCTTCTTCTACGGGTTCCGTTCCTCTTCCATTCATTCATCCTCCTTTATTGGTTCCAAAATGGAACTAACATGATCCGCTATCCAATTTCCTTCTAAGGCTTGCTCGGGTTCATCGTCGCTAAAGATCATAATTATTTTTGGAGCTGGGGGTGGTATAAGCATTTCGGCAATAGGGTGCCCGTCTTCATTCCTACGTATATATGGGGCATATTTTTCCCTAATCGAAGATCCACCATTGCTAGGTGGATGTCCTGGCTATTCCTCTTTGTCACTAGAGAGAACAATAAGACTGTCCTTCTCACCCCAATACACTCTAGAGGATTCCCCTTTCGCATAACTTTCCCTATATGGTTCCTATAGGGCAAACAATTATTTCTTTAGACACAAGTAATAGGTAATTGCCAGCGTATTCTTAGGTAGAGAGTTTTGGTCAATATTCAAAAAAATATTTTGAGATACATATATATATTTTAAGTAAAAATGATTTCATATAAAACCGAATTCTTTTGTATATTTATAAATAAATACACGCTCATATATAATACTCTCAAACTCGTTCTAGGGTGTTAATAACCCTATCTCTATTGAGTTACTCATCATAGGGTATTACTAACCCTATCCCTGATGAGTCTTTTACCCATATCAGGTTTAGGTGTTCGCTCAATCTAAGTTCTGATACAACAATGTGAGGACCCATTTCTTCGACTCCTAGAAATCGACATTAATACATCTTTCGTATTTATATGCCGTAAATACAAGTGCCGGAGAAGTGGATTCTCTCGAGTAAGAAAGAAAATGAAGACAGAACAAAATCTCACATATATTATTTCAACAAATAATCCTTATAGCAGAAATTACATTACATTTATCAGAGTTAATATAGATAGTTATAAATTCATGTCCTTATAAATACGGAATACTATACTACAAGAGTGTGGTGGAAATAGATCAAAATCTTCAGAAAATTTTCCGACTCCATGCTTCAAGCTCCATTTAGATTTCAACTAAACTAAACCTGACTACTAGGCTGCTCGAAAAAATTAGGGCATGTAGAGTTTAGGGAAAAGGGAAAATAAACTGTAGGTCAGTCATGGGACTGGTGTGAGAATTCAAAATATGCGTTTTGAAAACAAAAAGGTATCTCCCAAGACTACGTAGCACATAAACACGGAACGAGTTTTGACCTTATGATAACGAAAACATTTTAAATAAAAATACTTGATATTATTTTTAATGACATATCTTTGAAAACATTTGCAAGTAAACTTATTAATCTTAGTCAAAATTGTTACATTGATTAAATTCCAGCAATACTAGCCACAAAAGCGGGTTCTACAAACAAACTGGCAGGCAGTTATTGAAGAATGGATTCCATACAAATGACCAGGTGAAGGGACTACCTTCCCGTAGTACATCTCTAAAGGAGTATACTAAGATTAATAGAACATCTGCACCTCTACCAACACAAGACCAGGCTACCTTTCCCAATAGATAGTACCGAATATGTCATCATCCCGATCGTTATCGATCTATCCGAGGATCCTTATAGCATACATACACATTAATTTAAATCCAAAAGTCATAGCGAGTAGAATTTATCTAGAAGGGGGTGATAATACCCTAATGGTTGTGATCCACGTAGCCTTACCGCATCTATCCTTTTTGGCCATTTTCGGGTGTGAGGCTTGAGGTAGTGATTACCTTTCTTATACACATCATCTCCCTTTGAATACCATATTACCCTTCCATCAATCTCTATTGACTTCCATAAATATACAATCTTTGAGATCATACGTCTCAGAGAATGGTGTTAAGCTAAGAGAAGTTGCCTTCTTCACCACAAAATAGATGTATATTTATAAAAGTCAACTATCAAATCTCAAAAATTCAATGTTAGACATCCATCCATACAAGTTCGTTTTAGGATTAAATGTAACTGAAGGCACTCTCCTACCACATCCAGTTGGGAATTATACTTAGGATCAATAGTGAAAAGTCCTTGTAACCCAAATCGTTTTAGAAATGAAGGGACCACTACTACTTTAGTAGTTGGGAGCTAACTAGAATTATCAACAAGTAGTCCTTTCATCGCGAAATTCCCCAGTCTTCATTCTTCGTCCTCTCTATTAGGCCTTCATCTTTTGAATGCATACTTCGGTTCGAAGTAGTTTTCAAATAGAGACTATCCCAAATCCGACCCTGGTTCCTTCGAACCAATCATCAATAAAAAGAGGTTTTTTGAATAGTGAACCATTCTTTAATTGACTAAGTTCTTTTTATCAAAATCTCTTTTAGAGACATATATCTATAGTACATTCTTTCCAGTATATATGGAAATATTAAACCTCTCTTACCAAAACCTTTGACTACTTAAAACTATTTTAACTTGAATAATTCGAAACAATGTCATTTTACACGTAGGAAAACATTCCTAAAATCATTTCATTTAAATCTTAGTAAAGATTTCTATATTCAAAACTCAAAATTTGATTGAGTTAAAACCATATTATCCAGGATATTAATCCAAAATGGGTAAATATTAAGTAAGCAGAACCTATAGAAATCATTTAATTCTACTCAATATCAATTCTCATATTCAACAAATACTATAGGTAGAATAACGGCAAAATCACCTTTCAAATTACACGAATAGTACGAGTTCCCTCTTTGGGCTTTAGCACCGAGTACAAGAAGATCATCTCTATAAAATCCAAGTTATTTAAATCTTGAAAAATATTTTTCTTTATCTTTTCAAAATTTCGGTCCGATTAAATCAAATTTTCTATCCCCTCCGTTAGGACAGTCTGGATAGCTAGGGAGGGTAGGAAACTGGTTTTCCAAACTTAAGCCTAGACACTATCTCTTCAACACCCATAAGGTGGTTAAGTTATTTGATCGACTTTAAATCATTAAAACATTTAATCATTTCACAAATCATTAAAATTACCTTTAAATCATTTTATAAAACATTTACAAAAGATTTGTAAAAGATTTGTTAAGTTTAAAACTATATTTCAAAGGTTGTAGAAAAGTGCTGTGAAGAAGTGCTGCGGAAAGTGCCTTATAAGCTATATTGATCAAAATGACTTTTTATTATTTGAAAATTCATTTTTATTACTCAAATTATTTCGAAAACATTTTAAAACACTTGTAAGATTTATTCCACATTTTTAAACATTTTAGACATCATTTTCAAAGAAATCAAGTTTTGGATTTCGAACAGCAAAATCGGTATTTTTTAAAACTTATTTTTACTCATATTTAAAAATCGACTCATTAGAATCTCGCTTTTCTTTCTTCGTTGGTATATACAGAAATATTAAACATCTCTTATTAAAACCATTGATTACTTAGAACTCTTTTAATTTGAATAATTCAAAATCATATCATTTTACACTTAGGAAAACATTCCAAAAATCATTTCATTTAAATCTTGGAAAAGATTTCTCAATTCACAACTCAATATTTGAATGAGCTAAAACCATGTTATCTAGGATGTTAATCCAAAATTAGTAAATATTAAGTGAGCAGAATCTATAGAAATCATCTAATTCTACTCAATACCAATTCCTGTATTAAAAAAAATACTATGGGCGAAATAAGGTGAAATCACCTTTAAATTCCGCAAATAGTACGAGTTCCCTCTTCAAGCTTTAACACCGAATATAAGAAGATCATCTCTATAAAATTCAAGTTCTTTAAATCTTGAAAAATATTTTTCTTCATCTTTTATCCAAGTAAATAAAATTTACTATCCCCTCTGTCGAGCCAATAAGGATAGCCAGGGAGAGCAGGAAACAAGTTTTCCAAACTCAAGCTTAGACACTATCTTTCTAACACCCAAAAGGTTGTCAAGTTATTTGATTAACTCTAAATCATTAAAACATTTGATCATTTCATAAATCCTTCAAATTACCTATAATAAACTTTATAAATCATTTAAAAATATTACAAAATATTTGTAAAAGAATTATTAGGTTTAAAACTATATTTCAAAGGTTGTAGAAAAGTGCTGCGGAAAGTGCCTTTTATGCTATATTGATCAAAATGATTTTTTATTATTTGAAAATTAATTTTTATTGCTCAAATCATTTTAAAACATTTTAAAACATTTGAAGATTTATTACACATTTCTAAACATTTAAAACATTATTTTCAAAGAAATCCAGCTTTGGATTCTGACCTGCAAAATTGGTATTTTTCAAAAACTTGTTTTACTCATATTTCAAAATCTAGTAACCGAAATCTCGATTTTTTCTTCATTGGAAAACTATGGACATAATAGTTTGTAAAATTCTTATACTGAAGAATTCTGAGCTATAATCTAACTTTTATATTTGTTTCACTTTTATAGCGTCAAATCGTAAATTACCGTTACGCGACGCGTCTATTTTTAACTAAATTTTCCATTTCTTTTCAAACTTCACCAAAACACTTTTGAATGTTTATAAAACATTTAAAGTACATGTTAAACCATTTTTAAGAGGTTTGAAATTTCCATATACACCATTTTATTAATTCAAGGAAAGTGATTTTCTTTGCGCTTATCGACATGTATATTCGTGACTTGCATATATTTTCAACATTCACATGAAAACAACCAAACTTGATGATCAAAGCATATTAAACATCCATTTTCTTCATCATATCATCATCCAACAAATAATATAATAGTTTTAGAAGTTCTCACCTTCATTTTCCCTTCAAGCAAGTAGAAAATCGGCTATAGCTCCGCTACGATAGAGCCAAGCAAATGAAACCAATCCTATGACTCAAAGAGGAGCTTGTTCTAGCTTTGGTGTTTTTTGGGGCACATGGCCTAGGTAGTGTGGGGCAACGATCGTTGATTTTGGAAAAGAAGTGGAGGAGTTTCGGACTAGTTTTGAAGTGGATTAATATTACAAACTAGTATGTATCTTTTTCTTCCTTTATTTGTGGTTTTTTTTCTAACTTATATATATATATATATATATATTATGAATAAGAAGCTATAAGAGAGCTCTTAGATAGCTTGAAAAGAAGAGGAAGAAGAAGTGAACGATATTAGGATTTTTGTGAGAAAGGGGTGGTATTTATAGGGAAAAGAAGAGTATAAAGGAAGAATGCATATATCATCTTTTGCATCACCATTTCAAAGCTTCTCCAACACACCACCCCTCCTCCAAAGAATGGAAAAAGGCTCCCCCTTGTGCCTATCGCTTCATTCACTTAATGTATGCATATGTTGACTTATATAAGCTTAAGGGGGAAGCTTGCTTAATATATCTTATATATTTTATATTATGTATGTATATATATGTTAATGTGAATGTTCATGGATGCATTTTTATGTTGTATATGTGTACATGACATATAAATAACGTTGTATTCATTCCGAATAACTTTCGTTTGATAAACCGTTGCTATTCAGAGAACCGGTTCCCGATCATCTTTTCACTTACTTTAACATACATATATTTATAAAAAAATTCAAAAAATAAATTTTCTTATCATTTTAAAGGAATTAAAATGGTCGTATTTGAATTATAAAATCATATAAATTCATATGTAAAATTATTTACAAAAATTGCTATTATACGGGTAAAGCGATATTGATTATTTTCTTATATTTTCAAGTTAAATATATCCCTTTGTAAAACTATTATAAATGATTCATTATCACTTTATAATTATTTAAAATGAATTGTTCTTATTTAAAATAATTTTTTGGATATTTAAAATAATTATTAAGCAAATAAATATTATTTTGAATTAAATAAATCAATGATTTAAATTCAGTGTTATCTTATTGAGATAAATTTCATGGAAAATATTATTTGTATTATCAAACTTTTATTTCAATAAATTTAAAAATAAATATAATTTATTAAAGTGACAAATTGTGGGTCCTTACGTGCCCAGACCAACGAGCCTGGTGATGTTGATGCAGGTCCGGGCAAGGCGCCTTTGGTTGGACCATTATAAGGCATGCAACTTTACACACTAGCTAAGAGAAGAAAGAAGCTTGCATATAAGCTCCGTAGGAGGAAAAATGCCAAGGAGTCTGAGTTTTTTATCACTTCTATCGATGAAGAGTCTTCTTCCCAACTTTTAGAAAGCTCGATGAAAGGGTTTTCAAATCTCCAAATCCCTAATGACATCATAACTTATGACTGCCCTAACATTGATATCGATGGGCTCAATTCTTCCACCATAAGTGGTGATGGCATTCTTCCTACCAGCAAAGGAGAGAAAATTCCCTAGAGCAAGGCTAAAGCAACCAGCCCGTTGGTGGAGGGCCCTAAGACACTCACAATCATGTGCACTTCACCACATGGTTTCCATCTATCTTTTATGCAATGGTAACCTATACTCTGGTATTTGGTTTTTTGCAGGTGTGATGTCTCATCCCGAGCTTTTGATCGCTTAAGGGCTCCTCAATGTAATACGAATCCAAATGTGATTCATAATCGGGTAAGCGTAGAGAGGGATGGTGACCGAGAAAGAAGTCATCTTTCAAGGGAATCCTCCTTTTCCGAACATTAGTACCAATCTTCGTCATCCCATCATGAAGCTCAACCTAATCTTCCTATGTATAATGGTGATCAAACTTCTTCCCATGGTCACCGCGTTGCCATACCGCCTTAGCAATACTTTGATTCCTCCAGCTCCAAGCAGTCCTGTGACCGTAGGTCAAGCAAACATCCAATCATTGCTTTTGATCCATCTTTGCCAATTGTGGTTCCGAAAGCTTCCATAGTAGAAAAATTGGCCGAACTTAAGGTCATTTTTCCAAAGACTTCTTTTGACGGACTTATGTTTCTGCCCTCCATTCATACAATCCCATGGAATGTTAAGGCAATCTCTCTCCAATTCAATGCCATTTTTATACAACTTGAATCGTTCCAGCATTTAGCAGAAAAGATCTCTAGGGTGTCTATTGAGAAATAGCATGGAATCGATCGCTTAAAGCTAGAGGCAATCCACTACAAAGATATAAGCAAACATCAAGACACTAGTTCATGAACTTGACCATAAAACTGACCAAGGTAGAAAATGGTGCCAAGGAAACATCTTAGACGGTGAGTCATCTAGAAGCTACCCACAAAAAATAACTTAATGCTACCCTCAACTGCAGTGGTGTGCTTGCCTTGGAAAAGATTCCTTCCAAAAGGAGAAAAATATTTTGGTCTTCCATGTTGAGGAGCTTAAAGAGCTTCTTAAGAAAGAGGGGGAAGAGAAGATTGAAGCTCAAGAAGAATCGCAAATATATTGCGAAGAGGCCATTGAAGTCCGAAAGTTGAAGATTAATCTTGAGGATCAACTTGGTAAAATTGAAGTCCTAAAAGAAGAGGCGAGAGAAGCGGGCTGCAATGAGATGGGAGAACAGATCGAGGCCCAGGTGGAGGAAGCCAAAGAAATAGGTTGAAATGAAATCAAGGACGCTTGATCATTGAATACAACATTAAGTCCTTATCCACTGCGATCAAAGATTTCTTGTTAAGGGTTATCCTGAGTTGCTTGCCGAGGCCTGGAAATATATTGTTGAAATGAAAATTAAAACCCTCAATGTAGCTGTTTTTTGATGAAGAGAAACTAGTGCGGGAAATTCTTCATGGAAATGAACGCCTAGACCTTTCCATTGTGAGACTTTGATATTTCGACATTCTAACACCTTTTGGAAAAGGGAAAAATATCATCGAGTCTTCGGAGTCTGATCCTAAGGGCCCTTCTTTTTTTCAAGCAACTGGAGCATCGGTTTCTCTTGGTCCGAGACAGGATCTATCCTATGATCCGGACAAACCCGGTTATCAATCTAAGGTTCTAACCCTATTCTTGAAGGAGGACTCCAACGACAACTGAAAGCTAGGCAGACGCAAGTATTTTTTCTCTATTCTCCACTTTTGAGAGATGTGTTCTTCATGTCCAATAGTCATGGGCTTATCTTCTTGTTTTTGCGAATCTATAGGTCTTTAGTGTTCCAGCCAACTCCAAAAAGTAGTGCTGACGTGGAACAACAATCGACATCAACTTAGATTCCATCGGCCACCGATGCTCTAGGACCCATAGCTCAAGTTATAGGAGCGCTTGATGATGGTAAAGCCGAAGACCTGCCGTTTGGCTGATGGCCCGAATAAAGTTGTAATTACTGGCAGACATACCGATGAGCTTTGCTTAAAAGAGCGCATCGAGAGGGAGGAACTGTTGAGGATGAACCAGTTGATGTGGACATTGACAATCTGAATCTTCTCCCATTACAAGTGATCCTACATGGCGGGTCGGTTCTCCAAGATCTCCCTCCTACTTTTGAAAGCTCTCCTACCAATGGCGATAAAGGATCGAGGAAACGGACAGGCGAACGCTCGAGTGGCACCACTCCCGTAAAATTCAAAAAGGAGAAAAGACAAAAGAAATTGTCGTCACTTCGGCTCTATTTATGCATAACTTGCATAGCTGTTTTTCCCTTTTGTTGGCTGCGATCGTACGGGATCGACCCCCGTTTTTCGAATGAACTTATATCACAGTTTTGAAGCTTATTATGAAAATAAAAGTTTTTTGTTTTCTGTTGAACTCTCATATGAATTGTTACTTTAGTAGTTGAGCTATTACTTTCCATTCAATGTACTTGTATTTTGTTGCTCATTGATTTGGATAATAATCAATTAATTATATCCCAAGGCCTCCACGTGGTCGTGACCCAGAGTCAAACCAAATATAGGACTGGTTCCTTAGTGTTTTGCAGTCAAATTCAACAGAGTGAGTGATTATACTTCTGTTCTTGGTTAACAGAGTTATATGGTGGATGATCGAACTCCATCCTTAGCGAGTTTATACTCCCCTTATTGGTTTCAGGCCCGAGTTCGTGGAATAGTGAATGGTCGAACCACGCTCATCTATTTGTTTATACTCATATCCACACTCTAGGTATAAGAGTAAGTTGGTGGGTGGTCGAACCACACCCCGCTTGTGTTTATAGTCTGGTCCATGCTTTGAGGGCTTAGATTTATTTTAGTAAATAGTCGAATCATACTTTGCTTAATTGGTTAATTTACCCCAAGTTTTGATAGTTTGACTTAGTAAGCAATTGGTTGTATCCTGTTCGCTTTTGATTCATGAATGTACCATCACTTAGTGGGATTGATTTGCTTATTGGATGGTCAAGTCTCATCCATCCCTCGTTGGGCATTTCGTCCATCGAGTTGTGAACGTGGATTGTGAAATGAACGGTCGGACCATTCTCATTTCATTTAGTTCAATCGTGATCTTATGTACTCAGCTTGCTCCAAACTCTAGGAACCTGCTCGACATGTCAATACTAGTTAATTCAATATCATTACTAATATATACTACTATAGCAAACACAGACATGAAGGAAATTCAAAACTTTATTTTCCAAATAGAAAGAATAACATAATTTGTCTTATTACATATCTTTGAAAATCAAATGCTAAGTCAAATCGTGATATTTAATATAACTAAATGAAAAAGAAATAAAATAAGTGAAATTGTTTTATAAATGCTTATTATTCCACGCCTTCGGGAGTTTGATGCCATCAATAGTCGCTAGCTTGAAATTTCCCTCTCCATGCCTTTGTTCAATGACATATGGTCCTTCTATAGTAGGATTCATATGTGACGTAGCAGGAAAAAACCGTTTCAAGACGAGATCGTTGATTTCAAAGGTTCTAGGTTGGATTTTAGTGTTGTAGTATCGGGTGACTCGGTACCCACACACAGCTGCCCTCAAATTAGCTTCTTCTCGCTACTCGTCTACAAAGTCTTGAGATTCTAAGAGTAGATCTTTATTCATTCTGAGATCGTAGTAGGTCGCTTGATTAGAAGGAACTTCGAGCTCAATAGGACAAACAACTTCGGAACCGTAAGCAAGGGGGAAAGAAGTATGGTCAGTCGCGTACTTGTGGGTGTTCTTGTAACATCTCCCTACATGGAGACCCAAAACTAGTGACTACGGACGCTACAGTCATCCATAGTTATTAATCTCCGACGACTAAATACGGTGGTGCTAGATTCATTGATACACAGAACAAAGAATTATCGAAATTTTTTAACAATTCAAAATACATTTCCATATTCAAATCAAAACACTTCATGTTCATTACATAATCCCAAATTACGTTGTCCACATTCAGCAAAATATAATTATTACAAATACGCCAAGAGCAACATATGAAGATGCCCTCTTGGTTGATCAGAGTATATATTAAGGCTCATGAATTTTCCTTTACAAATAAAAACACAGCGGACAAGAAAACTCTAAATAGCTATTTTCTTCCTACACGTCTCCGAAAGTTTTATTCGTCTAAGAAGAGAACCTTGAAACCTTAAATCTCAAACTACTCAAAATTAATTGAGTACACAAGAGTTTAAGGGGAAAACAAAAACTTTGAGTTAGACATTAAGCCTGGTATGAATAATAATCTAACATCTCAAAACTTTTTGGATACCTAGTGAGACCACATCGCTTAGCGGAATGGGTTTTCTCCTCATCAATATCCTAAAATCCTTTATAAAACCATATACTATACTCTTGCATCCACAATGGTTAAAACATACAATTTCAAAATATTATGATGAAATGCATACTTGTGAATAATTAAGAATTCCCATTCCCATTTTAATCTGACACCCTATCATAATTGTAGTTTCTAGGGTGACGATTAACCTTTTTAGTTTTCATGGGTTTACTAATAACCTTGTCATAATTAATAGACAATCGGTCTTATTCATAGTTTTCATGGATCACTGAGAACCTATAGGCTCTTGTTAGATAACATAATCAATTCGTGGGTCCTCCTTAATCTATTGACTTTCCAATAACAAATAACATTATCCTAGTTTTCATAGGTTTACTAGGAACCTATGGATTTATCCAGTAACTCACTTCACATCCTAGTTTTCATTGGCTGACTAGGAACCTACTGATACATCCATTAACCACTTACTTATCCTAGTTTTCATGGGTTTACTAGTAACCTATTGACAGATGTCAATCCTTGATCTGAATATAGTTTTCATTGGTTCACTACAAGCCAATTGGCCCCTGCCAACTACTCTTACTACATAGTTTTCATGGGTTAACTATGAACCTTTTGTTATGCACCAATAACTACTTATCATAATTTTCAAGGGTTTACTATGAACCTTTTTAGTATGCACCAAAAACTACAAAGTTTAGGCATCCTATATTTTTGGTCAACCTGACTCCATGGATGCAATTCTAATCATTCAGGAGTTTAAGCAATTTATATTCACTATTGAGTTAACCTAGCTTGTTCTTCGACCCCTTTTCTCCTCCAAAATATAGTTATTGGTTATCATGTGAACATACTTTTATTTGAAGAAGCAAAACAACACTTAACAGTATCACTCCTGTGGGTTTAATGTCCTTAATATATATATATATATATATATATATATATATATATATATATATATATATCATAAAATAGTTAACCCCTTAACTTTTATTTTCAACTAGGAAATACTTTTTAAAAATTACAAGATAAAAGCCATTTTGAAACTCCTTAACACAAGCCGTGGGTTTTCCTTTAGAAATTATAATATGGGTTTTTTAAACCTTCAAAACCAAACCTCTCGACCATGTCAAAAGGTCTACAAAACAACCTTTTGAAACCATTGAAACCATTCAGCAATTTAAACCTTTCGAAAGCATTCAATCCTTATACATAAACCTTTCGAAACCAATGGACTAAACCTTTCGAAAACTTACTGGGTTCAAGTTAAAACATGCGAAAGGTCCTCTTTTAAAACTTTCAAATACAAAGGAAGCAACCTTTCAACCTTGCCGAAATGTCTACTTCGAAAGCTTATATCATTTCATTTAAAATAATAGACCTCCGCCTTATAAAGCAACTCCTTCGAAAGCTTAGGTTATACTTCAATTATAAATCAAGGGTAACTCATCTAAGTCAAAAGCCTTGAATCCATTCGAAAACAATAAGAGAAGCGGTTGGGTTTTAAAAAAAGTAAACCTTTCGACCAAGTTGAAAGCTCCTGCTTTCGACCCCTTTGAAGGGTTTTTAACATAATAAAGGCGGAAGTTCTTTTCAAAATCTCTTTGAAAGAACCTTTCAAAACACCTTTCGACCTTGCCAAAAGGTCTCTTAAATCCTTTCAAAACCTAACCTTTAGACTATATTGGAAGGTCTTATATATAAAACAACATACAAAACTCAAACCTTTCGACTATATCAGAAGGTTCAACACAAATTATAAAAAGTGGCAGTAACCTTTCAAGTTTGTTGAAAGCATTAAAACCTTTCTTTAAACATTTGACCTGGTTGAAGGCAACTAAGTCGAAAGCTCTAATTCGAAAGCGAAGCAGGTGAAAACTTTAGTTTATAAAACAAACATATCCCAACCTCTTCATCCATCAACCTTTCGACTGCAAACCATTCGACTCTATCCAATTCATTATGCACCAAGTAGTTGATACTATATGCATTGGTTTTACCTTGCTGAAAGGTTTAATCCTTTCGACTTGGACGAAAGGTTTAGGTCGGAAGGTATTATACCTAAAATGGCTGAAATGTGCTAAAAGCATGATTTTCTTATTTTTAACTTAAAGAAGGTAACTTTTTAACTAACCTGCCTCTTTTATCAAATTTTCATTGGTTATATCTTTACTTTTCAAAAAAATACTGCCGCAAATTCAGATTTAAATAATCATTTTATTTTATAAATGCCTCTTCTCCTTAAATAAATATATAAAACGTTTAAGTTCCATACCTTAAGTAATTTTATTTATTCGTCAAAACACTTAGGAAAATTCTGGAAAGATCCAAAAAAATCTATTTTAATATGTTTTGCAATATATAAAAATTTCGAACCCAAATAATCATTACTTTTACCGTAAATGATTTATAACACAATAATTCATTTTCTTCACTAGGAAATTCGTATAAACTCCATATGCACTCGGAAAATTATAAAAATTGAAATCCATCTCCAAAATCATGTTTTCTATAACATAAAATTTTCCCATGGCATTTGAAACTCATATCATCTCAGTTTTACCCTAAAACAATGCACATTCCTTATTTAACAACCTTGTTTAAACTCCTATAAATCATAAACAAACATATCATCATTCAAACCATCATAAAAAAGATTTATCCTTAAATCCGAAATCATTTGATGTAAAATTAAAATAGAGATGTAGAAATTATTATTCACCTTGCTTGAGATAAGGAGATAAGAGATTGTTTAATATTGATTTTTCTCTAGCTTGAATCCTAAGCTTTCCTAAACTTTTCTTCTTCTCTTCTAATAGCCGACCTTGCTTCTCATGATTGTAAATATTTTTGTTTTGGCGAAAAATGAACGTACAAACCTAATGAGATTAGTATAAGGGTATGAGGTGTGGGTGGCTATTTAGCCCGATGCCCTTATGTTTAATTTCCTAACCATTTATATAAGTTCGTTAGTTTTAATAAGCACAACCACCTAACTAATTAATCAACCTCCTCATCTACATTATTGTATTTAATTTATTCTAATTAAGCATCCTGAATAATGTGAATAAAATTAGGGGTGGTACAGGCTCCCCTCCTTAAATAATGTCGTCCTCAAAATTCAGTAAGGACTAACTAGTATTATCCCGCCTTTTGGCAAAGCCGAGATATCCAAAAATTAACTGAAAATCAATGATTACTAGTCATGAATGTCGATTATGCATTGCAGGTTCGCTATCGATATCGATGAATTTTGTCCGAGTCCGAATTAGGCTATAACTGACAAGACGCGACAAGCGAAGCCATGAAAACCAACATTCAAAATTTCAGGTCAATCCGAGTACATATGCTCAAGATATGATCGATGCAAGTTGAAGGAAAAAGTCGCATTTTCGTATCCCTTAGACAGCTTTGCTTCGTATCGATAGAGTCCGTATCCATCATCACGTCTCAATTCATATCCATCAACTTCGCATCGATCAGGTTCGAATCCATCAAGAAGCCTAATTTCGACTCGATCTTATTCGAATCCATCAAGAAGCCTCGGCTAAACTCGATCTCGTACGAATCCATTGGCAGAGCATGCATTTCGTATCAATTGGCTCAAGCCTACTTCGTATCCATCAATTTTCTACTTGGCTCGTATCCATCGAGGAAAGTCCTGTTCGTAACCATCAGTCTCCATTGGTTCGTATCCATCAATGTTATTGCTGTTCGAATCCATCGAGTTATCACTACTTCGTATCCATCAACACGAATTAAATAACAGTCATCGATACAAACGAGACGAGATTCACGGAGTCTAAGCGGTCAAACCGGAGCAAAAAGTGGATCAACGCGAGGAGTGCGCGCCACGTCGCCGCTAGGTCATGTGCATCATCGAGTCGAATTGATAGATTCGAATTAATCAATTTGAAGGAAGCAATGCAGTCGAAAATCCAATTTCGTAACGACCATAGCTCAAAATCCACTGATCCAAATGCTATGAAATTTTCACAGGAGATTACGTACAAGCCAAAGATTACTTCCACCAAGTTTCAGCTCCATTGGACACGATCTTGATCGATATGAATTGATTTCATATCGATCACGGATCGAGTCAAAACTCTCCAGGATCGATCGCGTGGGCCCACTCACGTGCCAGAAGAAGTCTCTCGAAGTCTGAGCACGATATCAGCCTCTTACGCCTATAAATAGCCCCCTGAAGCCTACAGAAAAAGGATCTTTCGGCTATTCAACGTCCAGACTCTGCCGGTTTCAATTCTAGATCTCGCCGTTGCTGTTATACTCAAATTTCTTCCTTACAATCACTGTAATCAACTGTAACCAGCAAGGATAATCAAAAAAAAAAATTTAAAATGGACATAGGCCGGAGATAGCCGAACCACTATAAATCTCATGTTTCTGTTTGTTATTTCTGGATTGTTGTTTGTTGTTTGCTTAGATCTGAGATTTGTGTATGAATATTGCTGATCTGTATTCATACACTGGTGCTTTCACGATACTTAGGGTTTGTGACCATTTTTGGCGCAAACACTTTGGTGCTTTCACTGAGAAACAACTAGCACCTGCTACACCAGACTTGAAGTTCAGATTTAAAAGCTTGAAGGATTCAGATTTAGAGACAATGACTCGACAAACCTGTAGAAGACAAAGAGCTAAGAGAAGCCAGTAGGAAGGAAGTCAAGAAGCATCCTCTGGAGGTGGAGAAGGACAAGCTTCGATTTACATTACCAGGGACGAGAGGGAAGCTATGGCGAATTCAATGCATGAAAGGATAATGAAGAGTCAGCAGGAGATGCTGCAGAATTTTTTCGAACAGATAAGAGCAGTGAATGTGCAGAACCTTGGACCAACTACAGCAATTGCGAGTGCTGAACAAGGAGTTAGGATTGCAAAAACCAACGGAGGTCAAGCTCAAGGTCAGAATGCAGAACCAAAAGGCAATCAGCAGGGACTTGGGGGCAGACCCTCAAGATCTGATACTGGAAGACCAATGGATGGAGCTCAGCAGGCTAGAGTCAATGCCAATGTTACTGAGCCACATGAAGAGTATGTACCAGAATTCCCTTCGAGACTTGGGGGGCAGGATAGAAATATGACAAGGGGGAAACCCGGGATGGAGATGAAAGAATGATTGGTCTAGTGCGACGAATCATGAGAGGAGAATCGTCGAGTGGAGGATTGGAAGAGGTCAGTCGGAGTTCGTTCACTCCGAATATCAAAAATGCGAGGAACCCTCCAAAGTTTATGTTACCAATGTTGGAACCTTATGACGGAAAGTCAGACCCGACCATGCACATTACAAGATACATCAGACATATGGAAGTGCTGGGAGCATCCGAGGAAGTGATGGCGCGATGTTTCCCTTTATTTTTATCAGATTTGGCTGCGCTTTGGTTCAGACAACTAGAAACTGGATCGATCAGAACATGGGGCGAGCTTGTAGATTGCTTCATGAGACAGTTTAGGGTCCATGTGACGCGACCCAAAAGTGTGATGACTTTGGCTTCAATAAAGCAAAGGACTGGAGAGTCTATAAAAGATTTTCTACTATGATTCAATGCAACGGTGGCTTTTGTGGATCGCCTGGATCCATCGATGATTTTGATGGCGGCGGTGGCAGGAGTTGGGGAAGGCACCGAATTCAATGATTCTTTGGCAAAAGATCCACCACAAGATCTTGGAGAATTCTATCTGAAGCTGAAAGATTCATTCGCCTGGAAGAATCACGAGCCAAGAGGCGAGAAACAAACGCTGTTCAGGGCGAAGGAACCGCCGGGAACAGTATGAAGCAGACAAAGGAAAGATAAAGCAGGATGACAGACGTGATGGTCCTGACAAACGAAAGAAATTCTGAGAGCCCAGATTCAGGCAATACATAGATTTGACGGCAAGTCTGGAAAGATTTACACTGAAACTCGGGGGCAACTCCCCTATCGAAAACCACCCAGGAGAGATCCCACAGAGCGGGAGCGCAGAAGCGGAAAATATTGCCTATTCCATGAGCTGGATGGGCACACTACCGATGAATGCCGCCACCCGAAAGATGAGGTGGAAGAACATGCCAGGAGTGGTAGATTGCCACAATATACCAGAGAACAGACAGCGGCAGTAAAACCTGAGCAACTGCCGCCTCCGCCTAACAGAACTGATCCTGGATCGGGATCATGACTCGTCATCAACTGATTATGATGGCAAGGGTCAAGTTCAGGATTTGGACTTTGGTCGATTAGATTTCTTAGATTTGATTTTAAAAAACTAAAACAACTATTCCACTTACTCATGTACGGGAACCGAGAGATCCCTAGGCATGCTCTGAGATGGCAATAGACCGCTCCGCCCAGAGAGGCAATGTCTAGTTTTTTCCCGATGTTTGAGATTGAACATCTAGGACTTGAATTTAATAAATAAACTTGAATTTCTTGAAATAAACCTTTGACCGGAGAGTTAAAGGATGAATATTGAATACCAACATAAAAATGATCGCTTTATGATCCTACCCGGAAAGGCAGGGTCCGGAGTGCAAGAAGTGAGTTGCTTCGCTAGAGAGCGACATGATCGACTCACTTAACGTCGTTTCCCATTCACCGGAGAGTGATTGGATCGGGATTTGATAAGAGCCCGGAGAGGCTGTGATCGGCCCACGACTTAGGACATGACATCGCTTGATGTTCAGATACACTGAACCGGAGTGCAAGAAATTAGTTGCTTCGCCGGAGAGCGACAGGATAGACTCACTTAACGCTGTTTCCCGTTCACCGGAGAGTGACAGGATGGGATCCGGCAAGAACCAGGAAAGGCTATGATCGGTATAGAACGATCAAGACATCGTTGTATGCCCTAGCTGGGGCCAGAGTGCAAGGGATAGGAGGCAACGCCGTAGTGCAACAGGATCTTTCTATCCGATCGATAAGTCTGGAATGGACTTGGCAAGGGTCCGGAGTGACCAATGATAGTCCAGAGAGACCGTGGAATTTCATTCTTAATTTCCACAGGAAGAAATGGATAATGATTTGGCTTCGAATAGCCGCGAACTTGATTGACACTACTATAAGCTTTGAAGAAAACATGAACTCACTGCATTTGACTTAAAGCTATTCAAAACACACCTTTTGCCAAAAGGCATGTTTTGGGGGGAAAAGTGTTATCCCACCTTTTAGCAAAGCCGAGATACCCAAAAATTAACTGAAAACCAATGATTACTAGTCATGAATGTCGATTATGCATTGCAGGTTCGCTATCGATATCGATGAATTTTATCCGAGTCCGGATCAGGCTATAACTGACAAGACACGACAAGCGAAGCCATGAAAACCAGCATTCAAAATTTTAGGTCAATCCGAGTACATATGCTCAAGATATGATCGATGCAAGTTGAAGGAAAAAGTCGCATTTTCGTATCCATCAGACAGCTTAACTTCGTATCGATAGAGTCTGTATCCATCATCACGTCTCAATTTGTATCCATCAACTTCGCATCGATCAGGTTCGAATCCAATCCATCAAGAAGCCTCATCTAAACTCGATCTCGTATGAATCCATCGGCAGAGCATGCATTTTGTATCGATTGACTCAAGCCTACTTCGTATCCATCAAGTTTCTACTTGGCTCGTATCCATCGAGGAAAGTCCTGTTCGTAACAATAAGTCTCCATGGGTTCGTATCCATCAATGTTATTGATGTTCGAATCCATCGAGTTATCACTACTTCGTATCCATCAACACGAATTAAATAACGGTCATCGATACAAACGAGGGGAGATTCATGGAGTCGAAGCGGTCAAACCGGAGCAAAAAGTGGATCAACGCGAGGAGTGCGCGCCACATCGCCGCTAGGTAACGTGCATCATCGAGTCGAATTGATCGATTTGAATTAATCGATTCGAAGGAAGCAATGCAGTCGAAAATCCAATTTCGTATCGACCATTACTCAAAATCCACTGATCCAAATGCTATGAAATTTTCACAGAAGATTACGTACAAGCCAAAGATCACTTCCACCAAGTTTCAGGTCCATTGGACACGATCTTGATTGATACGAATTGATTTCGTATCGATCACATATCGAGTCGAAACTCTCCAGGATCGGTCGCGTAGGCCCACTCACGTGCCAGAAGAAGTCTCCCGAAGTTTGAGCGCGATATCAGCCTCTTACGCCTATAAATAGCCTCCTGAAGCCTACAGAAAAAGGATCTTTCGGCTATTCAACGTCCAGACTCTGCCGGTTCCAATTCTAGATCTCAACGTTGTTGTTATACTCAAATTTCTTCATTATAATCGCTGCAATCAACTGTAACCAGCATGGATAATCAATAAAAGATAAAACTTTGAAGTGGACATAGGTCGTAGATAGTCGAACCACTGTAAATCTAGTGTTTCTGTTTGTTATTTCTGGATTGTTGTTTGTTGTTTGCTTAGATCTGAGATTTGTGTTTGAATATTGCTGATTTGTATTCATACACTGGTGCTTTCACGATACTTGGGGTTTGCGACCATTTTTGGCGCAAACAACTAGCAAACATAGAATCAACTGAAACATCTCCTAATAACCATACCAGCCTATTTGACTAGTAACCAATCTATATAAATCTGATATAAACATACAATCAAAGCAGATCAGGATAAGCCTCTCGAATCCTGTCCTCCGTCTCCCAAGTATAGCCTTTCTCGTTGTCGCTCAACTGAACCTTAACCAACTTAACTGTCTTGGTCCTCGGCCTTTTCTCATATCTTGATACAACCCGAATTCGATGTCTAACAAAAGTCAAACCGGGCTCTACTACTAAGTCCTCCAACTCTATCTGAGGAATAGTAGCCTCTGGATCATGTGCATAATTACGAAGATGAGACACATGGAATACATTATGGACACCTGCCAAACTGCTCGGCAACTCTACTATGTACGTGAGATTTCCAATCTTCTCTATAATCTGAAATGGACCGATATACTTCGAGGCGTTCCTGATTTCCAAAATCGTACCACATCCTTCATTGGTGATATTTTAGTGAAAACTCCGTCTCCCACTAAGAACTCTAGGCTTTACGCCTTCTGCCCGCGTAACTCTTCTGCCTAGATTGAGATTCCTTCATCTGTCTTCGAATTATCTCAATCTTTTTTAACGCCTCTCTAACCAAATCCAGATCTAAAACCAATCTGTCTCCAGTCTCTAACCAACATGTTGGAGATCTATATGGCATTCCATACAAAGATTCAAAAGGCGCCATTCCTATACTAGTCTAATAACTATTATTATAGGAAAACTCAATCAGATGTAGGTGATCTTCCTATGATCCACCAAAGTCCAACACACAAGCTCTCAATAAATCTTCGAGTACGTTATTGACTCTCTCTATTTGCCTATCCATCTATGGGTGATATGCTGTACTCATCTTGAGCTTGGTACCCAATACTTCCTATAGACTCCTCCAAAATTCGTTAGTGAACAATGCATCTCTGTCACTGACTATGCTATTAGGAATCCCATGAAGTCTAACTATGTTCTTCATGAAAAACTTTGCTAGAACTGGTGCCATCCTGGTTGAATTTACCAGAATGAAATGGGTACTCTTGGTCAACCTGTCCACTATAACCCATATGCTTTCATTTCCTCTATTTGACCTTGGCAACCCGTCTATAAAATCCGTCGATATCGAATACCATTTTCAAACTGGAATATCTAAAGGCTAAAGTAACCCACTTGGCTTCTGATGTTCAGCTTTCACTTGTTGACAGTTAATACACTGCCTAACCCACAAGCCAACATCCCTCTTCATGTCATCCCAATAGAAGCTCCTCTTTATGTCTTGATACATCTTGGTCCATCCATGATGAATCGTAAATTTCGATCGATGACATTCTTTTAGAACTTATTTCCTTAAGTCCTCTACGTATAAAACACATAACTGTTCCTTCTCCCTCAACCATCCTCTTAGGTCAAGACTAAAATTTTTTAGGTCTAAATCTCTGATCCTTCTTCAACCCTTCTAATCTTTTCGGCTAAAACTGGATCTTCTCTTTACTTAGAAGCTATCCTTTCGATCAGCACTGGTCGAACTTCTAAACAAGATAACATGGCAGTACCCTAACTTGAACTAGCAGTAGGTCTCAACTACACCTCACAACTAGCTAAAGCCTCTAGATCCCTCCATTCTACCAACATCGGTAATACTACATTATGATGTTTTCTACTGAGAGCATTTTCTACCTTATTTCCTTTCCCAGGAGTATACTCTATACCGAAATCATAAGCGACAAAAAGCTCCAGCCATCTTTGCTGCCTCATATTCAACTACTTCTGAGAGAATAAATACTTTAATAACTTATGATCGGTATACAACTCAAATCTCTCTCCCAACAGATAATGCCTCCAAATCTTCAAGGAAAGAATCATCGTTGCTAACTTCATATCTTGAGTAGGATACCTTACCTCATGCGATCTAAGCTTCCGAGATGCGTAAGAAATAACTTCGCCCTTCTCCATCAATCATGCTCCCAATCCAGTGCTACATGCATCAGTGTAGACTACCAACCCTTGGTTACCATCTGGAACTACTAGCACTGGCGCATTGGTCAATAAAATGCTTTAACTTAAGGAATGCTTCTTCACGTTTTTCGGACCAAACAAACCTCATGTCCTTCCTTGTCGCTGCTATCCGTGAGAAATCCTTGATGAATCTCCGATAATAACCCGCAAGTCCAAGAAAACTTTTGAACTTGGTTTACCATCTCTAGTCTCTTCCAATTATTGACCGCCTCGATCTTAACTGGATCAACTGATAATCCTTTCTTTGAAACCATATGACCAAAAAAATTAAATTCTTTCTTCCAAAAATGACACTTGGAAAACTTCACCCTCGGCTGATTTTGCCTCAGCGTCTCTAACACCACTCTAAGACGAATCTCATGCTCTATTTCATCTTTAGAGTACACCAAGATGTCCCTTATGAACACCAACATAAACCTATCCAAGTGCTTTCTGAAAACTCGATTCATTAAATCAATGAAGAAAGCAAGCGCATTTGTCAATCCAAATGGCATTACAAGCCAATCATATGAACTGTACATAGTTTAGAATGTAGTTAAAGGAATACTGTCTTCCGCCACTCTCAACTGATGGAACCCCGTCGCCAAATCCAATTAGGAAAATACTCTGTCTCCATACAACTGATCAAACAAATCATCTATCCTCGGCAGAGGGCACCTATTCTTGATCATCCTTTCGTTCCGCTTACCATAGACGGTGTACATCCTTAACGACCCATCTGGTTTCTTTAAGATGTTGCAACATGATATATTTCCTAACACATATATGAACTTAACAAACTATGTTACATGTTACATTTAACATATAAAAACAAATGCACTTTGAAAAGTCAAAATTAACAAATAATTCAAAAAGTAACATGATTTGGCATATACCTATTAAACAAAATCAAATCAAACCATCTCTCTCACCATTAATGCTCAAGTCTCATCATTTATGGAAAAGGAGCAAAATGGTATTTATGTAATTTGGAAAGTAATAAAAAGAGGCAAAATCATTACATAAGGGCATAAGTCAAATCCTAACCTCATTTCACATTTAATATCATTTCTTCTCCATTAAGCAAAGGTCAAATCAAAGGTAAAAAAGTAAATGAAAAGTCAGAAAAGTAGTCAAGGATAATATGGTCATTTGGTTGTAAAGCTCAAGTATAAATAAACATCGATACCTTCCATTTTTTCACAAAATCATTTTCTACGTTCTTCCCTAAGCTCTTCTTCTCCATCTTCTTCCACTTCCATATCCATGGCATCCAACCTCTCTTCCACTTTCATGACTTCATCCATCTTCTTCCACTATCTCAACCAAGCACCACTACACCATTACCATCCCTCAACGTCTTGGCCAAATACCCTACCCACCTCCTAAAACCCACGCCAAGCTCTACCACCCTACACCCGAGCTCCACCCACCACCTATAGCCAAGGCTGCGTCTCCAAATCACCTACCCACCTCAAAGCACACCCACACCCACCTACCTGCCTACCAAAAGCCATGCATACCTCGTAGCCTAGGTCGTACACTCCAAACCCCCTCTTAAGCCCAGGCCACAAATAAAAAAGAAAAGAAAAAAAGAAAAGAGAGCTGAAAACGAAAGCAGTTTGAAATGAAAATAAATTAAGGCGAGATTTCGAGATGTTCGAAAAAAAGCATTAGTTCGAGAAGCACCTTAGCCTAGATTGATGGAGTGGATATAAAGGTGAGAAATCCTCATCGCTTTTGAAATTATACTTTGATTATGTTAAAATAATCACCTTTATACCATTACAACATATGAATGTTTATTGTTTGTTAATATGGATGATTAGATAGTTTGTTAGATAATTGAATTGTGATAATATATTCCATTATTGTATTAATAGTGAATGTTGGATTTGAAATCATATGTTATGTGGTTGGTTGAATGGATGTTATGTTAATGATAAATATTGATATTGATTATATTCATTTTGATTAAGTGATCCCTTTGTTAAAAAGACCCAATTTTGGTAATATGATACACTTTGAAAAAATAAGTCTCTTTTCAATTATAGTGAAAATTAAAGTAAAAACAAAAGTGAATTTGGAATTTGAAGTAAAACGAGATTAAAAAGGACAGTTAAAGTGAAATTGAAATTGAGATGAATAGTGAAATTGATATCGATTCTGGAAACTGAAGTTGAGATTAAGGTAGAATTGAAGTTTAAATTGAAATTAGATTTGAGATCTAAGTTTTAATTGAGTTTAATTTGAAGTCAAAAACGAAATTGAATTGAAATTGGAATTTAAAATTTAATATTAAAATAATGGGAATATAATAAAATTATGTAACGAACGCCTTTTTGGACAGTTTAAACCGACGATCAAATACATATGCCGGTTCTAAACCATTCAAAAGGGCAGATGGTTATTGGGGTAAATAAGAAAAGAAGAGGAAAGAGAAATAAAGGAAATGAAAGAACACAAAATCTCGCAGCGGAACGATAAAATATAATAGTCAAATAAACAGTTCATGAAGCTGTTTACAATACTTTGATCATTATTTATACAACATTTATCAGAGTTATACATATACAACAGAACAAATAAAATGATGCAGCAGACAGCATAATGCAAGGATAATAATAGTAATAGTATACCAAATCTTCGTCTTCATCCTCCAGAATAGATCTTCAAAAATCTGAAAACTCAGGACTGACTCGAGCGTAATGAAAAGACAAACACTCGAGTCAGGACTAAAATATCCTTATGAAAGTTAAATCAATCGTAAGTAAATATGAGTGTAACGACGTCAGGGATGTTTACGGGGTTTTACATCTCCTATCCAGTGTCAACGTGCGTGCAATAACTTAAGAGATGTTATGGGATTTTCCATCTCTCAAGGATCCGTTAAACTATCTACTAGGTAGTAATGTACGCTAAGTAGATAATGCCTATCAGTAATATAAAGTATCAGAATAGCGTTAAGGCGTTACCATAATCCCCTTAACACATTTTTATAATGCCATAGTCTATGCAGCACCGTAAACCTCACCGTAAACTAGTGGTTATTAGAGGGTACCCCATAGGTATAACACAAAACAAAACGTAGTGGTCGCGAATATGATAATCAGTATGACAAGGTACATGAGGCGATACCAACTAGGATACTAGTAGTTGCGTGATCCGGACTGATGTTGAGCATAGCCAGCAGCTACCCCAACACCGCGAAACAACACTCCCAAATCAAGGGGTGCACCCAAATCGAATCACAAATGTAATAGATATGGTATCGAAGAAGTGTGTCCGCTAGAGACGGCGAACCTCAATGGCCCGGCGCAGCTCCTGTTTTAGTCATGTCAGGGGTCATCCAATACCGTTCTCTTTCTTCAGTCAACGCGTTCACCAAACCGTCCACTTCATTCTGGATCAACACTCCGCGTATAATAGTTATTAAAGTGGTGTTCGGTATCGACAGAGAGTATGTCCATATCCGATCCCGATCTCTTTAATAACTACGTATTATTACACCGTTGGCTCTTTTACATTTCAAATCGATTCATAATTGATATCAAAATATCATATTCGCTTCAAAAATCAAATCCATTTCAAATATCATCGTATCAATTCAAATGTAAGATTCCGTTTCAAAAATCATTTTTCGCATCAATATCTCAGCTCGATTTCAAAATCATTTCGAATTTCAATTTAGGTTGCAACTTCATTTAACCCAATTCGTATTTAAATTCAAGATTTAAATATAAACATTTCACCTTATTGACCAGCTTAGAATTTTAGAAAATAGTTTAAGTAGTTTAAAAGCAGTTTAAATAATTAAAGTAGTTAAAAATACTTAAAGTCTTAAAATGGATTTAAAATAGATAAATTAGTTTAAAATAATTTAAATTAGGTTAAGTAGATTAAAATAGATTAAAATAGTTTAAGTACTCAAAGATGGTTTATATAACTGAGTAATTTGGAAAATAAAATAAAACAGCTTCAAAACCAAACCATTTCAATTATAACTTCCCAATTCAAAACAATTTCAATTTTCCTTCTACCGATTCGATTTCGATTTCGGTTCAATCAACGTCAACATCGACTTCAAATTTATTCAATTTTATATTCACTTTCAATTAATTCAATTTCAATTTATATCAATTTGGAGCTTGATTTTTCAAAAATATCCATTTATAACACTTAACAGAATTATCCATCAATATTCAAGTTTAAATCCAAATTTCAAATATGATTCAATTCCAAGCTCGATTTCAAAATATCATTTTTATATCACTTTTACTTAGTAATATTCAAAGCTCGAATTAAGGTTAAATTTTTAAACAAATCAATTTTCGAAATTCAATCATATCCCGATTTTTAAATTCCAAAGTCTCCACTTTAATTATTTAATAATTTCTTTTAACCAAAATTTATTTCAACATTCCAAACTCAATTTTTCGATAAATTCGATTTTTATTCATTGATTTCTATTTATAACTTTTAAATCAAAACATTCAAATAAATTTCAAATCGACGATTTTAAAATTATTAATTTAGTCAATTCGGTGTCCGTATATAATTTTCTATCCTATGGCCAAGTAATTATTTATTTCAATTAAATGTCAGGGATGAATATATATCACTTAAATCAAATCACAGTTTCATATGTATGCCTAACAGGATATGTATAAGCAAATAAACATCCAAACATTTAAATATCAACCAATAGTATCCATCGAAATACATCATCCAATAGACAATACAATTCATGGCAATTTCATAGTTATCAATGACAGGTAATTTAATCGCAGTTCAATTTCAATTTCGATTTGACTGTCAATTTAAATTTTAACGGTTAAATCAAATGACAATCTATATGACAATTAAATTTTATCAAACAACGACAAATAAAATTCATAACACTTCATAATGTCAAATTTAACTAGCATAAAGATATTCAGTACGTTGTGAGCGTTATAAAACGCTCACCTTGATTTCAATGTAGCTCCAGCGTTTTATTTCGAATAAAATTAAACGAGCGTTTAATTTTACCCGAAATTTTCACTAACTCCAAACGACTCCAATCCAATTCCATAGCGTAGTGCTCGTCGAAACGATTCCAATGCAAAAAGTTTCGTCCAATTCCGACCTCGTATGACAAAGATATGATAGTTTAAAGTTAACACGAATTTTTATATAAATTAATTACAACTTTAAGTTAATTTTTAAACCTAATCCACCATCTGTCGTTGCTTCCAGGAGACCAAATCTAGGCCGATGATGCTTTCTTCTCTCTCGCGTTCTTTTTCACGCACGCGAAACCCAACACGCGCCAACTAGGGTTTTGAACGCACCCTCCAATCGTCGACGAAACCCCATCACAGCAGCACCACGTCGAAGCTCGTCTCGAGCTCGACCCACGCCGGCCGACCGCACCCCCCCCAGTGCCTCCATCGCTTCGTAAAACGTGCATGAACGGCCAGCCTTCACGGAAAAAATCCCATCGATCCGCTTGACTATAGAACATCACAGCCGTATGGATTTAAAGCTTGCATCTAGATCTAGAAGTTTGTAGTTGAAATGTTTTCGAATCAATTCGTGGATTAAGAGAAATTAAGAGAAGAATGAGGAGAATTTATGGCCTTTGAATATGATAATGGCGGCTGTGTTATAGCCCTTAGGGTTTTGGAGCAAGAATGAATATAATATCGTGCATATATAGAAATTCTGACGAACACTATTCATTCCGGATTTTCCAAACTCCAAATCTCGCGCGGTGACCCGCGTTCCTAGGGTTTATCCCGCGTTCCGGACACAATGGAATAGGTTTCGAAAGCCAATTCAATCATCTGTGCGAGTTATGGCAATAAACGATCGATTTTGAATTAAATCGGTTAACTAAATTTCTAGGCGTTTCGGCTTGCCCCGGACAAACGGTAAATCCGATTGACACGAAATTTGAAATCTTGCAATAATATCACATTACGGATCCGATGAAACTGGTTTCGTCGATATCCAAGACTGTTTGAAAAATGGCTATTTTAACTCGTCAATTAAATATTAAAATATTCAATTTTCACAAATTTACTTTTATTTCGATTTTAAAAGTTCTACAACATCATTCTAACTTTAATATGATAAAATAAAATTTTACAAATCATTTCTAATCATATTATACCCGTTATTCAATTATCCAATAAATTCCAATTTTTAAAATCTTATTAACTCTATTATAATCCCAATATAACCTACATTCACTTTGGAAACCAATTTGAATCATATTAAATCAAATTTCAATTATTCACTCTATTTCCATATATTAAATTTCAATATCAAATTAATCATATCAAATTCGGAATTTAATTATTCAAACAATTGTAATATTAAATTTAAACAAATTTGATTATTCTTAAATCACCATCTTTTGAAATATTCAAAACAAACTTATAAAATTTAACAAATTCAAATTATAGAACAACCATTTTCATTAAAACAGTTATTCAATTCCCGTTATTCAATTATTCAATAAATTCCAAATATTAAATTTAAACAATTTAATTGTTCAATATTTGACGGATTTCAATATTGGATTTTTAAATAAAAATTTCATTATCAGTCGATTTACTATATTACACCAAATGTATTCCACATTATTATTTAACTACAGTTAGAGATAATGCACTCAACTAATATATAAACTTTCATTTCAATTGCAATTGGTTCACAAATTCAATTCGACTAACTAAATGAATAGGTAACTTAAATAATTATCACCGTTAACTTTTAATTAATTATAAGTTTATTATTTACAAACAAGCATCACAATTACCTATACAATACAAATTCATTCAATTACCTTTGACTACATATTATTTCAATTGATTTGGGATTTCATTCAATTCATAAATAATTAACTTAGATAAATTTTTTTGCTTTTCATTCTACTTATTATTATTCCAAACGACTTACAAATTTTTTTCTAAGCACTAAATTATGAAATCTTTTAAATTAGCTGTTTTAATTATCGAAAATTTACGGGTCGTTACAAATTATAATAAGGAAACGGTGAAAATACCTTTTGAATACTTTAAAAAGGTGAAAATATTGATTTAAAATGATTTTAAACGATTTTTAAGTGATAAATTCAATTTGAATAGATTATTTCAAATATTGAAAAATAAGTTAAAAGTAGGTGCGTTGCGCAATGGCATTTCGCGATTTCGCGCCGAAGTTCAAATGAGTGTATAGGGTGGGATATAGCTCAAAATTTTTCGAGATAAGAAAATTCTGGACTATCATATTCATATCTTCGAAACGAAGAAATAAAATTAAAATTTCGTTAAGTATATTTTTATATATATCCAAATCAATTTTCTAGAAAAATCGCGCTAGTATAGTTAAGTGACCATAACAGGAAATCCATTTAAATGAACGTTTTTAATATTGGAAAAATATGGAATAAATTTGATAAGTCTACTTAAATAGTTTAAATGATATTTGGATTGGAAAATATGAATTATAAAATCTTTAAAAGTTGTTTAATTCAAATTAGCTTATATAGTACTTTCCGCAGCACTTTTATGCTGCGAATTTTATAATTTTTTAATATAAGTTTAAAAGTGACAATTTTTCCTGGAATCAATTATGAATGTTTTAAAAGGAAAACTAAGTGTTTGAAAGATAATTTGGAATATTTATAATCAATTCCAAAATAAAGTCGATAACTGAGTTTGCAGAAATGACTAGTACATTTTTCCCATCTGTGAGATCTAGGAAAATAAAACAAGGTGTTTAACTAAGGTTAGGGATGGAGTAACCAGTGCCCTAAACTTACCTAGCCTCTGTTTTCTTTTCTTAGGTGAGGGGTGGAATAGATTGAAAGGAAAGCCGGGATGCTACAAAAAAAATTATATTGAGTTTCTGAAATAAAAGAAGATCGGTATTATCCAAAAGTTAAGCAATCTCCAAAATGAACAAATTACGACTTGGATTGCATAGAGATAATCTTCTTATACTTGGTATTAAAATTCGAAGAGGGAACTCGTCCTATTCATGGAATTTTAAAGGCGATTTCATCGTTATTCCACCCATAGCACTTGTTGAATACGGAAATTGATGTTGAGTAAACTTAGAACGATTTATATCATCCTATTTACTCAAAAATATTTGCTAAGATTGATTTTAGGGTTTATCGTAAACGATGTCTTAAATAACATTGTTTTTGACCTGCCTAAAAGCTAAGGAATTTGGATCGAGAGCTATCCAAAGCAAAAGAATGAATTACTTAGAATTATTCTAAGTCAAAAGAATGATATTTCAAAATCGTCCGAAAAGAATTAAAGTGAAAAGTGACTTAATAAGTTTTGTATAGTCATATTCACTATTTATCGATAATTAGATTTCGAAGGAACCAGGGTCGGATTTGGACGATTCCTATCCAAAAATCACTTCGAACCAATGTATACGTGCAAATGTGAAGACATGTTGAAAATGATGATTATTGAAGACCGTGGATCTTCATAGCGTGAGGACATCTTGTTGACATGCTCTGGGTAGCTCCCATTATAGAGTTATATATATCAGTGGTCTCCTCATTGTGGAGTTTTTTCGAATTGCAAGTACTACTCGCTACTAGTTGTAGTAGGAGAGTGCCTTCGGTTTGTCCTGTTTTTGGACAACTTGTATGGACGTTTGTCTGACATTGCATTTCTAAAAATTACGTACATCGGTTTTTATAAAGTACACCAATGATGGCGGAGAAGGAAACTTCTCTTATCTTAACACCCTCCTTGAGACATACGAGCTCAAGGGTTGTATTTTTGTGGAAGGCAATTAGTAGTCGACAGAAATGGCAGTATGGCATTCAAAGATGTGATATGCGCTATGTGAAAAGGTAATCGTTGCCTTAAGCCTCATCAACCGTAAATGACCGAAACAGGGTTAGATGCGGCTAGGCTAAGTGGGTCATTCCCAGTTAGGGTATGACCATCACCTTCTAGATATATTTCTCCCCGCTATGACATTCGGGATGTAAATTAATGTGGTTTATATGCTACAGCGGGCTCGGTTAAAGTTCCGTAACGACCGCGGGATGACATTTTCGGTACTATCTAGTTACATAGGTAGGCCGGTGTTGTGTTGGTAGAGGGCAGATGTTTTGTGCCTCTAGACATGTATCTAGAGATGTACCCATCGAAAGGTAGTCCCTTCACCTGATCATTTGTATGGAAATCCATTCTCCAATAGGAACCTACATTTTTGTTTGTAGAACCTAGTATGTTGGAATTTAATAATGGTAACGATTTTGGATAAGATTAATAAGGTTATTTGCAAAAAAATTCGAAGAGATGCCATTAAAATAATATCAAATGTTTTGATATAAAATTTTTCTAGTCATCATAAGGTAAAAACCTGTCCGTGTTTATGTGTGGCGTGGTCTTATGAGATACTCTTTCTTTCTAAAATTTAAAGGCTGATATATGACACTGTCATTTATTATTGAGTTTTTCTCACGTTGGTTTATCAAGCCTGATATGGGTATTTTCAATACTCGGGTCAGATCCGAGTAGTTTTAGGTTTAGGTTAAGACGAATGGAGTTTCCCGAGGAGAGGTTGAGATATGCATCTACGTATCGACATATTCTATTACCGGCTATGCTTAGTTTGTTGTTTTAGTTTAAGGTTTGTCAGCAATTGTGAGGACAGCTGTTTATAACTATCTAAGCTAATTTAGGTTAAACTCTGATACATGTATTTAAAAGTTTTTCCACTGTAAAGATATTTGTTCAATATTATATATTATTCCATTTGTGTGAGATTCTATTTTGTCTTATTTTCTTTTTTACCCTTGATCATCCACACTTCCATGCAACTTGGGTCGGTCATGAGCGGTTTATGGTTTATTGTCCGCGCAAAGCGTACGGAATTGTGGGTCGTCACATTTAGTATCAGAGCTTTTGGTAAAGCGAATACCGCAGCCTGATAGGGATAAGTCTCATCAGAAATAGGATTAGTAATATCCTAGGATGAGTAACTCATTAGAGATATGGTTAGTAACACCCTGGAATGAGTTACGAGAGTATTATATATACGAGTGCATATTTGTTGTTTTATAAAAGTGGTTTTGTTTTTAAAAAATAGTCAATGAAATAATTTTACCTTGGGTTTGTATTTTAAATATTAAAAGGGAAATTATTATTTTTAGGTTAGAAATTAAGAATTGTTTGTAAGTTTGTATAGCAAAAGTAAAATATGAATATCTTGTGATTAGAGTTGCACAATTTGACTATAAGATATTCCATATAGAATCAATCAGTTGAAAGCTATACTTTAGAACTTTAATCATATACCCTTAGATATTTAGTATTAAGAAATAATAATGATTAAGTGATTATCATAATGGATGGATTTAAAAGCTAAGTACAAATATCTTGTGAAGTAAAATTCACAATTTAACTATAAGATATTTGTTGATAATATTGAAGCTAGAAGTTGTAATTGAAGAAAGTAAAAAGAAAATGCGTACTTAGAAAAATTCTTACCAACAAGATAGGAAAAAGATAAAACTAAATTAAGACTTTTTGTAAATATATTATAAAAGGGTAAGTTCTATAACGTATAAGGAGATAAGTTAATTTGAAATTTAGACACTTTGATAAGGTGAAAAATTAAAGTGAAATTCAGGAATAAGAGATAGAAGAAATATCATCCTAATATAAAACTTTTAATTAGTGATACATTTAGGGTAACATTTGTAATTCATAATGAAGTAAGATTGAAAGTGGATAGGTTAGAAAAAAATTTAAAAAGGGTTGAAAAGAAGTTTTGAATACTATCATTATGAGGTTAATTGTTGGATGAAAATGTTTAAATAACAAATACCACATGAATTAAGTTTCATAATTTGGCTATAAGGTATTTAATGGATTTAAGGTTAAGAAATTTGATTTAGAAATTGATAGGTAAACAAGTTAAGTAGATAAGCATAGAATTACACTTAGTAAAGTTGTCTTATTAACATATAGACTAGATAAATAATATTAGCTAAATTAAGACCTTAGATAAATAAAATTAAGGATTAAGTTTTATAGCTTATTAATTTGAGATAATAGTAAAATTCCACATTAGTTAAACATCCTAATTGAAGTAATAATAGTATGAAGTTTGGGCAGATGTATATTTAAGTAAAGGTATATTTTTACAAGTTTAAGTCATATTTGAATGCTTAAGTAACAATGGATTTAGAAGAAAGCAAATGGTTGTGAAATAAATTTGGATTAATAGAAATTTAAAAGAAATGTATTAGGTAAAAATGAATGTGAATAAGTACATAAGTTAAACGTGGATCATTTTGGCACCAAAATTTTGATCTATGATTTGAGTACAGAACTTTGAGGTGTTTACACCAATCCGAAAAAGGATTTATCACTCGATTCTTGACGGCGAACATTGATAAGAGTTTATGGTTATGTGCTCGAGTTTTCTATCGTAGTTGAGAGCTATGCAAGGAGAGTAAGGCTTTGTGATCAGGAAGTCTGATCAAAGTCCGCACTAGAAAATTGGGGGATCGATGCAAATTTGAAAGTAAAGTTGTGGATTCGAATAGTAGATCGAATCAAATATCACATATATTATGATGTTTTGGGTCTGCCTACTTTGTAGTTGGATAGATATCTTAAATAGTAGACACTAAGATATAGTGTTGGACTAATGTTTTGATATGTGTATATATATAAACCTCAGATGTAGTACATGCTCAGGTCAGGGGATGAGTTATGTTGGACGTATTCATTTATATCGATATAGTATCAGTGTGGTTGTTTTGGGATGTATAGTCTTGTTTGGTTGTTGTATATATTATCTTAAGTGTGCAGTACACACTAAGATGTGTACGATAGAAGTCTGACTTGATGTATGTATATGTAACCTTAAGTACGTGATAAGTACTCAGGTTAGTGTAGGGAATCTCTATACGTTTATTTGGCATCATTTGTTTTAGTGTCGTTATGATATCGACCTTCTTCTTTTTCTATCATGAGTATAAATAAGTCAAAATATTTTAGGATATGAGTATGAGATAAATTCCTTTATTTAACTTTCATTTCGAGGATGAAATGCTTTAAGTAGGGGAGAATGCAATGACCCATAATTTCGCTACTACAAAAATGAGAGATTTTTTTATTTTAAATTAAAAAGGGTTCAAAACTTAAAATAAATAAGTTATATATAATAAATAATAATAGAGGAATTATTTATTATTATATCTACTAAATAAAAGTATAAATTTGGATTTAGAACAAAACAACAAAAGTTAGGTTTTGTTAAAAATAAATAAAGGCTTAAATAAATAGGTTTAAATATTTATTTAAACAAATAAATCTTATTTAAAACATCTAATAAAGATAATGAAAGTAATTAATATATTTCAAAATGTGTTAATAATCATTTTACAAAAATAATCAAATTTTGTCGCATTTTGTCAGTTTTACATACACTGTAAAATTTGAGATTTTGATATTAGTTAAATTGGATTTTAAAATCTAAAGAGACGTGTTTAATTAATTTAAAGAAGTAAAAAGTTCATTTTAAAGTTTGATTTACTTTAATATATAGCTTAACAAAAAGGTTAAATTGTGATTGTAAAATATGTCAACAGAAACACCGTTTCAACCGAAACAAGTTATCGTTAAGTTGTTACAACATGATATGTTTTCTAACTCATATATGAACTTAACAAACTATGTTACATGTTACATTTAACATATAAAAACAAATGCTCTTTGAAAATTCAAAATTAACAGTTAATTCAAAAAGTAATATGATTTGACATAAACCTATAAACAAATCTATACTAAACAAAATCAAATAAAACCATCTCTCTCACCATTAATGCTCAAGTCTCATCGTTTATGGAAAAGGAGCAAAATGGTATTTATGTAATTTGGAAAGTAAGAAAAAGAGGCAAAATCATTACATAAGGACAAAAGTCAAATCCTAACCTCATTTACATTTAATACCATTTCTTCTCCCTTAAACAAAAGTGAAATCAAGGGTAAAAAAGTAAATGAAAAGTCAAAAAAGTAGTCAAGGGTAATATGGTCATTTGGTTATAAAGCTCAAGTATAAATAAACATCCATACCTTCCATTTATTAACAAAATCGTTTTCCACTTTCTTCCTTAAGCTCCTCTTCTCCATCTTCTTTCAGTTCCATATCCACGGCATCCAACCTCTCTTCCACTTTCATAACTTCATCCATTTCCTTCCACCACCTCAACCATGCACCACTACGCCATCACCATCCCTCAACGCCTCGGCCAAACACCCTACCCACCTCCTAAAACCCATGGTCAAGCTCCACCACCCCACACCCGAGCTCCATCCACCACCTATAGCCAATGCCAAGCCCGTTAAACCACCTACCCACCTCAAAGCACATGCATACCCTACCAACCCGCCTACCCAAAGCCACACAAACCCCATAGCCTTGGTCGTACACTCCAAACCCCCTCTTGAGCCCACGACCTCATATAAAAAAACAAAAACAAACAAAGAAAAGAGAGAGGAAAATGGAAGTGGTTCGAAAGGAAAATAAATTAAGGCGAGAATTGAGACGTTTGGAAAAAGCACATTATTTCGAGAAGCATGGTATCCTACAAAAAGATTGATGGAGTGGATATAAATGTGAGAAATCCTCATCGCTTTTGAAATTATATTTTGATCCATCTTTATACCATTACAACATATGAGTGTTTGTTGATTGCTAATATGGATGATTAGATAGTTTGGTTAGATAATTGAATGGTGATAATATATCCCGTTATGGTGTTAATAGTGAATGTTGGATTTGAAATCATATGTTATGTTGTTGGTTGAATGGATGTCATGTTTGTGATAAATATGGATATTGGTTATGTTCATTTTGATTAAGTGGTCCTTTTGTTAAAAATACCCAATTTTGATGATATGATATACTTGAAAAAATAAGTATCTTTTGAATTAGAAGTGAAATTAAAGTAAAAACAAAAGTGAATCTGAAATTTGAAGTAAAACGAGATTAAAAAGGATAGTTAAAGTGAAATTGAAATTGAGATGAATAGTGAGATTGAAATCAATTTTGGAAATTGAAGTTGAGATTAAGGTTGAATTAAAGTTTAAATTGAAATTAGATTTGAGATCAAAGTTTTAATTGAGTTTAATTTGAAGTGAGAATTGCAATTGAATTGAAATTGGAATTTCAAATTTGATATATTGAAATAATGGGAACATAATATCATTATAATGTAGAAGCGATGAAAGTACCTTTTGAATACTTTAAAAAAATAAAAATATTGATTTAAATGATTTATAATGATTTTATAAGTGATAAAATTCAATTTGAATAGTTTATTCCAAATATTAAAAAATAAGTTAAGACTAGGTGCGCCGCGCAACGGTAATTCGAGATTTCGCACCGAAAAGTTCAAATAAGTGTATAGAGTGGAATATAACTCGGAATTCTTCGAGATAAGAAAATTTTAGACTATTATATCCATATCTTCTAAAAAAAGAAAGAAAATCAAAATTTCGTTGAGTAGATTTTGAAATATATCCAAATAAATTTTTATAAAATTACGCTAGTACAGTTAAGTGACCATAACAGGAAATCCATTTAAATGAACGTTTTTAATATTGAAAAAATATGGAATAAATTTGATAAATCTATTTAAATAGTTTAAAATAGATTTTTATTGGAAAATATGAATTATCAAATGGTTAAAAGTTTTTAAATCAAATAAGCTTATATAGCACTTTCCGTAGCACTTTTATGCTGCGAATTCTTTAACTTTTCAAATATAAATGTGAAATTTTTTCCTAGAATCAATTGTGAATGTTTTAAAAGGAAAACTAAGTGTTTGAATGATAGTTTGGAATCTTTATAGGCAATTCCAAAATAAAGTTGGTAACTGAGTATGCGAAAACGACTAGTACATTTGTCCCACCTGTGAGATCTGGGAAAATAAAACAAGGTGTTTAACTAAAGTTAGGGATGGAGCAACTAGTGCCCTAAACTTACCCTCTATTTTCTTTTCTTAGGCGAGGGGTGGAACAAATCGAAAGGAAAGTCCGAATGCTCTAAAAAAAGATTGTATTAAGTTTCTGAAATAAAAGAAGATCGGTATTATCCAAAATTTAAGCAATCTCCAAAATGAACAAATTATGACTTGGATTGCATAGAGATAATCTTCTTATACTTGGTATTAAAATCCGAAGAGGGAACTCGTCCTATTCACAGAATTTAAAAGGTGATTTCACCATTATTCCACACATAGCACTTGTTGTATATAAAAATGATGTTGAGTAAAATTAGAGTGATTTCTATGATCCTATTTACTCAAAAATGTTTGCTAAGATTGATTTTAGGGTTTATCGTAAACGATGTCTTAAATAACATTATTTTTGACCCACCTAAAAGTTAAGGAATTTGGATTGAGAGTTAAGTGAGGAAATTTGAAATATTATCAGGAGCAAAAGAATGAATTACTTAGAATTATTTTAAGTCATAAGAAAGAGATTTCAAAATCATCCGAAAAGAATTAAGTGAAAAGAGACTTAATAAATCCTGTATACTCATATTCACTTTTTATCGATAATTGGATTTCGAAGGAACCACGTTGGACTTAGGTGATTCCTATCCGAAAACCACTTCGAACCAATGTATACGTTCAAATGTAAAGACATGTTGTAGATGATAATTATTGAAGACCGTGGATCTTTGTAACGTGAGGACTGCTTGTTGACATGCTCTGGGTAGCTCCCACTATAAAGTTATATATAGTGGTGGTCTCCTCGTTGTGGAGATTTTTCGGATTGCAAGGACTACTCGCTACTAGTGGTAGTAGTAGAGTGCCTTCAGTTTTTTCTGTTCTTGGACAACTTGTATGGAAGTTTGTCTGACATTGCATTTCTAAAGATTACGTACATTGATTTTTACAAAACGTACATCAGTAGTGGAAGAGAAGGCAACTTCTCTTAGCTTAACACCCTCCTTGAGACGTACGAGCTAAATTGTTGTATTTTTGTGGAAGGAAATTAGTAGTCAATGGAAATGGCAATGTGGCATTCATAAATGTGATATGTGCTATGTGAAAAGGTAATCGTTGCCTCAAGCCTCATCAATCTAAATTGACTGAAACAGGGTTACATGCGGCAAGGCTAAGTGGGTCATTCTTAATTAGGGCATGATCATCCCCTTCTAGATATATTTCTTCCCGCTATGACATTCTGGATGTAAATTAATGTGGTTCGTATGCTAGAGCGCGCCCGGTTAAAGGTCGGTAACGACCACGGGATGACATATTTGATACTATCTAGTTACAGAGGTAGGCCGGTCTTGTCTTGGTAGATGAAAGATGTTCTGTGCCTCGGGACATCTATCTAGAGGTGTACCCATCGGAAGATAGTCCCTTCACCTGATCATTTGTATGGAAATTCATTCTCGAATAAGAACCTATGGTTTTTTTGTAGAACCTAGTATGTTGGAATTTAATAACGGTAACAATTTCGGCTAAGATTAATAAGTTTATTTGCAAATGGTTTTAAAGAGATGTCATTAAATTTTTTGATATAAAAGTGTTTTAGTTATCATAAGGTAAAAATCCATCCATATTTATGTGTGGGCATGATCTTATGAGATACTCTTTCTTTTCAAAGGATTTTATTCAAAGGCTGATATATGACACTGTCATTTATTATTAACTTTTTCTCACGCTGGTTTATCAAGCCTGATCCAAGTATTTTCAATACTTGGGTCAGATTGAGTAGTTTTAGGTCTAGTTGATGACGGTTGGAGTTTCCAGAGGAGAGTTGGAGATATTCATCTATGTATGGACATATTCTATTATCCACTGTGCTTAGTTTGTTGTCTAATTTTCTTTATTACCTTTGATCATCCATACTTCCGTGCAACTTGGGTAGGATATGAGTGGTTTATTGTCGGCACAAAGGGTACGTAATTGTGGGTCGTCACTATTGACCTAGGTGTCGATCTCCATATATATATATATATATATATATATATATATGTTCTTGTTTTCTCTTTTATTTCATATCTCCTTCATACTAGCTCGGATTCCAATATTCTATATATGGAAATTGACCAGAAAATTACCACGGCACAATGGTGCAACTCCCGTGGCTCAATTCTGATAATTTCACAATGTTATATTATCATTTAACTAATTTGTTAATTAATTATTATAGCTTAAATTTTGGGTTATTAAATTCATTTGTTGTGCGTACATTTTATTTCATGTTCGATTTTTAATTGATTTCCAACTTGTTTGCTTTATATTTACAAATTGCACTCATTTCTTCCATTGAAGCTACCCTAACTGATTTTCCTAAAGACAACTGCCCCTCGTGCATTCTTTATACTTCTCATTTGAAAGGAATGGCTTCTTCAGTTGTTAATGAAATATGAAGCTTAAGTTAAACAAATTGTGGTCTCTAATGCGGACCTCATTAGAGAAAGAATCCAGCTATTGACGAAATACGGGATTAACAGCATTTAAAGTACAAGAAGAAAATTTGTGAGCTAGAATAGTCCAAACAAGGTAACATTTGGTAATATGAATGCATTATCAAGCAACGCTTGTCGATAAAGGGATTTGAGAGGAAGATTAAGCTCATACAAGACTGCATTACCGAATAGGTAAGATTATTATAAGACATATAGAGTTGTTACTAGGTCATCTATGAAGATGAGATTAAAAAACTCAAAATAGAAAGTGGCCCTCCAACTTTCTAAAGAAGATGATCCTAAAACGTTCATTCCTAAGCGGCTCCCGCCCCTCCTTTGAGTATGGATGCGGATGAAGTTTCGCAAAGGTAGAAGCGGTTCACTACATACTATAAGAATAAATTTGGTGAACTAAGAATTATTTATGTAAAATGATTGAAAGACTTGACTGGTGGTGTGAAGATGGGGAAGTATTCCTCCACCTACAATTTGTTTGGCCCATTTTCAAACAAGACTAAGAAGACGAGAGTAGATATTTTGGATGACTTTGCGTGCATGCTTCGCAACTGCTATTAAGTGGATTAATTGTCTCGAGGAGCAGATACAGTGCTTAAATACCATCGTACTGACCTTAACTATATCTTCCTTCCATCCAACTTCACTTATGCATGTGCAACCTGGTCTAGTTGGTAAACTTAAAGAGGGAAGGATTAAGCATACCATGGCAAAGATGTCCTTAAAATGTATGGTTGACGTCTTTTCACACTTTACACCGACCTTAGACTTAATTTTTCTCTACATCGAACCGACTACACATTTAACAAATGCGATCTCATTAACCACTAGGTAAGGGCCAACTACAGTTCTCATGTCACTTTTGATAAACACGGCGTCGTTTGTAAGTGGTTATTTCAAGATCAACAGACCTCCCTTAATCTTCTACCCCTGTATGAGATTCTACCTTTGGTACTATGCCTCTCGCTTGTGGAAAACCCTATGCTTAGTTAGTCTTCATGATAGAAGGATCATCATAAACGATCCTTTTGACATGGACTCGAATTTATAGTGTAATTTGTATTACGATGATTGTTGATTATGCGAACGTAATTTCCTTAGCATTAAGCTTAAGCATTTATATCTTATGTTCCTAATAAATTATGTATGTGTAAAAATATATCTAGGTAATAGCTAGGCTATAAATTTTTGTGTTTTACATGGTGAGCTTTGTATAGATTATGGAATTGTACATGACTTGTTTTCTGTATTTTGTTTCCTGCGCTGCTTTTTCTCTATCCTTCTTATTGATTTCCTACGCAGATATTTATGTCATCTAGCCTATGTTTTCTAAACTTGGTTGGCTTTTTTGCATTCATGCCTTATCATACACTTGCATGGTCTTCTCTGTTGATGATGTAGATTGATTGTGTTTTTACTAGGAAGTTTGGTTGTACATTTACAACCTATTTCATTCATGCACATGTTTTTAGTAACTAGTTTGGGTTGTCCAGCATCCTCACGCCTAGTGTAGTAATTGGCTGAAAAGCTGGACTGCATGTATGCAATTCAATGAATTGGGGGGATATTGATTTTTGATTTTTTTTCATGCACCTTCTTTTGTGCATTCCATTTTACTTTGTTTTGGGACATGATTAGATCAAGGTGTAACAATCAGCATCTCTTGACATGCCAAAAACACACATTAAAAGATACGGATCAACGGTTTAACGTAAAAAGTGGCATCGATGACTAAGATATCAACAAAGAAATAATCTATCTAATCCAAGTGTCATCATAGTGGAAAAATAATATCAAATATAATGATAATCCCAGAAACAACAGTAATAAAAATCAAAGAAGTATCAAAAATATCCAATCTCAAAATATCTTATTATCGTAGTCTTAGAAAATCATCGGTGCATATTAAATATCAGAGTATCACAAATATAATTCCTCATTAGCAAAGTATTGAAAATGCAATTGTACTGATAGGAAATACATGATAAGATGTAAACAAAGGTAGACTCTAAGCACAATAATCTGATGGTAGTAATGGACTTGTCAATGACTAATTGTCCACCTGTGGTGGGGGAAAAATGGAATGGGTCAGACATAAAGTCTGGTGAATGAGAACAAGACCAATAAGGAAATTAAATACAACTGACTCCAATTCTATTCTAAGTGATATAGAGTGTATACAGTGTCCGTGTACTGAGGTCACATGCCTGAAATCATAAGTCAACAGTTGGATAACACGTAGGATAATAGTAGATCGCAAACGATTGCCTAATAATTAGGAAGAAACCCGCGGTCACGTTAACTCATACTAGAGCTAGAAAGGAAGAACAAACATGTAAGCTCACACAATGACACATCGAATGCATCCATTCCTAAACCCTTGATCCTAGCAGCAAAATACCTCTTACACTCCACTGGCTGTTATTACACCTAACTCCTACCAGTAGTGGATATGACCTAACTTTAAATGCCATAAGCCCATACGAGCACAACAAACAAACAAGAGACCTAAAATCCCAATCGGGCACATAAGTGAACCTTTCACTGCCTAAATGACACACCGTATCCAACTTCATGATATGGAAAAAGTGAATTAAAATCGCACCTTAAAATAAAAGACATAAATGTCCACCGGTCAAACAGTCTAAAAGACAATAGGGTCCACAAATCTGAAGGCATAAGGTTGCTAAACAGTATAATAAGTCCAAAAGTTGCATACAACATTCGACCTATGTCAATCTTAGGTCGATTGCCTATAAGCTAATAGCACAAGGCTCCGAACAGTTTACTTAGTCCAAAACAACATATGACAGTCGACCTTTGTTAATCTTAGATCAATTGCCCACAAGTTAACGTCTTTAATTTGCTTATTTTATAATTGATATTTGATTTAGTTATTTTTAGCTGTCAACATATATTATAGCTAATCATTATGCAACTTATCATTATGGAACTAATCATTATGCTTCAACAAAAATTAAATCTAATAATTACGCAGACTAATCTTTGCATTTGTACGATATTAGATCTAATCATTAGTTTCTACAATATCAGATCTAATTATTACGCAATCCAATAATTACGCAACTTTCACATTATTTAGATCCTCAATTTAACCATACAAAATCATGTTTTAGCATTAGATTTAGGATTCTAAAACTTGTGTATGTCAATTGCAATTAGAGAAAAAGATTCATTATTTCAGATTCCAGATTTACAATTTCAATAGATTAAATTTTGAATCGACAGTCAAATTGGAATAAGGTAGAACATAAAATTTATTAGTCTTGTTATCATTTAAAAATTTAATAGATAAAATTTATAATTTACAATCTAATCAAAAAAGGTTAGAAATTGGAATCAATTAGTTTAATAATCTTATTAAAATCTATGCCCACTCAGCTCCGTCCTAAGCTCTAGTTTGCCCCAAACACCATAAGCCTTTTTCTTCAATCTCCATTTAAATCCCTTCTCAAGTTGTAAAATATCCCTTATTTTTATTTTTAGCTTGAGATTTGGAAGAAAATTGGAGTTCAGAAAATTAGAGTTCAGGATTTTATTTTGACAGAGCTTCATTTTGACATAGCTTCATTAGGAAGAAGAAGATTTGGTTTACTAGCGCCTGGCTATGAATATATAGGCAACACCCTCAACCAATACTGTTAGATCAGTGCCCTAGCTGATCTCTATTGCTCTTTAAAGCCTTGCCACACATGAAAGAATCTGAGAGGAACAAATTATACGATTAAAAAATCGTGACCCTGAGTTTCACCTGAGGTCAAGTCGACCGCCCATCGGCTTGGTCGACTACCCATGGTCGACCCGTCCCATGTCGGGTCGACCGCCTTGTGGTCAATTATTTATTATTATTTTATATTTTTATTTATTTTTCTAATTAATATTCACATTCATCCAAAACTTTATAATTTTCCATTTTATCTTGGATTTCAACAAGTTATGTATGAAAATTGTCCAGAAAATTACTACGGACACAAAGGTGCAAGTCCCGTAGTCATATTCGGATATTTGTGAAAATTCTCCATTTATGCTAATTCTTAACTTCTAATTATATTTTCTTATATGTTTTCGGAAAATTCTAGGGTGTTACATTCTCCCCCCTCAATGGATTCCATCCCCTCAGTGGATTACATTCTGGGGTGTTACATTCTGGGGTGTTGTACTCATCTTGAGCTTAGCGCTTAAAACATTCTGTAGACTCTTCTAGAATTCTCTAGTAAATAATGCACCTCTATCACTGACTATGCTACAAGGAACTCATGTAGTTTAACTATGTTCTTCATGAATAACTTTGCCAAAACAGGTGCCACCCTGGTCGACTTTACGGGAATGAAATGGGCACTCTTGGTCAACCTATCCATAATGACCCATATACTCTCATTTTCTCTACTTGACTTTGGCAATCCATCTATAAAATTCATGGATATCAAATTCCAATTCCAAACTGGAATCTCTAGAGGCTAAAGTAACCCATTCAGCTTTTGATATTTAGCTTTCACTTATTGATAGTTTACACACTGCCTAACCCACAAGACAACATCCCTGTTCATGCCTTCCCAATAGAAGCTCCTCTTTATATCTTGATACATCTTCGTCCCTCCATGATGAATCGTAAACTTGGATCGGTGACATTCTCCAAAAACTTCTTTCCATATGTTTTCAACATCTAGAACACGTAATCGCCTCTTCTTTCTCAACCATACTCTCTGGTCAAGACAAAAATCTTTCAAATCATCAACCTCTATTCCAACCTCAAGCCTTCTAATCCCCTTGGCTAATAATGGATCCTTCTTCTACTTAGAAGTAATTCTTTCGATCAACACTGATTGAACTTCTAAACATGACAACATGGCAGTACTCTGACTAGAACTGTCAGTCGATCTTAACTGCACACCACATCTAGCCAAAGCTTCTAGATCCTTCCATTCTGCAACATAGCCAACACCACATTAAGAGCATCCGGTACTTTATTACCTTTCCCTGGTTTATACTCTATACCAAAATCATAAGCAGCCAAAACTCCAGCCACCTCTACTGTCTCATATTCAACTCCTTCTGGGAGAATAGATATCTTAAAGACTTATGATCCCAACTCAAATCTCTCCCTAAGAGATAATGCCTCCAAACTTTCAAGGCAAAAATCACCATAGCCAACTCTAAGTCATAAGTAGGATATCTTACCTCATGTAGTCTAAGTTGCCTAGATGCGTAGGCAATAACTTTACCCTTCTACATCAACACTGCTCCCAATCCAGTCCCACAGTACACACCACAAACCTTTGGTTTCTGTCTGGAACTACTAACATTGGTGCATTGTTCATCAAATGCTTTGACCTAAGGAATGCTTCCACACGATTTTCGGACCAAACAAACTTCACCCACTTCCTGATAAGCTTAGTCAAAGGCGCTGCTATCCGTGAGAAATCCTTGATGAATCTTCGGTAGTAGCCACAAAGTCCAAGAAAAATTCTTATCTCGATCACCGTCTCTAGTCTCTTCTAATTATTAACAGCTTCGATCTTATATGAATCGATTGACAATCCTTTCTCTGAAACCATGTGACCAAGGAACTTAACATCTTTCTTCCAAAAATGACACTTCGAAAGCTTTGTCATTAGCTGATTCTGCCTCATTGTATCTAGCAAAATTCTAAGGTGATCTTCTACTATCTCTCATCCTTAGAGTATACCAAAATGTCATCAATAAACACCAATACAAATTTATCCAAATACTCTCGAAAGACTTGATTCATCAAATCCACAAAGAAAGCAGGTGCATTCATCATATCGAATGGCATTACTAACCACTCGTATGAATCATATCGGTTCGAAATATTGTCAAATGAATATTGTCCCTTACCACTCTTAACTGATGGAACCCCATTGCCAAATCCAACTAGGAAAACACTCTGGCTCCACTCAACCGATCAAATAGATCATCAATTCTCATCAAAGGATGCTTATTTTTTTACCGTCCTTTCATTCAAATTACGATAGTCGATACACATCCACAATGACCCATCTGGTTTCTTTACGAATACCGACGACGCTGCCCAAGGCGAACTACTTGGTCTAATAAATTCCTTACTTCAAGATCCACTAACTGCACCTTCAAATCCTTTATCTCAATCGGTGTCGTCCTATTAGTTGGTCTACTCATAGGTTCAGGACCTAGCACAAGATTTATCCAGAACTCAACAGCTCATTTTGGTGGTAGTCCTATGACTGGCTCAAAAACATCTGCAAACTCTCTTGCTATTCGAACCTGACTTAAATCTTCTCCTACTTCCATTGCACTTAGCAAAGCAAAACTACTCATGTTAGAATCCTCTACTTAGAATATAAGTCGGTTATGACTATCAGGGAGTCTTAGTGATGTCTTCCCATCTTGGCAAAATATCCTAGCCTCATACCTTCTCAACCAAGCCATACCCAAAATGACTCTGAAATCTACAAAATCGAATACATACAGAATGCATGCAAACATATGACCTAAAAAGTCAAGTTCTAACTGGTCATGTCTCATCCCTAGAGTTACATACCCTCCTATTGGATTCGCAACCTCTAAGGAAGTAACAAGGTATATGGATTCTAAGCATAACCTATTAACCAAATACAATGACATAAATGAATGTGATGCACGAGTATCAAATAGTATACTAACTAGTATACTTGAATCAAAAACATACCTTCCATCATAGTCTTTCCTTTATCAGCTGTAGTAGGCTTAGCCTTTGATCCAAAAGCAAAGACCTTTCCTTTGTCCACCCTGATTGGATCCACACACCAGTTCTTGTAATGCCCAACTTAATCATAGTCAAAGTACTTCACATTATTCTTGTTTGCAGCCTCCTTACCCTTTCCTATCCAGCATTTGTGAGCATAATGATCCTTTTTGTCACACTTGAAGCATATTAAATTAGCCTTTGCCTTCTCGGCAACATCCGCTTTTTGGGCTCCCATCTTCTTAAAGAATTTCCTCCTGTTTCTCTGAGAACCCTGGGATTCAACTGGCTTCTTCCTAGCACTACCAACCAGCATCCCCTTCACACCGAATGCTTTCGACCTTATTGGATGACATCCTTCGAAAGTGTTAAAATCTATCTTCAAAACGTTAGGCTCCTGCCTTTCGAATACTATAAAACCTATCCTTTGAAACTTTTCGATTGTATTAGAGTATTAACATTTAAGTTTAGAATCATAGCTTCAAAACCAATTGAAAGTACCCCTTTCGAAACTATTGGAAGTAACCCTTCCAAAACCATTGAAAGTCCCCCTTTCAAAACCATTGGGCTTATACTTAAAAATATTATTTGGGTCAAAGTGGATATAAATGAAAGCATATCTTTTGAAATTATCATATAAAGATATTGGGGAAAACATGACGGCGTCGGCACCATCCCTTTCGAAAGCTTTTGATCAATTAAAATGAAAGATTGAAGGATAACGTTGAAACTCCTTTCAAAGTCATTGCCCTTGAAACCCTTGGACCCTTTCGAAAGCATTTAGGAAGTGACTTATCTTTAAAACAAACACTATCTTTCGAAAGCATTGAAGACTTCAATACCATCGAAAGGCTAAAGAACGGCAGTAGGGCTTCGACTAAGTCGAAACCCCTTCTTCCTAAAACAGTATTTTAAAGGTAAAGGAACCCATTCGAAGGAAAAAAATAAGTTGATGGTAACTCCTTTGAAAGCTTTAAAAAACTTCGTAAGAAAACATATGCTTTAACTCCTTCGAAGGCTTAAATAAAACAACGGCATACGCTTCTCTTTTTAAAACAAATCAAGGTATCGACCCTGTGGAAGCCATGCTTTAGACACATAGTCTTCCACCTTTCTCCAATCCACTGTGTACCTCTTTATGATACCTTGTAAATTGGTTTTGGCTTAAGAGGTTTTGACGGGTTGAAGGCAGAAGCTCTAAGTGGAAAGGAACTTCTAAAGAAGGCAGAAGCAACTTTTTTTGGGTAAACCTGGTTTAATGCTAATTAAAGCAAACACTTTAATAACTAACCTGCCACGTGTAAACACGAGATTGGTTCCCTTTAACTTTTCAAATTCTTTACCAAAATAACTGTCACTAATTTCGGATCTAAACCATGGTTAAGTTAACAAATAAGCCCTTCCATTAAGCAAAATCAAAACTGCAAAGAAGTCCCTCTTCTAAAATAATTTAATTTGCATAGAAAATCACTTAGGAAAAATCCCCAAAAATTAATCATGTCATCTAACATATCAAAATTTAGACCCAAATTCTCAATATATTTTTTGAAATAAATTTATAAACTTAATTAAACATATTTTCCTTTGAAAATTCATAATAATCTTTCTATATCTTGGAAAACTATAAAAATTAAAACCCAACTTCAAAATCATGTTTTACACAACATAAAATTTTCCCCTGGTATTCTAAACGATAATATAAATCGAGTTTGCCGTAAAACCGCATATAATCTTATTTAAACATTCTTGTTTAAACCAAATAAATTATGATTCATGGATCATCATCCAAATCATCATAAAAAATAATTTACCCTTAAATCTGAAAACATATGATTATAAAATAAAATAAAGATGAAAATATTATTCACCTTGATTAAGATAAGAGATTGGATTGAGATTGATTTCCTCTAAGCTTGAATCTCTAGCTTTGAATTCCTCTTCTCTTAATTGCCAGCTCCTCTTTAAGTTTCTGTTTACGTTTTCAAAATGACATGAATAGGAATGAAATGGTAGGAATGAGAATATGTAATGGTAAAGGTTATGTGTGACAAATTCCTAATATACCCTTATGTAAATTAATTGGCTTATAACCCATTCTTAAGCCCATTTAATTATTTTATTAAGCATGGCCTTAATTAGATTTGTTCAAATCTCAAACCCCTTATCACTTAGCATTTACATTATTCTATTTAATTTATCTAATTAAATCTTCTGAATAATGTTTTAGAAAATTAAGGGTGTTATAATAAGGTGACAACAAGTTTGCCTTTACAATAAATACAATGGAAATAAAAGAACTCTAAGTAGCTAACATTCCTCCTGCATGTCACCACAAGATTTACTCATCTAAAAGAACAATTGAAAACCCTAAACCTCAAACTATTCAAAATCAATTGAGTACCCAAGAGTTTAAGGGAAAATAAAAACTTAAAGTCAGACATAAAGCCTGGTATGAATAATAATCTATCATCTCAAACCATTTAGATATCTAGTGAGACCATGCCGCTTAGCGGAACAGGTTTTCCTCTTACTAGTATCTTAAACTTTTATAAAACCATATACCGTGCTCCTGCATCCACAATGGTTAGAACAATTCAAAAACAGTATTATATGATTATCTGCAAAATAAGTGAATCAATTCTTGATTACCCATCCTCATTCATTTTGACAATCTGTCACAGTTATAGTTTTTGGGGTTACATTAACGTAATAGTTTTCGTGGGCTGACTTTTAATCGGTGTAGTGATGACTCTCTGTCCAATAACATAGTTTTCATCGGATCACTAAGAACATATTGGTAACTTCAATATCTTTATTTTTATCCTTGTTTTTATGGGCTGACTAGGAACCTGTTGACTAACAGTCAATTTCTTAATCTTTATCCTAGTTCTCATAGGTTGAATAGTAACCTATTGACTAACTGTTAATAACTTAATCCGGATTTAGTTTTCATGGGCTAATTATAAACCTATTGGACCCTACAAATATCAAATCATAGTTTCATTGGCTGATTATGAACCTATTGGACCTTACCGATATATTTTCCATTATACAGTTTTCATGGACTTACTGTGAACCTATTGGCCCTTGCCAATATCTTTAATTAGAATTTTAACATTTCTTAAGTTATATTCACTACCGAGTCAACCTAGCTGGTTATTCTACCCTTCCCAAAGTACTTTTAGGGGTTAATTACAATATGAATAAATATATGAAGAATCAATCATAATAATACCAACCCCTATGGTTTAATGTCCTTGAAATCAATATATGTAAAACTTGGTTGAACCATTTAATCTATTAATTAAGGAAAACTTCTTCTATTTCAAATCTTTTTAATTTTTTTATGCCATGGTTTACCTTAAAAATGAGATTTGGATTATTTGTTTTGAAAACCATAAAACATCACTTTCGAAACCCCTGGAAAACCTCCTTCGAAAGCAAAGAAAACTCCTTTTAAAGACACTATGTATACCTTTCGAAGCCTTAAATATCTTTCGAAACCAAATATACCTTTTGATGGTATCAAAATGTTACTCAAAGTATTTAGAAACCTAGCTTAGAAACAAATGAAAGTACCCCTTTTGAAGGTATTGGGTTTTAGTTTTAGAAACATATTTTGGGTCAAAGTGATCATACGCAAAAGTATCTCTTTCGAAATCTTTAAGAAAATAGTTTTGGGGAAAAATTTATGATGTCAAAACCATCTATTTGAAAGCTCAAAACCTTTGAGTAAAACTTTGAAGATTAGCATCGAAACCCCTTTCGACACCATTGCCTTCGAAACCCCTGAACACCTTCAAAAGCATTTAGGAAGTGACTTTGCTTAAGTTTAAAACAAAGTGAACCCTTAGAAACCATTGATGGATGTAATACATTCGAAAGGTAAAAGAATAGCAACTGGGTTTTGACCAAGTCGGAACCACCTCTTCCGAAAGCATTATTTAGAAACAAAGAAACCCATTCTAAAGCTCTTACTTAAACATGACACGACAACCTATTTCGAAAGCTATTTAGAAAAACTCCATTCAAAAACATAAGTTTCGACTACATCAAAATCTTTAGGTAAATGAAAGCAGGCACTTAACATTTGAAAACTTCGACCCCATTGGAAGTACTGCTTTCGACACCTTAGCTTCCGCCTTTCTTCCAATCCACTACTTACCATCTAAGTGACACCTTGTGTATTGGATTTGACTAGGTGGGTTTTTATTGGGATAATTTCGACTAGGTTGGAGCGGAAGCATTGGAGTCGAAAGGCACTACTATAGGAGGTGGAACCAACTTTTCTAAATCAAAGACTTAAATAATGTTATTGTTAGTAATTGCTTTATAATGACTGCCTACTTGTAATCCTTTGATTGGTTGCCTTAAAACTTGTCAAATACTTTACAAAATAACTACCGTATTTATCAGATCTAAATCAAGGAAAAAATAACGTTTAATCCCTTCCATTAAGCAAAACCAATATTATAAATAAGTCATTCTTTTAAAATAATTTATTTTTCGTAGAAAATCAATTCGAAAAAATCTCTAAAAATCACAAAAATTCACTTTCGCCATGTTATCAAATATATTAAAATTTCAGATCCAATTTCTTCCTGAAATAATCTAAATAAATTTTAAACCCAAATATATCTTATTTTCCTTTAGAAATTCATATTAAATTTTCCATAGCTTGGAAAACTTTGAAAATTGAAACCCAACTCTAAAATCATGTTTTACCTAACATTTAATTTTTCCATTTAATTCTAAGATCAATAACAATCGGTTTCTCCCAAAAACCATGTAAATTCATATGTAAATGAATTGGTTTAAATCAAACATATAATAATTCAAGCATATCACTATCCAAAACATCATAAAAATGAATTTAATCTTAAATTCGAAAACATATAATTATAAAAACAAAATAGAGATGGAATGAATTATTGTTCACCTTGAATATAATAAGGAATTTGAGATTTGTAGAAGATTGATTCCCCTAGCTTTGATCCTTAACTATACTTTAATTTTTCTTCCTCTTTTCCCTTGTTAATGTTTGGCTTCTCTTAGGTTTTGTCTTGCGTTTTTGGTTTTTAGAATGAACGTGAAAAAAAATGAGGAAATGAAATATGAATGGGTATAACCATGGATCAAACGATGCGTCTATTTACTAATATGCCCATGTATTTAATTAATAACATATAAGGCATTCTAAACCTATTCAATTAATTACTTAAACAAGAACTTCATATAGTTGTATTCAAATCTCGATCCCCTTATCATCATCACCATATATAATTTATCTAATTAAATCTTCTGAATAATGTAAACTAAATTAACAATGTTATAGGCGCCATCAGCAGTCGCTAGCTTGAAAGTTCCCTCACCAAGCCTCTGTTCAATGACATATGGTCCTTCCCAAGTAGGATTCATGTGCGACGGGGTAGGAAAAATAGTTTCAAGATGAGATTACCGATTTCAAAGGTTCCAGTTGAGACTTTAGTGTTGTAGAATCGAGAAACTCGATGTTGATGTGCACCTGCCCTCAAATCATCTTCTTCACGCTTCTCACGTATAAAGTCTAGAGATTCTAAGAGGAGAACTCTATTAGTTCTGGGATCATAATGGGTCACTCGATGAGAAGGGACTTTGAATTCTACAAGAATGATTGCCTTTGTGCCGTAAGTAAGGGCAAATGGACTATGAATAGTTCTCGAACATATAGGTGGTTTTGTAAGCCCATTATGCTATTGGGAGCTCATCCACCCACTTTCCTCTAGCCTTTTCCCAATGCTTCTTCAGAATGGACTTTATGATTTTGTTCATAGCTTCAACTTGTCCATTTGCTTGACGGCGAGGAATCACCGTAAATCTCGTGTCAATATGATGCCAATGTCAGAAGTCTTTGAATTCAATGCTACCGAATTGGATTCCATTATCAATTACAATGGTTTGTGGAAAGCCTGAACAATTTAGCTGATTACCTTCTTTGTCGTCGTCATGGCTAAAGGTTCCACTTCGGCCTACTTGATGAAGTAATCAACTGCTACGATATCGTACTGCACCCCACATTTTAAGATCGATAAGGAACCGATAATATCTATGCCCCGTGTGGCAAACAATCATGGACTGACCATTTGTGTGATTTCCATCGATGGAGCACTCGGATATTTTGCATATATCTAGCACTTATTGCATCGCTTGGCATTATCAGCAGCATTTCAGTTGATAGTCGGCCAATAATACCCATATTTTATTTGCTAGGTTTTCTCCCCAGTGTTATCGCCACATTCCACTTCATAAACTTCATTTAGGATTGTTTTATTTCATCATGAGCAATATACCAAAGCAGGGGAACGGAGAAACCCTTTCTATACATGACTCCATCCTGAATGATAACCATGAAGCTTTTCAGAGGACTTGTCGCCTTTCATTTTTCTGTTTGGGAAGGACACCCTGTCATAAATAGTCTTTAATCAAAGTCATCCATAACTCCTTCTCGGGTTTCGTTTCTAGTACCCACTCGATTTCCATCTGTTTTATGCTCGAAGCGTCTTGTACTTCAACTAGCACTAGGCACATTTGTCGTGCATCCTCAATGCTAGCAAACTTTGTCAATGAATCAGCCTCATTGTTTTGATCTGGGGATTGTGTGTGATGTCATAATACTCAAAGTTAATCTGTAACTTTTGGACTTGGATAAGGTATGGAGTGAGTCGTTGTACTTTAGCCCGGTAATCTCCACTGACTTGGTATAACTACAAACTGGGAGTCGAAAAGATTTTAAGAGATATTATCCCTAATTCTCTGGCAAGTTTGAGTCCAGCAATTAGAGCTTTATACAACTTCGTTGTTCTATGCAGGGAAGTCAAGCTTCAAAGCATAGCAAATTGATCGATCTTCTGGGGTTACTAACATGATTCCAGCTCTAGAAAAATGATCATTGGACGCTCCATCCGTATACATTTTCCATTGAATGGTAGGGGCTCCACCGCTCTTTGGAAGATCATCATGTATAGTGAATTTTGCTATAAAGTCCGCCAGTGCCTATCCCTGGATGGACCTTCGAGGGAGATAAGTGATGTCGAATTAGATTAGTTCGATGTTCCACTTGAATAACCTTCCAGACGTCTTAGGCCGCTGTAGGACTTATTGTAAAGGTTGCTTGGTATAAATGTTTATGGGAATCATAAATCGAATTCCTACAAGCTAACATCTTCATTTTACTTATTTTATAATTCAGATTTCAGTTAATCGCTTTTAGTTACAAAAGATATTACATCTAATCATTGCACAACTAATCACTACACTTCAACAAAAATGAAATCTCATCATTATACGAACTATATGTTTCTACGATATTAGATCTAACCATCATGCAGTTTAATCATTACGTTTCTATAATATTAAATCTAACCATTATGCAGTCTAATCATCACGCAACTTTCACATTATTTTAATCCTCAATTTAACAGTATAAAACCATGTTTTAACATTAGGTTTAGGATTCTACAACTTGCATATGTAAATTGCAATTAGACAAAAAGGTTCATTCACTACAAGAAAATGGTCTATTATGGCAAGGATTGATTGCATCAGAACAGACATGCGATTGTTATTGGCTTATGGTCATTTAGGTTAAATTAAAACTCGATATTCACGCTCTTACTAATGAAAAGAAAATTTTGGTGGTACTTTTTTTCCTCTCCATCTCTCTCAAAATTCCTATTCCACCACGCTTCCCTCTTTTCACTTCCAAAACCCTAAATTACGAGCTTATCTTATATCAAAATTCATGAACTTTGCTCAAGCTCTAATGACACTTTTCTTCACTTACCTAACCTACTAAAGTTCCAATTCCTCGGCTTCAATGAACAGATCCTTGGATACCAAACTTCGACCAAACCAAATCTTGCCCTGATGCAACCATCGATAGTGGTTGCTCCAACTACGCTGATCACCTTGACGAGCTTAGTTGCATGTCTCTAGTCCACTGCTTTTCGCGTCCATGTTGAACTAGAGCGAACGACCCACATTGATGGTGCATCGGAGTAAATTGAAGTTATGCCTAAGCTTGTTCAAGACAGAATGGTCAATGAAATAAATGCTTTATCTTCTTTCTTTACTAGATGTACATATCAAGTTTAACACAAATTATATTTGGTTTGTTCAATTTCAATTTTTTTCCTATCTACACTGAGCTGAGAAAAATCTTACTATTGTCAGATAAATTGTTTTTGGTTGATCGAGGTTTGGTATTAGTTCAGTTATAAAACCACCTACGCTTTCAGGTGAACATCTTGTTGACTTAAAAATGATAAACATTAGACCATTGTATTCTTCAAGTTATCAAGACTGGCCACCTTGTTGGCAATTAAAAAAATACATATTAAGTTTTGTTAAAGGCTAAATACTTGTTTGAATAGGGCCATATTTTTTTTCTGAATTTATTGTTTTTTTTTCTATCTACTATCTAGCTGGATAAGAATGATACATTGGTTCATTAATCATGATGTATTGTTTGTTTTTATTAGTCATCCTCTTGTCTTTAAAGTTGATTGGTTGTTCTTTAGCCTTATATTTCTTCCACTTGCTCTTATGCAATAACAAATAATAGAAGCTCAGAATAAGAAAACATGTGTGGTTCATGTCAATGGGAATATGGATGGACAATACAGTTTTTAATTTTCAGTAACACTATTATAATTTTTTTTACATATGTTAATGTTTACTATAATTTATCGAGCTAACTATTGTTTTCATAGATTTTTAACTACATTACGCTTATATTTAATTTATAATTTACTGAAATGGTAAAAAAAATACGTATTAGACTTAAATTACTTATATGTTAATGTTTAAAGTTTGATTTGAGAGAAAGGGAAAAGAAAGAAGTCTCATGTACTTGTAAATATGCTCTTGTCCACTTAAAATTGCATTCACAACAAATTTCCATTCATGAACTACTAGACCATGATTCTAATTATAAAATGTTATTTCCTAAAATATTTCAACTTTCAAGCTTTGCATTATTATAAATCATTTAATCATATTTGATATGCTTCTCATTTAATTTGTAAACATCAAACATATCAATTTCATATCCTGCTCTCATCTCAAGACTCAAATTAGAAGTTTTACTTGTAGTATCATATATTCATATTCGATGAAATTAATCTTGAGTATGATGGACAATAGGTGGATGTAATTTTATATTAAAACTTCAAAATTAATAAAAGTATGATCCCAATGCGATTATGCTTTATTTAATTCTGTATTATAATTATGCTACTTTCAAAATTACAAATGTTAATGATTGTAGAATGAGTTTTATACACTTATGCTACTTCCCTGGGTTCTGACTATTTGATAAATTTATTATCTAAGCTTATAATGTTAGGTTTTTATCATTAACTATTTTCTTATAGTTATCTATATGTATGTGTGTGTGTGCACACAAACATGAGGTCATGTTTCCATTTTTCCTATATGAGATTATGTTTCTGTTTTCCCTTTTTATGCAGTAATTTAAACACTTGAATTTTCTCTTGGTATCATTTAACTAAATTTGAAACGTGTAAAACTTAATATATCAACTGTTATTGTCATAAGATATGCTCCATATACTTATTGAATGCAACTCTATGTTTGTAAGCAAATATTGTGCATATAATATGTTTTTATTAGAGAATGATTAATATATAAAAAGCGCAAACTTGCACCTGCTTCATCACATTTTTTTTTGACATTATTTGTCACAGACACGTTATGTATTTACAATAGCTTTAAATTTAAAATAAATAAGATAGATAATGTTTCTATAGCAATTTGGAAGCCCTCAATAACATTAGTAACAAAATACAGCTTCAATGTATATGTACCCAATTTAAGAAATGAAATATATTTTTAACCAAATCATTCTCTGTAAAATAAATAAATTTGAAGAGGGACTTCTACCCTTACAGGCAAAAATATTCATTTAATGTAAATTTTGCTAAATTAAGCATTTTGATGTTGCAGGAAAGTTTAATGTATGTATAAATTGGTGGAAAAATAAATGAAGTGGCTTAACTTATTCTTTTGTACTAAATAACAGTCAAAATTTTCTTATTACTTAAAGCCCACTTCAGGTTATAGACTAGATAAGTGCAAGAAATTCAACTGCTTGAATTACTAAAAAAATATTATTATTATTATATGAAGTTGAGATCTCAAGCTTCATATGAATATTATATTTCATATAGCTACTAATTTCTTATGTGTATATGATGACTATGAAATAAACGAAGTTACACTGTGCTGCATAGCAAATTGTTTATTGGATGTTGCTTTCATTTCTTTCTTTCAAGCTGATCTATTGCAATTAGGAAATAGAATATTTCTCACTAAGTTATAGCATAACAATTAAAGCCACTGTGGACACTAATATTAATATAGTTGGAAGAAAAATTGAAATTTATAGTCATTAACCATAATCTATATATCGTGCATCTAGTTTTATTATTTTTTCCAATCATAGTGGAATGGAATTAGATCCTACTCATGCAAAATTTATATATGTGTAAAGTTAAATGCTTAAAAAGACTATTAAAATAAGTGGTTTGCCATTGCTTCAGAAAACATAATTTAGTACCCAAATATCAGGAGAATTTATTAACTATTAATTTTGAATTTATGAACTATCGTGAATTTATAGATAATAATATTCTTATGTATTATTATAACCAACTTTATCGACCATACACGCAAGTTGAAAATTTTCAGCTGAACCCAGCCTATTAACAAATGTTAATCAACTTCTTATGCATGCATAGGCATCAATGCCTAATATTATGAGAAAATTTATTATATGTAACTGGTGTATAAAGGTAGGTATAAAACACATAAGAGTATAATATGCATTTGGAAGCCTTAAAATGGCTGGGAAAACAACAGGATAAGTGTATAGGTGTGAAAATGAGAAGTGATCAAAATTTGTGTCTTATGAAGCCACTAAGAGTACTATAACAGCTTAAGATATGTTTTTTTATTAGGAAAAGAATGTAGTGAACTTAGGTAGTCAATATTAACTGTTTTAAAATTATATTTTGCTTTATTTAAATGGTGCTTCTAGCACAGGTCCTTGATAGGCTTCAAAATTCACAAAACTCCAGTGGAAAAAAGTATGTAAATTAGGTCCTTATTTTTCCAAAATCATCAAAAAACATATTAAAAAAATTTCAAATTTTAAAACATATTTCAATTAATATTTATCTTCATATTCAAGTAAAAAAAATCAAAAAACAGGGATGAAAAGAGAAACAAATGACACACGGTATGTTTCAGGACTGCTTGCAGACACGTATGCAATTTTAGAGAATAATTGAAGACATGTCTGCATTTATTCTGAATAGCATGCCCTTGCAACTAAAAATTGTAGATATGTCTGTAATTTTAAAGAATAAGTGCAGATATTTACGTAAATATCCTGATTGTTAAATCATGATGCTGTTATTTAGTGAATAATTGCATACATATCTGCAAATATATGGAAAAATTACAGTCATGACTACAATTATATAGATTTTTATTCAATGCAGTTATTCAGTGAATAAATGCATACATATCTGCAGTTATATGAAATAATTGCATACATATCTGCAATTATTCAAATGTTTATCGAATGCAATTCTTTAGTGAATAATTGCAAACATATCTGCAATTGTACGGAATAATTACAAATATGTCTGCAGTAATTGTAGATATGTCTGCAATTTTTTTCTTTCAAAAACCGAGTTATTATTTTTACAATTTTTTGAAATTTTTTCAAGCACTGGCACAAAAAAACAGAAAAAATACATGCTGCTACAGTAAATAATTATAGGGACCTGCTTTACAACTTTTTTATAGGGAGGATGCCGTTTGAATTAACTTTGGTTCTAGTGATGCGTAGCTAATATTCACTTATTTAAAAGCAATCATATTTTGCTTTTTTATCCATTGGAAGGCATATATTTTCTCGGGGAGGTAGCCTAGCTGACTCTTTCAATTTCATGCTTGTCAGCATATTAGTCCAAAATTGGCTCAAATAAAGTTAATTTTTTTAGCTTATGTATAACTGTTTTATGAAATTGACTAATATGTGCAAATGAAACAAGGATTTTTCAACAAACATTCTTATGATATGCACAAACATGGATTTGTTTATAAAGGCTCCTAGCAAACTACAACATCAAAAGTTAGGACTATGGATTGGCTTAAGCAAAACTTTATTTGATTTTAACATAGAAGGATGTGGATGAAGTTCCCTATGATATGCACACTGATACAAATGATATGCACAAAGATGTAAAGATGAAAAGGTCGATTCGTTGGAGAATAGTTTGGTTTACATTAACTGCAACCGAGGTTCAGGTGATTGTTTTCATTAATGTCGGATTTATCAAAATTGATGGTATCATAGGAACTATTATGGATCCTACTGCCTGGCCTAAAACCAGAGCAACAAACCTAAAAGAAGATAAATAAATAAATTATAAACCACGTTGGTTAAAACAGTATTTGTATCTTTGCTATTTGGATGCCAAAACAGAATTTGTTGATTTTTTTTATGTAATGTCAGTGTCTCTATTTTTACTGATCTAATCTTCTCTTTCCGTTTCATTATTATTATCTAGCGTTGAGTATAGTGTATCGTATGTTTATCATGCCATGTACGTGTACTTTGGTTGAGTTAATGTTGCACTAAAATGTTTTGCGAAGTAAGTAGAAAGCCAATAGTTTATTATATGCCTATTTTTTTTTCAAATCTAGTCAAGTAGTAATGTCAATATTTGCTCGAATTTTTCACCTTTTCAAGGAATGCAGTGAAGAGCATTTAGTAAAACTCTATAACATGCTGAGAAACTAATGGAGTATCAGGTATAATACTTGGTTAAAGGTTTTATTTACTTGTTTTTTTCCTTTTTTGTATGATTAGTAATAGGATCTTATGTTGTGAACACAGTCAATAATAACACTGTTATCTGCATATAACCACTCAAAGAAAGGCGCGACATTGATACAGATTTTATAATATATCTATAATAGATCAATGATATGGAAATTTAATATGATATTATGTTTCGTAGTAAGAAAAAAACATGCGTCTGCAAATAAAACCGTGAAAGGCTACTTAATAATGTTAACCGATTGAAAAGTAAACGCATGCTTAAGTCAACACAATGTCATCTTCTAGTATCCATCATTATATACTTTTTATTAAACATGCATTTTAATTTAGGCACATTGGCATGCTTGCCATACAATTTATGTGTGCCTTGTCTACTATAAGTTTGTTTACAATAAATCTTACACTATTATATTGGTGCTTTTAGGTATACGGTAACAATACAGAGTTCCAGGTTTTTTTACGAATTCTACAACCGATCAATTCATGTACAGGTGAGTTCTTGATATTACTTGCATCATCTAATTCACTAGTAAATTTTTTGGTATTAGCCTTTCATGTACATGGTTCCTATAACCTGTTAATACATTTCGAGGGACCTATGCTATAGAAATAAATCCAATAAGCTTAAGTTTCCATCAAAGTAGTCACTACAACTCACTTGTTGATCCAAAGGCGAATGAATACAAGTGCTCGTTTTGGACATAGTAGTCTGAGAGGGGTGAGTTTATCATAACAAAACATTTTTTTACTGATTTGGTTTGATGATAATCTTTCTTCCGTGAGTTCGATGTTATTAAACTTACGATGTAATATGGTTAATCTAGTGCCTATATTATTATAATTGGGCAAGTTAAACATTCTGGTAGCTTTATCAGAAACGAATATGGTTATTATGATGTGTAACATTTCTTTATAGGCAAATATGGACATAGACCAAATGAAAGCTGCCATAAAAGCACAAAAAGATCAACCGATCAATAATGCAGCAGTGTTATTCCTTCACTTACTAATGATCAAGTAAGGCACATCAATTACTAATGATTGGAAGTACCAAAGCTTATGATACTTAATCTTTGAAAGGTGATCAATAAGGTATATCGATTACTAATGATTGGAAGTACCAAAGCTTATGATACTTAATCTTTGAAAGGTCAACTATTAAGGTTTTCACTGTATTGATAATAAAATAGTATAAAGTAAAGTACTATAATCATAAAAATGTTCATACTATTTGGTATGAGTATTTTTCTTGGCAACATGGTCCAAGTAACTGTAACAATAAATTATCATAGTTTAGGTCAATAATAAGTTAGTGAATATTAAGTATAAAAGTAAAATTATCCAAGCAATATTTTTTCCACCTCACCGTGTTCATCACTTTCATATCTTGTTGTCCTGATTTGAATTATTTAATTGTTTGAGAAAATTCTCATCTAACATAGACTAGATTCATTTTGCAATGCTCTATCCTCAAAAATCTTACGATGTTTAAGTATAGTATGACTAATATCATCATATTCTTTTAAAACATGTGGTTCAATTTTGTTATTTGGGTAAGACAAAGAATATGCCTACAGACGCATATGCCCTGGACATTTTCGTTCTATATTATTATCAGGAACTAGATACAATCACTCAGTTAACTAACAGTTGTTCCCTTTTGTATATCCTTGCAACCACAAAATTTGTAGTTGTGGTTATTGATACAACACATAAGAATTTTTTCAGCATATTTAAATCTAACAATTTTTTGCTTAATGTCCTTTTGAACTTTCTAGTTTGCTAACATAGAATGAGCGAGGGAATCAGCTGGTCACCTTAGAGGCCACATAAAGCTTAGCTGGGTACATTAGACCTACTTGGATTCACCAAGTCAATTTGGTTGAATTGTTTTGATCTAAACTAAATTTCTCAGAGTTCAAGATGTTTCTCTATTCAAGTCTTTATGGTAATAATAGCAATGATTCAGTGGAGTGCATAGCTCATTGTTTAAGTTTATGTATTTTCTACTTACATCTTGAACTTTTTTTTAACTCCATATGCTCCTTTTTGAATATAGATTTATCCATGGTGAGTTCCAAAGCCACATATTCAAGTGTTGGCATGTGATTTGTACTGCTACTAAGTCCTATGTCTGTTCTTAACTAGTTTATAGATTTAAACACTAATTATTCCTTTTACTTTGCTACACAGGTACACAAAACATGCTTTGCTATATGGAAGATTGCTAGCAAAAGTTGCTAATAAAAGATATGTTTTTATACATTTGAATGGGTATGCTATTATAAAGTACATTTTGTTATATATGATATAAATCCGATCTTGCTTTGATCGTGTAAATGTATATTGAATTGGGTTGTGCGGAAAAGCACTAATAGCGCGAAGGAGGTGCTTTCGAATATTCATGAAGTCCGTTAAGTTTATAAAAATCAACAAAGTTTATAAGAATTAACTAAGTTAACCAAATTTTCTAAAAATTAAATAATTTTCTAATAATTAACTAAGTTTTATAAAATTAAATTGATATCTAAGTATTCATAAAATTTATAAAATTTAAATAAATTTATGAAAATTAATTAAGTATAAAAATTTAACTAAGATAATTAAGTTATATAATAAATAATTAAAACTAAAAAAATTTACTCATAAAAATTAACTAATTTTTATAAATGTTAACTACGTTATCAAGTTTTATACAAATTTAACTAGATAAACTAAAAGTTTATAAAAATTAACTAATTCTTATAAAATTTAACTAAGTTATATAAAAATTAACTAAAATTATTTAACTAATTTATAAACTAAGTCTTATAAATATTCGATTAAGTTAATTAAGTGAGTTTTATAAAAATTAATTAAAGGATATAAAAACTAACCAACTTATATAAAAATTAACTAAGTTAACTGAGTTTTATAAAAATCAGCAAAATTTATTTATTTTTAATTAAATTAACTAAATTTCATGAAAATTAATTTATTTTTATAAAAATCATGTTCTTTATTTTGAAATCTTCGTTAAATTGTTATAAAAATTAACTAAGTTTTATAAAAATTATCTAAATTTACTAAGCTAACTAAGTTTAAAAAAATTAATTAAGTTTAAAAAAATTAACTAAATTTAAAATAACAATAATAATAAAATATAATGATAGTAGTAGCAGTAATAAAATAATATAATAATAATAATAATAAATTAACTAAGTTTAAAATAAGTAACTAAGTTAATTAAGTTTTATAATAATTAAATAAGCTAACTTTTTTAAAATTAAATAATTTTATAAAATTCAATTAAGTTTATAAAAATTATTTTTATAAAAGTATAAAAATCATGTTCTCTATTTTGAAATATTTGTTAAATTGTTATAAAAAATGATTAACTTTAACAAAAATTATCTAATTTTTATAAAAGTTAACTATGTTAACTAAGTTTTATAAAAATTAATTAAGTTTATAAAAATTATCTAAATTTAGAATAATAATAAAATAATATAATAATAGTAATAAAATAAAATAATAATATTAATAACATAATAATAATAATTACAACAACAACAAATTAACTAAGTTTAAAATAAGTAACTAAGTTAATTAAGTTTTCAAATTAAATAAGCCAACGGTTTTTTTAAAATTAAATATGTTCATAAAATTTAATTAGGTTTTATAAAAATTAATAAGTTTATAATAATATGCATGCAATTGTTGAATAAAGTATTTTAAACAAAATTTACATCCATTTCACAAAATTCTATATGTTATTGATATCGTTTCCATATGATTATATAAATGAACTAAATTTTGTAAAAATAAATAAAGTTTATATAAATAAATTTAATTTGGTAAAAATAAACTAAGTTAATCAAGTTTCATATAAATTAATTATGTTACATATAAATTAATTAAATTTATATAATTAAGTTTCACATACGCTCATATATGTATGTATGCATAATTATAATTGCTAATCGTTGAATTTCTTTTTCTTAGGTAATTGCCACATACGGTGCATACAAATGGCAATATGCTGCGATATATTAGTGATTTGAAGTTCTTTTAAAGTAACAACTTTTTTCATTTGCACATTTAATCGTCACATGTAGTATGATCTTTTACCACTTGTATTTTTTGCACTTGTAATGTAGTCTTCATTAAATATTACGACATATTATGCATTATTCTATGTGAATGTCTAATGGTTAGTTATTTTTCATTTAGTGTGATCACATGATTGTGTCAAATGATACATTGTGTTTATATAAATTTTTCGATTATAGTGTGATAACGGATATATATGTAATGTAAAAATATATTTTTTAAACACTGTTAAAGGATTTGTACCATTTTTAAAACGCTGTTCAAGAATGTAATAATGCTTTTAAAACGCTATTAATGCCTATAATAGCATTTATGAAATGTTATTACAGTTAATAATCATGTTTTATGATCGTTGTACACCAACATGTCATTATAATAAAGGTTTTTTATAGCAGTTTAAGAATTCCATTAATAAGACTTTCTACAGCATTCTGAAAATGCTATAAAAGACATTTTTATAGCGTTTCTCATGTTGCAAGTAGGTCATTGGCTTATTTCAACTTATTGATTTACAACGTTTATAAAAACGCTCTAAAAGCCTTTTATA